>OZ022329.1:3750000-5000000 GCA_963989225.1 Dromius quadrimaculatus
ATTACAATATCAAAAACTGGGGGACATCGTTGGACTATATGTGTTGAATTGCAAGATTGTGTGGAGGAATAACTACTAGAAATAATACTATAGGGCCCTACATAAACAAAAACAAGACGAATGTCAAGAGAATTAGCAGATGGACACAACATTCTGTTCGGAAAAAAACCAACTTCAACATTGATTTTACATATCATTTGTCCTTGTTCCTTTCAAATTACTCTCCTCCACTATACATACACTTTTTTCAGCGATGTTTCCATTTTTTGAAGCAGTCCTGGTTGGTTTGTTTCGAAATAGTTTTAAAAGTCTGTGACGACTTTACTTTGCTATCAGCAATAGTGCAAAAACAGCGTCCTTTCAACATTGATTTCAATTTCAGAGAAAAAATCATAGAGAGCCACGTCTGGCCAGCAAAGAGACTGAGGAAGCACAGTTTTTGGTCCTGAACCCCTTTTAAGTACTTTCCTCCCCTATTAACACACTTTTCCAAGCGTTGTTTCCATTTTCCGAAGCAGTCCTTAATAGCTTTTTCTGAAATGGCTTCTAAGGCCTGTGACGAATTTGCTTTGCTGTCTGAAAACGGCGTCTTTTCAGCACCAATTCCAATTTTGGAGAAAAAATCACAAAGAAGCACGTCTGGCGAGCAGAGAGGGTGTGAAAAGACAGTCGTCGGATTTTTGGTACAACAAGTTAAAACTAGTATGCCCCAAATATAAACAGAAAGATGACATAAAGGATTGTCAAAATTACCGAGGAATAACAGTTTTAAGTATAGCAACCAAAATGTCTACAAGAGTATTAGAGAAAAACTAAGGATCCAGGTAGAAAAATTGCTAGAAGATAACCAATATCTCCTCAGACCTAACAAAGGAGTCAACGATGCAATAAATATGATGAGACAAGTGAGCGACAAAACAATAAAACAAGGAGACAAGGTACACCTGTTCTTCATAAACCTAGAAAAGGCCTTTGACAGAATAGATGAGCAAGACATGAAAGACGCTAAGACAAAGAGCATAATTAGAGGTATGAAAAGCTAATACAAAAAGATTAAAAACTACATAAGAACAAAGAATGAAATATCAGACAAGGCAAGGCTGCATAGTTCTAGTGATCGACAAAGCAATAAAGGAAGCAGAAAAGAAAACGAAAGAATACGTAAGAATAAATGATAGTAATAGAAAAAGACGAAGACACATAAATAAAACCAAGTCGATGGTCATAAGCAGAAATGAGGAAAATTACTCAATCAAGATAGAAGGAGAAGCTCTAGAACAAGTCAAGAAGTTAAAATATCTAGAAACAATACTGACCTACGACGGAGAACTAGATGAAGAAATAAGGAGAAGAATAGAATCCACAGGTAGACTATTCAACGCGTCAAATAAAGAAATACCAAAGAAAATCAAAACACAAGTATACAAAAACGTGATATACGGATCAGAAACCTGGACAACAACAGAAAAACAACGCAGTAAACTAAATAGCACAGAAATGAGATTCCTGAAGAAAATAGAAGGGAAACCATCTTGGACGGAATAAGAAACAAGGAATATAGAGAGACACTGAATGTAGAATCGATAGAAAACATAATAGAGCAGGGATAATACATATACAAAGAATGGGAGAAAAAAGAACAACAAGAAAAGTGTACGAAGCAAGAACAGCAGAAATATAGAAAGAAGCGAAGAAAGCACTGAAAAAGAGGGAATGTAAATGGAAAGAAGTAGGCCACTTAAGCAAAATGAGCGAAAAATGGAAGGAGGTATGGAAGCGGATACCAAAAGAAGAAGGAGCAGAATGAACAAGAAAAGTAACAAGTACCAGCCTTACACCTTGAAAGGTAGATAGGCTTTAGGATTAAGTAAATAAGTAAAAATGGAAGAATCATCTAGATGATGAAAGCGCATTTTTGACAGCTCATGAATGCTTGTTACTTCAGAGATTTCGCAAATTACCATCTCTCACAATTACTGAGCTTGAAATCAAGCAGTTTGGGCAAACTTACAAAACAGCAGCTTCCATTTAGTACTAGTTTCAAGTTGACTATTTGATAGGTACATAATTTATGCAAGTACAAACTCAAAAATACCTTTTAATCTTCATTGTTTAGTTATTGACTGACGGAAGGTCAAGTGCTGTACCTTAAAATGATAATTTGATCTTTATCAAAGCTATATAAAAAAAATACACCAAAAGTAAACAAATTTTCATCCAATGATAATAATTCATTCTAATAAGCTTCAAATTCGCGTCAAACAAGTCATTGAATGAATCCCGGACAGATTTGACAACTGTACATAATAATAGTGACACCCGCGGCGAAAGTTGTAACTAAATTTTTATCTACTTTAATAAATTTTAGTTGCCATATCCCTAATGTCATATATATCCATGAGCATTGTTTCACTTGAAACAAGTAATTGAATAATTTAATCTTCCACAATCACTGAGCTTGAATTAAAGCATTTTGTGCAAACCTACGAAACAGTAGCTTTTATTCAGTACCAGTTTCAATTCTGTAAATAGTATAGTTGCTGAGAACTCAGCGTCACGCCAGCCAGCCAGTCAGCCAGACAGCCAGACAGCCAAAGTGAATATAATAGATCTTTTTTCGAAAAAAATGCGCTAAAAAGACCTCAAACGCACAAATTGTCTTCGTGAGCTGCATTTGATTCGCAAGGGTCGTTTTGATCCCTCAGTTACAGTCACTTTTTGTTCATGAGTTCCAACAGCATTTTTAACTAGTCCTGCACTTCTTCGGTGACCATACTTTTTGTCTTGGATATTTAAAACAGTCCTAATTCAATTTTTTAGTACTTCAGATCTAATATCATTTTCTGACATCCAAATTCAAGATCAATTGCATTTTATTTTCCAGGATCCCACTTCTGACACTAATTTGTGATTTAATCAATGGCGGCCGGTGCGATAGAGCTCTGCGCTCTTCCTGTCAAATATAAGAAAATATTATGATAATATAATTTCTGATCTTGTTGATATATGGACCAATCTGCAAATACCTGCATGTTTATGTTAAGGATCACAACAAATTGAAGTCTAATCATGGATATCGGTTTCGTATTCCTTTACAATTGTCTCTTCTCGTATCATTTCCTGGACATTGAGGTTGCCTGTAGACAGGAGAAACGGAATAAACAATACCACTTGGTAGTGGCAGAACCGTTGCTAGAGCTGACTACTGCGGTTGTGGTTGAAAGGGTGCAGCTTGCAGCTTTGTGCTTGTGTGATCGCTATTGTTTCATTGCGACTGCTTTTAGAACTATCGTTTGCTTGCTGCAATTTAGAGCAAAATGCTTGAAGATAAGAAATATTTTATTTGTTATTGATCATATAAAAATACAATTTTAAAGTCAGTTTCGAACGAAGATTGATCGTATCAAATTACTAATTAATTTGGAAGTCTTAGAGCAGCACAAAGCGTAAATTGATCTCTTGTAAAGAAATTCTGATGCTAATTTCTTTTTAATCAACGTCTTTCAGTAAATTTCAATAACCTATAAAACTCTGTAATCTAATTTGCTAATAGGGACACGATCAGATGGATTTCGAATCGTGATGTATCACAATATAATTATGAGCTAATTAAAAACTTTTCAATAACAAAGTAATCTGAAAAAGAAGTCAGGATTCCATTTTAATCATAAATACCATCCACTGGCTATTTTCCAATTAAAATTTTATAAATATTGACAGTATTAGGGGATGATTAATATTTATATTATTCATTGTCTTCTGCAAACAAAATATTTAATAGATATATATTTTCTGTTCCCCTGACATTTTTAATTAAAATGAATTATGTTGCCATATAATGCACACGAAAATGTTATAATTTGTACCTGACAAATAGAATTCTTCTGCTAAAAATTCTGGGAATGTAATTACCAGTCGATCCACCTCATTGACTTGCCCTTTTTGGGTGGAAGGAGTGCAACGAGATTAGGAGGCAGGATTAAATTTACGTACTACAGTCTTAGTGATAAAATGGCGAGCATTTCGCCCGGAGCAACGCACTGAATACTAAACTATTTAATACGATTCCGAGCTACATCTCTTTCCTATTAAATGTTTCCCAAATGAGGGCGAAATGAGAACTGATTCTCGAGAATATAGAAACTTGCCGAAAATTTACACAGCGTTGAGATAAGACATTGTTAGAAAACAAACTCTAGGTAGGTCCCTACTTAGAGTTTGTAGCAGCATCAATTAGACATGCAGACTTAAACAAATGATCTCTTGAACTCTCAGCTCATAACTGACGATTCAAATATTTTTGTTTTTGCATTCTAAGTCTAACATGCCTTTTGATGGTTGGGAATTAGCCCCTTTACAAGAAAGAAAGGAAGCATATTGGCCGATGCATGCTTTCCAATCATAGTGCAAATTCAATTTTTTTTTAAAAAAAGGCATGCAATTCACAACAGTCCAAAATTGGCATGCATTTCTCATCGTTGGCACGCATGCATTCCTCATCGTTAGCACAACAGTAGGAAATTTTGGAAAAGCCTTGCACAAATGTAAAACCAACTAGGCTCTCATGCCAACAAAGAGCGCAGCCAATTTTTAAGTACTAGGCTTTAAAATACTTTCAACGATCCTACGTTACAAAGGTATGCAAAATGTTGTCACAGTAACACCGAATTTTCAAGATGCACGTTTTCCGACTATAGTCGGAAAACGTGCATTGCTCAATAATATTCAGGGAATGATTTTCAACCTTCAAAAAGGCATGCGGTATGAAATTGGAGAGCCTCGCCTGTCATCAGTTCTAAGCCTATAAGATGGGTCTATCGACCAACAAGATCATGCCCACAGTTTTTTTGTGATACGTATGACATTATTCACATTCACCATAATTTATAGAAAAATTCGGACTGATGGGCTATAGTCAATAGGATCTTGAAAGATAACCGGATGCTCTGTCGATTTCTGCAGTTCGATATCTTCAGTGGTTGCGTGGTAGAAGATTATATCTCGAAGTCCCAACAGCAATTGGGGTGAGGCTAGGCTGTGCAATGATATTTATACTCAAGTGGGCGGGGCTTGAAGATCTATTTGCTCCTGATTGGCTTACTGTTGAGATGTGTTCATGAATGACTATATTTGCTTCTTATATACAGGGTGTAACAGAAATAAGTACATTAATTTTAACCTGCAATAGATCTCTTCAAGCCTAACAATTTTCCTTCATAACTTTTTTCTGTAAGTCTCCTGGATATCGAGTAAAAATTCATCAAAGTTTGGTCAAAAATTTCATAGTGCGCCTATGGTTAAAACTGAATGTTCCTCATTTGTTGGAGGAATGACAGCTGTCGGTTCAAATTATTATTTTGAAACTTTAAACCATCATAGTCTCATCAATCATTCATTTGAAACTGAAAGAATAACAGTATTTCAATAATACATTGATATTCGCTCACCTCTATAATTCTATTTTTGTATATGTTGCAAGAAAGATCAAATTTATCTCTGAAACCAACAATTTGGTATATTGGTCGTATTTATATGTTTTTGTCGAGAAATTTTATTTCTATTTAGGAATTTCACGTATATTTTCAAATGGTTAGTACATTTCTTGAGCCCTTGAGCATTAGATTGTCAGCACGAGTTCATTGCACTTGGATCAGCTGATTTGAATAGTCTGAATGCAGCCTGTAACACAGTTAGAATATGGGTCAGATTGTGCTGCCATCTACGATCAACTTAAAAAGTAGTCAGTCTACTTCATTACTGTTGGCTCTCAAACATAAAGAGAAAATCATTCAGCGATTTATTTCAAGTGAACGGTGAAATATAAAATGGAATGCAATCCTAAAATAATTCATTTGATGGATAATTCAACTGAAAATATTGCCGTAAAAATTGTAAGAACTTATTCTTGAAAAACAGAAGACCTAATCTACAAATGTATCACACTGAGTTTGGTAATTGATTTTAAATATTTTTTAAAATATGAGATACAATATTCTATTTGTTCAACAGATCAATTTACGAGGCATACTTCATTGAAACGACCTGACTGTGAAGTTTGTAATAATATGAGAAAAAACTAATTCACAGCTGCTTCATTTATAAATTAATGTATTTTATTCATTTCATCTGGTGCTTTACGTTTCAGATAAACGATAAGTTCTCAATATCTCATAGTATTTTCATCATTATGTATAAGTGCACAGTATTTTGACATTAAATACATGAGCATAACCACAATAATTCAATTTTTAGTGAAAAATGACATTTCTGAAATCGTTCCAAATAAATTCGCCGAACTAATCTTACACTGCCTGCGAAATCACAGATAGAAGAGCTTGACATTTTCACAGGTTTTAATTTTTGTGACAATAATAATTAGATAATTTTTTCCAAAATTTATTTGAAGGAATTGATCAGGAATTGATAGCTCACATATGACGAAATCAATTGTTTCGTTGTAATCAGGGTTGTAACTGCTACTGGATCCAATAATTAGGCACCTGAACGACTCGTTAAATTATAGGGGTTAAAAAATGCTAAAAAAAGATGAGAATTCTTGAAAAAGTTATTAAGAAAAATTGTTATGCTTGACGGGTTCTATCACTGGTTAAAATTAATGTACTTATTTCTGTTACACCCTGTATAAAAAAAATACGTATACCAGTTCCCAGTCTATAAAGTTGGTTTATCGAACAACAAGATTATGTCCACAGCTTTTTTGGATACGTACAATAATAAATAGAGAAATTCAGGTCGTTAGGATCTTACAAGTGAACCAGATGTTTCGTCGATATCTTCAGTGGTTACGAAATAGGAGATTAAACCGTGAAATTTCAACAGCAATTGAGGTGAGACTAAGCTGTGCACTGATATTTATACTAGAGGAGGCGGAGCTATACGATTTCTTTGCTTTTGATTGGCTCACTGTTGTTCATGGATGGCTTTATATTAAAAAAAGTATGCTTTATAGAATCGCAGGGCCCTACCTGTCATCAGTTTCAAGTCTTTAAGATGGGTCTACCGACCAACAAGATCATGCTCATAGCTTTTTCGGGTATGTACTATAAATAATGAGAAAATTTTGGCTGATGGACCATGGTCGATAGGTTCTTGATGTTTCAATGATTCCTGCGGTCGATATCTCCAGTTGTTACTAAGTAGGAGATTATGTAGACTAAGCTGTGCATTGATATTTATGCTACAGGGGGCAGAGCTGTACGATTTGTTTGCTTTTGATTGGCTTACTGGTCAGATAGGTTCATGAATAGCTTTATTTGCTTCTTATATCAAAACAGAATGCAGTATAGAGTCGGAAGGCCCTACCTGTCATCAGTTACCAGTCTTTATGATCATGCCCACAGCTTTTTGGTTAAGTACTATAATTAATGGGAAAATTGGGGCTTATGGGCCATGTTTGATAGGAAAGTGGAAGTGAACCATATGTTTTGTTGATTCCTGCGGTCGATATCTTCAATGGGCACGAAGTAGAAGATTATATGTATGTATGTATGTATGTATGCTCCGGTATAGGGACTCCCATGGGCCCCTCTTCAGAGTGTTGTGTGAGTGTAGGTGTGCCTGAGCTAAGTTGTTTGTTTGTGTCATATGTCCAAGGTAGATCATTTTACAGTCCGAAGACTGTGCAACGATGTCCTTGTATCTCGGCTTCCGTAAGAGACTAGCACTTGTTGTGCAACTGTAGTACAGCTACTCATCCAGAGGTGCCACTGCTGTCGCTGACGCGACAGACTGACACTCACGTCCGCCGGAAGTTACTTCCGAAGAAGTGTGTTGAGAGTTTTGGGTGTACCTAAGGGGAAGGAAACGGAAGAACTCCGAGAAAACCCCCGCACACGGCACGAAACACATGGAGCCACCGGGAATAGAACCCGGGACCTCAGTGGTGTCAGGCGACAGTGTTACCACTGAGCCAGGCCGCGGCCCGAAGATTATACACCGAAGTAACCTGATATTCATACTAAAGTGGGTGGAGCTATACGATCTGTTTGCTCTTGATTGGCTCACTGTTGAGATAGGTTTATGGATGGCTTTTCTTGCTTGTTATATCAAAAAGCATGCAGTAAAGAATCAGAGGACCCCACTGGTCACTAATTTTCAGTTTATAAGGAGAATCTATCGACCAACAAGATCATACTCACAGGTTTTTTGTATACCTACTATAATTAATAGGAAAATTCGGGCTGACGGACCATAGGATGGACGATAGGATCCTGAAAGAGAACCAGATGTTTTATCGAATTCTGCGGTCAATATCTTCAGTGGTTACGAAGTAGCAGATTATATCTCAAAGTTTTAACAGGAACTGGAGTGGGACTGAGCTGTGCACTAATATTTTACTATTTGTTTGCTTCTGATTGGCTTACTGTTGAGAAAGATTCATGAATGGCTTAACTTGCTTCTTATATCAAAAAAGCATGCGTTATGGAATTGAAGGGCCCCACTGGTCACCAGTTCCCAGTCTATCAAGTGAGTCTACCAAGCAACAAGATCATGTCCACAGTTTTATTGGATACGTACTATAATTAATAAAAAAATTTGGGCAGATGGGCCATGGTTGATAGGATCTTGATGTTTCGTCGACTCCTGCGGTCAATATCTCCAGTGGTCACGAAGTAGAAGACTATACCTCGAAGTCTCAACAGCAATTGGAGTGAAACTGAGCTGTACCCTGATGTTTATACTAAAGTGGGCGGGGCTGTGAGATCTGCTTGCTCCTGATTGGCTTACTGTTGAGAATTGGGATAGGTTCAAGGATGATTTCAATTGATTCTTATATCAAAAAAGCACGCGGTATGGAATCGAAGGGTCCCACTGGTCACCAGTTCCCAGTCTATAAGGTAAGTCTACCGAGCAACAAGATCCTGTCCACAGTTTTTTTGGATACGTACTATAATTCATGGAAAAATTTGGGCTGATGGGCCATGGTTGATAGAGTCTTGATGTTTCGTCAACTCCTGCGGTCGATATCTCCAGTGGTCACAGAGTAGAAGATTATACCTCGAAGTCTCAACAGCAATTGGAGTAAGACTGAACTTTACCCTGATATTCATACTGAAGTGGGCGGGGCTGTAAGATCTGCTTGCTCCTGATTGGCTTATTGTTGGGATAGGTTCATGGATGGCTTCAATTGCTTCTCATATCAGAAAAGCATGTGGTATAAAATAGACCTGTCTCCAGGTCCCAGCCTTTAAGGTGAGTCTAACGATCAACAAGATCGTGCCCACAGCTTTTTCAGATACATACTATAGTTAATAAAAAAAATCGGGCTGACGGGCCGTGGCCGATAGGATCTTGAAAGAGAACCAGATGTTCCATCGATTTCTGCGGTCGATATCTTGAATGGTTACGAAGTAGGAGATTATACCTCGAAGTCTCAACAGGAATAGGGGTGAGACTGAGCTGTGCACAGATATTTATACTTGAGGGGGCGGAGCTATACAATCTGTTTGTTTCTGATTGGTTTACTGTTGAGATAGGTTTATGAATGGCTTTACTTGCTATTTTTATCAAAAACGCATGTCTATAGAATTGGAGGGCCCTACTAGTCGCCAACTCTCAGTCTTTAAGGTAGATCTATTGGACAACATGATTCTGCCCACCGCTTTTTTGGATAAATATAATAATTAAAAGTAAAATTTGGGCTGATGGGCGATGATTGATGAGATCTCGAAAGAGAACTAGATGTTTAGTCGAGTCCTGCGGTTGATACTCTCAGGGGCTACGGAGTGAAAGATTATAATTTAAGATCTCAACAGCAGTTGGGGTGAGACTAGGCTGTGCATGTATATTTATACTAGAGTAGACGGACCTGTACGATTCGCTTGCTTCTGATTGTCTTACTGTTGAGATAGGTCCCTAGATGGCTCCACTTGCTTTTTATCAGCATGTTGCTAATAAATAAGGTTCCTAGGGGTCTTCAACAAGAGCTGGGACCAAAGTTTTGCTCAATTTGAGTCTTTATTTTTTCCTATTGATGTTGTTGGGATGCTTGAATATTTCTATGGGTTCCTGTGTAGGCGTGGTCGAATGTACTCTATTTCATCATAATCAATGATGAGGTCTGATTCTATTAATACACTTCGGCAGAAGTCCTTTTCAGGTTCTTCAACTCTTGTTCAATGTTGCGCTTAGTCGTACCACTGTAGACAATACTACAGGAACAGAAAGTCCTGTAGACTCTAGCAGATATGAGTGGGTCCCCCTAGGGTCTTTGGCTTCGCAGTTGTAAGTATGGTTGACGTTGTTATCATCTTGATGTAAGGAAAGAATGAAGGTTCAATTTCAGTCGTAAGATTGTTTTTAGGATGTACCACATGTCTAATTTTTCACGGCGTGTAACCGTTTGCTTGGGAGACTTAATCCAAATGTTAGACTTTTTCTTGTAGATGTTGGGATCCGGAGATCTGATGAACTAAGGTTTGAAGTACAGCCCGTTCATTTTCTAGAAGGTTATACAAGTTCTTGGATGAATATAGATTTGTGTGAGCCGGTTTTCGATATACCTTATGTCCTTAAGAGCTCTTGATCAAACAAAATATGGTATCTAGTACTTGCCAAAGAAATCTAGAAACCTTTATTTGCAGCTAGGCTAATCGGAAGCAAGTGAAGCCAGCCAGATTTTAACAGTAAGCCAATCAAGAGTAGGCAGATCTCACAGCTCCGCCCCCTTTAGTATAAATATCAGTGCACAGCTCAGGTTATTCAGTTGCTCTTGAGACTTCGAGATATGTTCTTCGAATACGCAACAAATGGATATGCTGCGAATCGTGCCGCATTCCCAAAATCTATTTCCAAGCTTCAAAAATTGGCTCGGTAATAAGAGACTTGAGTCGATCCGCTGAAACAGAGCTTTATGAGGATCGTGATTGAAAATCCCTTGTATTACACATTTATTAAATGAACTACAATTTTTCTATTAAAACCTTTCAATATTAGCTTTAACCACTTCAAAGGCAGCAAGCAGGTCAAATATCAGAGGTAATACATTGAAAGTTCGATGGAAAATAATTCAGGCGAAAAGCTTTATTCGCTGCCAAACTCTTTACACTTTGTCAATTTTTGAGTGCGGCTGACACTGGCTAAATGCTTCACGTCATTGCGCCATTAAGTCGCGTGTCATGTGACATGTCATGCCATTTTACACACTCCTGCTAGCACATTATGCGGACAGAAAACGAAACACTGAGCAAAAATGCATTTTCAATTGATGTTGTGTTAGAATAAAGGTTTTTCAATTCGTATTATTACCGTTGGAGGAGTGTCGGTTCAAAAAATTTCAAATCTCACTTTGACATTGATGACAAAGACAACAAATGCATTTCTGATAGCATGCTAAACGAAGATAGAGTTAACAGTAACCGGAAATGGTTAGGGGTGGAAAGACGTTGGCCATTTGTTTTAATTAGTAACGCACAGAAACAAGAGATCGCGCGTGGTGGTGGAGGAACTTTCTCGTGGCTAGATGCTGGATGCAAGGCCTTATCTGGTAATTTATCATTCGGGAGCGGTCGATGGACTTGCGCACATGACGTAATCGGCGCCTATTCAACCATCGATGAGAACGGACAGTTATTTTGTCAACCATGACATTGAAAATTTGTTACTAGCTTGTAAATTAACTAGTTGCAACCAGAATAATTATGAACCGAATATTGAATCAAATTTTAATATGGAAAATGTTGTGCCTAAACTTTGCGATTGCAGATGAAATGTTGTGACTTAATTCGTGGTTAGTTGAGCATAAAGTAGCTCTTATTCGTAACCTTGCCCCCATCAAAAACAAGAAAAACCCCAAATCGGTCACGGTCATTGCGGGCAAGTTTGTCATCAAGCGCTTTCGGCCCATTAGTCGCGCTGGCCGAGCACCCAATCGACTCCGAACATCTGAATCCACAAAAATGTCCCAACTGTCCCTAACTGTGGACCGGAAACTAACCAAGCAGATACGGATACAAGTATCGCTACGTCGCCGAATCGGCAGCAATGCCTCATTGGATTATTTGCTGGCCATTTACTGCGGAACGTTGTTAAGGAAACTTCACGGTATTTATTAGGGTTCTACAGAAACAGTCACCGGACATTGTTCACCAGATGATTAACACTTATTGCTAGGATGAGTTGTGTCCAACCCGTTTCGAATCAAGAAGAATCCATTCTGCTTTAAAGTAGGATACATCATAAGAATATTAGGGGGAGGGGCTTAAGTATACATTGTTCATCAAAGTTTTCATTAAATTAATTTTGATGATGGATTGGTTAATTCCCTTCATGAATCAAGAACTAACTTCATTCGAACAGTTTTGGATTCATTCAGGTCAATGTTATTATTATCATCCATTTAACCGAAGTGCTTATTTTATTTGAATGAAATTATAATGTCCCTAATTCAAACAGATGAATTTAGTTGCGTTACAAATTTTCCTAATTAATTTACACAAGCTGTTGTAATGATTAGTTAGTCCACAGCCTGGACCGCTAACACAAATTGTTTAATGACCATTTGGACGTTTTACAAGAAGCATGGTTCCTGAAGATAATAAAGTAGAAAAATTGTTGTTTGCAACGTCATAATTGATCTGTTATACTTTTCTCATGAACACGCAGATCAAATGCAACGTCAAAAACAGCCATAAATGCTGTGCTCGAACTGGTTAATGTATACTACTAGAGTTATTAACGGTATGAAAAGTTGAATTATAATTAAAACATGGTTGAACACACTGTTCATAGTATTTTTGAATGTATTAAAGTATCATTGCTTCTATAATTATAAGTTATTCTTGCCTATCTTTAATAAAAAGGATCCTAACAATGTTCTCAAGTTTTAAGTAGTATAAATTCACAGAAAGCGTACAATGTACAACTGTAAATCCGCACATACAATAAAGACTTCATTCTAAAAGTTATTCCAAATGTTTCAGACTGCTGACAACTGTTACTCAAGCAAATCGAGAATATCAGGCAGAAGAGCTTCAAGTTTCATGCAAATAGAGCAAAACCATTTGAGATGACGAAATTCTGACCACTTCTTGCATACTAAAATAGTATTTTAGTATTGATTTCCTCACTTATAAGAAAGTCTATTCGTACAATAATTGAAGAACAATTCAAGTGGAGATAACTCCACCAAATTTCGACCAACTATCCTCACTTATATGAAAATATCAACTTCCCCCAAGAAACTCTCAAGAAAAGTTTATATTTCCCATGGGCCAGTTCTCCTCTGATTGCAACGTCAACAGCAGCGCCACTGAGGAATATTCTCACAATGGACATTTTAATATTAATATAAACGTCTACAAAACGCGAATGGCATCTAATTGCAACTTAATGGAAGCCATTAAGTTTATTTAAAATTGCGAGTAGACGAGGATATTTCGTACAACGATATTACTTTACATTCACAATTTACATACATGAAATAGAGATTTGCGTTATTCTTCAAGCTCAAAATGATGGTAGTCTTATTTTTATTAATCTGGTATTATCTCCTGCACTTAGCGAAGATTTCACGTTGTACTACATTCAAAATTATCCATTGAAATTTTATCATTAAAATATGAATAGAAAATGTAATAATTTCATTCAGAATTCTTCTCTGCGATTTCTGAATTAGTTTTTAAGAGGATTAGGTACTGCTTATTATTTTAGTTCAACAAAAACATTAAGGTCACGCCACGCTGTGCAAAATTTCAAACATTTATGATCAATAGATTTGTTGTAGCAGTGTCTGTCTTATGAAACAGATCAAATTGAAGTTCGTGCTGTGATTTACGTGTTTGTGCCACGCGGTAGAAAGAGAGCACAGTATAGACAAGTCAGCGCATAGCACGAGACACACCGAAGCAAACAAGCTACCGCACTGCTCAATTCATATAAATTTCAAGCGTTTGATCGTAAAAAGACGTCAAGATTAAAAATCCTGGAGATGGTCGTCAGGCTGTGTGCAATGTCCCAGATTGGATGCTTCCCCTTTGATGTTCGAGGCGATTTTTGAGAAAACAAAGTGGTGGAAAAGTATTTCTGTAGTTCTCAATGAAGGCTGCTCGACAAAATTGTCACAAAGATCGTTGACTGGATGTTCGAGTAGCTGCTGAGGCTGTAAACATTTTGATAGACGCGTCTATCACATTTTACGTGATGTTTTGGATATGCGGAAGCTGACTGCTCGCTGAGTGCTGCGTCTATTAACAATGGATCAAAAACACATTCGTTTGAACATTTCTCAAGACTGTCTTGACTTATTTGAGTTTGTTCGACTCTAAATGAATCTTGGATACATCGCTACACGCCAGAGATAAAACAACAGTCGAAACAATGTATCGTGGCGAAGAAAAGTGCCGGAAAAGTATTGGCAACGGTCTTTAGGGATTCATAAAAAAATTAAAAGGTAGAACCATCACCGGGACCTACTACTGTTCATTACTAGACAAATTGAATGACCATAACAAAATTAAACATCCCAATCTGTCAGAAAAGGTGCACCTGCGCACTTGTTACGACATTACTTGAGGAACTTCGATTCCAATTGTTTCACATGCCTCATATTCGCCAGATTATATAATTTATTTATCACTAAGTACTATTACAACTATTTATTCATTTATTACACTGACCACTCACTATTTCACTGTTTTATTGTTCACAGTTCACAGTTCATGGTTTTTCTGCTTTCGTCAGGTCATTTGCTTTCCTTTCATACAAAAACCTGTCTCTCGGAATATTCTAGATTTAGTCTAGCACGTTACTAGATTTTTCCACCGTGCGGGCTGATGTGGTGCGGTGCGGTGCGATACAACGAGGACTAAAGGCTCCATCCAGGCAACAGAAATTGATCCAGGGCTCATTTTATTTTTGATCAAGTCGAGAATCTTGCGAACTACCCTCGTAGTAAAAGATTGGATGAAATTCTTCCTCCATTTCTTCAAATTATGAAAAACTAGACAATGGTGTCTTAATAATGCTTCGGAAGGTGACTATGTTTAAAAGTTTATTAGGATTAGCTGGAAGCTTGTAGAAACCTTCATTATGACATATTGAAAGTTGTCTTAAAAGGCCCATGAAATCTCAAGTCTGCGCCTTGAGTTATTCAAGATCAAAGGTCGCAAAAATAGTTTTTTTGCAAATACCTCAATTTATATGGCTCCAACAATGTTGACTTCCATTACAAAAATTGTTGAGAATGAAATTTGCAACACATTTTGTCTCAAACATGTTTTCATGCGCTCAACTGTTTTTGAAGTAGAGCGCGGAGAATGCGCAGCGCTCAGCCATACCTATTGTAATGCAAGAGTGAGGCATTCTCCGCGCTCTATTTCAAAAACGCTTGAGCGCATGAAAAAGTGTTTGGGACAAAATTTGTTGCAAATTTTATGGTCTACAATTTTTGTAATAAGCGTCAACATAATTGGAGCCTTAGAAACTGATATATTCACAAAAAGATGCAGACACGAGATTTCATGAGACTTCCGAGACCACTTTTAGATTGCCAAAACAAAGTTTCGTACAAGTTTTAAGCTCATTAGCTCTTATTACTATTAGGATGTTTGGTTCTTGCCCTCAAAGAAATATCCACTGATTTATTTATCCGAAGTGAGTAATTAAAACTTTTAGAGTTGAGTTTACCATTAACAAAAATCTTTGAATTGAATTCTCGGGCTTCACTTTTCTGTTAATTTAGGATTTCTGAACTTTCAAAGTACTTGTAATGTTCAATCGGTAATCGGTAGGTACACATATTCAAGAAGGACTCAGGATCTCTTTGAATTTGTTTGTAATTACGGATCATAAGTCTTATCAACAAGTGTACAAATATTGTTCGAAAATATAAAGGAATAAACATCAATTACTGCGATATCAAAGAAGTAGTGCTTCGAAATCACAATAGTGCACGTCTAAGTGATTAAGGAATGAAAGCACGATTGGAAAATCAAATATATGTAAGTAGCAACTAATTATTGGATGAACATGGATTTTTTTTCGACCTGATGGTGCCCCTGCACATCATGCAGGAGGTAAGAATATAAAGGAGGGAGCTAGTGGATGCACAAGTGAAGCCACTTCCCCCACTCCAACCAGAACCCAAATCGTCGCTTATCTGTCAAGGACAAGAGTACTTTTGTTTGAAAACTGACGTCTATCCCCTCCCTAATCGGAACCAAAAGTAATGCTCGTCCGCTCCCATTAGGCTTCACTCCCCTCGCCTAGACTATAACCTCATGCTCTCTCCTTTCTATTCCAACCTCCTTGTCTCAGAATAAGTTGTTTGGCAGAGATGTAGCAATTGATAGGCCACCTGATCTTCAGATTCATTTCTTCACGACTTTTTCATAAAGTCATTTGGGGTCTGTGATTCGAAAGGCTTCAAGAATGAGCATCCAGGAATGAAGGCTCATTAGTCAACAAACAAATTCAAGAGGAAGTTACAGCTTTATCCTACCAATAATGGAACTCAATTAGAATAAAACAGGTGTTCTCTACTTTTTGTGGTGCTTAACTTATTCTATGATGCCCCACCTTTTAGTATACAAAATTTTTTCCCTAATTTTCTCCAAACATTCATCCAAGCTACCCTCAAAGTGGGCTGTCATTCTAGTTTTACATATTGACTCAAAGATGGCACCACCAACTGAATATCAAATGAAAAACTCAACTCAAAAGTTATCAAAAACATGGAATTAACTGTAAGAAAGTTTCGCGCAATAATTTCCTACAACTTTCGATAAAAATTATCTCGACGAGATTGCATCGCCGAATTGGTTTCTATTTTCGGACATCAGTAGACAGTTTGTCGGTGGATTGGAGTATTTAAACATGGGCGCATAAGTCTCAGCAACGAGCCAAAGACAGGTTCCTCAAAAACGTCAATCTCGTCCAATCCATCAACGAAGATCAATATGTGGCAATATTAAGGCATCATTAGGGACCTCAATGACCTCAATTTGAAAAAAAAATGCATGAAGATTTGCCTGTTGAAAAATTAATTTTTTGTTGGTTGCCGATTCAACGCAGGCAGCTCTAAAAGCTTGTACATCTTCAGTATTGTTACGTGCGAGAGTGTGGAAGCTCGTAAAGGTGACCTTGCATGGGCGGAGCCTTTCGTCCTCGTTACGTCGCGCCGCGCCGCATCACATCACACCTCCTGATGGAAGCCTGTAGCAATAATCCAGAAATGTGGTAGAAAATTCAAGAAATGGATATTTCTATATATAAACGCAAGCAAACGATTTGAGAGTAGTGTAATGGTGAAGCTAGAGCAGTGAATATCAAACAGTGAAGTGATCAGTGAATATAAATAGTTTAATATAAATACCTGCGAATTTGTTCAAGTTAGTATTAAGTGATAAATAAATAATATAGTGTTGTTAGCGATATTCAGAAGAGTAAGACTTTTATTTCATTTTCAATTATTAAATAGTGACACGTAATGAACACTACAGTATATTATACCCGAAAATAAACGCCAATCGTCTGTTTGGGTGTTTCGAGATGAAGAAAATTTGACAAAAAACATCCGTTCTCGAAGTGTTCGTCGAAATTGATTGCTGAGCTTTGAAGAACCAATTTCGAACGACGAATCATTCTTTAGCAAGACAATGCACACAGTTTGCACACAGTTCCCAGAACTATTGAATTTTTAGAGCCCTAATGATTCATTTACGTTCACAAAAATCAGAAACGGACTGCGTGGTTGAAGATTTAGTCGTCGCGTCAGAAGGAGTCAATGCCTTCATAAATTGTGACGAATCCTTGTGTTCTCTTTCAAAGCTTCGCCCCAATTTCACATCCTGAATTCAAAATACAACTCTGTAATTGTATGATCTGTGCTTATATCGTGTACTCATCGTAAATGTGTCCGACCGTTGTTTTGTAAAATTCTTTATATATTTTGTTTACCGTGACTTTGACTGACAATCTCCACTCTACCGACAATCCACTGAACTATTGTGCATTTAAAAAATTAGTATCAGGATCATTTAAATCAGTGATCATTTCCCAATTCCGATGATTGATTCTCAGGAGGTGAAACCAAATATCTTAGAGTTTTCCTCAGAAAAATCCGCTTTATCAAAATAAAACTAATAAACAGCAAAGTGCAATATTTCGGAAGCAGCACTAACTTCTTCAAATCCATCTTAAAAATCTTAGCACGAACCTCGAAAGTAATATTTTCTTTCAACTTGTCCTGCAGGGTACATAAAGCCAGAGCTCAACTCTTACCGCTTTTGTGAGCCTAACTGTGAATTATTTTCTTTCAACTAAGTTGCGAAGTGCAGACGGTCACATGACGAGTTGCTACGCTGATTTTTTCGTCTTTATACTTTAGTCGTTCCAGTTTTGTGGACATAATGAAACTGTTGAGGACGACCCACATTGAGGAACATTTATGACCGTCATTCTGACATTGAGTGTCGTTGGATTTATTGTTATTGATCCGGACATGTATCTGCCTATTGGTTTTATGAGGATGGATTTAGTAGAAGAAACAATTAGTTTTAGTGCAGGAATCAATTAATTTATTGAGCCATTAAATAATATTTTCCATCAAAGTTGGTTCTGCAGTTTCCCTCTCCTTCAAATAACAGTTTTTCCAATTCACATTTAATCCAGAAGCGCACACAAAAGAGTAAAAATCGATTACCATCTCTTCTGAAAACAAAAGAGTCATCTTCTAAGCTTGGTGCGATGCAGAACGCTGAAAACCCGCACGCCTAATGGACACTTTTTCATATCCAAATAAACGTATGTGTACATAGACACCAACAACGGAGTGAGACCCAGTGAACCACGAAACGAAAGAAGGTATATTTGGAATGTCTTCCCCGCGACAGTATTTTATTTTTGTGACGTTGAACATGAGATTCGACGTCATAGTACAGATCTGTATTTCAGATATTTTATTCATTTAGAAACAAAGAGCAAGATTTTCATGATAAAGAATTGTATTTGACGTAATGGATGCAATATCCTTCTTGCCTGTACTCTCAAGACTCAATCCTTATTTGATTTGTCGTCTTATGCTCGGTTTTCAGTCGTGAGGAATACAATTACCTTTAAATGCAAAATTGCGTTCATGCGAGACGCCTGAAATCAGAACTTGAATTACTGAAAGAAAATACTCGGAAAATAAAAATCTTCGCAGCGAATCCGACACTCTTAGGTACTATTTCAAGTTAAGAGGGCATTAACCAGTAACGCGAGTCTCTAATACATGTAGATAGCTCCTACACATGTAAAGTCTTTCAAAGCAACCAAGAAAACTGCTTTGTTTTTTTGGAAACTAACTTTATGAAGTGTTGAAGAGCTATACGTTTTATGAGGTCTATGTTTGAGTTTTTTTTTTATTATGAGGTACTGTTTACAAGCCGAGAATATAAAAGAGGAGAAAGTTTTTATTTTGGTGAAAAGTTTTTTCTGTATTTTATATAGCTTCCTGATTATGCGCAAGTTTCTGTTGGATATAAGTTTTTATGATGCATTATTTATTTGGCAGGAATATGGGGCTTATTTCAAACTTAATTTAATACGACAATAGTCCGAGAATTCTCCAAGACTCACTACACTTATTTGAGTTATTGAGACTTTACTATTGCAAATTACTGAACAAGTAGTAAAATCCATGCGATAGAAAGAGAGCACTATATAGGCAAGTCAGCGCATAGCACAAAATAGTTGCCTGAAACATACCGAAGTAAACAAGCTACCGCATTGCTCAATTCATATGAATTTCGAACGGAGCTTGCGTTTAATCGTAAAAAGGCGTCAAAGTTGATAGCTGGAGATGGTCGTCAGACTGTCCCAAATTGAATGCTTCGCCTTAGATATTCGTGCAAATTTTTGACCCTCCGAACTTACCTCAACTTAAGTCACATATTAAAATTAATTATGCATTATTTATTTCGCAGGAATATGCGGCTTACTGTAGATAATTAAATACGAGGATAGTTTGACATCTCTAGGCTGGAAGCCTGGATGTCTCTAGTATAACCATAATATTATATTAATCAAGTTGAAACTTTCAGATGGCGATGTGCACCGTTTAAAACTTGTATACTCAGTACATTTTTTGTTGAATTGAACATAATAATCCTGGACTGCAGCAGTTACTCAGAGGACGGAAGAAATCAAGCTGCATCAATAATATATAAATATATAAAATTGATTTGAAAACTCATTTTATAAATAGAAGATTTTGATTATTTGATACGGAATTGTCTGAAGATAGTTTGAGGCTATTGCTTTCCAAAATTCGATACATATTGTAACGTGCAAGAATGTGGAGGCTCGTGAAGGTGACCTTGCCAGGGTGGAGCCTTTCGTCCTCGTTGCGTCGCGCCACACCGCATCACATCGCCCCACCCGATGAAAGCCTCTAGCAATATTCCAGAAATGTGGTAAAACATTCGAGAAATGGATATTTCTATATATAAACGCAAGCAAACGATTTGAGAGTAGTGTAATAGTGAATCTAGAGCAGTGAATATTAAACAGTGAAGTGATCAGTGTGTATAAATAGTTTAGTATAAATATCTGTGGCCTTGTTTAAGAAAGTAGTAAGTGATAAATAAATAATATAGTGTTTGTTAGTGATATCCGGAACAATAGAACTCTTATTTTATTTTCAATTATCAAATATTGACTTTTATTTTGATTATAAGCAATTTCGAAGCAATAAACATCACAATATCTTACCACTTTTCTCTTAATTTACTATTATACGTATTTGTGCTATATGATAGAAAGAGAGCACTGTATAGACAAATCAGCGCATTGTACGAAACATATCGAAGTGAACAAGCTACCGTATTGCTCAATTCATATGAATTTTAAACGGAACCTGCGTTTGCTACATAACTGTTCTGATAGAGGAACGGAAGAGTTCCACTTTAATCAACAAAACAATCGAACAACAATCTATTAAACTAAAAAAATCGCCCAATTTGAGGATGGTGAATTGACCGAAGTCTAAATAACTCATAATTAAATCAATAACTGACTTTCATATTGCAAATAACTGAACAAATAAATGAATCGAAGCTTCTACCATTAGTACGAATAAAAAAGTTATATCTTGTGTCTTGAAAAACAGCATGCACTCAGAGAAGAAATCAACAAAATCAGATATGTCCAAAGGATCTAATAAAAACTGAATTTCCAATTGATCTAGAAACATCTTGAACAGTTCAATCGAATAAGATGACCGTTCACTGAGCTCCAATGAGCCTCCGGAACAGTGAAGATGACGTCGACTAACCTAGTAGATACAAAATTATATGATGGAGGCGTCAAGGTTGATAATCCTGGGAATGCTTCAAGATATGGGAAGTATCGGCACTCGCGCTGTGTGCACTGTCCCAGATTGGATGCTTCGCTTATTTTACGTCTCTCGATTGATTAATTGGAAAATCTATACATTTTTCAGAATTTTATTTGATAAAAACCACTTTTGATTTCAAATTTTGTATATTTATTAGAAAATTTGACGTTTCGACGCTTTGACCAAGAATCTTCTTCAGAAAACAATGATACAAAATAAAACAAGGCAAGTAACTAGATACTAAAAATATACAGAATACTAGATGTGATAACGTGGATATCATACCTAAACAATAAGAATAAAATCCTCTGGCATTTAACCTAGGCTTGAGAAAAACCTCGTGAAAACCCCAAACAGAGAAATATGTCCTACTTGGTACAGCTTCGCACACATCCCAAATCACAAAATACACGACATTTCAAAAAGACAGCGTAGCGCTACTTTTTGCTATTAGTTTGGCTCACAACTGCAGTGTCAAATAGTCTTCAGTGTACTTTATAATTCAAAATATACACAGAACTACACCAACTGAAACAAAGTCATTATATATGTGTGTTATTGATTACAGAAAGCCAAACATTTGATAATTCAAAACCATCAAATATCTCAATTGCTTCTCTGATCAATCTACCATGAATCGATGTTCTAGTTGGCGTAGTTCTGTGTATATTTTAGATTATAAAGTACACTAAAGAGTATTTGACACTGCAGTTGCAAGCCAAACCAATAGCAAAGAGTAGCGCTACGCTGTCTTGTTGAAATGTCGTGTATTTTGTGATTTGGGATGTGTGCGGAGCTGTACCAAGTAGGACATATTCCTCTGTTTGGTGTTTTCACGTGGTTTTCCTCAAGCCTTGGTTAAATGCCAGAGGATTTTATTCTTTTTGTTTAGGTGTGATATCCACGTTATCACATCTAGTATTCTGTATATTTTTAGTTTCTAGTTACTTGCCTTGTTTTATTTTGTATCATTGTTTTCTGAACAAGATCCTTGGTCAAAAGATCGGAACGTCAAAGCTTCTAATAAATATACAGAATTTGAAATCAAAATTCGTTTTTATGTTTAATTAATTGGACTTCATACATATTTTACCATTATTCTGTTAATTTATTCTTATACTTGTTTGTGCCATGCGATAGAAAGAGAGCACTATATAGACAAGTCAGCGCATAGCACAAAACATACCGAAGCGAACAAGCCACCGTACTGCTCAATTCATATAAATTTCAAATGGAGCCTGCGTTTGATCGAAAAATAGTTTCAAGGTTGAACAACCTTGAGATGGTTGTCAGGATGTGGGAAGTCGCGTGGCTGTGTGCACTGTCCGAGATTGGATGTTTTTAAGTAGACGAGGGCTACTTGACTGACGAAAATTTTCTAGAAACACTTTCATTCGATCGGAACAAAACGCAAATTCCTAAGAAGCATGTAAAACGGCTTCAAATCATTCAAAGTTCGAAATTAATCTTTGCCTTGAAATTTTCCTGCTCAACCTCTTTGTTGTCAAATATTTTTTTGACTCTTCGGACTTGCCTAAACTTGAATAACGTCTTTCGGTAAGGTAATAAAAAGAACCATTCGGCTTCTGAAACTGTCAGGATAAGGTCTGTAGATCTGGTGGAGACGTCGGGGAAAGGCGTCAAGGTTGAAAATCTTGAAGATGGTTTATTTTTCTGACTCCCCGGACTTGCCTAAGCTTGAGTTATGTCTTCCGATTAGGTAATGAAGAAAAACCACTGGGCTTCCGAACATGTTGAGATAAGGTCGGTAGATGTGGTAGAGATATCGTGGAAAGGTGTCAAGGTTGAAAATCTCGAAGATGGTTGTCAGGATGTTAGGAGTATCGGCACTCGAGTGCCTGTGGACAGTTTGCAAGATTAGATGCTTCGCCTTAGATGCTTCTGTTCGACCGACGTACTTTTGTCGAAACACTTCTACTTGATCGAAGCAAAATGTAGATTCATAAGAAGCCCGCAGAACGACAAAATTTGAAATAAATCGGAAGAAATTCCTGCTCAACCTCTTTGTCGTCGAAATTTGCCAGGACTCTCCGGACTTGTCTTAACTTGAGTCACATCCTTTGATTGATTAACAAAAAAAGCCAAGCACTAAGCTTCTAAAATTGTTAAGATGACGTCGGCAGACCTAATAGAGACGTCCGTTCAAAAAATTGACCATGGAAAGGCGTCAGCTGACTTTACTATTCCATAAATATTGCATTTAAATTCATTCTTAATTTATCTCTTATTTCAAGCCTTTTACACAATAAATGCATTGAAATGTATTTCTTTAATCACTTCAGTTCATATTTCATTAAAATAAAGTCGCAAATTCAAAAAAAGTACGTTAAACAGGTTTAGAGCATAGAGTTCAGATGAGTTGCTGTGTTTAACAACCGGCAACCAATCAAATGAGTGTGTACCTCATAGTTCAATGTATGATGTGCTCTCATGAGAATATTAGAGGGAGGGACCTAAGTATAGGAAAAAAATCCTAGTTAATTTCTGCATTATTCACATTAATGCGTTTAAGAATCTAGGGAGATGAATGCTTCGCCTTATTTTTGAACCCGGATAAGGGCTGATCGATTGACGTACCTACTTTTTCTCATAGCACTTCAACTCATCCATCTTTAGTGTTTAACTAGGAGGTGCCCAGCGTTTTGGTTGCATATCTTTGGGTGAGCAGGCGGAGACTGAGTTTCAACTCTTTCTCCCATAGCCTCGCAGATCACTCCAAGAATGTTTGCAAGTGTCGCAGATTCACATCCTCTGGATGTGGAGCGAGGCTTGTCGCAGATTCACGTTTAGCGTGGAACGGAACTCGGTTTCAGATAGATGCTTGCGGGCAGCGTGGAGTGAGGTGTTTTTCCTTTCTCAAAGTTGTACCTTATACCAACTCCTGCTCTCTCAGGGTCGCTTTCGAGAATGTTCTTTATTTCAGCCATGGATTCTTACTGAGTATGATTTACTCATATCTCTGTTTTCTTTCACAGATTTCCTGAACTTCGGACATCTTGATTTCAATCTAACAGAATTTTTATTATGCAACAATATGTATGTATTCTATTTCTTTTATGAATAAAAATTATTTGATTCAACTAAACTGGAATTCTTAACATATATCAATATAAAATCATCCAAATCATCCAAAAAGCTCTTTCCAGAATTACCAATAATTTTTACAATAAAGAATTAGTAAAATCATACACAAACACAGCTGGCTTCACTATTGAATGTATTGCTTAAATATTGCATTCAAATTCATATTAATGTAACGTGCTAAAGTGTCATAATTCGTAAAAGTAAAATAGACCTGAGTTTGTCAATGTTGTGTGGGCGGAGGCGACATTCGAGAATAACGTGGAAATTTCTGGATGTTTGTTTTCTGTATATATAACGGTTACCAAACGAGACAGGATTAGAAATGGCGACATAAGAGAGGACCTTAATACGAAGTCTGTACTTGAATAAATAGGAGAAAGGCAGCTACAGTGGTTTAGACACGTAGTGAGAATGACGGACAACATACCAACAAAAGCAACATGGAAAATTAGGACCACCGGCAAAAGAAAGAGAGGAAGACCGCCAAAAAGTTGGGATGACAACATTGCGAACATATTGAAGACTAAAAACATAACAATGAAACGAGGACAAAATTTAGCTAGAAACAGAAAAGATTGGAATAAACTAGTGAATAACGAATGAACATTCAACCTCGACACCCTTAGGGTACAAGAGGATTTCGACTATGTATGTATATATAAGAGTAAACAACCTGACTGAAAAACAGTAAATAGTGAATAGTGAAATGGAGAGAATATTTTATTAAATGGTGACTTTTCATTTTAACGACTAAACGATTCTCAAAAAGCAATAAACATCACATTATTGACTTGATTTATCTCTTATTTCATGTCTTTTACATAATAAATGCATCGAATTGTATTTTATCAATCACTTCAGTTCATATTTCATTAAAATAAAGTCGCAAATTCATGAAAATAAAAGTTAGACGAATTTAGAGCATGGAGTTCAGATAAGTTGGTGTGTTTAACATCCGGCAACCAATCAAATAAGTACGTACGTCATAGTTCAATATATGATGTGCTCCCATAACAATATTAGTATAGGAAGTATAGGAAAAAAGCTATAAAACTATTTGGACTTGCCACTGAGCCTTCGAAGCTGTTGAAATGACGTCGGCTGGCCTGATGAAGGCATCGGGCCAAAAATTGGCGTCAGGGTTAAGAATCGTAGAGATGGTCGTCAGGATGTGAGGTGTATCGGCACTCGCGTGCTATTTACATAAGGTCTGCTTGTTAAATTGACTGGCGTACTTTTTCTCAAGATTCTTTCACTTGATCGAAGCAAAACGCAGTTTTCTAAATACAAAAACCGTATTGGATTGGAAACCCAAGAAAAAACAGCTTGGCGATTAGCATACAGAGCTAGACTGAGAGGAGGCACTTTGAAGTTTGTATTGATCAACCAATTTACTCATTCAATTTATTATTATCACAAACATATAACATGTTTTTGCTTTACCTTGTGCAAATAAGATATCTTCATCTAAATTACAAGCAGCACGTGGAGAACCGATCCTCGTACGCCACGTCCCCTAGTGGTGTACGAAGGATAAAGGCACTGTACTTAAATCATGGATAATTAAATCACGATGTTCACGCACTGGTGTAATCCACTGAACTATAACGCAACCAACAGCTCCGAGGCACTAAATATTCATAAACGCGACGGAATGTTTTAGAAGGTCGCCAAAAACATATTACACTATATATTAACGTACAGTCGTGCAAACAAATTATAGTTTGAGATCTTACCATTGTGGATGATTAAACGATTTGTAGACTCACCTACAAACAAAAAAAAAATATTAGTAAAGTGATCTCGAAGTAAGCAGAGGCTATAATGAACTCCAATCAAACTTCATGAAATATGGCCTACCATCGAAGTTAATACACAAACAACAAACATTCTGTCACGAACTCCAGGCTTGTCTCCACATTTCACTAAGTATGAAACTATAGTTAATTGGTATTGTTTAACTAGCACCTCTGGTAATTGGGCCTGGCAAGCGGATAAATGTATGTTACCACAAGATTTAGGGCTTTGAATACTTGATAAGGATTATAAATTATAAATTTCAACGATAACAACATGCGTCCGTAACTAAATCGATTGTAGTATAATAGAGGTAAATCACACTGTTGTGTATTTTTCTACATGTGGGTTTTACGTTCATTTATCACTCTAAGCCTGCAATCAGTCTGTGTCAAACATTTTAGTACATATTATGAAGTCATTTGTCTAGTTTCCGAAATTTCTTCAAGCTCGCATTGATTTGAATTTGAAATAGGAGTAGTTCTCATGGCGTATTAGCAAAAAGGACCTTGTAATCACGCGTCACATTGCAAGTACTGTAAATTACAATTGGAGCACCACGTATTGCGGATTTATGCCAGCTATGTATCCGACATAATTCATGTACTGCAAACAAACCCAATAAACTACGTGGAAATATCCGTTTCTGTAACGATGGAGCACATTTTCTGAACCATTTGGAATATGCATTCAAACTTCGGTTTGCTATTCTTTTAATTTGCTTGCTTTCAGCATTACTATTTTCAAATTCCATCTAGCAAATACCTCTTTGTAGCATCCTCGCCTAACCACTACATGTCATTACGCATCAGGGCAGCGGTTAAAGCATCGTAGAGCATTATGACATAGCTTGCTATTCTGCTGGTTACTGCCATTGCCACCAGGGCCGCAGCTACGTCAAAACGGCCCTACAAAACAGAATGCTGTACAGCAGCGTCATCAGTAAAGTGTATGTGGTTATGTCCCTTCAGGATCACCACTTGCATTAGCGAAAGCGAGGATGGGGAAGAGAATATGTGCTACTGGAAATATTCTACCTGATAAATACTTTTATTAAGTCCTTCCCTCTAATATTCCTATAAGAGCACATCATACATCGAACTATGAGGTACACACTGATTTGATTGTTTGCCGGACGTTGAGCACATCAACATATGTGAACTATATGCTCTAAATCAGTCTAACGTAATTTTTATGAATTTGCGACTTTGTTTTAATGAAAGTTATTAGTGATTCTGGAAAGAGATTTTTGGGATATATTTCCATTATGAAACCATATGACGAACTTTAGAAGGCCCTAAGGCTCACCAAATCAATTATTGGTCATTTTCATTATGAGTCTATTTGACGAACTTCGGAAGGCCCTTAAGTTCACTAAATTAATTATTGGGTTATATAATTGAGTAAAACCCATACATAGATCTTTCTCTTATTGAAACACATCTTTTTACTCCAAAAATTCAATATGAGAAATGTCGTGTTTCCAAATTAGATGCCAATGAAAAGAATTGATATTTTAGTCATAAAATCCTTGAAAAAAAAAATGGCAAGCATTTCTCGTTGGCGCAAGGGTTTGAAATTTGGGGATAATCTTGCATACATTTTGAACCAATTGAAATTACATGCCATTTCAACTATAGGTAATTTGTTCAATGAATTGCTATTGAAGAAATTGGCATGCATCAGGATGTCCCAAAATGGAGGCATGCATTGAGGAAGTTGGAAAAAAAATCGAAATATTTCCGTCATTTTATTTTGCATGCCATTGTGTATTTTATTCAAAATTCTTTTTTTGACGACACAAAAAATGGCAAGCATGTTGCTCAAGCTCATCATTGATAAATTTTGAAAAGAAGTTGGGAAAAAGTGTCCATAAATTAATTGAGTAAAATTAACTGGAATTATTTTGCGGATTGATTTATTTGAATCTTTTGACTAATTCTAGACATTAATCGCTTAGGTGAGTCTCTTTCAAAATATTACAGAGTGCTACATTTTATTTCATTCATAATATTTTCATAGAAACAATTCCCAAAATATCCAACTGAAATCATAGAACATACAATTTTCTCATGGATATTAGTATTAGCTCAATTAATTGAATTGAATTACAACCAATAAGGCACCAAAATAATAGTATACTGAAGAGTCCTCATGAGGACGAAACGCGTATGAACAATTGACGTCCTAACTCCTGAATTTGTGATTATGTGAAACAGTCAGGTTTTGAATCTTGCATTAACAAAATAATAATCACACACATTAACAACGAAATAGTTATTTTTGCATTAAGTGTGCGAAGTGATTGTTTTCTTTGTTGTTAATAATTTAACATCTACTAAACCTCTTTTTAGTAAACTAAAGGATAAGACTGAAACTCTAGATCGGAAGAATTTGATATACAAAGTTGATTGTAATGCTTGTAATAAATGCTACATTGGGGAAAGTTCACAGACCCTTCAAAAAAGATTATATCAGCACAACTACAACTGTAGAATTTTGAACCCTGATCATAGTGCGCTTACTAGGCACCATCAGGAAACAGGTCACAAATTTAATTTCAAAGAGCCCCAAATTTTATCAGTTATTAATAACAAAGTTCCAAGATTATTACATGAAAGCCTACATATCAACCTCAATCGCAGTAAATGCATTAATTAGCAAACTAACGCTAGACAAAATTTGAAATACGCGCAAATTTTTTTAGTTGGTATGCGTGATCTATAGCGATATATGTTTTTTGTTCATCATTTTTTGTCATTCCATCACCAGCCACCTTGGTTGGTGGTAGCCTCAAAGTTACATTCACACATTTTTTGTGATTTTTGAGTTATTTGCTATTTTTCTATTGTTATCAATAATTATTGGAAGTTTATCTTTACAACTATGCTGTAAACAAAGTTATAAGATTGTAATATTTCAATAGGTAAATATTGTTGCACATGTTTTATCATTTTTCATCATCATCCCATTTAATATTGTTTCATGATCATTAACATCTTTGTAGAACGCTGAAGATGGATGGGTGCACATCCGAAACGTCCAAAAATTGGATAGTAACATGAATAAAATTAAGTGGACTTCAATACCTAAAAAATTTTTTTCCCAATCCATATTTGGGTCCTTCAATCTGCATTTAAACAACATGCTTGCCATTTTCTAAGTGAATTCAAAACAGCATTTATTGATGTAATACAAAATGGCAGGCAGGTTGAAGTCAGAGAAATTTTGCGAGTTTTTTATGCAGCTTTCATTATTATTTAAAATATGAAGGGCTCAAGCAACATGCATGCCATTTTAAATTTATAATAATTCTACTATAAAATAAAGTTTTTGCTTCATTTGAGGTAATTTGAAATCACGGCTAATTGGTTCAAAATTTATGCAAGATTATCCCCAAATTTCAAACCCTTGCGCCAACGAGAAATGCTTGCCAATTTTTTTACAAGGATTCTATGACTAAAACTTTAATTTTTTTCATTGGCATGCAATTTGGAAACACAGCATTTCTCATTTTTTTTTTATAACTTCACGCAATCCTTTGAGCCTCTTTGATTGTTGCGAATTGCTTGCCTTTCAGTATTTGGCTTTGGATCAATATCAATTATTTCACGTCACAAAGGCATGCAATATGACGACACGGAAAAAAAAATATTTTTTCAAGTTCTTCAATTGGAATTTGAAGTATGATTTCATCCTTCTTATAAGGGGAAAATTATCTACTCCCAAAGACGGGCAAGCGGTATAAAATCGGAGAGCCCCACCTGTCACTAGCTCACAGTCCAATAGGAACTACATGCTGTACACACGTTCATGTAAACGTGTGATGGTTTCTAATGAATGATTAAGGAAAGAAAAATCATAATTGCCCACAAAAATAATATAAGAGTTTAGAATAGGGTACGTAAAAGAATGTTGTAGGTACGTGAGTTAGAAATTTTATCTTGATTTATTTTCATACATATTTGCGCCCTGCGATAGAAAGAGAGCACTATATAGACAAGTCAGCGCATAGCTTCGAATAGTTGGCTGTAATATACAGAAGTGAGCAAACTATCGCACTACTTAATCCAAGAAAATTCTATAAAATCAAGCTTTGCTCACAATGAGCAGTCCTTTGATCTGAATAAAAAAAAAGTCTGTATTGACTATGAATTTAAGGTTTTTGGTTGATGACAAATATAGCTGGTCATAAAACGTTGACGTTGTGGTTTTAAATGCAATCGATCCCCAACGGATCTTCGTTGCCAAAATAACAAGAACACAGAATGTGATAACTCAATCAAAAGAAGAGCAAGAGTAAGCAAAGCTCTTAAAAAAGCCTTAAAATCAAATGAAACACTGTGCTCCTGCTGTTTTATGTGGTATATGTAAGTCAACAACCAAAAATGGAGGAAGGCTAAAGGCACTTAGTATAGTCATCACGTTCTGGAGCTCCTGTATAGTTATTAATCTTGAAACCCTCTTAAAACGTGAGCATCACTAGCCTCGAGCCTTCATTCTCCACACGCGTCTTTAAGCCCTTTCAAATCTTTTAACTCTGTGAGTCGATATAGCGTGTGGATTTTAAAAACCTCGGCAGTAAATCTACGCCATCTGTTTGATGAAGACACGGAATAGAGGGCAGGAGCGCAAGCCAGACGAACCGTAGCCCATCAAGAACGTATAATGTCCGGGCCACTTAGTGAAATTGACCATTTCACGGAGTGCAATGCATTCAGCTAAATTTCATTATTTTGAGTTTTTAACCCGATAATTTATAACTTTTGGTGATAACTTGTAGTTATTTTATTTAGTCAGTCTTGGGAAGCTTGTCTAAAAGTCCTCTTTCAAACTTGACAGTGAAACAAATTTATTAATTACAAAAACGGGTGGAAGCTGTACTCGAATTAAAACACTTAACTGCTGCTTTTATTTCGGTGTCTCTGTGGGCATTTATTTCATTTTTCAAAGCTCTCTTTAGTCTTTGTGACCAGGGAACTCAGAATTACTGTTTACATTTTAACCATTTATTATATTTTTATGGAAATTAAAACAGCAGTTGAGACTACAACATCCTTGTTTAATATACACTCAACCGGAAATTTCTGCCTGTTTCTATTCTTATTTGTTGAAAAACTACTGTTTTACAAGTATTCTTATTGTGATTCATTTACATTATTATCCAGTATCGACTAATCACAGCATTTATCATCCGACATAACAAAGCCCATTAAATGGGAGTATCACAACTCATCCAGTAGGTTTTATTTCTCTTCGTCCCTTGCATCGTCCTGCGACGTCAATGCTCTGGCTCTGGCGTTCATTGCGGCTCGATACCAGATGGCGCCTCCGCCATTATTCTCCTATTACTAACATATTGTTCGATAAATTCCACATTATCAAATTCACACTAAACCAAAATTAAATTCCAACAGCTGAGGATGTCCGCGATCAGAAGAAGCTCACTAGAGATTTAAAACCGGTTTTTGTGGGTGGGAGACTTGGCAGGAGCAGGAATGTCGTACATTTATGTACAGACAGTCTTTTTTTGTTAGGCTATCCTCAAAAAATTGAAATCAAGAGATATGGCAATTGAAGTAAAGTCACCGCTGCGGGGTCACTGATTTCACAATTAAAGTAGAGTCACTGCTTGAAAATCATTCTAGTTTCACAAGCGTTGAAAGCGATTCACTCTGTCAATATCAGAAAATGCTACTCAAATATTTCTCAATATATGAGTGTAGTACAAGAGTATACTGTACGCGTGTTTTTAGTTCGGCCGGTAAAAAACCTCGATTTAAACGGGACTTACCGCTTTAACTAAAAGCAAATTATTATAAAACTGGACTTAAAAGGTGTATAGTGGTGTGTACATAAAGAGAAGTGTGTTTAGATAATAGTAGATAAAACAATATCATTAGTCAAATTCGAAGTGGTCAGCTTGTGCGGTAGAGAGGTAGGCGGTGGTCTGCTGGCCAGTTCATGCAAATAATTGTTTAGCGCCAGTTGTGTACTTCAATAATAGTTAAAACTCAGTGTTTTTGAAATACAAGATCTAATACTTAAAATATAAAATTTAAGCAGTGGTGTAGTAATTAAAATATAAGTTTAAAAACGAGTTAAGTATTTACTATCTAAAGTTTGAAATTTAATAAGTCAACTTAAATTTATAAGTGTGGTGTAAAAGAAAATATGAAAATCGAAACTAGGAATTTAGGTGGTATTGGCAGAACATGAACAAAAGAAAAAGGGAGGATGAACAGGGAATAATTGAACAAAATTATAATAGTATATTCGGCAAATGCAAAAAAGTTCTTCGCTCCCCTGAACAGAGAAAGAGAGAAGAATTAAAAAATAAGCCAAAAGATAATAATATAACGGATTTGGATACTGTAAATAATAAAGAAATGGATGAGTTGAAGGAGATGATGAGAAGTATGATGACCAAGATGGACGAAAATAAAAACTAAAAATAGAAATGGAAAATAAATAAGAAACATGGAAAAAAGAAAAGAAACTCCTAATTGATAGGATTGAAAACCTGGAAAGAAAAGCAGAACGAGATGAAAGGCAAAAGAAAAGAAATAATATTGTAATAAAAGGTCTGAAATTAACACTAAATACAGAAGAAGAAATTGGAAAATGGATTAAACAAAATCTGAATGTGAAAGTAGATCTCAATAATTTGAGGACACTGAATGAAGGCACAAAGAACGAAATAATAAAGGCTGAGATATCCAACTGGAAAGAAAAACAAATGATTATGGCAAACAAAAGTAAACTAAAAAACTCAAAAATCTTCATCGATAATGATCTGACCTGGGAAGAACGCAGAATCCAAAGAGAAATCCGGAGTATTGCAAAACAAGAAAGGACAAAAGGAAAAATGGTGAAGATAGGATACCAAAAATTGATAATAGACGAAGAAGTTTATGACTGGGATGAGCATGAAAATGGTATTGTAGCCCAAAAAAATGAAACACAAAGCAATTCAAAAAACGATTAGGGAAACAACTACCAGTGATAGATAAAATGGAAACGAACAGGCATTGGTACTTGGAACATAAAAAGTTTAAATGGAAAAGAGGAAGAATTAATAGAGGAGTTTGAAAAAGCTAAATTGCAAGTACTGGCCATAACGGAAACAAAAAGAAAAGGACAAGAAATGACAAAGCTGAGAAATAACCACAATATACCATAATATATAGCGGAGTTGAAAATAATGATAGAGCAAGAGCAGGTGTGGGCTGCATAATACATAATAAATTAGAAAAATCAATAAATGAATGGATATATATAAACGAAAGGATACTGATAATAAAACTCAAAGATGTTGAACACATTACAGCAAATATAATGATAATATATGAACCAAGTGAGGACGAGAGTAAAACAATTAAAGATGAATTCTGGGATCTGGAGTTGGAATTTGAAAAGCTAGAAGAACCGATATATATAACAGGTGACTTTAATGCAAGAGTAGGTAATACAAACGAAGGATTAACAGAAGTAATGGGAATATATGGAGAACCAACTAGAAACAACAATGGTAACAGACTTATTGATTTTTGCATCATAAATGAACTCAAAATTCAAAACACTCTCTTCACACATAAAGACATTCATAAGTACACTCGAGAAGTTTAAAGTAGAAACGAAAAATCTTTAATAGATTACTTTTTAGCCAAAACAACAAATTAAAGAAAAATGTGATGGATGTAAGAGTTAAAAGAGGAAGTGAAATTGGTAGTGACTACTTTCTAACTATAGCAAAAATTAAAGTTAAGGTGGAGAGCAAACAAAAGCATGATGTAATCATAAAAGCAATAGAAACACCAAAACCGAAAGTAGACAAATTAAAAGATATTCAAACTAGAATGAAATACAAAGAAAAAGTAAGTGAACTAATAAATAAAACACCAACACCAGACATAGACAATATAGGAGAAATGTGGACTATTTTTAAAAGAATAATCATGGAAGCAACTGAATGTGTGTGTGGAACAACCAGGACCATAAAAAAAATAGAAAACAAACTCATTGGTGGAACGAGGAAGTTAAACAAGAAGTAAAAAGAAAGAAACAGAAATAGAAGAAATATCTTAATACCAAGAAGAACGTGGACTATGAAGAATATAAAAAGCAAAGAAATAGAACGAAAGAAATAATAAAAAACTCAAAGAAGAAAACCTGGGAAGAATTTGGGAATATATTAGAAACCAACTTTCAAGAAAATCAAAAACTATTCTATAGAACCCTCAAAAGTTGTAGAAGAGGAGAAGAAATGTCGTTGAAACAACTAAAAGATAAACATGGTAACGTAATAAATGGAAACAAATATATAATGGATAGATGGAAAGAGCATTTTGAGGCTTTACTTAAAGAAAATAAAACTATTGATAGAATAGAAGAGAACCAATCACCGGACAGAGCTCAAATAGATAGGGACAGCGAAACTATAACTGAAGATGAATTGAAAACGGTACTTAAAAAACTAAGAAATGGAAAAGCACCTGGTCACGACAAAATCAAATCGGAACAAGTGAAATGTATGGGAGAGGATGGCGAACAAATTCTTTTGCAGATGTTAAATAGGAAGAATACCTAAGGACTGGGAAAAGGCATACACAAAAAAGGTGATACCAGGAATTGTGATAATTACAGAGGAATATCGTTGCTTTGTACTACAGCTAAAGTGTATGAGGCAATATTGGAAAACAAACTTAGACAGGCAATAGAGTCAACGATGGAGAAAGCCCAAAGTGGGTTCATGAAAGGACACTCCACTCAGGACCACATATTTACAATTAGAAAACTTATAGATAAGGCGATAAGCCAAGACAACAAGCTCTATATAACATTTATAGATATGGAAAAAGCATTTGACAGAGTATCGCGTGAAAAGATGTGGAAAATTTTAAAAGAAAGAAATATAAGCGAACAACAAGAGTGTATACAGACGGACAACTAGTTATGTAAGAACTGGAAATGAAGTATCGGAAGAATTTACCACCTCACAAGGGCTAAGACAAGGAGGAGCTTTAAGCCCTATCTTGTTCAAAATATACTTAGACAATATCCTAAAGGAAGTAAAGATTGAAACGAAGAAAGTGGAAATTGGATACCACAATCTAGCTATTACAACGATAGCTGAATGTACATTTGCTAAAAATGAAACAGACATGCAATATAACTTAAATGTATGGAACACAACATGTCAATAAATGCAGACAAAACTAAAACCATGTTAATAGCGAGAGAAGATACCACAGTCAAATTATTTTTAAACGACAGAGAAATTGAGCAAGTTAGTAACTTTACATACTTAGGAGCATCATTGAATGATAAAGGAAGTATAGAACAAGAAATTAATAGAAGAATACTTGCAGCAAATAAGTGCTACTATGCAATAAACAAAGTAATATTAAACAATAAACAAGTATCAACGAAAACGAAAATAACACTATACAAGACAATATACAGACCCACATTAATATACGGATGTGAATCGTGGATAATGAACAAAAGAAATAAAAGCAAAATACAAGCGACCGAAATGAGATTTTTGAGAAGAATAGAGGGCGTCACTAGGATGGACAGAATAAGAAATGAACAAATAAGAAATAAGCTACAAATAGAATCTGTCCACAACACAATAGATAAAAAAACAATTAGCATGGTATGGACACTTAACAAGAATGGCAGAAGACAGACAAACAGAACAAATATGGAAAGCCGGAATAATAAGGAAAAAGAGAAGAGGAGGGCCAAGAAAAACGTGGGATAACAACATGGAAGAAATACTGCATAGAAATAATACTAACAAACAAGAAGCAAAAAGAACAGCAATGAACAGGAAAGAATGGAGAAAATTTGTAAATAATATAATATAAAACTAAAATAAAAGATTAAACATACAAAAATTATAGCATAATCTCGACACCCGTAAGAGTATTAAGAGATTTAAAATGATTATAATAATAATAATATGAGAAATGAACGGACGTTGATAGTTTGCATTCGATATATTTTGCTGCAAAATTTCCCCTTTGATATTAATTGGTATTGATATTTCTGGAGATTAATTTTCTTTGGCAGTAATAACTTTTTCACGTTTTGCTTTTGTTTCAAGAAGTATAAGCACAGCCAAGAACTTTCCAGTTTCAAAGCGTAATAAGTTTAATAACTGAGAAGTTATACTTTGTTCAATATAGTTATGAGCAACACGTCATAAATCTTACTAACTTCGGCTGAAATATTACACAGAAGATGAATTACGTACTAGTTGTTATTAATTTCCAATTACTTGAGCGAAATTCAAAGGGAACTCATTTGCCTGAAGCAGAATATCTATGATACAATTCTGTACAGTAGCCGATGAATCTCATATTTCAATTGATTCTCAAGTATTCCAGTCGTTTCCCATTTTAATATTTGCAGTGAAAATTTAGAAACCAGACCAAACATTGCCCTAATAATGTTTGTTCTTACTTAAATCCTACTTCATTGTAATTTTAGCGAATCTATTGATTTTTCGCAATTGCATTGATGTCAGGGCAGGATTTAATCAATTTAAATTCGACATTGGTGCTAACTTAGGATGTATATACGACTTGTTGATAAGACTTTACATATCAAACAAAAGATTTTAATGAACATATCAATCACCTGATAATAATGAGATTCCCGTTACCGAACAAAGCATCAAAGAGTCCAATTCAGCCCCCAATCAAAAGCCATAATACAAAACTCTCAAAGGACGTCCGTCAGTAAAATATTCTTGAAAATGAAGCGAAAGCGACAAAAACAAGATTTACAATTAGCGTTTGTCCTTCTGTCGCAGCGACCGGAATATGAAACTAGGTCCATGAAGGAGCGCTCTCCTCAGGCTCCTTGAGCGCACAATGGAGAATAATGAAGTTCTAGAAAATTCAATTACCCAGTAATTACTTCACACGCTAGCTACTGTCACCTGTAAGCGCATGCGCAGGAAGCTATAACCGCTGTGATCTATTTGACGAAACAAGGCTTATTGCATGTGCTTGTATGTTTAATATATAGGTAAAGGGTGAATGAGAGGAGGGAATCTACCAGACTTTGGTAATTAGTCAGCTACGTGATACGTGTGCTGTTTGTCAGCGTGGAACTTTGTTTCTGAAAAGCATCAGTACGTGAACTATCAGGCTATATGTATAAGTTGAGTTGAGGGACAAATATCGAGCAAACAGTTGTCCAGAAGTGTTGCCATGTAAAGGCAACATTCTGGCTATCAGCCTATAGCTGACTGTTGACATCTCAAGATCTTGAAATGATTTCGGGCAATGTTCCTACGATTTCTGCAAGCTATTAGTCAAGTATCATTGTTGATAGTGTGGTCCTTGTTCAAACGGTTTGCCTTCAACGTCTCTCCTATCCAAACTGTCACCTTCCGATAAGTTGCCCCGAGAAACCTCAATTAGAACAGATGAGGGCTTACAAAATGATTCTTCGAAAAGGATTTTGTGGTCAGGACTAACAACCCTAGCAGTAAGAAAATGCCTAATAGAAAACGATCCAAGTACCACTTCAAGAATTTTGATATAGCAACTTGACAGACAGAAGTGGATACATGTACTAATTTTGTGATCCATTTGTCAAGTGTGTATCTTCCAGTACAGTCTGTTTTGATTCAAAGGATTTGTTTTAAGCATGACCCACTCTGACCCTTCTATCCAAACTCGATTGTTGGAGAAACATGAATTAGGGCAGATGATGGCAAATTGAACTATTCTTTGGGGAGGAGGTTGTGTTTTGGGCTCATAGCTCTAACACTAGAAATAATGCATTTATGCGAAGACAACTACATGCCTGGGAACAATGTCCTAGTAAACGAACCAAACTGCACTTCAAGGATTAGGATAAGGTTGCTCCTAACAAAGACATTTCAAAAAATAAGAAGAGAGGACAGACTCCAACTGAGAGGTAAATAACGTCCCAAAAAAAATTAGGTACAAGTAGCGAAAGACAGAAGTAGAAATGTGTTGTTGAAAAGTTTAAGACTCTACGTCTATATGGACCACAAATCATATTGATTGATTGATGTTATCCCTGAATGTTGAGTTCAGATAGTACCCGTATCATTTTTGCAATCTATTAGTGAAGTAAGTATCTTCCAGTACAGATTAATGAGTATTGACGGTGTGGTATCAACAGTATCGACTGTCTCTTCCAAGTTAGTGGACCTGACAACCCTTAATTAGGGCAAACAACGGTAAATGGAATGACTTTTCGGAAAGGACGTTGAAAACTCTATCACCAAAAAAAAAGCCATTGCTGCAAAGACAGCCACATACCTCGGAACGTTGTATAACAAGAAGCGACTCAAACGACGCTCCAAGAATTTGGATACATCAACCTAACAATCAAGACATTTTGAAATGTGAGAAGAAAGACAGGCCAGATTCACGAGGAGATTTGAAAAAACTGGAAACACACAGCAAAAGACAGATGTGAAGAGGTGTTGGAGAATCCAGAGCTCTATATGGACCACAAATCATAATGATTGATTGATGACATCCTTAGATGTTGATACGGAGGTCTCAAATAATTTCGGACGGTGGCCGGATCATTTTTGCTAGCTATTAATGTCAAGTACTTATCTTCCAAAACAGGTTAATGATTTTTTTTCTATCATTGTTGATGGTCTTGGTGCATCAAAGCTCGACTATTACCTCCAAATTGATAGCCCTGACAACCCTTAATTGGGGCAGACGACGATAAATGGAATGATTCTTTGAAAAGGACGTTGAAAACCCTATTACCCAAGAAAAAGCACCGTTGCAAAGATAACTACATACCTCGAAACGACGTCTAACAAAAAGCGACCCAAACGGCGCTTCAAGAATTGACAGCCAGGACATTTCAAAATGTGGAAGAAAAGGCAGGTCCGATTTAAGAGCAGGTTGATATGACGCCCTAGATCTGGGAAAACAGCAGAAGACAGAAGTGGACAGGTGTTGTTAATGAATTCGAGGTTCTTCATGGGCCACAAACCATTATGATTGAATCATGACATCCTTAGATGTTGATATGGAGTTGACTAATGATTTCATACGATGCCTGTATCTTTTCTGCAAGCTATTTGTTAAGTAGGTATCTTCTAGTAAAGTTTGTTTTCATTATTGTTGATGATGTGATATCTACAAGCTGTCTTGGCCCATCAAAGCTCGACTATCACTTCCAAGTTAATGGACCTGACAACCCTCAATTGGGGCAAACCATGGTAAATGGAATGATTTTTCGGAAAGGACGTTGAAAACCCTATCACCCAAGAAAGGAACTGCTACAAAGATAACTATATACCTCGTAACGATGTTTAACAAAAAGCGATCCAAGCAGCGCTTCAAAAATTTGGATACAGCAACCTGACAACCAAGACATTTTAAAATGTGAGAAGAAAGTCAAGCCCGATTTACAAGGAGATTTGGAAAAACTCGTTACAAGCAGAAAAAGACAGAAGAGGAGAGGTGTTGTTGAGCAATCCGGGGCTCTACATGAGCCACAAATCATGACGATTGATTCACGACATCCTCAGATGTTGACACAGAGCTGTCAAATGTTTTTAGACGATGCCCGAATCATTTCTGTTAGCTATCAGTCGAGTACTTATCTTCCAGAACAGGTTGATGATTTTTTCCATAATTTCTGAAGGTGTGGTATCAACAGCGTGTCTTAACTTTTTAACCTGATCCTCATAGCCTCTCTCATCAAAGCTCGGCTGTCTCCTCTAAGTTAGTGAACCTGACAATCCTTAATTAAAGCGGACAAAGGCAAATGAAAAAGTTGAAATTCCCATCCCCAAAAAAAGGTCATTGCTGCAAAGACAGCTACATACTTTGGAACGATGTCAAATAAAAAGCGACTCAAACGGCGCTTCTTGAATTTAGATACAGCAACCTAACAGCCAAGACATCCTAAATTTTAGAATCTATAGTATGAGAAGGTAGACTGGCCCGATTTACGAGAAGATTTGAAAAAACTGGATACAAGCAGCAAAATATAGAAGTGGAGAGGTGTTGAAGAATCAAGGGCTCTACATGGACCACAAATTGATGACATCCTCAGATGTTGATACGGAGGCCTCAAATGATTTCAGACGATGCCTGTATCATTTTTGCTAGCTATTAGTCAAGTATTCATCTTTCAGTAAAGGTTAATGATTTTTTTCCTGCATTGTTGATGGTGTAGTATCAACAAGATGTCTGGGCTTTTTAGCCTGATCCTCATAGCTTCTCTCATCAAAGCTCGACTGTCATCTCAGAGATAGTGGACCTGACAACCCTTAATTAGGACGGACGAGGGAAAGGACGTTGAAAACCGTATCATCAAGGAAGAGGCATTGCTGCAAGGACAACTACATGCCGCGGAACGATGTCTAATCGACACGGCGCTTCAAAAATTTAGATACAGCAGCCTGACAACCAGGATATTTAAAAATGTGGAAAAAAGACAGGCCCGATTTAAGGGAAGTATATAACGGCCTAGGTTTTGAAAAAACTGGATACAAGCAGCAAAGACAGAAGTGGAGAGGTGTTGTTGAATGCATGGGCCTCAAGTCATGACGATTGATTGATGATATTCTTAGATGGTGATACGGAGCTCTTAAACGATTTCAGACGATGCTTGGATCATTTTTGCTAGCTATTTGCCGAGTACTTATCTTCGAGTATAGGGTTAATGAGTTTTTTCCATCATTGTTGATGGTGTGGTATCAACAGGCTGTCTTGGCTTCTTAGCCTGATCCTCATAGTCTCTCTGATCAGAGTTAGTGAACCTGACGAAAGAAAATCAAATTATTCTTCGGAAAGGATGTTGAAAACCCTAACATCGAAAAAAGGCAATGCTGCAAGGCCAACTACATACAGGTAACGATTCTAAGGACGCTTCAAGAATTTGGATACAGCAACCTAAATATCGAGAACTTAAAGAAAAAAAGGAGCTCAGATAATATGGAGAGTATAGAGAGCTTAGAGAATATAAATAATCTAAATTCTAAAGGATAAAGAGGAAAAAGAAAGTTTAGACAATAAAAAGAATCTAGAGAGCCCAGAAAATATAGAGAATATAAAAAATCAAGATATAGAAAATTCAGAGTATTAAGGGGATTTGGGGAATGAAAATAATTTACACAATTAAGAGGATATGCTGAGTATAGCAAACTTAGAGAATAAAATAAATCCAAGTAAACAGAGAAATTGGGAAATATATAGAATTTAGAAAACAAAGAGAATATACAGAATTAAGGGGATAAAGAGAATATAGACAATCTAGAGAATAAAAAGAAATTGGAGATTTTGAGAAATAAAGAGAACTTGAAGAAATCTGGAAATAAAGAGAATAAAGAGAACTCGGAGAACTTAGAGAATATGGAGAGTATTGAGAATTAAGAGAATTTAAAAAATTCAAAGAATAAAGATTATATAGAAAGTTTAGAGAATCAACAGTGAGTTCCGTTTTAGAGAGCTGATAAAATATAGAGAACTTGAAGAATTAAGAGAATATAGAGAATTCAGAGAATCTAAAGAATTTAGAGAGTTGAGAGAATAGAGAGAAACTAGAAGATCAAGAGAATATAGAAATTTGAATGGAATATAAGAGATTTAGAGAGCTTGGAATATATAGAGAATAAGGAAAATATAGAGAATTCATTAAATAAAGAGTATATAGAGAGTTTATTTAGTTGACTCTTGGACTCATGTAGACCGTCTGCCAAATAAGTTTTCAGTCGATTCTGCAAGCTTGTCTTACATTCGAAGAAATGACAGACTGTCGAAAGTTGTTCAAAGAATCTTTGTTTTGTTGCTAGTTAAACACTGGTTTTTTTTTCTTGTACTTGTAGAATCAATTTTTCTTAAAAACCGATTGTCATCTGCCAAACTGTCAAACGAAAAAATAAATTTTTCATCATACCAATGCCGAAAGTTAGATTTAAGACATGAATGTTATACTAAGTGCTACGAGTTGAAAGGAGTTCAGGTTGAAAGTCAGTTCTGTTTTGAAGAGTTTATTTTTGGCATCCCAATCTCAAAAATTGCTATTTCGTCTGTCATAAAGTACATTTACATATCTACTAAATCAAGTTAACCAGGTGCTGTAATATAAAATATAAATAAAGCCAGTAGGGCGTCAGCAAGTGCTCGTACGATAATATATAAACCGGCGCAGTCGGCTGTGGTGGAAGCCTCGGTGACGTACGAGAGATCGTTACGGTATGCGATGACACCCCCAACCCCAAAAACCCCATTCCACTTTCCATAGTAACGCTCATTGAAAATTCCACCACGCGGCTGTGTCGTATCATAACGGTAAACAAAAGTCTAGAGGGCCGTACGTCTTCATTTGTTAGTACCACAGCTACCGCGAGAGGAGAATAAAGAATAATAGGCACACTGTGGCTAGAATGTTTTTAAAATATGCCGCTAGTTGACAACTGCAACTGCAACTTTCTAGATACTCTGTTGTTTTTTAACTTTTGCCGCAAATGGCAAATGGAAATTTCTGGAGTGCTTGGTTTATTGATGTCTATATTTTTACGTGCACCCAGCAGGAATTACAAACGTTTTATCAACATTTGTCATACTCCATATCTTCTATTACAAATATTAAAATGCAATCGATATGCTTTCGGGCGGAAACTATATGAAGATTAGTTACAGAAAGGATATGAGGTATCTTCTAAAATAATGAAAATCGTGCCACTATCGCATCAACATCAACAGTGAGTTCCGGCACCCTCCTACCATTTTACTGTGATCTCCGCTATAATTTCCGCTGAAGAGGCTCGCGCCAGTCACCGACAGACTACAGACTCCACCACCCTCGTCGTTATTGTTACAAATCGCGCATTTAAACGAGAAAAATCGCTAGAGTTCGCTAAATAAAACAACAAGGCGCCCGCTGGAATAAACATCCTCAATAATTTATATTTCAGAATGGAATACTTCACCGCACAGAAATAGTGGATTAGTTCTGTTTATGTCAACCGCCAAGGCGCATTTTTTCAAATGATAGCCTTGGGAGGTTGTATTGTTTCGGTGGAGCTGTAATTAATTCTCCGCCAGGTTATTGTTTCATTAATTCTTCGCCTGGAAGTGGAATGAATGAAGGGGAATATTAATTAATATTGTTTTTGGATTAGTCTCGAAATGTTCAGGCAGTTTCCATAAATGCTATGTATTTTATACAAAGTATCCACTTTTGGTGAGCAGAATGTACGCAACGAAGCAGTTACATGAAGAAGAGGTGATAAATAATCAAAAGTTTCTGCTACTGAAAGTTGAATGATATAATAAAGGAGACACTGGATCAAACTATCTCTGACAGAGCATTTGGAATAATGTTTCTCATTCTCATGAAAAACAAGGAATTTTCAGTATTAAAAGAAGTCTTTTAAATGACAAAAGGTTAAAATTTGTGTTATTCCGCGAAAGGTTCCAAGTGCGTTGATGAAAATATGAATTGCCATTCTTCACCTGTATGAAGAATTAAGTCACGTAATCAAAAATATGTATCACTTGAATGAAGGATAGGACAGAACTAGTTGGTAGACTTTTTTGTATTGTTCTTTGTTGGGTTAACTCTTTCTGTAGTTGTTTCTGTTTTCAAAACAGTCTCTGAGCTCTTTTAGTATTGAAAAAAGGATGTTCGGTTGATGTCTGTTCTCTTCTCAAACCGTAAAATGCTCTCAGAAGAAGTTCACCAGGAACATTGGAACAGAGTAGGTTTCTGAATATGAATTAGACTATTCAGCTGGTAGATGTCCATCGACGGTTACCCTGGTGGTTATTTGAAGATCTTACGTATAATGCGACTTTCAGGGACTTGTAAAGTTGCAAACAGATGATTTGTTACATTTTCGAGCAGTGCATAAGTTGTTCTATCGCCGGACGTACAAATGTGCAGTTTGTACGGTAATTGAGCTTTCTTTCGAACGAGGTAACCATATTTGATCATATCCACAATATTTCTTAACGTTTCTTTATCAAGCAATAAGCAGTTAAATGCAATAGGTCCTTCTTTTAGTTAGGATTAGGATACTCGTATTCTACGAATTGCTTGATATGCTTTCGTCCTGTCACTTGTCTTTCCTGTTGTATTGAAAAAGTACAAGTCAGAATTTTCTAGGGCTCGCATCCTCTCCTCAAACATCCGCTGGCAGTTCTTCAATTATTGAAAGAAGGATGGCTGGATGGTGGATGTACTCTTGGAAGCACCTACGTTCCAAACGAAGACATTCAAAGGTGAAGTTTGTACGACAAGGAGCTCGTTGAGCTTCCCTACGAGAAAGGTAACCATATTTGGTCTTGTTTGTACTACCTCTCAACATTTTTGCACTAGATAATAGGCTCTTGAATGCAAAAAGCCCTTTTTGTACTTAGAATACTCGTACTCCACAAATTTATTGACATTTCTCTATCATGTTGCTCAGGTTTCCTAGAGATCTGACTTGTTTCTGTTGCTACAACACTCTCTAGCAGATCTTCAATTGTTGAATGAAGAATGTCTGGATGATGGATGTACTCTTGAAAGCACAAAAGGGTGTAGGTCGTACGGCAAAGAGCTCATTGAACTCTCCTACGAATGAGATAACCACACTTGGTCTTGTTTGTACTACCTCTCAACATTTTTGCACCAAACAAAAGGTTGCTGAATGCCAAAGGTCCTTATTGTAGTTAGAATACTGGTATCCCACAAACTGACTGACATTTCTACGTCTTGTTAATTGAGTCTTCTGTTGTGTCTTAGGAGTATCTTTCAGAAGTTTTTGGGGCTGCATTCTCTTTTCCGGAGATTTGACTTGTTCCTGTTCCTGGAACATTCTCTGGCACTTTTCCAATTGTTGAGAAGAACCAGCGTTCCAAACAAAGACATCCAGATATGTAGCTATACGGCAAAGAACTCGTTAAACCTTCTTGGGAGTAGGGTAACAATATTTAATCTTGTCCGCAGTATCTTCCAGCATTTTTGGGCAAGACAATAAACTGTTGAATGTGAGAGGCATTTCTTGTTGTGAGGAGACTCATACTCCACAAATTGACTGACATTTCTTCATCCAGTTGCTCAGGTCTTCTGTTGTGTCGAAGGAGTACAAGTCAGGACTTTGGGGTTGGCTCGGATTCATCATCAACACATCAATTATCTCTCAGAGATCCGACTTGTTTTTGTTTCTGAACCATCCTCCGGCAGTTCTCCAATTGTTGAGAGAAGGATGACTCGATGATAAATGTACTCTTGAAAGAACCTGTGTTCCAAACGAAGTTATTTAAATATGTAGCTTTACGGCAAGGAACTCGTTAAACCTTCTTGCGAGTAGGGTGACCATATTTAATATTGTCTGCACTATCTTCCAATATTTTTCACAAGGCAATAAGCTTCGAATGTAAAAGACCTCTTGTTGTTAGGATGCTTGTAGTCTACATATTGACTGACATTCCTTCATCCAATTGCATAAGTCTCCTGTTATGTCGAAAGAGTACCAGTCAGGACTTTGAGGTTGGCTCGGATTCTTCATTAACGCATTAACTCCTCCAGAGATCTGATTTGTTTCTGAAACAGCCTCTGGCAGTTCTTCAACTGTTGAGAAAAGGATGGCTGGTTGATGGCACCTGCGTTCCAAACAAAGACACTCAAATGTATAGTTTGTACGGCAAAGAACTTGTTGAGCTTTTCTGAGATAACAGTATTTGTTCTTAATCACAATATCTCTTAACACCAAGTAATAAACTTGCAATAGGTACTTCTTGTAGTTCAAACTAGGATACTCGTATCCCACGAATTGATTGATATTCCTTCATCCTGTTGGTTGAGTTTCCTGTTGTGTCAAAGAAGTATTAGTCAGGACTTTTTGGAGCTGGCTCGAACTCTCCATTAACACATTATTCCCTTTGAAGATCTGACTTGTCCCTCTGTCTGAGACATCCTCTGATAGTTATTCAACTGTTGAAAGAAGGCTGGTTGGATGATGGATGTCCATTGGAAGTACCTGCGTTCCAAACAAAGACATTCAAATATGAAGTTTGTACACTATCTGATTGATTCCTGTGTCTTAAACATCATCTGGAAGTTCTCCAATTACTTAGAGAAGAATGACTGGATGATGGATGTATATTCTTGGAAGCACTTGTGCTCCAAATGAAGACATTTAATGTGAAGTTTGTACGGCAATAAACAAGTTAAGCTTTTCTGCGAGTGAGGTAACCATCTACAATATCTCTAGACATTTTTGCACCAGGTGATAAGATGTTGAATGTAAAAAACCTTTCTTGCAATCAGTTTACAGTATTTCACAAATTGATTAACATTCCTTCGTCTTGTTGTATCGAAGGAGTGCCAGTCAGGATTTTGGGGTTGGCTCGGATTCTTCATTAACGCATCAATTCTACCAGAGATCTAACTTGCTTCTGTTTTTGAAATAGTCTCTGGCAGTTCTTCAACTGATAAGAGAAGGATGGCTTGTTGATGGATGTACTCTTGGAAATACCTGCGTTCCAAACAAAGACATTCAAATGTATAGTGAGGTAACCATATTTGATTTTTGTTGAATGCTCTTCTTGTAGTTAGGATACTCGTACCACCAAATGACTGATATTCCTTCATCCATCAGTTACTCGGGTCTCCTGTTATCTCGGAAGAGTACCAGTCAGAACTTTTTGGGATTCTTCATTAATGCATACTCTCCTCCAGCAATCTGACTTGTTCCTGTTTCTGCATCATCCTCTGGCAGTTCTTCAATTGTTGAGAAAAAGATGCCTGAATGATAGATGTACTCTTGGAAGCACCTGCGTTCCAAACAGAGGTCTTTGTAAGGCAATAAACTGATGAATGCAAGAGGCTCTTCTTTCAGTTAGGATACTTGTTACTCATAAATTAATTTAAATTTCTTCGTCCTGTTGTTCGTGTTTCTTGTTGTGTCAAAGAACTACTATAGACAGAACTTGTTCCTGTTTCTGCATCATCCGCTGGCAGTTCTTCAGTTGTTGAGAGAAGGACAGCTGGATGATGGATGTACTCTTGGAGGAACCTGCGTTCCAAACGAGGACATTCAAATATGTAGTTTGTACGGCAAAGAGCTCGTTGAGCTTTTCTGCGAATGGGGTGAACATATTTGATCTCATCCACAATATCTATTGACATTTCTGCACCAGGCATAAGATGTTGGATGCAAAAGGCCTTTCTTGTAGTTGGGATGCTCGTACTCTACAAATTGACTGATAATATTTCGTCCTGCTGCTTGGGATCTACAACGAATTGACATTGATATTGAATTTAAGATTATGGACATGTCTCCGATCGAAATTCATTTTAGGACTTGGCAGGGACCAAAGCAGGCTATTTTTTTATATATGAATAAGATCTGGATCAAGATGACAAGGATTGGAAGTTCATGACAAGATGAGATTATATCAATGTTGATCAAATATGGTACCACCACTGACTTGTTAGATACGTTCTCAGGGCATGTACCAATTGGTGGATACGATGTGTCGTCTGTATACTGCAGCAGAAAGTATGTGAAATCTGCTGAAAAATGCTTGGTTTAGCATCAAGAAGCTCCAGCAGGCGATTTTTTGACTGCTTGTTACTCATGAAGTTTTGTACCATAAGAACAAGTCAGGCCCAGTCAATCAACAGCAGATATTCTTGATGGCATGAGAGATGTTCGTTGAACTGCCTTTGCAGAATCAAAGGTTATCATGCCCAAAAGTTTGCCAATATATTGGGAAGAGAAGTGGTACGATATGAAGCTGGAGCCATTCGTGGTCAGATTGTTCGTTGAACTGCCTTGGTACAATCAAAGAATATTTAGCCCAAGAGTTTGCTAATGTGTTATGGAGGAGAATGGGACGATAGGTGGTTAGAACTTTTGGATTTCTTGCAGCAAGTGGTAGAACAGCAAATTTTGTAGAATGTGTTCCAAAATAAGTTAAACCACCTTATATATTCAGGACGAAGAATCGTTTCAGGTTGATCAAAGTCGTCTTGTGCGAATCGTGAAACGTGTGAGAAATTAATATTTTGGATCGTTGGTCGTTTTCTCGTCGAACTCTTTGTTTAATCTTACTTTAACCGGAAACGTAATGACAATCTTGAAAACTCGCATGTGGAAGCTGCTGCCGCTCTTCAGGTCTAGGTGGAGAGTGGCAGCAAATATTCTTATCATTGTTTATCAAAGACCAAATACATCACCTGCATCATCAAATAATTCATGTTTTGTTTTAATTTTCATGATAAATCAATTCCTTCTTGCCATGGACATTCCTCGAAGCAAAACGACACTATTTTCATTATCTTTAATGATCGTAAAGCGCTTACATCCGACTACAAGTTACAGGCTATTATTTTTCATCGTAATTCAGCATCTGTTTAATAAATAGCCAGTCTGTACATTGGATAATTAATATACTGCTCCTTCATCGCTGAATTTTAGAAGATGAACATAATTTTTTTGCTGTTTTCATTTTAATGTTGATGAAAAGTAGATGATAACATTAATAAACAACGAGACAATATTTTCAATGCGCTGAAATAATTCGTGAACTGTTCGTTAACTCATTGAAATTTTTATGTTTGTAGAAGCTGTTCAATTAAATAATAATTACCAGATTTGAAAATAATCTGTACTACATCAACACGAAATATTCTTTATTTGGACGATCTGAATATTCATTTATTTGCAATGTAACTTTTTTCAGAAGACCCGCAGGGTGATTCACAGGGTTCTAAATTTTGTGCAATCCTTATTAACATCTGAACAGCGGATTAAGGGTTGTATGCATAACTTGCGAATGAATATGGAGCAGAGTACATAAAAACATGTGAGACACGCACTTATTTAAAAAAAAAAACGGGTAAAAATGAGGAAGGACCTAAATAAATAATAAGTTATCATTGAGAAGGGTGAAAAATACTCTTTTCGCTGTTCCAATGTTATTTTAAATTAATCAATTCTTGGACATTTCACAAAAGATATTTTTGGGGAAGAATCATCTTTAGAAATTCATTATATTTGAATAGCGATTATTCAACGGTTTACCTATCGATTTCTAATAAAATATTGAAGCTGGTCTCTTTTCTTCTCTTTGAAATTCATTTCCTTTTCCCTTCTGTCACTTTGGTTTTATTTTCTTTTTTATTGAATCTGGAATTTTGGAGAATTAACTTCTGAAAATTGTGGAGTCCAATTCTGATGGAGGACTTCACTTGTTTGTTGATTAACTATGATGGTTTATCTCTGTGCTGTCATGATTTTGCTGCCACATATATGCTTTTGATTTATATTGATTAATTGATGGAGGCATGATTGCTCTGTTTTTAATTATTGTGTGATATTGTTCGTGTCAGTTCGATGTGTTCCAAATCCAGAGTGAAAAATAACACTTAGAGCTAGTAAGCTTGATGTGATATCCAATAAATAGGTAAATACAGTAATTAAAATTTCACGGTGCTACTATTGTAGAGTACATTACAGTGCAGTGGTCTTGATGCTATTATATTATAGCTGTGGTTAAAGGGCTTTGATATTTTCCTTTGAAGCCGGAGACTTCCTCGCAAGTTTGTTGTTTTATTTCTGTTTAAAAGCAGAAGTAGCGAACTTATGCAGTTGATCTTTCCGGTTTCTCGCCGGATACAGGCAGGAAAATGGACTGAAAATGACAAGAGAGTTTTCCTCGGGAATTTAATTACTACAATTGTTTATGCTAAACGTGTCTCTTTGAACAACCGTCAGCATGTATTGTGCTACGGTTTATACATGAGATAAAGATAAAATAGCCTTAACTCAACACATTATTAACCGAACAACCCTCAAAGCACTATACTTCCAACATAGGATAACTTAATTGACAGGACACATGTTTAATCTTTTTCAAGTGTATAAACTCAAGCATTTCCTTAATAATACTAATTCATTACTGTTAACCTCATTACCATTTGAGACAATTGAATTGTGGCAATAATCAACAATAGTCCCGCACATATTTGGTAAATGTTCGCGGTAAGTGAGACACCCGCCGGGTCACGTATTCCAACGATGTACTTTAAGATATACAGGGGTATTTAGCATCCCTTTCTGCTCCAACACAATTCCTGCGACCTCCGCGTAGTTCGAAGACTAATATTTCTTGATTAATGTGCCTATTGTGTGTTGCGATGTCACCAGCTTACCTGCTCCATCCTAGAACTTACTCTGGATGCTTGGGGGCATTTCAGAATGCCTGGAGATGGAGCGAACGGGATAATCACAGATCAAACGCCTGTGAGGGTATAGATCCTGAAAGGAAGCATTAATTGTATTCTGGGCCAAAGTTTGAATTGCTTGTTTGATAGAGAGATGGTTGGTTTCGATTTGGCTTTTTGAAGATGACTTCCGTCTTCATTTATTCGCACTTCGTGTTTTATGACAATTTTACAAATAGATGATTACCTAACACAGTTTATTATCAAATAGGAATCATATTTAATAATTAATTACATGAAAATCATCATGTGTATTTAAATCCATGATTAAAGTAGCAATTTACATCACTGATGTCTGCATTATTAATCACAAGCCAAATAAACAACATGAGATGAAAATGGTAGCTTTACTGATATCCCACAATTGCACATCAAAATATAATTGCGTAATTTGAAGCTCAAAATTTCTTTCACTATAATATGGAAAGGAGGTCCTTTATGGAGGTGGTAAGTCGGGAGCTTGTCCTGAATCGACATTGATGGCTGCTTTATTTGTGTCTTTATATTGTCACAAATGTAAAATATTTGTAGAAATTAGGTCACATAATTATTTATTTGGATTCGCAGTAACTGTAATCCTAGTTAGTATTGACAAAGTCGATGTTCAATTGTCGGACATGATTGACAGGCTATGGTCACTAGATATTCGGTAGTTGCCAGGCAACAACTATTAGACAATTGAATTGTCGGCTTGGATATATAAGAGCGCGAGCTAGGAGAAGAAAGGATTCATTCAGTGATTCAGTACGAGTAACTGTGAGCGAAATTGTATTAAATTTTGTGACAGATTGGTGTCAGAAGTGGGATCCTGGAAATAACTTTGGATCCGGACGACGAAGAGTGGATTAAGTTGCAGTGTTGTGAAGTGTTTAAATTTGTATTGGGACTGTCGTAAATGCCTAAGACCTAGAAGCATGGCCACCAGCGAGATGCAAGACCAGCTGAAGATGATGATGGAATTCATGAAGACGTCGGCGGCATCTATGGAGAAGAAAATGACTGACTCTACACTGCAAAGTCTTCAAATATTTGTATCGATCTTTTGGGGTTGTACACGGGCGCAACCTCAAGGTAGAATCGTTCTACCTTTTTTAAAGGCCGATGCACCGACCACTACCTGAGGTGCGGGTGTCTACCCTAGTCAGAGGTAGAAACGTATCTACCTTATGATGAGTGGGTCACATATCTTAACGGTGATCTTCACAAATACCTCAAAGCGAAATACATATACTTTCAAGTATTCAGTTATAGCTTGAACTATATATATGCTAACCTTATGATAAGTGGTATATCTATACTTACAGAGATATCGATAAATACCTTTAAGTGACATACGTTTTCTTCTTAGTGTGTTTGATGCAAATATTCCAAAGGTACTTAAATATACTATAAGCTATATACACGAACCTCCAAATAAGGTCATCATAATTATATGTAGATTTGGGAAATGAACGAAAAAGGTACTTAATTGATCAATTAATGCAGTTTGAAGAATTATTTGATTCAAAATAATTAAAATTAAATAAAAATACATAGAACACATTTAAAATCAAGATAAAATCATAAGTAATGTTATTTACATACAAGAAAATAGTTCACGAACAAACAAAAGAATATTTTCTAATTATTCACTAAGTAAATCAAATAGTCTTTAAATACATACATTTTTTTTTTGTAGGAAAGAAATTAAAACATATTGACTGAATTCCCAAGACTTTTTATTCACTCAAATTCACTCATCTAGTCAGCTTCATCTATTTTATCTAACATACATTTTTCTTAGAGACACTTAATTTACCTACAAACTCACTCTGATATATAATAGTTTTATTAATTCTAGGAGGATATTTTAACTAGCTAAATAAACTTGCCAGCAGGCAATTCACTTTGTACTTACAACCACCCCATGTGCGCCGGGTTTTCCAATTTTCAGGGACGGAGAAGTCGATCTATAGGAATTTAATTCTTTCTCTATTGTTTTTAGAGAACATCTCAATTATTTTAACGTTGATGTATGGGTGCTTTTATGTATATACGCATCCAGGTACAGATTTATCCAACCACGGTATCTCTTTTTTTTTTAAATGGACAAAAGATTTAAATTTTGCACTCCTTCTATATTCGGTGTCTATGGCCAGCCCGTCCTTGAAAGGTTACAACTTTTAAAGCCAGGATTGGTAATGCTTTGAACATTCTTATTAGAAACATGTGTTCCAAAATTCCCAAAAGAATGTTTCTGAAAGACATTTTATACTTGACAATTGACATGATTCAGTAATTTATTAATCTAAGCATGTTTCTTCTCAATATAATTTGTAATTTGGAAATCAAACATTGAAGAAATGCACATAAATGCGTTCTTCTCAGAAGAAAAAGCATAACCTCTATTTCAATCGAAAGTAATAACAGAGAATGAAAGAAAAGTACATTATTCGTAAATTTAACCTATTTGTTCTATAGGTTCGATTGTGGTTCATTATTCCAAGTAGTAGTTCTTCCTTCAGTTATTTGATTTTCTGTTATTTTGTTGTCCGTAATATCTGTATTTAGGAGTTCCTCAAAATATTCTCTCCATCTTTTCACAATACTATCTTCATCTGTAAGTACATCTCCGCTTTTTGTTTTGATTTGCTGCAATCTGATATTTGGTTTATTCCTAAAATTTTTGATAGCTTTGTAGAACATTTTCTGATTTTCTTTACTATTCTTTTCTATTTTTCTTCCAAACTCCTCCCAGGATGCTAGTTTTGCTTTCAAAATAATATTCTTTGTTTCAATTCTTTGTTTTTTATATTGTTCGTATGTTATTTCATTTCTTTGTTGAAGGTACAGTTTCCATAATCGTTTCTTCTCTCAAACTGCATTTTTAACTTCATTGCTCCACCATGGTGTTGCTTTTTTACCGTATCTCATTCTACTATATCCGCAGGTTTTTTTTTTGCAGCTATTTTTAAGGTGTCCCTGAACTCAGTCCATCTTTCTTCTACATTGTTATTTGTATTATTCTTTAATTTGAGCATTTCTGTTGCAATCTCTTCTTGGTATAATTGTCTGCATTCTGCTTCATTTAGCCTGTGTGCTTTAATTTTTTCCTTAATCATTTCTTTGTTTTCATAACTTTGTCGTTCTATTTCTACATTTCCTCTAAAGATGGTTTGGACTAAAAAATGATCACTTCCAATTTCGTATCCTCGTCTTACTCTGGTATCTTTAACATCTTTTCTGTTTCCATATTCTATGGTAACATAATCTATAATAGATCTCTCATTTCGACTCATTACTTCACGTGTGTATTTGTGTGAGTCTCTGTGCTTAAAGAATGTGTTTGTTATAATGAGCTCGTTGTCGTTGCAGAACTCGATTAATTTCTTTCCGTTATTATTCAATTTTTCTTCCCCATGTCTACCAATCACCCCATTCCATCTTTTTGCTTCGTTTTCCACTCTGGCGTTAAGGTCACCGGCAATTATTAATTTACCTGAGCACATTTCACACGTTACTTGTAATGTCTCCCAGAAGCTATCTTTCTCTGCTGTACTATCATCTTCTGAAGGGCCGTATGCTATTACTAGTGTAAATAATTCTTTCCCTTTTTTAAAATCAGTTTTTAATATTCTTTCATTCACATAATCCCAGTTACATATGTCTTTCACCATACTGTTTCTTATTATACATGCTACACCAGCTCTCGCTCTTTCTTTTTCTTCGACTCCGCAATAGATCATGAGATGATCGTTACCCAAAATAGCATTACCTTCTCCTTTCATCTTGGTTTCTGTTACTGCTAATAGCATTATATTTCCTTTTTCGAAATTTTCGATTAATTCGTTTTCTTTCCCGTTAATACCTTGTACATTCCACGTAGCTATGATCCAATTTTTATCCTTTTGTTTTTTATTTTTATTTATATTTTTTACAGATCCCATGTTACTAATCCCAATATTATGTATATTTTTATTTCCCCTTATCTTACTATTTTTAAAATTACTGTTTGCATTATTCTCTTCTACTTTTTTCCTTCGTTTTTTGGAAAAGCTTCCCTCTTTTCTTTTGCTTCTTTTAGTGCATGACATTCCTTATCCCATGTCCATAATTTTCCATTCACAATTAATTTCCTATACCCTATTTTAACGTTATTCCCTTTTTTCTTTTCCTCTTGTCCTTCTTCCCTAATAGCATCTTGAATTCGTTTTTCATCCTTAGTTAGGTCACTGTTAATAAATATTTTCTCATTTTTCCAATTTCTCAATTTATTTTTGTTTTTCAATATTTTCATCTTGTCCTCCCAATTTTCCATTTCCAACACGTATGTCTTAATTCCGATTTTCTTTGCATTCTTTATTGTGCTTTCTACTCCCATTGCACTTTTAAAAAGGTTTTCCGCTACCTCTTTTATTTCTGTGCCATTATTAACTTCAATTTTTATTCCAGATATAATCACGTTGTTCTTTTTCTTTTCTCTCTCCAGGTACTCTACTCTCTCTTTAAGTTCATTAATTTGTTTTTCCATTACTTTATTTTCTTTCTGTATTTCCATCATTATTTCTTGGTCTTTTGCCTGATTCAATTTTATTTCTTGAATTTCAGTCAGCAGCTTATTAAACATCTCCTTTATTTCATCCATTCCCTTGTTATCCTGTTTTACCCGCGTTTTTGCTGGAGATCTTCTTACCAGTTTACTTTTCCTAAAAGGGTGCGCGTTATCCTCTTCTCTTTTCCGTTTAGAGTCTTCACTTGATAACCCTTCACTTTCCCAGTCACTCATCCCCTGAGTACACCTCTGTCTTTTATTAAAAATCACTGCGTAATCAAGCGTTAAGCGTGTGGCTCGGATCAACTCCTCGAAGGTCACACACTTGTCAACTAATATTCACAGGATTTCATACATTTATTATTACTTACTGATTTATAAATCATTCAAATATCATCAGAAGGGATTTATTTTCAGTTTCTACACTTTTTCTGTATTTAATTTTGCTCGTAAACGCTCAAAATGAGTTGGTTTACGGAGCTTATCTTAACCTCTTGTCACTATCCTACGCCAGGGCCCGACTCCTGGTCCAACCTATAACAATGACTGAGCTGAACGAACAAATTAGAAAAACCAAAACTGGAAAAGCACCTGGTAAAGATGAAATTGCACCTGAATTATTTAAATATATGGAAGAAGAAGGGAAACAAGTCCTACTACAAATATTAAATTTATGTTGGAAAAAGAAGATAATACCTAATGAATGGAATACGGGCATCATTCTTCCGATTTACAAGAAAGGAGATACCAAAAACTGCAGTAATTATAGAGGAATCACGTTACTATGCACTGGTTTGAAGATATATGAAGGTATTCTAGAGTCAAGACTGAGGAAAGTGATAGAACCACAACTTACAAGTGTACAAAGTGGATTTAGACCAATACATTCCATACAAGATCATATATTCACAATACAACAAATAGCAGAAAAATCTATAGCCAAAAACAAAGATGTATACCTATGTTTTCTTGACATGAAGAAAGCATTTGATACAATAAGCAGAAACAAAATCTGGGAAAGTCTTAAAAATAAAAATGTTGCTCCCGAACTAATTGAAGCTGTCAAAAGTATATATAAAACAACAAGCAATCAAATTAGAACATGCAATCGGCTATCAGAAAAGTTCACCAACAACGAAGGAGTAAGACAAGGCAGTGTTTTAAGCCCACTATTATTCATATGTGCATTAGACGACACAATAAGAAAGGCTCATTCATAAATGGAAAAATTTTTAATAGGCTATAAAAATCTCCAACCCGTCTATTTAGAAATGTGTGCGTACGCTGATGACATTGTGTTATTTGCTAACTCAGAGAAGAATCTCCAGAAAAACCTTGTTATTTGTGCTGACTTACTTGCTTCAATCAACCTCTCTCTAAATACGGAAAAAACCAAATCCATGGTAATAAGTAACAAGCCAAGTGTTGTTAACATTACCTTAAATAGTAAACCCATTGAGCAAGTCTATTCATATGTATACCTGGGGAGCATAGTCAGTTCAAAGGGAACAAATGATGAGGAAATAAATAATAGAATGCAAGCAGCAAACAGAGTTTATAGAGCTCTGTATAATAAATTCCTCAAGAACAAAAATATATCACTGAAAACTAAAATAGTTGTTTACAAAACTATCTATTTACCAATAATGCTTCACAATGGCGAGAACTGGGTTCTAACAGATAAACAACAAAAAAGACTCCAAGCAACTGAAATGAAGTATATCAGGGGAATATTAGGAGCAAGAAGAATAGACAAAAGAAGAAATGAAGATCTTAGAAAACAAGCTGACGTCCGACCAGTAAAGAAAATTCTGACACAAAAGAAGCTAAAATGGTTTGGACACTTAACAAGAATGGAGCAAAATAAACAAGTAAAAAATATCTGGGAGCAAGACCAATTGGAAGGAATAGAAGAGGAAGACCAAGACCCACCTGGAATAGTTCAGTTAAGAAGATACTAGAAGAAGTGAACACCAGTTGGAACGCAGCAAAAATAAAGGCCAGGAACCGGAAGGAATGGCGAGAATTCATATACGAGAATTAAATGTGTTACATAGAAATGTAACCCTCGACACCTTAGGATACAAGAGGTTCTAGATTATGTATGTATGTATGTATGTTCTATAGGTAGATCGTATAGGTATATACTTTAATGATTCACTCGTTCGAATTGCAAATTTGAGTCAAGTTCGAGAGGAAAAAAAGTTTGTCATAATCATTTTAGATAAAGTTTCAAAATCTTCCTATAATTCAATAATTATAATTGTTGAAGATACACAGCTAGTGATATTTCCTTGAAATTAATAAACATAGAGTGTAAGAATTTTGTTTCTATTTTTCAAAAAGAAAATTTTTATCGTAGTTGTAAAGAAAAAAGAGAAGTTGTTATGTATTTTGATAAGAAAACAATATATTTTTTGTAAATGCCAGTCTAGAATTTTTACTGCAATTAACAATAATACAGTCCACTTTATTTCAATCGTAGAACCTAAAAGTTCTACAGGCAACCGCCACAATAATCATAATATAATAGTTTTCTCGTCTCATAATTATGTATTCTAAAAAAAACTTAATAATGAACTGATATAAATTTTTATGGGATATATCACAATTTTTCCTTGTCCCATGTTTCGGTAAAATATAACTTGCCGAATATTTTACAAATATAAGTTTTTTAATTATTTGCTGCTTCCATAATTCTTTGAATTTTTTACCTGTGGGGATTATATCCTATCTCTGGTCAATAAGTACTAATGTAGTGTCCCGTATTTTCTTTAACTGACCTGCTTCAACCTTACCTAGAATTTCTACCTCTATATACAGTCTTTTCGACCTCTGCACACACAATCGACTTAGAAGCAGATATAGCTACTCAAAGGAAGATGGACAAACTCTAAAACTACTTCAAAACTTTGCAGTGTACGGAAGGTATGAAAGCGGTCATACTGGAGTAGATGCAGTCCATGGAAGAGAAGATGGCCGAATCTACGGAAGGTATGGAGGTCATGGAGAGGAAGATGGCTGAGTATACACAAGGTATCACTGCTGAACTGAAAGTGGTGATGGCTGAAGAGATGCAAGCAGTGAAAGGCGCATTTGCTGAAGAGATAAAAATAGTGAGAGAATCAACAGAGGAAATGACTACCGAGTTGAAGAAGATGATTTCGGAGCAGGACGAAAGTATGACGAATAAGATTCAAGAGATAGATGAGGATCTCATGGGAGTAAAGCGTCAAGTTATGCAATTCGAAGATAAATTTAAGAAAGTTGAACATAGATGGAAAGAAAATGCTGGAAATTGAGGCGGCCACGAAGGCGTCAAGACTGGCGAAAAGAGTGAGGTAGAAAAAAAATACGACTTATACAGGAAGTCGACAACGAGAGCAATCTGAAACGAGAAGAAGAATTAAATGCTTAAATGCTGGCAGTGCGGCAAGGAGGATCATATTCAAATAGATTGCCGTACCACACTATTAATTATGGCATGAATACGTCATTTGGACGGCAGGAGTTACCCAGATTTTGGAGAATAGTCAGGAAGGACATCTTCGAACAGATTGTCGTACGAGACACACCGTTGATTGTGGTTCGAACACATCGTCAGCAAAAATCAAGTTTACCAGATCAAAGAGGCAAAAGCTAATGGGATCCCCCATCAAGAGTTCCATGCTCATTGATCTTCAAGTGCGGAGAATTCGAACCAGTCCAACCGTGGAAGGATTCGTGGAGAATGTACCGTGTAAAATGGAGCAACTGTCACCATTGTGCATCCGGAAGTTAAAAAAATAGAACAAACTCCAGGTAATTGCGCCCAGAACCAGTCAATTTTGTTAAAGACAGCCAATGGCAAAAGAATACCAGTACTTGGCGTAGAAAAGCTTGAATTTACAATTGGCAGACTAAAGATGATGAAAGGATGAATGAATGCATTTTTGGTTGTATACTAGATTTGAAGGGTGACGTCCTGCGGGTTGACAAGGAAGAAGAAATACCTCTCTATTGTCGGTAGACTAGAACGAAAGTGACTGATGTTAATGCTTCAAGAAATGTCAGCTCCGATAGGATGACTTCAATTGGAGAGCAGAGTAATTTCAGTGATAAATTTGAGAATTCAAGCAAGGTGGATCCGTATTATTGATGCACAAAGTGCAACAGGTTCAACTGGATGATTCTGTTCTGAAGATGATCATGGAGTGGGTAAAGCCTGGTTTCCACGAAACGTCGGCTATTGATCCAATCACCAAGGTCTATTTGGTACTATACAGAATTTGGGAGAATTCCGATGGAAAGGAAACAAGAGAAAAATTTATAGGGCCGAGGAGTTTAAAAGATCGAATTTTGGAACAACTGCATGATGGTAACAGCGGTGGACATTTCGGCATCAAGAAGACAGTTTTTACTGGGTTGGCTACCGAGAGGATGTAGAAAAATATTGCAAGACTTGTGAACGCTGTAACTCGAGGAAGGGGCCCGCCACTCGGCAGCGCGCTAGGAAGCAGCAGTACAATGCGGACTCTCCGTTTGAGAGAATTGCCGTGAACATACTCGGACCTTTGCCTATTACTGCACGGCAGAATGAAGACCCAACGGTCCCCGGTTCCAGAAAGGCGAAATTGGTGTGGTTCTACAACCCCAGAAGAAGAAGAGGAAAGTGTCCCAAATTGCAGAGAGACTGGGAGGAACCAGACGATGTTATAGAGTGTTTGAACAACGTTGTATTTGAGACTCTGAGTTCGTCAAGGACGACGAACCATGACAAGGGAGCAGTGTCACAAGTATGAAATATTTGTAGTAATTAAATCACATAACTGTAATCCTAGTTAGTATTGACAAAGTCGATGTTCAATTATCGGATATGATTAACAGGCTATGGTCACTAGATGTTCGGTGGTTGGCAACAACTGTTAGACAATTGAATGTTGATTCATTGTCGGCTTAGGTATATAAGAACGCCAGCTAGGAGAGGAATGGATTCATTCAATGATTCAGTACGAGTAACTGTGAGCGATATTTTGATCATTTGAGTTAGTAAAGTAAAGATTAGCATTGTAAATTAACTAATCACAATAAAATTTGTGACAATATAAATTCCTAATCTCGAAGAACGATCCCAGCTTTCAGCGACTGAATTTGAATCATCATCTACTCCAATATGATTTCTTCTGCTCCGCGTTGTCGTATTTCGATTTCGGTACCTGGTTATAGCGTAAAATAGTATCCCCGAACGTGTATCCGACGGTATGAGTATATATGAATCCCGCGAGCCAAATAACAAACCAAGAGGCGGGTAGCAATGGAGGAGGTATTTGCAACACCCGCATATTGAGTTACACTGGGAGATCGCGTTTTATTGTCGCTATAAACGACTGATTTATGGCGTTACCCTTTCGGTTTCAGCTTTCTTATAGGAAACAAAGCTGAACAAGCCCTACAGAGGCCTTCCAGGAGTTTTGTATGCTCCAGGAATTGATCTTGGAGGCTACATAGAGTACACAGAGTCTGATATTAATATGAAACTTTTAAAGGGTTTTTCTTATAACAATACTCTTGTTGTTATCAAACATGAGTATTGCATTTTTCTGAAAACATTCCTAATAAAGCAACATGATGAAAATCACGGTATTGTGCGTTCTCTTCATTCCAGTTCCATTGTTCCTCCGTTTTATTGTGTTATTCTGACATTCGTAACATTTTCCTTTATTCATATGTGCGTACTGCTAATTTTCATTTAACGTTATGTTCTTGGCACAGTTGCACCAAGAACATTTTACAATTCACAAGTGTTTATTACAATGTAACAAAGTTTAAGTTCACGGCGACAAAATATAGCAGCGTTCCGTATTTCACAAGCCAGTTCATTAAAAGCAGTTAAATTAGTTAAATTTTGATATATGAAAATGCAAATAACTGGGATTCACTAGAATTCATTTCAATTTTATTTACGAGCCAACAACTTTAGGAAATAATTTTGAATTACAAATTAATCTTCATGAAAGTTTGACACAATGGCATCATTATAATTCAGGAAATTAAACTTATTTATGAGTTTCACATCAAAGCTCATGAGGGATCTTCACATTACTCCATCAAAATTTGCTTTGACTGTACTGTCACAAATGAAAAATATTTTAATAATTATTTATTGGAATTCGCTGTAACTGTAATCCTAGTTAGTATTGACCATATGGACCAAATCGATGTTCAATTGTCGGACGTGATTGACAGCCTATGGTTACTAGATGTTCGGTGGTTGCCAGGCATCAACTGTTAGACAATTGAATGTGGGCCCATTGTTGGATTAGGTATATAAGAGCGTGAGCTAGGTGAGTAACTGTGACTGTAGCTTGTATTACTGTATATTCATTTCATGTTTATAAACAAATTAAAGTTTTTACTGGAAGTTAATCAACTCTTCGATAAAACTTTGCATCCTCAATCTGCACTCTATCAAAATGCATCCAGTGTACCGTCGATTAATTGACATTAACAGAGTAAGACGTCGTGTCCCAGACTTCCCAAATCGGGTAACTCCTTCCAATCCAGGATCGTCCCAACGTCTACCGCTGTGGCCCTATATCAATCAAGTGTTGGAGACGTACAGCCGATCACAGACAACTAAATTTAATTTGAGCCAGGCCCGCCACCATACTCAATCATTCAATTTAGTAAGTTCAGGTTGTAAGGAGGAGCCGAAGACAAAAAGAAAACTTATTAATTCAAGCTTGTACGACTATGTGTGCAACAGGATTCATCAATTTAATCAATTGTAAGTACACTACAAAACCAAAGTTCATCTCCAGTTCTTTCGTGCCTCAATTACCCCACATAGATGCATCCAAGAAGAGAAATCGCAATTTCGTAATGATGGGACAGCGCAGAAAGAAAAAAAGAAAGAAACAATTTTCTAAATGGGATATAAATACTGTGGTGGCGGGGCGGTGACGGCGATGGTTGTTCTTGAAAAATACCGTGGCGCCAAGTTCCCTAGGGAGGCATTAGGCCACCAGGACCTCTGTAATTTTGTGGAGGGAAGAGGGAAACATACGCGCATCCAGAGTTCATTAACGGAGATGCGATCTTCTGAGTGTAATTGTGATGTTTGAGTGCTGGGTTTTGTTTTAGCGGCAAGAAAATAGGGGTAGCTTTGGGTTAATTGAGATGGTGGATAAAGTAGGCTTGCTGGAAAAATATTTTTTCAAAGGATTAAATAATCAGATGACGTATTGTTATTAATTTAAATTCTGCTCACAGCTTGTCAAATAAACTTATAACATAACCCTTTGATACACCCTTGTTTATATCGCATGATTTGTGACCCACCGTAAACTAAATTATATATTAGGTGTTATTAATAAGCGACAATAAATTTTCGGAGCGTTCACACTACCCTGAACAACATAACTGCAATTGCTCACAATTTCTACCCTCGATTCAATTTTCAAGTGCAAATAATGCATGACTATATGATCTTTGAGAACTGAAATCTTGAAAGAAATCCACATAAGTTACAGTCCACTTGTTCACACTCAAGGATTTTCTAAATTGGGTTACATTCAATAAGAATAAAATCGTATTGAATTTGGTCATGTAATGTAAATATTCCAACAGGAAAACGAATTTCAACATAGCTGTATTCAACTCAACCATAAACGTTTAACAAAATACGACGGTAAGCATAATAATATTCCAGAATACAATTATTGAGAACTAGCCAGTGCCCCCGGCTTATAAGTAATCGTAAGTATAATTAGTTCTGAAAATTGTAATCATAATCATTAAAGAGTGCAATTGAATTCTGTAATAGAACTGCACATCATCAGATTGCTCGCGCAAATGGTACCTCACCTTGGACATGTGCATACTTTTTATCATTTCTACAGTTACGCTGACTCTGCGCAGACACAAAGCATACAAATATTTATACTCATCTTTTGAACCCTACAAGATATCAAAATGGAGCAGACACAAAAATTGTGACGAACCCTTGTAGTTTTCTTCAATGTTTTGCACACAATTACACATCAAGGAGCCTTTAATTACCGTATTTTGTTACACTTGTGTCTTCATTGCTAAGTTTTTCTATGTCCCATTTAGTTTTCTTGCTTCTGTCCTTCTGATTTATTCCTACTTTCTGTTTAAGACTTGCTATTACCATAAAGTGGTCTGAATCCGCGCATGCTCCTCTGTATGATCTTACATCTGTTATATCTGATTGTTTTCTTCCTGTGATTAGTACGTTGTCTATTTGTGTCTGGATTACTTGGTCTAGCGATATCCAAGTTATTTTATGTATTTCTGGATGTTTATGTTTAATATTACTTATAATCATTTTGTTTCTTGTCGCTATTTCACATAATCTTTGACCGTTGTCATTTGTGTTTTCATGTATTGTGTATTTTCCTACTACCTGCTTTATATGATCTTCTTTTCCTATTTGAACGTTGAAATCTCCTAATAGTAATAGGGTGTCTTCTTTTGGTACTTTTTCTAATTCTTCTTCTAATTGTTCATAGAATTTTTCTTTTATTTCTGTCTTTGCGTTTTCTGTTGGTGCATATACGTTTATTATTGACAACTTGAAAGGAGTTGTTTCTATTCTCACATAGGCTAATCTTTCATTTATTGCTTCAAACTCTATCACTTTCTCTTTTAATTTACCCGTTATTAAAAAAGCCACGCCGTATTGCCCTTGTTTTTCATCTCCTGAGTATTGTAATATGAAGTCTTTCTTCTCTATTACTCCTTCTCCTTTCCATCGAGTTTCTTGTATTGCCGCTATGTCAATATTATATCTTGATATTTCTGATACTATTTCTTGCATCCTCCCTGGTTGTAGCATCGTACGGACATTCCATGTACTGATTTTTATTTCATTGCGCCTATTCCTCTTTTTTGATTCTTTTTTGGTTTTATACTCCACTGTTATGTTTCTATTTAATAAATCCTCATATCCATTTTCTTGCTCGGTCGTCGTACCTCTTCTTTCCTTTCCTTTCTTGCGACTTAGTTTTTTGGGATCAATTTCTCTCTTTGTTTGTCCCACAGCCACATGCTGTTATCTATCATAAGTTTATTAGTGTGAATATTCACCTGTTTTCCATCCTCTTTTTCCTGTTTAGCTCTTTTTATTATCTCTCCTTGTATTTTTCTTTCACTGACTGTTAGGAAATTGTCTATATATATTTTTTGTCCTTCCAATTTATTTTTCGCGTTGAATATCTTCTGTGTATCTTCTTCGTTGTTACTTTCTGTCTTTCCGTTATCTGTTTAACCTTGTACGCCTCCACGATTTTTATATGGATATTTAGTTCATCTTTGATAAAATTTCCAATTTCTTCTCTCAAGTTTTCTTTTATTTCTAGTCCTGTTAATATAAATTCGTTTCTGTTTGCTTCTTTTTCTCTTTGTTCTTCTTTATTCTCAAGTCTTTATATTCTCTCGCTCATTTCCTTATTTTCTTTCATCCACATTTTTTCTTTTTCCTTTATTTGATCTATTTCTTTATTTATACCCTCAATATTACTCATAATTTTCTTATACGACTCTCCCATATCTTTTCTGATTGCTATGTTCCCCTTTCGTACTTCTTCCCTTTCTTTCGTTACTTCTCCCTTTATTTCCTCATAATTATTTGTAAGCTTCTTCAGATCTTCCGAAATCCTCTTTAACATTTCCTCCATTTTCGTCGTTTTCTTCTGTTCTTCTGTTGTACTTCTTTTAACAGTAAATCTTTTCTCTATCGCGCTTCTTTTAGATTCTCTTAGTTTTTCTTCTTCCTCTTCTTCTCTCTTTCTAATGCAACTGGTACTATTGCTTTTTTCTCTATCATTCATTTGATATTGTTGTGGCTTCCGCTCTACTTCTATAATAAATACTTCCTATGCTTTTATTATTTAATTGCGATTACTCTAATCTCCTTTCTAAGTTCTACGATTAAAAGAAGAACTATTTATTTTAATTTTTGCTATAGTTTGCAACACTGGAAGAAGTACGAAGAAGAAATAGATGAGAAGCACATTAAAGAAAGATATGAAAAAGAAGACAATGTAGAGAATAAGTGGCATAAGATACAAAACTGTATAAACCAAGCAGCAAAAAAATGGAAAGAAGAAGAAAAACAAGAAAATAAAAAAACATGGTTCAACAAAGAGTGCCAAGAAATAGTATTAAAAAAGAAAAATACAAGACTGGAGTGGATGAATACAAATAGTATAGAAGACACAGAAGATTATAAAAAAATAAGGAAGGAATGTTGTAAAATTCTAAGAAAAAACAAGAGAGATTGGATAGACAATAAAATAACAGATATTGAAAAAGAAAGTGTGAATAGAAACTCAAAACAATTCTATAAAAAAATAAATGAACAAAAAAGAACATACAAACCAAAAGTCTACGTATAAAAGACGCAAAGGGCAACAAAACAGAAAACGATGAACAATATAAGAAAACATGAGTAGAATACTTCAAAATTCTACTAACAGACCCGCAACAAAACGTGGATATTACAACACAAGATGAAATTACGGACGAAGGAGTATTAGAAGAACCAACAAAAGAAGAAGTCAGAGAAATAATAAGAAGCAGGCGAAATGAGCAGACTCCAAGCAAAAGTGGAATAAACACAGAACTAATGAAATATGGAGGAGATGAACTACACGAATATATATATATATATATATATATATATATATATATATATATATATATATATATATATATATATATATATATATATATATATATATATATATATATATATAAACTTATAATGAAGGTGTGGAGAACAGAAAAAATGCCAAAAGATTGGGAAAGAGTACAAATAATCACAATTCACAAAAAAGGAGACCAACAAACATGCGAAAATTATAGAGGTATAACGCTACTGAACACGACATATAAAATAATGTCAACAATATTACAAAAGAGAGTCCAGAAAGAGACAGAAAACATAATAAGACAGCACCAGTGCGGATTCACGCAAGGCAGATCAACAACAGACGCTATACATACAGTTAAACAGATAATAGAAAAAGCACATGAATATAAAATGAACATAGCCTTATTATTCATTGATTTCAAACAAGCGTTTGACTTGATCAAAAGAGAAAAACTTATGACAGCCCTAGAAGAATTTGGGATAGCAGCTAAACTAAGACGATTGATTTTGATGACATTAAGTGGAACAACAACCACAATTAAAACACAAAAAGGAGAAGCTCAGGAATTCTAAATGAACAAAGGAGTAAGACAAGAAGATACTCTATCGGCAACTCTGTTCAACATAGCGTTAGAATATGTGATGAGGAATTTGAACAAAGGAACACTCAGAAATAAAGGCGGACAAATAATAGCATACGCAGACGATATGTTATTAGCAACAAAAAATAAGAAAATATTGAAAGAAATGGTCGAAGAAATAGTAACAGAAGGAAACAGAATGGACCTAAAAATCAATGGCTGTAGCAGTAAGATTTTTTTGTATTATAGCTTCAACCATTTTCGTAGGTTACCAAATTTTTTTAATTATAATTTTTGGAATTATTTGCTTTAGCTTAATGATAATTTTGTTTATAATTGATTTCGACGTCTATGCTTTATTTCTTTTTTGCTGTCGTTATTGTCTTCCAGAATAGCACCTTTTTCTCCTTTAATCATTTCCTGGGAGTGGCGCCCATTTTCTATTTTGAAGGAAGCTTTTTTTTGGCATGAAATATTCTGTGTTTTCTTCTACATTCCTTTTCAATCACTCCATGTGTCACTGGTGGCGTGGAATTATTGAATTTTCACTACTCATGAATACATGACGGTATAAACCAAGTTAAAGTCTCCTCACAATGCGATCCCATCCTTTTATGATTTTACAATCCTTCGTCATCTATTCTGGTTTTATTGGTGTGAGTAATGCACGTACGGCTTGCATTGTAACTGACCCCAAGTTTAGAAGCGTGCGAGGTCTCGTCCAGATTCTCATCCTCATCCCGAGTGATAAGCCGAGTACCGTGCGCGTCTTGAAATCCTAATGAAGTGGCCGCTAGGACCCGGGATACAAAGCTAGGAGACTAGGTGTTTTTATAGCAACCCCCAATCTGATGCCGGAGTATTAGGGTACTCTCCTGGGATGAACTGTAGCTGGAGGTTTTTTTCAAGGACATAAAGTTTATCCTACACTGGGAATTTAGATACAGGTATTTGCATCACGTTTAATACTTTCCTTTAACAATGATTATGAAATTTTTCAAGTCCAAATTCAGTGGTGGTGAATTCTGCAAGGTTGGCATCGGCATGATGGAAACATACATTTATTATTCGGCTGTTGGAAGCTAAAATCGCGTAAATAAACTGATTTCACTTCAATTTATGGGTGATTATAATTCATGTGGTAGATAGCAATGCAGTAATTATTTTGGCTTGGAATTGTCAGCGTATATTCGACTTGAACCATCCTATCCTATCCAAATAGTAACATAAAAGTTCCAGTACTGTAGTTTCTATTCTAAAACATCACAAAATGTATTTTTCTATGAAAATAATCAGGTAATGGTACAAGTTTACTACTAGTCTTTGCGTTGCCTGGAAAACCAGAAAAAATGTAATGTGATGTATTACAAAGATATTAAATACACTACGTACACTTTTACAAAAGCATCAAAGCCGTATGATGTATGAAGTATTTTCACGCAGAGTACTGTGGAATATAATATTTAATTTAATTATACATAAAAATATTAGAATACCTTGGCTCACATTACACATTTGAATTAATTATGAAATTATACTTCTTTTCTAGCGCAAAAAAATTTGATATTTGACGTATAACTAATTGAAAAAATTCTACCAAGTCCATGAATAATGCGAGCCAGTATTACAATTTATTTGAAAAACATTGTTTATATTAGTAGTTCAGTAAACTGTCGGTAGAGTCAAAATGTCCAACGTCAAATATTTATTTCTTATGTCAAAGTCACGGTAAACAAAATATACACAGTATTTTACAAAGCAACGGTGGACTACATCTACATTTACAGGGCAAGCAAAATGTGAAAACTGGTTGTGAGTAACCTCAAAATAAAAGACTAGCTGAAGGCTTTAAGATGTGTAATTGGGGCGAAGCTTCGAAAGAAAACACAGGGATTCGTCACAATATCTTCAGATCCAAATGTAAATATTAAAAAAAATCAGCGCCCCGATTTGAATTTATATTTTTAAGGGTCGAATTAGAGCTCAACTAAAATTTTCATACAAGCATACTGAGACATTAATATTTTCATGTCCTGCCGGAAAGCTGTTATTGGCCAAGCGCTGCTATGACGTCATTACGCATGTTGGCGATCAGAAAGAGTTCTGAAGTGTTTTAAGATATTATAAAATGTTTTAGAACATTATTAAGTGAATAAAAACACTGTATAACGTTTTGGAATGTTTCAGAACGTCTTGAAAACGTCCTGAAACATTGTTCTTTATTGTTAAACGTTATCAAGCCTTGTGGAGCATTTTATAATATTCTGGAGCGTTTTAAAATACTTTGGAACATTCTAAAGCATTTTGAAACATTGTATAACACTTCGAAGTATTTTAGGGCATTATAAAGCGTTTTGGAACAATATTAAGTTCATGGAAATACTGTGCAACGAAGTGGAATGTTTTAGAATGTCTAAAAAACGTCCTGGAACATTGTATTTTATTGTGAAATGTCATCAAGAGTTCTGGAATATTTTATAATGCTCTAATGCGTTTTAAAACATTTTGAAATATTTTAAAATATTTTGAAACATTATATAAAACTCAAAGATGTTCTCAAAAAATGTTTTAAAGTATTTTAGGACAATATTAGGGAGCGTTTCAGCAAATGGAAACATTGTATAACGTTCTAGAATGTTTTAGAATGTCTTGAAAACGTCCTGAAACATTTTTTTTCATTGCAAAACGTTCTCAAGTATTCTGAAGCATTTTTGAATGTTCTAAAGCATTTTATAAACATTTTGAGACATTGTATAACATTTTTAAGTGTTTTACGTCATTATAGAGTGCTTCAGAAACATATAAAACGTTCTGGAATGTTTTGGAATGTCTTAAAAATGTCTTGAAACATTGTGAAATGTTCTGGAATGTCTTAGGATGTGTTAGAAATGGCCTGAAATATTATAACATATTCTGAAACATGGTCAAGGGTTCTGGATCTTTTTATAATATTCTGTAGCGTTTTAAAACATTTTGGAGCATTTTAGAACATTATACAGCATTTTGAAACATTGTATAACATTCTCAAGTGTTCTAAAATATTTTAGAATGTCTTAGGACGTCCTGGGACTTTGTATTATATTCTGAAACGTTCTCAAGTGTTCTGAGATATTTTATAATGTTCTGTAGTGTTTTAAAATATTTTGGAATATTCTAGAATATTATAAAGCATTTTAAAACATTGTAAGTCACTCCGAAGTGTTTTGGTAAGTTCTGGAACAATGTATGACCTTTTAAAATCCACTAATTTCATTAAAAGAAGGTTTTTCTTGAAAACAATTAATATAACCATTTGTGTCTCAACGTAAGTTTATAACCTGTTATTGAACATCCTGTAGATGGAATTTTTTTAATGCTGCCTTATGTTAGCAAAAAACATACAAAATTTCCAAATTTTGTCACGTGCCCGCCGAAAAACTATTATTGGCCAAGCGCTGCTGTGACGTCATTACGCATGTTGGAAATTAGAAAGAGTTCTGAAGTGTTTTAAGACATCATAGGATGTTTTAGAACATTATTAAGTGAATGAAAACACTGTATAATCGTTCTGGAATGTTTTAGAACATCTTAAAAACGTCCTGAAACATTGTTTTTTTATTGTAAAACGTTATCAAGCGTTGTGAAGCATTTTATAATATTCTGGAGCATTTTGAAATATTTTGGAACATTCTGAAGCTTTTTAAAACATTGTATAACACTTCGAATTATTTTAGGGCATTGTGGAGCGTTTCAGAATAATATTAAGTGCATGGAAATACTGTACAATGATCTGGAATGTTTTAGAATGTCTTAAAAACTTCCTGGAATATTGTATTCTATTATGAAATGTCTGCAAGAATTCTGGAATATTTTATAATGTTCTAATGCGTTTCAAAACATTTTTGAACATTCTAAAACATTTTGAAACATTATATAACATTCCTGGGTATTCTTAAAAAATGTTCTGAAGTGTTTTAGGACATTATGGAGCGTTTTAGCAAATGGAAACATTGTATAACGTTCTAGAATATTTTAAAACGTCTTGAAAACATTTTGAAAACGTCTTGGAACATTGAATGATATTATGAAATGTCATCAAGTGTTCTGGAATATTTAATAATGTTCTGAAGTGTTTTAGGACATTATGAGAGCGTTTCAGCAAATGGAAACATTATATAACGTTCTAGAATGTCTTAGAATATCTTGAAAACGTCCTGAAACATTGTATTTTATTATGACACGTCCTCAAGAGTTTTAAAACATTTTGGAACAGTTTAAAATATTTTGAAGTGTCTTAGGACGTTATGGAGCATTTTAGAATGTTACTAAGCAAATGGAAACATTGTATAACATTCTGGAATGTATTAGAATGTCTTGAAAACGTCATGGAACATTGTATTCTATTTTAAAACGTTTTCAAGTGTTTTAAAGCATTTTATAATGCTCTGAAATATTGTAAAAACATTTTGAGACATTGTATAACATTCCAAAGTGTTTTAAGAAATTATGGAGCGCTTTAGAACATTATTGAGCACGTGGAAATATATAAAACGTTCAGGAATGATTTAGAATATCTTAAAAATGTCTAGAAACATTGTGAAATGTTCTGGAATATCTTAGAATGTGTTAGAAACGGCCTGGAATATTACAACCTATTCTGAAACTTTCTCAAGTGTTCTGGAACATTTTATAATGTTCTGGAGTGTTTTAAATTATCTTGGAATATTCTAGAATATTATAAAGCATTTTAAAAGATTGTAAGACACTCCGAAATGTTTTGGTAAGCTCTGGAGCACTGTATGACCTTTTGAAGTCCACTGATTTCGTTGGGAGAGAGTCTGAAAAAATTAATATAACCTTTTGTGTCTCAACGTAAGTTAATTACCTGTTATTGAACATCACGTGCCCGTCGTAAAGCTGTTATTGGCCAAGCGCTGCTGTGACGTCATTACGCATGTTGGCGATGAGAAATTAGAGCATAAGGGACAGTAACCATGGATTTATTCGACTTAAAATAGAATCAAACAAAAATTATTTTTGATGGATCCGTAAAGGGACAGTCAGGTAATTTTCCAGAAATTCACGAGTCAATTATTTCCAAATTCTTGTCAAAAAGTGTTTTTAAGGCAGCGGAAACGAGTGCTGTCTAAACTTAGACGTGCGTAGTGACGTCACAGCAACATGGCGGCTTGTTCTGATATTTTAAACGCCGTTCATTTCAAAATCATATTTGCTAATCGCAACAATTCTCCTTGAGAAAAAAAATAGTGCCAATAGTTTTTTTGACGTGCTTGGAGTTAATTTTTGAGATATTTTGGCTGTGCAAATTCAAATTCATCGAATTTAATACATGAAATCTCAGCTCTCACAGTTCGCACTAAAAGTGATTAATTATGATTTTTATCAGAAAATAATTTAACAAAAGCGAATAATAATGCCTGAATATAATATAATCCCTCTCCAAATTGAAAAATTCCATATAACGATCGATCAGGCTACAATGAAGTTAATCCTCATATTTAGCGGAGCATAGTGAATGATTCTATAAAAGGGTGTGATTTTTGGTTTGGCCGAGGTGCGAGCGCCATGGCGGTCAGAGAAGTGAGGTTATAGTGATAATTGAATTGGGGATGATGGGATGACATGGTGACGCGTGAGCGCATCGGTTACAGCGGATTTAAATTGACAAGAGCGAAAATTCCACCGTCGATGTTACTAGCATTTAATGCGGATGTAATAACTGTGAAGCGTTTGGTTAAATACACCGATCTTCCGGCCTAGTTCCGGAGGTAGCAATGCTGAATCTATAACACCGATAATTAGCATTTGTAGAACGGAAAATCGCGGAATGTAACTCAATTTAAAAGAAAATAAAACTTTGAAATACATAACTATCGTGTTCTGGGGGGTGAAGGATACGTAGTATGGTCTCGACGATGCATGAACGAATTTCCGCATAATATTACATCGCGTTTTTCCGGCGGCGACGCCATGCCATGCCACGCCTGCACCCAACGTCATGATGCAAGAAGACGAGTGCGAATTTAATTATGCTAATTGTTCTGTGAATTTTAAATTAAAATGAGCGCGTTTAAGAATGGGGTGGCACGAAACTTCCGCAACGGCGACATTGTAATCAGGAGTACTTTTATTTCCGGGTGGACCGGAAGTTTACTTTCCGGTGCTCTCATTGTGAACGAAAAATTAATGTATGCTTACTTGCAATTGTTTGAAATTAAGTATGTAAAATTTGGCCGAAACAGCGGTATTTTTTAAGAACCTCTGCTGGAAGACAACAGAAAAGTTAAAAAATGGTTAAAGTTCTCGGAAAAATTAGGTGCAAAGCAAGAAATAATTCTCTTTGTCGCATATTTCATCCCCGTACATCTAATTTTGACACCGTCAGAGAAACGCGACGTGTAAAAGGTTTACAAAGTTTGTTTTAAAGTAGATAACATCTTTTTCCTGGCCATTACAAGTTCTCTCCGCCTCCTACTTTCTTGGAAGTAGTGGGGAGGAGAAAGCCGTTCTGTCATGCGAATGAAATCCTGAAATTTGATTCCTGAAATGTGAACTTCGTCGGTGACAAGACTCGTCTTCTAATATGGTGCTGAGAGACGCAGCCTTTGGGTTGTTTGCTTGTTTGCTGTCAATCTGTTTTCTGTTTGCTCTTGATGATCGCGATTCGCAACTGTTTCTTTGACTATCAAGCGTTGCTGCCATTCCGGGAATCATCAACTGAATTCACGATTAACTCATTTTATTCTTACTTATTCTACATGATTTCTTAATAAAGCGGTGAAGTCGGAACAAATTAAAATCATTAATAAAGTGTTCTCAGGAACACCTAAGCTGTTTTTGTTTCATTTCGGGAAAGTTTGAAGACTCGCCTGAAGTAGAGCAAGTTATGGATGTTCATCACATACAGGAAGAGGGAAAGACAAAGAGGTTGAAGAGAGAAGAAGGTGAAGGGTCACGCACGCCTGGGACATGATCCTTGATTCGAAGGACCAAATAATGAAGAGATCGCTCATCTAACACGGAGGCACGTGCTCAATGCAAGTTCTTCATGATAAGACACATAATGCAAGCAGTTATTTCAAAAATATTTATTAACATGATGGATTTCAATATAAATTTTAACCATCAGAGGGATTATTTTGGAATTAAAATATTGATTTAGGGATAATTTCATCTGTGAGTTATTTATATCTGCCTATAAATCTGCTTCTGCTCAAAATACAAATCTTTCATGAACAATATCTACTTTGCACTCAATTTTTAATTAAAAGAAAACTGAATGCAATTTCGCAACAAAGACACCTCGAAGATTTCTTCAAGCTAATCTTAACAGGATAAAGCTCTCAGGACATTATTTTCATTCATTTCTCTCAACAAATGCAATCTAATCAGACTGTATAAAATCTGCATAAACAACGCAAAAGTAGACCACTGTGAGAAATAGATAATCTGTCGCAAAGGATTTCGGGAAATTTACTTCACGGTGCTGAAAGTAAGTCTCTTGGCTTATCTAGAAGGTTGAAGCTGCGGTGGAGCTCTGTGGAGTGGACACCGGGGGCAGCTGAAGCCAACCTCACACGGTGTAATTTTTTTTTAGTCCACAATCAATTCTACAGTATATTTCTATTGCATTAAGGAACTGTACTGCTATGCGCATGATTGAGATTATAAAATTCAATTGGCTAGCCGCTACAGAGCATCGGCCAGTGTTGCCAAATTTTGATTTGATTCGAACTCCAAGCGTACCTCTACCGGGGCACTTTTGATATTTTCATTTTGTTTCGAACAATCCTGCACAATAATGTGTGCTTTGTCATCGAAATCTTTTCTATTGAAAATTGAATGTCCGGCCACTCACGATCATGCCGCTTGATCCGGCGACATGATCAAATAGGCTTGATCAAATAGGTTTGATGGTGTGTGGCCAAAATTTTTGGAAGGACATGCCACTTGACAGAAAGGTCGAATTTCAATCTACCGACTATCATGCCATCAAGCCGCTCGAACATGAGTGCACACATGCTACACCATCAGTTTGTGATCAGTTCTCTTAGGTTTTATCAAGTGATGCATAACAGTGAATTTCTTTTTGATAATTCGTAAATAATTTTGCAAATTTGGTGAGACTATAACTAGTTCTTCCAGCATATTTATATGGAAATTGGTGCTTCTTTCTCTTAACCAGAGCTTGCACCAAACATGTCTTTTTTCTGCTTATTTTTGAGAAATGAAGCAACTGTTAACCCGATGTGAAGTCGTCGTCTGTGCAGAAAATATTGACTATGGTTTATCCGCGTGAACTGACGCCGCTTCATGCCATTTGAATGTGTGTGGTTTATTGAATCCGTCTAGTCATGCCAAAGTATCAAGATACTTTTCATTCCTTGAAACTCCCAATTAGAGGGTCGAATGAACCAATGAAATTGACAGCGGATTAGCCTGAAAATGACATTTAAAATGAGAATTATGCAAGAACTAAAGCTTCAATTTAAATTTGGATTGTAGATTCAAATTCTAGAGGGTCGATTTAAGGGGATGACATGCCTAACACATTTTCTCCAAATTTTATTATTCATTCTAGAATTGTGGACTATAGCCTTGATGTTTTTTCAAACAAAAAGGGACTTTTTTCCTAACTCTGTTTAAATTTCATATACATCCTCCTTGAGGATCTGTTCTTTGATAAATAGTGTCAAATCAATTCTAAAGAATTATTCAAGGGATGAAACATCCCCTCGAATTATTAAGTGGCACACATTCTGAAAACTATTGGGTAATTTGAATTTATCCCTTCATATTCTGATTGTATGGACCCTAATCTATACGAATATATACTTTTCATTCCTTAAAACTCCCAATTAGAGGGTCAAATGGACCAATAAAATTGACAGGGGATTAGCCTAAAAATGACATTTAAAATGCGAATTATGCAAGAACTAAAGCTTTAATTCAAATTTGGATTGTAGATTCGGATTCTAGAGGGTCGAATTAAGGGGATGACATGCCTAACACATTTTCTCCAAATTTTATTATTCATTCTAAAATTGTGGACAACAGCCTTGATGTTTTTTCAAACAAAAGAGGACTTTTTTCCTGATTCTGTTCAAATTATATATACAGGCTCCTTGAGGATCTGTTCTTTGATAAATTGTGTCAAATCAATTCTGAAAAATTATTCAAGGGATGAAACATCCCCTCGAATTATTAAGTGGCACACATTCTGAAAACTATTGGGTAATTTGAATTTATCCCTTCATATTCTGATTGTATGGACCCTAATCTATACGAATATATACTTTTCATTCCTTAAAACTCCCAATTAGAGGGTCAAATGGACCAATAAAATTGACAGGGGATTAGCCTAAAAATGACATTTAAAATGCGAATTATGCAAGAACTAAAGCTTTAATTCAAATTTGGATTGTAGATTCGGATTCTAGAGGGTCGAATTAAGGGGATGACATGCCTAACACATTTTCTCCAAATTTTATTATTCATTCTAAAATTGTGGACAACAGCCTTGATGTTTTTTCAAACAAAAGAGGACTTTTTTCCTGATTCTGTTCAAATTATATATACAGGCTCCTTGAGGATCTGTTCTTTGATAAATTGTGTCAAATCAATTCTGAAAAATTATTCAAGGGATGAAACATCCCCTCGAATTATTAAGTGGCACACATTCTGAAAACTATTGAGTAATTTGAATTTATCTCTTCATATTCTGATTGTATGGACCTTAATCTATACAAATATATACTTTTCATCCCTTAAAACTCCCAATTAGAGGGTCAAATGGACCAATAAAATTGACAGCGGATTAGCCTACAAATGACATTTAAAATGCGAATTATGCAAGAACTAAAGCTTCAATTCAAATTTGGATTGTAGATTTGGATTCTGGAGGGTCGAATCAAGGGGATGACATGCCTAACACATTTTCTCCAAATTTTATTATTCATTCTAAAATTGTGGACTATAGCCTTGATGTTTTTTCAAACAAAAAGGGATTTTTTTCCTGAATCTGTTCAAATTTAATATACAGGCTTCTTGAGGATCTGTTCTCTGATAAATAGTGTCAAATCAATTCAAAAAAATTATTCAAGGGATGAAACATCCCCTCGAATTATTAAGTGGCACACATTCTGAAAAATATTTGGTAATTTTAATTTATCTCTCCATATTCTGATTGTATGGACCCTAATCTATAGGAATATATACTTTTCATCCCTTAAAACTCCCAATTAGAGAGTCAAATGGACCAATAAAATTGACAGCGGATTAGCCTAAAAATGACAATTAAAATGCGAATTATGCAAGAACTAAAGCTTTAATTCAAATTTGGATTGTAGATTCGGATTCTAGAGGGTCGAATTAAGGGGATGACATGCCTAACACATTTTCTCCAAATTTTATTATTCATTCTAAAATTGTGGACTACAGCCTTGATGTTTTTTCAAACAAAAAGGGACTTTTTTCCTGATTCTGTTCAAATTATATATACAGGCTCCTTGAGGATCTGTTCTATGATAAATTGTGTCAAATCAATTCTAAAAAATTATTCAAGGGATGAAACATCCCCTCGAATTATTAAGTGGCACACATTCTGAAAACTATTGGGAAATTTGAATTTATCTCTTCATATTCTGATTGTATGGACCTTAATCTATACAAATATATACTTTTCATCCCTTAAAACTCCCAATTAGAGGGTCAAATGGACCAATAAAATTGACAGCGGATTAGCCTACAAATGACATTTAAAATGCGAATTATGCAAGAACTAAAGCTTCAATTCAAATTTGGATTGTAGATTTGGATTCTAGAGGGTCGAATCAAGGGGATGACATGCCTTACACATTTTCTCCAAATTTTATTATTCATTCTAAAATTGTGGACTATAGCCTTGATGTTTTTTCAAACAAAAAGGGATTTTTTTCCTGAATCTGTTCAAATTTAATATACAGGCTTCTTGAGGATCTGTTCTCTGATAAATAGTGTCAAATCAATTCAAAAAAATTATTCAAGGGATGAAACATCCCCTCGAATTATTAAGTGGCACACATTCTGAAAAATATTTGGTAATTTTAATTTATCTCTTCATATTCTGATTGTATGGACCCTGATCTATGGGAATATATACTTTTCATCCCTTAAAACTCCCAATTAGAGAGTCAAATGGACCAATAAAATTGACAGCGGATTAGCCTAAAAATGACAATTAAAATGCGAATTATGCAAGAACTAAAGCTTTAATTCAAATTTGGATTGTAGATTCGGATCCTAGAGGGTCGAATGCCTAGCACATTTTCTCAAAATTTTATCATTCATTTTAAAATTGTGGACTATAGTCTTGATGTTTTTTCAAACAAAAAGGGACTTTTTTCCTGATTCTGTTCAAATTTCATATACAGGCCCCTTGAGGATCTGTTCCTTGATAAATAGTGTCAAATCAATTCTAAAGAATTATTCAAGGGATGAAACATCCCCTCGAATTATTAAGTGGCACACATTCTGGAAACTATTGGGTGAATTGAATTTTTCTCTTTATTTTCTGATTGTATGGACCTTAATCTATACGAATATATACTTTTCATCCCTCAAAACTCCCAATTAGAGAATCAAATGGACCAATAAAATTGACAGGGGATTAGCCAAAAAATGACATTTAAAATGCAAATTATGCAAGAACTAAAGCTTCAATTCAAATTTAGATTGTAGATTCGGCTTCTAGAGGGCCAAATTGAGGGGATGACATGCCTAACACATTTTCTCCAAATTTTATTATTCATTCTAAAATTGTGGACTATAGCCTTGATGTTTTTTCAAACAAAATGGGCCTTTTTCCTGATTCTTTTCAAATCTTATATACGGGCTCCGTAAGGATCTATTTCTTGATAAATAGTGTCAAATCAGATTCCGGTCGGTCAGCTAGCTCAATTGGAGTTTTTTTTAACCATGGGTTCAAGAAATAAACCAAAACCTTTTTTATGTGGTTCTTGATACAACCCTGCACACTACTCAGCAAGAATCTGACTTGAAATAAATTCATTCCGCAGATGAATTTCCTATTGCAATAACCGGGACAGCCAGATTCCAGTCAGAATGGCTGCACCAGAGACATCGAGTATACACTACTGAGATTCTAGTTGGTAACTATTGGTTATATATTCTTAATTTGTACGCGGAATATTATTATTTTGTATTGACATGTTATTGCAAGAGTAGAATTTGAAGCTCTCCCATTTGTCCACTACTTGGTAGAATATGAATTGTTTCGCCATTCATTTTGGATTAGATTAGATCAGAGAGCCAATAAATCGTACAGCAAAGATAGGCACACTGTGTAATGTGAAGAAGGCTTTAAAGTCTTACTTTGATACGTGCCCTAAAAAGAACTTTTTCTTATTCCATCTTCTTGGAAAAAGAGGATTAGTCTGCAGGATTTTAGATGCATCATTTTCATCGCACAAAAAGATTTTACCACTGCAAATAAATTTATTTACGACTTACTTTTCTCAAACGTATTATTAGTATCTTCTTTGTATACGTTATGTATTTTATCCGTCTTAAATTTTTAACTGCCCATTAAAAATTCCATACAATAACGATAAGTATAAATGAAAACGAAATACAAATTGTACATCTTAAATTATCTCTCTTTTTATTAGTTTTGTATTTTGACAAGATGTTAGCTTTGAATTTAATTACAAATTGGGCAGATATTCATCAAACTTTTGTCCAGCATTTCAAACAGCGGTTTTTAGATAATTGACCACAACGTAGTATTTTGGTCAGCTAAATTCACAAAGCAAGCTGTGCATGATTACCTAGCTACATCAGCAACCACAAAACCAAATGTAATATGTTTTCAATTACTCCAATTTGCAACTGAAATATTGCATCAATGACCAATCACGCATCGTTATTTATTTAGCATCAAACTATACCTACTCGTAATAACTTTTTATCAATATTACATAATAAAACAAGACAAAATTTAACTACAATGAGATCAAATAGAATTTACCCTCACATTATCAAAATGCAAATATGCATATTGAAATTCCTATTGTTTCTGTGAATTGAAAGACATTTTCTCGGGTACTGGTAAACAACTGCATATTGGCTACATTTATTTGTCTTCCTTTTGTAACATTTGCCAGCACAAATATTGAAAAAAAAATTGCACTAAAATCCAGTGCACTATCGTATATTGGAATACATATATTATACATACACTCGCATGTATTACCAATACAAAAATGGAAATAATGCAGATGGATTTTGTTCATAGCAACATTTAGTAATCAGCAAAAAACAGGAACAAAAAGTTGTCAAATCGGATAGCATTATTTATTAATGGCAGTTTCCATTCGCTTATTTCTACCGAGCCAGGTTTGGTGTAAAATACATCAACAATATAACATTGATTAGGATTTTAATAGAATATCATTAGTAACTGGGAGTTCTTGATTCTATACATTTTCTATATTCTCCCAACTCCCTGAATTCTCTATATTCTCCGAGCTTTCTATATGTCCCAAACCCTACGAATTCTTTAAACCTTTTATATTCTCTGACTTCTACATATTCTCTGAATTTTCTATAATTTCCATATTCCCAACATTCTTCTTATTCCCTGAAGTCTCTGAATTCTATTTATACACCAAATATTCATATTCTCTTTATTCATCTAATTTTCTATAGTCTCTTAATTATCTATAATCTCTCTGCTATCAGAATTATCTTTATTCTCTTAAGTTTCTATATTCTCTTGACTTTCTATAATATTTCTATTCTTGTAATTTTCTATATTCTCTTTATTCTCTAAATTCTCTTGATAGCCCAAATTATCTAAAATTTCAATATTCTCTAAATTCTCTATAATTTCTTTATTACCCAAATTCTCTTCATTCTTTTAAGTTTCTATATTCTCTTAATTTTTTATATTCATTTTATTCTCGTGATTTTCTATTTTCTCACCACTCGCTAAACTCTCTTGATAGCCTGAATTCTCTAAATTCTCAATATTCTCTAAGTTTTCTATAATTTTCATATTTCCAACATTCTTCTTGTTCCCTAAAGTCTCTGAATTCTATGTATACACCAAATATCTATATTCTCTTTATTCCTTGTATTTTCTATAGTCTCCAAATTCTTTATAATCTCTCAGCTACCTGAATTCTCTTGACTTCCTATAATATTTTTATTTTCGTAATTTTTTACATTCTCTTTAATCTGTTAATTCTCTTGATAGCCCTAATTCTCTAAATTCTCTATATTCTCTAAATTTTCTATTATCTCTTTGCATTATCTTAATTCTCCCAAAGTTCTATATTCTCCTAATTTTCTATATTCTTTTTATTCTTGTGATTTTCTATATCATCTTGATTCTTTAAACTCTCTTGATGGCATGAATCCTCTAAATCCTCAATATTTTCTAAATTTTCTATAATTTCTATATTCCCAATATTCTTCTTATTCCCTAAAGTTTCTGAATTCTATGTATACACAAAATATTCATGTTCTCTTCATTCCTCAAATTTTCTATAGCCTCTAATTTCTTCATAGTTTCTCTGCTACCCAAATTCTCTTAATTCTCTTGAGTCTTTTTATCCTCTTGACTTTTTGTAATATTTTTATTCACGTAATTTTCTATATTATCTTTTTTCTCTAAATTTTATTGGTTGCCCAAATTCTCTTAATTTCTTATGATTTCTTTGTTACCCGAACTATCTTTATTCTCTTAAGTTTCTATATTCTCTTAATTTTCTATATTCTTTTCATTCTTGTGATTTTCTATAATCTCTTCATTCTCTAAACTCTCTTGATAGCCTGAATGATCTAAATTCTCGATATTCTCCAAATTTTCTATAATTTTCATATTCCTAACATTCTTCTTATTCCCTAAAGTCTCTGAATTCTATGTATACACCAAATATTTATATTCTCTTTATTTATCGAATTTTCTATACTCTCTAAATTCTTTATAGTCTCTCTGCTACCTGCATTCTTTTTATTATCTTAAATTTCTATATTCTCTTGACTTTCTATAATATTTTCATTCTCGTTATTATCTATATTCTCTTTATTCTCTAAATTCTCTTGATAGCCCGAATTCTCTAAATTTTCTATTATCTCCTTGTTACTCGAATTATCATCATTCTCTTAATTTTCTATATTCTCTCTATTTTCTATACTGTTTCTATTCTCGTGATTTTCTATATTATCTTCATTCTATAAACTCTCTTGATAGCCTGAGCTCTCTAAATTCTCACTATTATCAAAATTTTCTATAATTTCCATATTCCAAACATTCTTCTTATTCCCTAAAGTCTCTGAATTCTATGTATACAACAAATATTTACATTCTCTTTATTCCTTGAATTTTCTATGGTCTCCAATTTCTCTATAGTCTCTCTACTACCAGATTTTTTTTTATTCTCTTGAGTCTCCATATTCTCTTGACTTTCAATAATATTTTTATTCTCGTAATTTTCTATATTCTCGTCATTCTTCAAATTCTCTTGATAGCCCAAATTCTTTAAATTCTCTATGTTCGCTGAATTTTCTATAATCTCTTTGTTACCCGAGTTATCTTTGTTCTCTTAAAATTCTATATTCTTTTGATTTTCTATATTATTTGTATTCTCGTGATTTTCTATATTCTCTCCATTCTCTAAGCTCTCTTGATAACCTGAATTGTCTAAATCGTCAATATTCTCCAAATTTTCTAATAATTTCTATATTTTAAAAATTCTTTTTATTCCCTAAAATCTCTGAATTCTATGTATACACCAAATATGTATATTCTCTGTATACCTCAAATTTTCTATAGTCTCTAAATTCCCTATAGTCTCTTTGCAGCTCGAATTCTCTTAATTCTCTTAAGTTTCTATATTCTTTTGACAGTCTATAATATTTTTATTCTCGTAATTTACTTTATTCTCCTTATTCTCTGAATTATCTTGATAGCCCAGATTCTCTAAGTTTTCTCTAATCTCTTTGTTACCCGAATTATCTAAGTTTTCTCAAAGTTCTATATCCTCTCAATTTTTTGTATTCTTTCTATTCTCGTAATTTTCTGTATCATCTTGATGCTCTTAACTCTCTTGATGGCCTGAATTCTCTAAATTCTCAATATTCTCTAAATTTTCTATGATTTCCATATTCCCAACATTCTTTCTATTCCCCAAATTCTTCGAATTCTATGTATACACCAAATATTCATATTCTCTTCATTCCTTGAATTTTCTATAATCTCTAAATTCTTTATAATCTCATTGCTACACGATTTTTCTCTATTCTCTTAAGTTTCTATATTCTCTCGATTTTCTATGATATTTTTATTCTTGTAATACTCTATATTCTCTTTATTCTCTAAATTCTCCTGAAAGCCAAATTTCTCTGAATTCTCAATATTCTCTAGGTTTTCTATAATCTTTTTGTTCCCCGAATTATCTTTATTCTCTCAAGTTTCTTTGTTCTCTTAATTTTCCATATTCTTCATATTCTTGTGATTTCTTATATTTTCTTCATTCTCTAAACTCTCTTAATAGCCTGAGTTATCTAAATTCTCAATATTCTTTAAATTTTCTATATTTTCTTTTATTCTCTGAACTTTTTATATTATCTTTATTTTCCAACTTTTTCTTATGCTCTAATTTCTCTATAATCACCATATTCTCAGAATTTTTTCAATTGCCTAGAGTCTCTAAGTTCTCTGTATACTCCACATTTTAAGATTCTCTCTGTTCTGTGTACTATTTAAATTTTCTATAGTCTCTTTGTTACTCGAATTCTCCCTCATTTTCTCAACTTTCTATAGTCTCTGTATTCTCTGAATTCTTTTTATAGCCTGAATTATCTTCATTCGCAAAGTTATCTATATTCTCTTTATTCCCGAAATTTTCTGAATCCTGTGTTTTTTTAAAGTTATGAAGGATTCGACGGAAAAGATGGAAAAGAAATGTAACAATGTAAGGCCTCAAGAGATTCGAGCTAAATGTTTATAATATTCTATTTTTTCTTTAGTACGTTTTTAGAAGCTGGAAGATCACAGAATTCTCAATAATGACTTTCTATAAAAAACAAAATTTATTACTAATTAAAATAAAGCGTTGCTACAAAAATAATAAAGTTAAATATATACTGAATATAATTATGATTCACAAAAGGTGGCCACTTTTCATATCCTGTTAATTTTCTATATTCTCTCCATCCTCTTAATTTGATTCATTTCCTAAATTCTTCAAGTTTTCTTCATTCTCTAAATTCTTTTCATTCTCTTCACTCTCAGAATTCTCTACATTCTCTGTATTTCCTAAATTCTCTATATTCTCGATATTACCTTGATTCTCTATATTATTCTCATTCTATAACTTATCTGAATTAATTTTTTTCGCCGAATTTTCCCTATTCTCGTAACTTTCTATATTCTCTTCATTCCCCCAACTATTCATATTCTCTTCAGTTTTATGTCTTCTATAGTCTCTCCATTCTCTATATTCTTTTTCTCCTCTGAATTCTCTATATTTTCCAAGCTCCCTATATTATTTATATTTTTATAACTTTCTATACACTCTCTATTCTTTTAATTTTCTTAATTCTCTCCATTCTCTATATTCTTTATTTTCTCTTTACATTCTATATCCTATTTATTCTCAGAATTCTTTATAATCTTTAAATTTTCTATAGTTTCTATATTCTCTAAACTCTCTAAACTCTCTGAATTCTCTTTATTCTCTATATTTTTTCCATTCTCTAAATTTTTTTTATTCTCTATATTCTCCAAGTTCTCCAAATTCCCTGAGCACTAAATATTTTCTAGCCTCTCATAACAAATTCACTTGTATTGTGGAACACTCGTTAAGTGAAACAATTTTTTCCAAATGAATCAACTAAAACATTCAATTCAAAGGCAATTCATAAATTTATCCTAGGGACATTTATTTTCGCCGACACCTCAAAATTTTGTGATAATGTGACAACATTATCATTGAATAGAAAAACCTTAAAAAATGTGTGATCACAAGCGACACTAACATGTTAACACAACGAGGTTTAAACATAAACTGATGACTCTGAAGCAGAGAGCCGATGCAGAAGTAAATGACGTGAAGAGGAAGCTTCCCCTCTTTCCGCGTCGCTCGTTATGCGAGATTTCGGTCGCTCTTTAACGTATAGGCGGAGTATTCTAATCGTGATTTTTTGATCTTTAGAGATACAGTTTAAACCCAAAAAACATAATTTTGAAGCCCGATCACTTGAGCACGCGTACGAATTTCATACAAAAATCTCATGTTTGATTTTTTCCGGATGCCACTACTAGCAATGTAAGAAATTTCTCATTTTGTACCTATGCAAAGTGAGTAAAGATCTCCAAATAAGAAATTTTCTTCAATGTGTTTTAAATTCCGCGAGCTCACAATTCAGAGCACCTAACACGAAAACAGCTTTACTTCCACGCTTTGAAATCACGTAATATTTCCTCCTAACGGCGGTTATTTCAATTACACGGCTCGCCTTTAGTGCCCCTAGCGACAGTTTGGCTACCGCTGCTGAATCTGACGCCCTTACATTACTTTGGTGCCTTAACAGTTATTGCGAAGCGTTTGTTCTTTAGGTTAGAGTAAGAAGGGTCCCTTAGGGAGGCAAGTAAACATTTTTACAGAAATTTGTTAATTAAAATACATCTCAGAATCCTCTGCATTGCTTAATAGAAGAAACGTAAAGCAAAAATTGGTGGAGGTGCTGCCTAATGTACCAACTAGATATCAATTAATCTAAAGGGAAAATTTGGCAAATGGGTGGTACTGTGTTTTCGCCTCAGTAAAATTAAAGCCTTCAATCTGTCTCCTATTGCTATTCTGATTCTGGATGCGCCTGTGACGTCATCACAATGTGGTTCGCCAGTCCGGCGTGAGAACTAACTGACGCTGCCTGTTAATGAATGATACATAGTCAACGTATTGCTTTACAGTTCCGGATGTTCCCGACGCAACCATGATGTGTGTAAACATCCACACGTACATACAGACAAAATATGTTGATAAATGCAAATAGTCACATGAATACTAGTGACGTGATTTTACTAATTTTACGGGAGTTAATTGCAAGCTAATCTGTCTAGCCTTGGATTGATTAATCTCTTATTTAGTGATCTTATTCCATTGAAACATATTTTTGTTGAAAACTTACCAATTTGTACTTGAAATGTAGGAAGAAAATGCACTCACCTGAAACAATAACAAAAATTAATACCATGATTACATTTTCATTTTTAATTTAATTTTCAACCTAGCTTACATATTGTAACGTTATTTATTTCAATTCAGGGAGCAAAAGTTACTGAACACTGCTATTTATTTTTATGATTCATTAAAATAATAAATTGAATAACTAACACTATTTCTAATTAATAATTCTAACTTAAACTAAAGATTATTATACTACACTATAACTTTACTTTAATTATTTATATCAATATTAATTTATTTTGAATGACACAATCTATTTCAACCACTAGCAGTCCATATTATAAGGTCTCTGAGCCAAAATCAATAATCTCCTCGTTGAGTCAGTCACATATATATACCGTGAGGCTCTCCCCACTACGTTTTCCCGCAAACGTCCAGGCTTTTCTAGAAAACGCTAGAAGGTACTAGCAATTTTCTAGAAAACAAACATATTCGCTTCTATTTCTTGATGTAAAATATTTCCACAATAATTCTAAGCATCAGTAAAACCGAAATGACTAATTTAACTTAAATTCGTTACAATATATTGCAATGATCAGAAAGATTTGTTGTCGATTAGGGCCCCAAAGTGCAAAAAATATACCATATTTTCGTAGTGTATGTATCTGCGAAACGATTTTCCAAAATCTGGTCCGCTCATTAATAAATTCGCTATCCTGAATTTAGATACTAGAACTGGACCCTTGGCATCTAGATATATAAAAATCAGAATATTATGAACCATTGAGAATAGATTAACATAAAAATACTAAATTTTCGTAATTATCAACTGAAATATTTGGAAGAAATAGGTCAAGTGCAAACTGACCGACACATTTCTCAGGTTAAGTTCGACGTCAAACTTCATATTTCCAACAGAACTCCATGAAATACTTTGATTTCTACGATTAACTAATCCACATATTAGGGAGTTTTTGCAAGCCTCCGCTATTGATACGATAACGCTAACGTAGAAAACAATTTTTTTGGGAAATGCTCGCTCAATAGTGCTAGCTTGAATCACAGTGTGCTCAAAAGGAACTTCAAGGAGTAGCAAATATTAATAGCATGACAATGAATTTATTCATCAATTCCAGTAACGGTGCCCAAACAAAACCGTTTTTGACGTTAGCGTTGACGTTTCATTAGCGGTGACGTGCAAAAACTTTCTATCATTGTGTACTGCGCAAGAACTAATGAATTTAGCTAAGATTTATTCAAACGACGATTTGTTAATCGATGGATTCAACTGAAGATGGTGCAAATGGCCATAAGTAATTCAGTCAAGAAGCTTGTCTTGTAGCCCAAACAGTTTAGTTTGTGATGAAAGATATTACATTCAATTTTAAATAGAAAAGATTCCAATGACAAAGTGCCCATCATTATGCTGGATTGTTCGAAACAAAATGAAAATATCCAAAGTGCCCTAGTAGAGGTAAGCTTGGAGTTCGAGTCATATAAAAATTTACCAGACAACACCACCGCCACAATCGTATTGTTAAATATAATACAATAGGTAATTCAGTTCGAAAGATTGTCTAGTGTTGCAACAGTTGAGTTATGCAATGTGATCAAAAATGTTATTAGTGTGGCTTTCATTAAATAAGCCTCATTTTAGAAGTAGACTGTATAATTGAATGAACGATACGACAGAAAAAGAAATTTGGCTATGGTAAAAAGAATAGTTTATTACCTTTTCTAATCCAAAATTTTGACTTGATTTCTTGCTTGATACCAATTTACCAACAATCCAAATTCAAAATTTCGATGGTTTTTTCAAAAAGGCTGAATTCTTCATCAATGTAATTTTTCCAATTTATACCAAATTTCTTCTTCACTTGAGTTCAATGCAGTGGATTCAACGATTCAAAATTCACTGCCTCTCCGCTAGCAGACAGACACCAAAAATGAAGCAGCCGTCGAATTACGCCTTGCTTCTTCGACTACTGTATTTGAACTCTTGCAACTCATAACCACACTTCCAAATAAGCGTGTTACTCTTAGGAGCTACCGATTGTAACTTATAAAAACACTTCCAATAAGTGTTGTTATTTCCTTGAGCTACCGATTCTTACTGATTTATTAACATCCCTTGTTTTACAAAAGAAAAAATTCAATGACAAAGCGTTTATCATTGTGATGAATTGTCCGAAACAGAATTAGAATATCAAAAGTGCTGCAGTAGAGGTATGCTTGGAGTTCGAATGAAAAAATTACCTTTATACAATACCACCGCCTACTTTTTGATTATCCACGATTGTATTGTTGAATAAAATATGATAAGTAATTCAGATACTTTGGAATTATTAGAAGATCATTTTTCATCTGATAATATCAAGCTTTTCAAACATTGTTTGACTTCTTGTTTCTCTATCTTCAATGGTAATTTTTACAAGCAAATCGATGGTGATGCCATGGGTTCTCCTATTTTTCCGTCTATTGCCAATTTTTACATGGAGAATTTTGAACAAAAAGCTTCGAGCACAGCTATGAAGAAACCCACTGTTTGGCTACGTTATGTTGATGATGTTTTTGCTGTTTGGCCTCATGGTAGAGATAAATTGAATGTATTTTTGAATCATCTGAACATGCAACATAGAAACATAAAATTCAGTATTGACGTTGAAGAAAATAACTGTCTTCCTTTTTTGGACGTTCACCTGGAGAAACAAGTTGATAGTAAACTCATCCATTCAGTATATAGGAAGCCGACCCATACAAATCAATATTTACATCAGTCATCAAATCACCATCCAGCTCAAGAATTTTGTACCATCAAAACTTCATATCAGAGAGCCTCTACTTTATGTCATCCAAGTAAACTGTCTGATGAAATCAAATTTTTAGATGATGTTTTCTTGAAGAACTGTAATAATAAAACACAGATCAAGAGAGTACTTAGACAGAAAAATTCTATTCCTCCTGTTCAAGATCCAAATAATAAGAAAATATTTGTAAAGTTGCCTTACGTAGCTAATATAACTGATAATATTGGAAGACTTTTACATAAATATGACATGAAAACATCTTACACTTCCAATTTGAAAATTCGAAATCTTATTGGTAATGTTAAAGACAGATTTCCTCTACAGTATCCAGGAATATACAAGATTCCCTGCCAATGTGGCAGAGTATATATTGGACAAACCAAGAGGACTGTGGAAACAAGACTGAAAGAGCGTTCTCGTTATATAAGATTAAACCACCCAGAAAAGTCCGCGGTTGCTGAGCATGCCATTCAAGAATTACATGGCATTGACTTTAAGAATACAAAGCTTCCGGCTGAAGAGAACAATTGGTTCAAGAGACTAATAAGAGAAGCAATAGAAATAAAAGAATCACCTAATAGTTTGAATTTGAATACTGGCTATGAACTCAATCGATCGTGGCTACCAGTCATTTCTTAATAATTTCAAGTTATTTTTATCTATGAATCTACTTGCAAGAGTTACTTTAACATCACCTCCTGAAGATCTGTGAATGGTTCAGTTATGTGCCAAACCAAAAAGAATAGAGCCAGATTGACCTTGCTAGAACCACAAGAAGTTGACTATTTCCCTATTTGGACCTTCATTTTTATCTCCTGGAGACCCGTGGACATCGAATTATATGCTAAACCACAGGCAGAGCTCTATGATCCTAGGAGTTAGTATTTTATCTAGTCACCTTTTGTATTCTTGTTGTGTTGACAATTTTTGTTTATTTATTTATTATATTTTAACGCTTGAGAAAGGCAGCACTTTGATGTTGAAACGTTGTGTTTCGAATCATTTTTATATACAGAACTTCACCAAATAAAACATATTTATGTTACATTCAATTTTCAATAAAAAAGATTCCAATGACAAAGTGGCCATCATTGTGCTGGATTGTTCGAAACAAAATATTAATATCAAAAGTGCCACAGTAGAGATATGCTTGGAGTTTGAACCAAATGAAAATTTCCCAGACAGCTTCACCGCCTACTGTTTGATTATCTACGATCGTATTATTAAATATAATACAATGAATAACCTAGTTCAAAAGCTTGTCTAGTGTCGCAAACAGTTTAGCTATGCATTATGATTGAAGATGTTACATCCAATTAGAAAAGATTTCAATGATAAAGTGCCCATCATTGTGCTGGATTGTTCAAAACAAAATGAGAATATCCAAAGTGCTCTAGTAGAGGTGCGCTCACAGTTCGAATCAAATGAATATTCCTCAGACAACACCATCGTCACTGTTCAATTGTCCACGATCGTATTGATATAGAAAGTGCCCCAGTAGAAGTATGCTTGGAGCTTGAATCAAATGAAAATTGTGCTGGATTGTTTGAAACAAAATATTGAAAATATCCCGGTAGAGTTACGTTTGGAGTTCGAATCAAATGAAAATTTCTCAGACAACACCATCGCTTTGATTATCCATGGTCGTATTGTTGGATATGATACAATGAATAATGAATGACAGAAACTGATGAACTTAAATTTGAAGATAGACGCAAACAATTAGCAATGTTATATACAACAAAAATAGCAACCAATAATACACACCCAACACACACATATCAATTCAACACCTCCAAATCCTACACAAGTTTTCAAAAATATATACACACTATGGCAACAGACCTCAACCTCAATTCACCACAAATAATCCAAACAGATACCTACTTTTAACTACCTTGGAAGATACATCCCCATATATACAATATGGAATTGAGTACATATAAAAAAAAAACACCTGATAATACTTTCAAATCCTCCAACATCACAAGAACCGCCAAGTTATCTATATTGATGCGTCCAAGATGAACACCAAAGTAAGAGCAGCCTTCATCTATCAAGGAAGAGAACACAAGTTCCAACTACCTTAACATGCTAGCATCAATACAAAACATCCAGAACCTACACCAAAACAACCTTTTAAACATAAAAATCCACCAAATATTCCAAGCACTTATAACACAACACAAGAAAAAAGTATTCCTTAGGATCCCATCCCATATTGAAATAACTGGGAATGAAAGAGCAAACAACGCAACTAAAGAAGCTACCAACTACGGAACAATAATAAATATACTTATCCCAATCAACGACCACAAAAGTCACAAAAAGAGACAAATTTAACAACAGAAATAAAAGAAGACGTAAATTCATGACATACAACAAGAAGAGATCAAACCGTCATAATTAGGTAGAGAATAGGTCACACAGAAATATGGTATGCACAGCCACATAATCAACAAGACAGAAAAAGAGAAATCCAATAATAATGTAATAAAATAAAACGTAATCAATTACTTATAACACAACAACATTTATTGGAAAATATAATATACTGCAAACTTTATAAGTGTAGAAGAATATACGAATTTGATAGCCTAGCAATTGGAAACCCATCAAATAAATAAATAAAAATAAACAAAAAGAAAGATTAATTAAAAGATTTGAAAAATAAATATGTTTTATTGGGTATAAGATCTGTAATTTATTAGAAACACAACGTTTCAACAGAAAAGTGCTGCCTTTTTCAAGTGAAAATAAATATAAATAAAAAAAATTGTCAAGACAACAAAAAGAAAAATACAAATAGTAACTAGATTAGTTTAAAATATATTAACTCCTAGGATCGTAGAGCTCTGCCTGTGATTGATGATTCAGTATCCACAGGTCTTCAGGAGATAAAAATGAAGGTCTAAATAGGGAAATTGTCAACTCCTTGTGGTTCTAGGTCAATCTGGCTCTACTCTTTTTGGTTTGGCGCATAACTGAACCACCGACAGATCTTCAGGAGGTGGTACTGAAGTAACTCTTGCAAGTAGATTCGTAGATACAAATAACTTGAAATTATGAACAAATTATTGGTAGCCATGATCGATTAAGTTCATAACCAGTATTCAAATTCAAATTATTCGGTGATTTTTTAATTTCAATTGCTTCTCTTATAAGCCTCTTGAACCAATTGTTCTCTTTAGCCAGAAGCTTCGTATTCTTGAAGTCAATGCCATGTAATTCTTGAATAGCTTGCTCAGCCACAGCAGATTTTTCTGGATGGTTCAATCTTATATGACGAGAATGCTCTTTCAATCTTGTTTCTAGAGTCCTCTTGGTTTGTCCAATATATACTTTGCCACATTGTCAAGGAATCTTGTATATACCTGGATACTGTACAGGAAATCTGTCTTTAACATTACCAATAAGATTTTGAATTTTTAAACTGTAAGTGTATGAAGTTTTAATGTCATATTTATCTAAGAGCCTTCTAATTTTATCTGTTATATTGGCTACGTAGGGTAACGTAACAAATATTTTCTTATTATTTGGATCTTGAACAGGTGGCGTAGAATTCTTCTGTCTAAGTGCTTTCTTAATCTGTGTTCTATTATATCCATTCTTCAAGAAAACATCATCCAAAAATTTGATTTCATCAGATAGTTTACTTGGATGACATAATGAAGAGGCTCTCTGATATAAAATTTTAATAGTACAAAATTTCTGAGCAGGATGGTGATTTGATGACTGATGTAAATATTGATTTGTATGGGTCGGCTTCCTATATACAGAATGGATAAGTTTGCCATTACCTTGTTTCTCCAGTTAAACGTCCAGAAAAGGAAGACAATTATTTTCTTCAACCTCAATACTGAATTTAATGTTCCTATGTTGCATGTTAAGATGATTCAAAAAAACATTCAATTCATCTCTACCATGAGGCCAAACAGCAAAGACATCATCAACGTAACGTAGCCAGACAGTAGGTTTCTTCATAGCAGTGTTTAAAGCTTTTTGTTCAAAATTCTTCATGTGAAAATTAGCGATAGAAGAAGAAATAGGGGAAACCATGGCGACACCATCAATTTGCTTGTAGAAATTACCATTAAAGATGAAGAAACAAGAAGTCAAACAATGTTTAAAAAGCTTGACAATATCAGATGTAAAATGATCTTCTAATAATTTCAGAGTATCGATGATAGGTACTTTCGTGAATAAAGATGAAACGTCAAAACTGACAAGTAAATCATTATCTGTCAATGTCATATCACTAATCAAATCCACAAAATGTCGGGAATCCTTGACATATGATGTAGTATGACCAATCATCGGCTTCAACAAACTATCCAAATATTTGGCTAATCCATATGTTGTTGAGCCTATTGAATTGACAATAGGTCCTAGAGGAACATCCTTTTTATGAATTTTCGGAAGACCATAAAACTTGGAAATGACAGGATCTTGGGGAATAAGCTCTTTCTGAATATCTTGAGGTAAAGAAGTGGATTACTATTAACTTGAATGTAGGCAGCATCATCCAGTAATTCATTTGCTTTTTTAATGTAGTCTTCTTTATTCATGATGACCGTAGCTTTGCCCTTATCAGCTGATAAAACAACAATATCCTTATTATTTCTTAACTCCCTCAGGCACTGAAGTTCACTTCTTGATAAGTTGGATTTGACAGCTGGACCTTCTTCAAAATACGCACAGTTTCATGACGAATTTCTTGAGACTTTTCTGCAGATAGCAAATTGATAGCAGCTTCCACATTCGTTATATTGTCAATGTGGCAAAGTATATATTGGACAAACCAAGAGGACAGTAGAAACAAGATTGAAAGAGCATTCTCGTCATATAAGATTGAACCATCCAGAAAAATCTGCTGTGGCTGAGCATGCTATTCAAGAATTACATGGCATTGACTTCAAGAATACGAAGCTTCTGGCTATAGAGAACAATTGGTTCAAGAGGCTTATAAGAGAAGCAATTGAAATTAAAAAATCACCGAATAATTTGAATTTGAATACTGGTTATGAACTTAATCGATCATGGCTACCAAACATTTGTTCATAATTTCAAGTTATTTGTATCTACGAATCTATTTGCAAGAGTTACTTCATCACCACATCCTGAGGATCTGTGGATGGTTCAGTTATGCGCCAAACCAAAAAGAGTAGAGCCAGATTGACCTAGAACCACAAGGAGCTGACAATTTCCCTATTTAGACCTTCATTATTATCTCCTGAAGACCTGTGGATATTGAATCATCAATCACAGGCAGAGCTCTACGATCCTAGAAGTTAATATATTTTAAACTAATCTAGTTATTATTTGTACTTTTATTTTTATTTTTGTTGTCTTGACAATTTTGTTCATTTATATTTATTTTCACTTGAAAAAGGCAGCACTTTTCTGTTGAAACGTTGTGTTTCTAATAAATTACAGAACTTATACCCAATAAAACATATTTATTTATAAAATGAGTTCTGAAAAGTTTTTTCCTTCATCAAAAGATTTAAATGACAAAGTGCCAATTATTATGCTGGATTGTTCGAAACAGAATGAAAATATCAAAAGTGCCCCAGTAGAGGTATGCTTGGAGTTCGAATCAAATGAAAATTTCTTAGACAGCACCACCGCCTATTGTTTGATTATTTACGATCATACTGTCAGAAAGTAGATAAAACAACGAGAAGATATAAATATTCCTAGAAAAAAATATAAGTCACCCTTTCTTTAATCAAGGTAAACAAATAAACTGTTATTGTGTATTTTTCAGTGCCTTGTTCTATGTTATAAATTACTTTTTTGTGTATAATTTGAAAGTCTAATAAAATTTGAAAGATATAGCTACTTTTTTGTGTCATTTTGGAATTATTCTTGAAATATGCTCCAAAATATGAATGGTTTGTTGAAATATTGTATAACCTAAAGGAAGAGATATGGCAACGCTGATACCTAATCGATTTGGAACAGATTTACCGGTTCCCCGCTATTTGAGAATTCAATAGGATACTCTTAGAATTTCAAATCCCTTTGTTCCAAGCAGTCGCTCCAGCATCTACTTCAATTTAATTATTATTAATACTTAGAGAGCCATTGGTATCATTTTTATTCTATCTAATTGAAGACAGAATTAGGAATTTAATCTAGAAGAATTTAATTAGATATTTTCATTATACTGGAGTATCTCTTGGTTGACAACGCAATTAAATTGAAATAATGGACATTATTTTGCAACAAGAGCGGAGTTTATTGTTGCTAATGAAAAATTAGATTGAAATTTAAATTGGATTTACAATTGGTACCTGTTTTTGATCTTAGAACTGCTGTAAGCGCGTGCGTGAGGTGGGAGAGAAAAATACTTTGTGCCCCACATCATTTGCGTGAGCGAGCTGATAATATGCAGCTCTGTTATTGTTAAATGACACCCAATTAATTTTCGTAAGCAATAGCATGAAATTCTCAAGTGTACTCCTGGTAATATGAATCTAGTTGGCGCAAATGGCCATAAAAGTTTACAGAAAGCAATAATCCTCATTCTCTTTTTACTATTATTGAAAGAACCGTCTCTAATTCCATTTAGTTAACAAGAAGATATGGATTTTCCATTCTCTCCACGAGTGCATTTTCCAGCAGGTATTTCAACTTCTCATGTTTAGAGATTTTGCACCGACTATCCGAACATCTTCACGTTTGTTGTTTTTTACCGGACTTCTCTCGAGTACGTAGAGCGTACTCTGTAAAATTTACGTCTGCTTGAGGATGCGTTCCGGTCGCTGGATTGGACACACATCTCTGCCTTCGAACAGATTTTGAACAAGTTGTCAGTTCAATTCAGTTGCTGGAAAAACGTCTTCAATACTTTGAAGGTGTTTTAGAGTGAAAAATATTTGTTGAATTTTATGGACAAATAAAATGTGAAATAGCACTCACTCAGTTAGTATTTGATATTCACACCAAGTATTATTATAAAACGGTTCTCGAGTTCTCAAATTCTACCCCAGACATAAAAAATCGAATAAAGAATTTTTCGGCGCCAACTAAAAGCGACGCCCGTCGAAATATTTGAGCGCTCACTGGGGTAAAATGCTGTGCAACATTTATATGGCACGTATCCGACCAGATTGTTTCACCCGCGCAAACAATGTACTTTGAATCACGAACGCTAAGGAACCTTTTACAGCAATTGCTCGTTTAACACTCAAATTTACTCACACCTTTATTTATTTCGTAAATAATTTACTCGATTGAACTCCAACAATATTTAGGGTATGCTAGTATTATACTAGTAATATACTTGATTTATCTCTCATTTAAGCCTCTAACAGAGTAATTGCATTGGAAAGTATTTCTCCAATCACTTCAGTTCATATTTCATTGAAATAAAGTCGCAAATTCAAGAAAATTACGTTGGACAGACTTAGAGCTAGGAGTTCAGATAAGTTGCTGTGTTTAACGTCCGGCAACCAATCAAATCAGTGTGTACATCATAGTTTGATGTATGATGTGCTCTTATAAGAATATTAGAGGGAGAAGCATAGATATACATTGTGAATTGGGACTGGAAAAAATTCTTAGGAAATTTTTGCGATATTTACATTGATAAACATAACAAAACCATTGGAATGTATTTCTTCAATCACTTCAGTTCATATTTCATTGAAATAAAGTGATAAATTCATGAAAATTACGTTAGACAGGCCTAGAGCATAAAGCTCCGATAAGTTGCTGTGTTTAACGTCTGGTAACCAATCAAATCAATGTGTACTTCATAGTTCGAAGTATAATGTGCTCTCATAAGAATATTAGAGTCGGGGGCTTGAGTAAACATTGTTCACCAGGACTGGAAAAACTTCATTATTAATTTTTTCATTATTTACATTGATAAACATGATAAATGCATTGAAATGTATTTCTTCAATCACTTCAGTCCATATATAGTTCGAATAAAGTCACAAATTCATGAAATTCACGTCAACAAATTTAGAGCATAGATTTCAAATAAGTTGCTGGCAGCCAATCAAATCAGTGTGTACCTCATAGTTCGATGTATGATGTGCTCTTATAAGAATATCAGAGGGAGGGGCTTGAGTAATTTTTGCATTATTTACATTAATAAACATGATAAATACATTGAAATGTATTTCTTCAATCACTCCAGTTCATATTTCATTGAAATGAAGTCACAAATTCATGAAAATTACGTTAGACAGGCCTAGAGCATAGAATTCAGATAAGTTGCTGTGTCTAACGTCCGGTAACCAATCAAATCAGAGTGTGCCTCATAGTTCGATGTATGATGTGCTTCATAAGAATATTAGAGGGAGGGACTTGAATATACATTGCTCATTAGAACTGCGAAATAATATTACATTCAAATCCATATTATTAACTGGATTTATCTCTTATTTCAAGTCTTTCACATGATGAATGCATTGAAATGTATTTCTTCGAAACATTTAGTTCATATTAAATCAAAATAAAGTCGCAAATTCATGAAAAATACGCTAGACTGACTTAGAGCATAGAGTTTAGATAAGCTTATGTGTTTAACGCTTGGCAACCAATCAAATCAGTGTGTACCTCATAGTTGGATGTATGATGTGCTCTTATGAGAATATGAAAAGGAGGGCCTTGAATATACATTGTTTATCAGGACTGTGAAAAAATATTGTATTCAAATTCATATTATCAACTTGATTCATCTCTTATTTGCATCGAAATATATCTATTCAATCACTTCAGTTCATATTTCATTCAAATAAAGTCGGAAATTCATGAAAATTACGTTAGAGAGACTTAGAGCATAGGGTTCGGGTAAGTTGCTGTGCTGAACGTCTGATAACCAATCAAATCAGTGTGTACTTCATAGTTCGATGCATGATGTACTCTTATTAGAATATTAGAGGGAGGAACTTGAGTATAGATTGCTTATTGGAACTGCGAAATAATATTGCATTCAAATTTATATAATTAACTGGATTCATCCCTTATTTCAAGCTTTCCACGTGATAAATGTAATAAAATGTATCTCTTCGATAACTTTAGTTCATATCCAATTGAAATGAGGTCGCAAATTCATGAAAATTACGTTAGACAGACTTAGAGCGTAGAGGTCAGATAAGATTCTGTGTTTAACGTCTGGCAACCAATCAAATCGGTGTGCACCTCATAGTTGGATGTATGATGCGCTCTTATAATAATATTGAAGGGAGGGACTTAAGTATACATGGTTTATCAGGACTGTGAAAAAATATTGCATTTAAATTCATATTATCAACTTGATTCATTTCTTATTTCAAGCCTTTCACATAATAAATGCATCGGAATATATAAATTCAATCACTTCAGTTCATATTCAATTAAGATAAAGTGGGAAATTCATAAAAATTACGTTAGAGGGATTTAGATCATAGAATTCAGATGATTTGATGTGTTCAACGTCTGGCAACCAATCCAATAAGTGTGTACCTCATAGTTCGATATATAATGTGCTCTTAAAACAATATAAGAGGGAGGGACTTGAGTATACATTGCTTATTGGGACTGCGAAATAATATTGCATTTATATTTATATTATCATCTTGATTTATCCCTTATTTCAAGACTTTCACATGATAAATGCATTGAAATGTATCTCTTCGAAAACTTCAGTTCATATCTCATTAAAATAAAAGCGCAAATTCATGAGAAGTACGTTAGATAGACTCAGAGCATAGAGTTCAAATAAGTTGATGTGTTTAACAACTGACAACCAATCAAATCGATGTGCACCTCATAGTTGAATGTATGATGTGCTCTCATAAGAATATTAAGGGGAGGGACTTAGGTATACATTGTCTATCAGGACTGCGAAATAGTATTGTATTTAAATTCATATCATTAACTGGATTTATCTCTTATTTCCAGCCTTTTACATGATAAATGCATTGAAATGTATTTCTTCGATAACTTCAGTTTATATTGCATCAGAATAGAGTCGCAAATTCATGAAAATTACGTTAGACAGACTTGGAGAATGGAGTTCAGATAAGTTTGTGTGTTTAACGTCTGACAACCAATCAAATCAGTGTGTAGTTCATGGTTGAATGTATGATGTGCTCTCATTAGAATATTAGAAGGAGGGACTTCAGTATACATTGCTCAATAGGGCTTCGAAATAATATTGCATTTAAATTCATACTATTAATTGGATTTATCCCTTATTTCAAATCTTTTACATGATAAATGCATTGAAATGTATTTCTTCGATAACTTCAGTTCATATTTAAATAAAATAAAGTCGCAAATTCATGAAAATTATGTTGAATAAACTTACAGCCTAGAGTTCAAATAAGTTGATGTGTTTAACGACTGGCAGCCAATCAAATCAGTGTGTACTTCATAGTTCAATGCATGATATGCTCTTATTAGAATATAAGAGGGAGGGACTTGAGTATGCATTGCTTATTAGGACTGCGAAATGATATTACATTTAAATTCATATTATTAACTGGATTTATACTTTATCTCAAGTCTTCTACATGATTCATGCATTGAAATGTATTTCTTTGATAACTTCAGTACATATTTCATTTAAATAAAGTCGCAAATGCATGGAAATTATGTTAGACAGACTTGGAGCTTGGAGTTTAGATAAGTTGATGTGTTTAACTTCTGGCAACCAATCAAATCAATGTGTACCTCATAGTTTTATGTATGATGTGCTCTCATAAGAATATTAGTGGGAGGGACTTAAGTATACATTGTTCATCCAATCGGCGGTGATCCAATATGCATATCAATTCATTGATTTTATGTAAATAAATTTGAGTTGTAGTCCCATTTACTCCATGCCATAAAGACAGTGCTTCAATGAGCTCTACGACGTGTCTATACTCCGCATAAGGTCGATACGGCGATCGTCAAGACAACCACCGCTCTAGTGGTAATGCTAGTGCCTGTCTTATGCTTGCATACCGGCTTTGCTTAATCTGCCCTAGTAAATCGTCAGTAGCGGAACTTTAGCAATTTTTATCAGACATTTGATAAGACTTTAAGGACAATCAAAAAAATAGGCAAAAATACCTGAAAAAGTCATTTATTTCTGGACCACTAAGGAAGACATATTTCTGAAATGAATAGCAGACTCAAGAATTACTTAACCATTGTAAAAACTACAGTTTTCCACACATCAAAAGTAGAAATATACTGAACGAAACATCCTTATCAAAGGAAATTCGAACTCAGCTTTGTAAAATCCCTCTTGCATACTTCACACATATTCCCATTTTGCGATTCTCAACCTTAAAACCTGAACTACCCTTATCCTCGTTTTGTGCATATCTAATCATACCGAATCACATATTGACCAGTGGAAAGCAGGATTGGGGCACTATCTACGAAGAGCGGACAAAGCTTATCTTCCACAGTTCTACAGCATGTGACAATAACTATAGCACATAATGGTGAGAACACTGAAAATTGCTGGAAGTTGAATAAAACCTTGCGATGCTGTTGTTGGACCAAGAGGAGGATTTAAAAATGTACACGGAAAAATTAATTGTGTCTCACGGGCTTTACTTGTAAGTTAGCAACCGAATCTGCATCTATATCGTTTACTACAACGTGAACCCTAGGCTACTATAGAATACAAATTATGATAAATGGCTTAATAACCCTTTTGTGGCCCTTAGGCTTCTGAAATTCCTCTTACTTCATGACAGATTTTGCTGGTATTAAATTAGTATTAGCTGAAGGGCACCACCAAATTTACAGCCTCCTGAAGCTGGTTCTTGACCTTTGCACTCATTTATATTTCGATGTGATCTTTTTTGAAACAAGTTATTCTATTTTTTTGCAGAAAAGAAGTTTGGAACGCTTCTATTCAGAAAGAAATATGTTCAGTACATTAATGAATGAAAACGTGAATTTAATCTTTTCATGTCAGTAGAGAAACAAATTTTTATTTAAAAATGAATGTATCCTTTCATAGTACGAATACTTGCATTTGAAAGCTTAATATTACAGTGAAATTTTAATTATGGAGTATCACATTAATGTACAGCAATATTGTGTTAAAAAATGCATTCATCTTGATGTGTAAAACCAGAAATTAAAACTATCTGGAATGCTACCAACTCAAAACAATAAATTCCTGAAAGCATCCCACTTCATAAAGAACAATATCCGTCATCATTCCGCTGCAATTTTCCTCAGTTCGTAACGCAGGGAAAATGCAATAGCTTCTAAAAGATTTTTTTCCACCGGAGGTAAATTTCGAATACATTTTTTAGTAACCCTAAATTTATGTGATTTCTGCGTTCATTAGTCAAATTCAGTGCACCTATTCACGAGGCATAATTTTCTGGTATTTCATCGTCTTTGACACGTGCTCTTAATCGCAAAATCGCACGAAGTCAGTGCTGTTCATTCCTTGCACACATCTATTTCATGCTGTAACTCCTGCGTCTTTATCTGCTTGACTTCCACTATGCACACTTCAGATAAGATTAGCACGGCGTTGCATCACCCTAATAGGAACTGAAACCTGAAAGGGAGGAGGTTGCAACGAAATGTGCGAACAGAGTTTCTAAAACTAGATTTTCAAAATGAGGCATCCAATCTTCCTTGATTCCAGCCGCAGACAAACATATTTGTTCAATTTGTAGTTTTGAATGTTTTTAAAAGATATAAATGTCATCTACAAAGCGTAATTTGTTCGACCCCTAAATCATCACAAAGGCAGATATTAGAGGTTTGTGTTTACGGTTTCACTCCAAGAAATTCTGTGAAAACTTTTTTATTAGCTCCTCATTCAGTTCCACGCACTCATACAATCATTCTTCCTATTTTTATATCAAAATAACACAGCTGAGTACGTCTTCACGGAATGTTGCAGCTTCTTTAGTTGATTCCCTCTGGGCGTCGTATCCCGCGAATTTTCCTTCCATATCCTCTTTTTCTATTGTTTCCTGTTTCTTTTCTTCTCCGCTACGCGGATTCACCTGCTTTATGTTATTGTTGTGTTCTATCCGCTTTTCTTTCGAACTCGTTTCATTTTGGGGCTTTTACAGCCCACATACTCATATTTTATGCTGTTTATGTTTCGCTCTTCTGTATACAAAATGTTAAAGCGTAAAAGTATGGGATTATTAACAAGTCAAGACGGTTACTTGATGAATCTCCAATTCTTATTTACATTTTCAATTGTCCACTCAATTCATTCATGAAAATTTAATTTGGGTGAAAGATACAGCCACTGAAATCTAACACCGACCCTTAGGACATCCGAAATGACGTCAAGGGTCTGCTATTTACTATTCAAATTTTGACCAGCATAAAGTTAAACTGCTGGATTAGTTTTTGTTTACTAAATTAAACACTGATTTAGTTTGAAATTTTGGGATCAGGGTTTCACACCCTGAAATTCAATTGCCTGTACCTTACCGTTGATTACAAAGTATTCAAGTCGATAATTTGGAAGCAGGGCACTCGTAAAAGAATTGAAAATATTGCTGGCTCAGTTTCTGCCCTCAAGGATCAAATGTTTTGAAATAATAATCTATTCTAGCCTAAGCTTCGACAGAAGTACTGTAATGTAAGTAAAGAAGAAGTAGAACTATCAGAAATTGGGCATTTTAAAGAGTTATCAAATCTATTACAAAATTCCATGGCTCATAAGCCATTTGATTATTATTCAAAAGGAATTGGTCTTGTTGAAAATCCCTGTACTGCGACTTTTTGGTCCATTGCACTTCTCTGAACAAAATCCTGTTTATTTCAGGGTTACCTCTTGAAGTTTCAAATTGCTGTTTATCTGCTCCTAGTAAATTATGAATTCTTCGGTTTCATCCACATTTACACAACCTATAATTCAATCCAATCGTTTGTAGTTATCCAAACATCGCACATAATTCAGCATTATCATCAGAAGTGGGATATTCATTCAAGATAAGCCTCGCTCCTCTCCTATTTCTGGTACCATTTCTGTACCAATGTTTCAGTTTCCTGTTGGATATTTTTCACTGAAATTCAGCAAAAGGTAGTCTCAGAGTATAGTTCTGCTCCTAGAAGATTACTTCTGTAAATGGGTAATACTTTGCAGTGCCATTTAAAGTTTTCTAGGGTTTAACTCTTTTCTTGACAATTTGGATAGTGGTTCCTTGTTTAGTCCTACTGAATGTAGTTATTTGTTCATGTTCCAGTGTCCTGTAATGAATCTGACGTTCTGTCTACCAATAAAGAATGGACAAACTTTGTTTTTCTTGGATGGTTCATTCAGGACGAGCCTGCTCATCTCCTACTTGATTCTTATGTCCAAATTACTTTGTGCCATTACTGTAGCAATGTTTCAGTTTCCTGTTAGATCCTTTCCACTGTATTCCAGCAAAAGAAAGTCTCCAGAGTGTAGTTTTGCTTTTAGAAAGAAGTAATACTTTGCAGTGCCAGCTAACGTTTTCAGGGGCTTCGTCCTCTTATCCACAATTTGGAGAGTGATTCCTTGTTCAGTCCTACTGAATTTAGGTGTTTGTTCATTATACAGTGTCCTGTAATCAAGCTGACGTTCTGCCCACTCATAAATAATGGACTAACTAGGGGTTTCTTGGGTATTCATTCAAGAAAATTCTTGCTCCTCTCCTACTTGATTTTCAAGTCCAAAAATACTTTGTGCTGTTTCTGTAGCAATGTTTTAGTGTTCTGTTGAGTCCTTTTAACTAAAATTCAGCAAAAGGAGATCTCAGAGTGTGATTTTGCTCTTAGAAGACTACTTCTGCAAAAGGGTAGTACTTTGCAGTGACATTTCATGTTTTCAGGGATTTCATTCTCTTCTCCACAACCTATAATTCAGTTCCATCGTTTGTAGTTATCTAAACATTGCGTAGAATTCTGTATGAGTCCTGCCTTCTTATCAGAAGTAGGATATTCATTCTTTTCTTGAATGGATCATCCAGGACGAGCCTTATTCCTCTCCTACTTGATTATCATGTCCAAAAGATTTTATGCCATTACTGTGACAATGTTTCAGTTTTCTGTTTGATCATTTCTACTGAAATTCAGCAAAAATAGATCTCAGAATGTGACTCTGCTTCTTGAAGACTACTTTTGTGAAGGGGTAATACTTTGCAATGACATTGCACGTTTTCAGAGACTTCATCCTCTTCTCCACAATTTGGATAGTGGTTCCTTGTTGAGTCCTATTAAATGTAGGTGTTTATTCATTATCCTGTAATCAAGCTGACCTTCTGCTTACTTATAAAGAATAGACTATCTAGGGATTTCTTGGATGGTTTATTCAGGACAAGCCTTGCTCCTCTCCCACTTGGTTTTCAAGTCCAAAAGATTTTGTGCCGTTACTGTTGCAATGTTCCAGTTTCCTGTACAACAAAAGGAGGTCTTAGAGTGTGGTTTGGCTCCTGGAAGACTACTTCTGTAAAGGGTTAGTACTTTGCAGTGCTATTTCACTTTTTTAGGGGTTTCATCCTATTCCCTACAATTTGGATGGTGGATTCTTGATTAATCATATTGAATGTAGGTGTTTGGTCGTTATACAGTGTCCTACAATCAATCTGGAGTTCTACCTACTTATAAAGAATAAACTAACTATGCTTTTCTTGGGTGGTTTATTCAGGACGAGCCTAGCTCCTCTCCTACTTGGTTTTCAGGTCCAAAAGACTTTGTGACGTTACTTTAACAATGTTTCAGTTTCCTGTTCAACAAAAGGAGCTCTCAGAATGGCTCCTGAAAGACTACTTCTGTAAAAACTTTGCAGTTCTATTTCACTTTTTTAGGGGTTTCATCCTATTCCCTACAATTTGGATGGTGGATTCTGGATAGGCATATTCAATGTTAGTGTTTGTTCACTAAACAGTGTCCTACAATCAATCTGGAGCTCTGCCTACTTATAAAGAATGATCTAACTATGCTTTTCTTGGATTATTAATTCAGGACGAGCCTAGCTCCTCTCCTACTCGGTTTTCAAGTCCAAAAGACTTTATGCCGTTACTGTGGCAATGTTTCAGTTTCCTGTTAGATCCTTTCCTCTAAAATTCAGCAGAAAGAGGTGTAAGAGTGGGGTTTAGCTCCTGGAAGACTACTTTTGTAAAGGGGTAATACGTTGCAGTGACATTTCACGTTTTCAGAGATTTCATCCTTTTCTCTACAACTTATAATTCAGACCCAAACATTGCAAAGAATCATGTGTGAGTCCTGCCTTCTTATAGAAAGTGGGATATTCATCGTTTTCTCGAATGGATGATCCAGGACGAGCCTTACTCCTCTCCTACTTGATTATATATAATTTAGCGCTGCAGGCCAAGAAGGTCCATGGCTTCTGTTAATTTTTCGCCATTTTTTACGGTCCTGTGCTAATCGCTTGAAGTTTGTGGTCCCTTGTGTCTCTAAATTATTTTTCACCGCGTCATACCACCTCTCCTTTGGTCTTCCCCTTCTTTTCTTTCTCACAACACCTCCGTCTAACATCTTTCTTACTACTCTGTCCTCTGGTAGTCTCAGCACATGCCCTAGCCACCGTAATTTGTGCTTTAGCCACTTCCACTATTCCAGGCTCACTATAGAGTATTAGTTCGTCTCAACCACACATCATCCTCTTTTAACCACCATAAATCTTTCTTAGAATTTGTCTCCCGCACACTTCTAGTTTATTTTCCATAGTCTTGTTTAGTACCTACATTTCACTACCGTACAGTTCCACTGTTCTTATAATGGTTTTATACAACCGCTTCTTTGTACTTCTTGACACACTTTTCGATTTTAATAGTTTTTCCATAACTCCCGTACTCCTGTTTTCTTCCGTTATCCGTGTAACAATATCCCGCTCTTCGCTTGACCATCATATCCAATAGACTTTGTGCCATTATTGTGGCAATGTTTGATTTTCTTAATAAATCCTTTCTACTGTAACAGGTCTTAGAGTGCGGTTTTGCTCCAAGAAGGCTACTTCTGTAAAGGAGTGATACTTTGCAGTGCCATTTAACGTTTTCAGGGGTTGCATTCTCTTCCACACAATTTGGATAGTAGTTTCTTGCTCAGTCTATTGAATGTTGGTGTTTGTTCATCATGCAATATCCTGTTTTCAGTCCTGTGATGAATCTGACCTTCTGCCTACTTATAAAGAATGGACTAACTGAAATTAAGCTGAGGAAAATTTTAGAATGTGTTTTGCTTCTAGACGATTACGTCTGTGAACACTTAATGCTCCAAAGTGACATTTCACGTATTCAGGGGCTTCGTTTCATCAACAACCTGTGCGTAATGGTTTCTGGTTTAATTGTTTGTTTATCAACCAGGGTTTCTAATCCTGTAATCAATCTGTCGTTTTGCCTATTCATAAACAATGCTTCTTTTGGATAGTCCATTCAGGCGGAGCCTTGCTTGTCTATGACTTGGTGTTTGTGCCTAATAAACTTTATCGTAGCAATATTTCAATTTCCTGTTACCCTTTCAAGTGCAGTTCAGCAGAGGAGAATCTCAAAATGTAATTTTGCTCCTAGGAGATTATGTCTGTGAACACTTAATGCTCCAAGGTGACATTTTACGTATTCAGGAGCCTCATCTCCTCTACAACCTCTGCGTAGTTGTTCCTAGTTCAATCCTTGTGTCCCATTTTAGTCCTGTAATCAATGTATCGTTCTGCCTACTCATAAAGAATACTCTTCTTGGATGGTCCATTCAGACGAAGCCTTACTTGTTTCTGACTTGGTGATTGTACCTAATAGACTCCAAAGTGACATTCCACGTATTCAGGAGCTTTATCTTCTCAACAACCACTGCTTAGTGATTCCTGGTTCAATCCCATTGTTTGTTTATCACTCTACTTCCAATCCTGCAATCAATATGTCGCTTTGCTTACTCATACAATAAATTGACAAACTGTGCTTCTCTTGAATGGTTGATTCAGGCGGTGCCTTGCTTGTCTTTAACTTGGTGATTATACTTAGAATTTGTGACATTATTGGAGCAATATTTCAACTTTCTGTTACCCTTTCGACTGAAATTCAACAATGGATAATCTCAGAATGTGGTTTTGCTGCTAGGAGACTATGTCTGTGAGCATTTAATGCTTCAAAGTAACATTTCATGTATTCAGGGGCTTCGTTTTCTTAACAACCTCTACGTAGTGGTTCCTGGTTCAATCATATTGTTTGTTTATCACACAGGGTCCTGTTTTTAGTCCTGTAATCAATCTGTCGTTCTGCCTGCTCATAAATTATATTTTTTTCGGATAGTCCTTTCAGGCGGAGCTTTGCTTGTCTCTGACTTGGTGAATGTGCCAATACCTCAATTTCCTGTTACTCTTTCGACCGTACATAATTCAGCATGCAGAGGAAAATCTTAGAGTGCGTCTTTGCTCCTAGGGGACTATGTCTGTAAGCTCCAAAATGACATTTTATATATTCAGGGACTTCATCTCCTCCACAACCTCTGCGTTGCGGTTCCTGGTTCAGTCCTAGTATCCTGTTTCAGTCCTGTAATCAATCGTTGTGCCTACTTGAAAAGAGTGCTTTTCTTGGATGGTCCATTCAGGGGGGACCTTGCTTGTCTCCAATAGACTTTGTGCCATTATCATAGCAATGTTTCAGTTTACTATTCGACCCTTTTCATTGCATCTTCGAGAGGAGAGGTTTCATACGAGTATAAATACTTTGTGATGACATTTCACGTTTTCAGGAGCTACATTTCCTTCACAACCTTTGCGTATAGGCTTCGTGGTGATCTTGACTTCATATTCAAAGTCAATTTACCATGGAGCTTGGAAATGAGGATCAAATCTATTAAAATAAAGCTTGTTTCCAGATGACAAAGATGGGATTATATCGATCTGGATTCGTTATGGTACCCAATCTGGTTCAGTCTCGTTGTATGTAGGTCCTAATTTTGTTCCTGTAATCAATCTGACGTTCTACTAAATAGAGTTGTTCATAATTACGCAATAAAATTAGAAGTTGATATTCTCATACATTTAGTAACCCTTTGATCTAGAAATTCTGATTGCAGATTCCATGTCTGCTGCAAGCCAAATTGTAAAGTATTAAATGTGGTGGAAACCAATAAATTCACACCATCTTCAGTTGGAGCTTTGAACTTTATATGTAATATTTCGTCTCGATTCTGATTTGCCGGTCGATTGACAGAGAATGGATGGAAGGAAAGACATAATGGCACATATGGACAAGGGTTGACCTGCCATAAACGATTCCGTTGAAGGGGTAACATCATTCGGCACTTTGTCTAAACCTATCTGCCTAGAGTTATTTGCCTGCATCACAGATGACGAGACTTCGTACTTGACACACTTAAACATACTAATTTGCAACTATTTATAAATTCAAAGTTGTGAAATCAAAATTGAAGTGAAACAGATAAACAAAAAACATGTAAACAAGATTGTAGTAAGGGTTGTGCTTCAATTATCATCTAATTAGTGAGTAGCAGGGTGTTATGTGTCCACTGCCAGAACATGATACTTAATGAACCTATTATTTATTTATTCTTGTTGTCGACGCTGTAAAATTGATCTAGTCATACATTCATACATACTTTATATAGAAATGTTGAATTCATAACTTTTGCACACTTGGATGTTGTAAGAAGCTATATGAGAACTTGAAAGCAGAATTATCTTTATAATGAAGCTTTTTCTGCTCAGTTCATGATTGCTTCTCATATTACGAAGGCAGCATAAACAAGAAGAAAAGTAATTTCCCTGACAACTTTATTGTTTCGAGAGCATCTAAAAATTTTGTCATCATACTTTTAACAGGAGATGAAACACTCAACGAGCTCTTTAAAAAGGTTATTGTGTAATACTCTCATAGTTTCGTTAGGATTTCTCATCTTAATACCGTCAGAATGTTGCAAAATATAAATAAGAGGATACTCTGCAGACTTATCACATTTTGTTGAATAACTGCCAACGGGGCGACAAAATCTTTTTTTTTCAGATATTAGGTGAACTTATGTCAAGATTAACGTGCTCCACCTTAGAAATTCGCTGGAGATTTGAAAATGTAAGAACAAATTATTCGTTCAGATTAATAACAAATTTCGAATAAATTCTCCTCATACAGCAAGCCGTTTTTTCCCGTAAAAAATGGTAAAAATTTCTGTGGCAGGTAACAAATTGAACGTCGGCGATGGCAGAACGCTTGGTCAGCACGGCCATGTCGATAAATCATTTTATTCCGCGAGAACTTTTCTAGGCAGTGCGCGGACATGCCCAGACTACCATTACGAACGGTCAGTATGTACGAATAGATGTATATGGAGATATATGGCATATGGACAAGAAATCACGGTGGAATAGAAATTGCAGATGTTTTTACAGCCACAGAAAAATCTTATCTGCAGGGACGTAATCGCAAATTCTATTATTTCACAAAGTATTATCGTATAAACTCAGTTGGAATAATCCTCTGAATTTCTCTGAAAAATCAAAAAGAAAAACCTGACTCCATTTTTAATCCCGACATAAAACAAAGCCTTAGAGTGGTCGGTCGTTAATATCGATTTGTTCGATTCCTCGGTTCTGTTTGGGACACCAGACACCGGACATTACAGCGTGCTGCACCGGCACTAATCTTATCAGGACAATATTTTAAGTGCATGTTGTCACAGACGGCGCTGGGAACGGCCAAGCCGGAGATTCGACTCTGATTAATAAGGGAGGCTTGGGGAAAATGGACCGCGTGAACTAAAACTGGAGAATGTATGGAATTATACTCAACAGAAATCTCCACACACATACTAAACCTATTTGTAAGAAATACAGCATTTTTTGATTGTGTAACAAATTACACAGCGTTTTACTTTACTTACGAGGGCGGAGACACCTTCAGATGGCACTCTGTGCAAAGTTGCAACCTTGTGTGACATTTCTTGTCTGTCTTACGCAATATATAAAATTGAAGTTCGTGCTGTGATCAAGTGCTTAGTTTTGAAAGGCTCAGGACCAACAGAAATATAAAAAATAGTAAGACGCTCTTTAATTTTCCAGGGTTGAAAAATAGGCGGCTGAATTTATCTCAATCCAGGATGATAAACGTACGCAACGAAATCCATACTAAAAAATCGTCGACTGAAGTTCGAAACATTGCTGAGGCTGTAACCATCGCGATAGATCGCGTCCACTACATTATGGGTATGCGTAAGCTGACTATTCGCTTAATACCGCGTCTATTAATTGTGGATGAATCATGGATTCATCATTACACGCTAGAAACAAGTGGCAGTCCGAAAAAGTGCGCCTGAAGAAGCGTCCATCACCAGTCAATCAGAAGCGCATCTGTTTGAACATTTTTTAAGAGTATCTAGACATTTCAGCACTGTACATGGATCTTGGATTAATCCCCACACGCCATAGACAAATCAACAGTCCAAACAATGGATTCAAGCAGAGAAAAGTGCGCCTGAAAAGTCATGACAGCTGTCTGCTAAAATTCCCATAGATTAGTGCTCATAGACTATTCAGAAAATGGCCGAACTATCACTGGGGCCAACTATTCCTCATTACTAGACAATGATGCAGTCAAAGATAAATTCTCCATCTGACAAAAAAGTTTCATCATGATGATGCCCCTGCGCACAAATCTCGCTTTGTTGTGACAAAACTCAACAAATTCTGATTTCAAGTGCTTTCAAATGCCCTGTACCCGCCTAATTTGGCTCCCAATGCTTTTTCTCTTTTCCTCAACTTGAAGAAACGGCTGGGAGGGCGAAAAATTGCTTATTTTGTAGACTTGGGCGCATTTCATCATTTTGATGGTGATAAAAAGTTGGACCATCGTTGGACTGAAAATATTGAATTGCAAGGGGATTATTTAGTGAGAGAATTGTCTGGAAATCCTGCGTTTTCCGATGACAAACCACCTAGTGGGTATTAAAATATGGAATACACCACCCTTAGAAGCAACATTCCAGAGGAAATTAGTTGAAACAGCCATTTGATCAATTCCAATAACCAAATAAGCAATAAATACTCAAAATTTATTTATTTGTAGATGGCACAAGTTCTGCCTCCATAGTGAACTTATCCTACTTCATTCACTACAAATGGTCTGCCAAATTATCTGCGCAATAGAATAGTAGTAGTTGCAATTCTCCAACTCCAACACAGCTAGAACAACAGTGAGTGACGTCATGAATGCTTTGCGCATACTTTTCTTTTGAAAAAAATATGCGTGGCCATGGATCCAGCCAGATTTGGTCTCTCAAATTCATATATATACTTAATAGTACAGTAGAGATCTAAATATTGTAGGACGATAATAAATAACTCTATCAGTAGTAGTAGCAATTGCCTATTTCTAAGGCAGCCAGAATGGCTGTGAATGTCGTCATAACTGGCTTGCGCATACTTTATTTATTGAAAAAATGTGCGCGGCCATGAACTTAGCCAGATTTCAGTCAAGAGAAGAGCAGAAATCCCAAATGGTCTCCCAAATACATATTATCTGCTTAAAAGTACAGTAGAGGTTCGGATATTGTAGAACGATTATGATTAACTTCATTAGTAGTAGTCGCAGTTCTCCAATTCTATCACAGCAAGAATGTCTGTGAGTGTCGTCATTGCTAGGATTACCAGGTAGTATCCAAAAGGACATGTCGCGCTTTTCAGTTTTTCTTAACCTTCTATATGCCCTTCTTCTGATATTTTAATGCTTGTAGCATCATATAGTATATTACATCTGAGGTTGGAAGTATTTCATTACAGCCGAGATCTCATTATATGACCGAGAGGCGGAGCCTCGAGGATCAGATATAGTTCGAGGCTGATATAAAATCCTCACCGAAATATGTATACTATTTTATTCACAATCATTCCTAATTTTTCGAGAAATAATTGATCCAATTTCGTTCTTTTTTCAACAAAGTAAATTGATATAGTAGTCTATGAAAACAAGAATGTTTTGAAAAATTTAATTTATTTGACATTTGTAGGATTTATGATTTATGAATCAAATTATTTATACTTGTATCCATTGAAATTGTGATAAGTACAGATATCAGTGAAATGAAGCTATACATTTGCCCCGAATCCAACGAAAGTGCTACGTATGTGAGATCATAGCGTGTTTTTCATAATTTACAAATTTATGAATTCATAAGACATAGATTTACACAGAATTGCGACATAAATCCGCTTCTTTCCAATATTAATTGTTTTATTTGGATCATTAGATTATATGATCGGTATTTCTGACAGCACGGATTATTTTACTCCAACAAAGATTTATGACTGATGCTAGGCAACCCTGCATAAACATTTCCCACCCAAGAGATGGAAGTATCTCTTCCGACCCGTGAGCTAGTCATTGCAGTTGGAAATCACATACTTCCCAACCTCCAAAATGTTATTTATTGTCATACTACTATAATGATTGTGAATGAAGAATATTTCTCAAGCCAAAGAACTATACCACACACAATAAAGATATATTTCGGAAGAACGACTCCAGAAGCATATTTAAAATGAAAAAACAACAATTTCTTGTCACTGCTTCGTGGTAATGAAAAAGCCGAGTCGATTTTTGACGAATTTTTTAATATTTACAAGGCTTGTGAAAATTATTTGATGAAATTGATTGAGCCTACGAAAGGTTTAAAATGCTATGAGTGGATAATGCAATCAAGAGGGAACGAAAATCTAAAATATAAATATTTGATTGCTTGCAATGGATTCTTGATTGCCAGAGGTGTAGAGATTGACGAATTATACTACATGATCAGATTTGTGAGCTTATATCATATTTTCTTGAAACGATATTAAATGGTGATTCTACTGACGGATATTATGACTTAAAGTTGCACGAGCAGTGGACAACTCACTTAAAAAATGCTAGAAACTTGAAATTTGAGAACTGCTCAAGATCTGCAAGTTCAATTTTTCTATAAGGTGACAAAACGCGATTCCTAGTCCTAGTGTCGAGTCAGTAAAATCTTTGAATTTATTTAAATATAACTTCAAATATATGTTTTGTGAAGATTTTAATAACTATTTATCAAAAAATCCAGAGCATCTTTCAACAATTACCAATTCAACAAAATGTGATAAAAATGTAGTAAATTATATGAAAAAATCTCGTTTAATTTGAAGAAAATCCTTCTTTTTAGACTTTTCTGCCATGTATTCAGCCAGATTTCAGTCGATTGGGGAGCACAAATCTCAAATGGTCTCCCAAATACATATTATCTGCTTAAGAGAACAGTAGAGGTCTAGATATTGTGGAACGGTCATGATTAACTTGATCAGCAGTAGTGGCAATTCTTCAGTTCTAACACAGCCAGAATGGTTTTGAATGTCGTCATAGCTGGCTTGCGCATACTTTTCTTCTGGGAAAAATGTGCGCGGCCATGGATCCAACCAGATCTGGTCTCCCAAGTACATATTATCTGCATAAGAGTACATTGGAGATATTAGGTTTGTTCCTACAGCAGTACAAAACTGTTCGAGACTGTCCGGAGTCTGCGCACTTTGATTTTGGGTGTTCCAGCAGCAGTTGTGACAAATCCCTGACTAGAAAGTTTTCTGTTCCAACAGTCCATGGACCAGTTTGCTGATAGTCAGAAAAGTTTCCTGACTATCCGCAAATTCTAAATCCCCGCATGCGCATTGTGAGGTTGTTGATAGTTATCAACTTTGTAAAGTAAAGTTTTGAGATTTTTATAAACCTATTAAATGTGAATGATAGTGAGTTTAGTAGTGCTTACGAAATTACTTCGTCTTTATTAAGTGAATCTGACGATGCTAATTTTGGAGAACTTTTACAAGAAAGAATAGAATCTAAAAAGCAGAATTACTTGAACTCAATTGAAAATTATAATGATGTGAAGTTCATTGAGCACTTCAGAATAAGTAAAAATGTAATTGGATCTGTTGTGATTCTTCTGACTGTTAAATATGTGTTCCAACAAATAATCACTGACTAGTTTGAAATCAGTCATAGCTCGCGCATGCGTACAAAAAATTAGTACGGGACTGTCAGTACCTAGTCAGGGATTTTCTGTAGGAACAAACCTATTGTAAAACGGTCATGAATAACTACTTGAGTAGTAGTAGTAATTCTCCAGTTCTAACGCAGCCAGAATGGCTGTGAGTGTCGTCATAGCTGGCTTGCGCATACTTTTCTTATTTCAAAAACGTGCAAGGTTATAGATTCAGCCAGATTCTAGTCAAGTGAGGAGCACAAATGAGCGGAATCTTTTCCTGATTGTTCATAAGATATTTTATGTACCAATAACATTTTTGACTTATAAATTAGTCCAATTTTCAATGTTGATTCATACTGTAAGTAGCAGCAGACTCAATAACCTCGAGGTAAGTGCGTAAATTTTCAAATTTTCAGGACTGCACTCTGATTTTTTGAATATTTTCAACATCAAGGACAGTTTCAAGTTTCAATAGGCCTTTCGATAACAGATCCTAATCCAATACTGTGTGTAGTTGGTGATCCTAGTAGTCGGGCTCACTTCGTTCAACAATATCTAGTCTTCTGCTATAGTTTTACTTGTACGCGGCTCACGAATAGTGATAAGCAAAGTTAGCTCAAGACCAGGATCTTGGTGATATTGGTCTAAGTCTTGCTTATTTGTATACTTAGTCTTGGTTTTGGTATTCCTCATCTAAATTTTGAAACTTATGTACCCATATAATTTTTATACAAGCAATATAGTCGGAGGGGTTAAAACTAGAAAGGTTTCAGCTGTAACTAATTTTGAGCTCAAACCATACAAAAGCACTATAAACCCTATTTATTTGAATTGTTCATAAAAGAAAGTATTGAAGTGAAATACTAGGAAGTCTCAATTACAGTTTTAATTGATTAATTCAGTATTTATTTCATTCGTTAGCATCGTTAACCATTTGTTACATTCTGAAGTTTGCGCCCCAGTAAAAATCCTAATGATTTTCCCAAAAGTGCGTAAAATCAATGACTAAGGGTAATTATTCAGAAGGACTGTCACTAAGCGTTAGACTGAAATCCTCAAGAGGAAAGGGAAGTAGGAAGATCCTCGGTTACGTAGAGACAATCAACAATAAAAAAAAATAGAGAAGACTGGTAAAACATGGAATGAAGTGAAAGACATAGACAAGAATCGGATCATTGCCTCTCCTAGGGGTTATAAGAAAATATTGTAACGTAGGTGTCATGATTCATAAAAATAAAATTGGCCCTAAGTCCGACTCTATCTGGGCGGAACCTACATAGTCGAAAACTTTTAACAATTTGCTCGAATGACGTAGAACATTTCTAGAAATATAAATATCCGAATATATAAAGGCAAATAACCTGACTGAGAAGTTGTAAGTATAAAGAGCTTGATCAGCTAAGAGCGAAGTGTAATAAATAAATAAGTTGTTGTAGATAAATATTGTTTGCTTTGTAGTTGAAGCTCAAAAGTAGTGGGTAAGGAATAAATTGTATAGTGTTTATCTTAGTGTTGTATCAAAGAACTTTCATTTTCTTTCATACATTAAATGATGATTAAATCTTTTATGAGCGTACGAGCGAAGCGAAGTGCTTGAGCTTTATATTAAAAGGTATATGCCCCAATCAATCACAGATATTTCGCCATAGCTACTGCCTGAACGGAACCTCAAATTGACATGCTTTTTTTAGCGCATTTTTTGGAAAAAAGCGCTATTATATTCACTTTGGCTGTCTGGCTGGCTGGCGTGACGCTGAGTTCTCAGCAACTATACTATTCACAGACTTGAAACTGGTACGAAATAAAAGCTGCTGTTTCGTAGGTTTGTACAAATTGCTTTAATTCAAGCTAAGTGATTGTGGAAGATTAAATTATTCAATTACTTGTTTCAAGTGAAACAATGCCCATAGATATATATGACATTAGGGATATGGCAGCTAAAGTTTATTCAAGTAGATAAAAATTTAGTCACAACTTTAGCCGTGGGTGTCACTATTATTATGTACAGTTGTCAAATCTGTCCAGGATTCATTCAATGACTTGTTTGACGCGAATTTGAAGCTTATTAGAATGAATTATTGAAATTGGATGTAAATTTATTTACTTTTGGTGTATTTTTTCTATATAGCTTTGATAAAGATCAAATTATCATTTTAAGGTACAACACTTGACCTCCCGTCAGTCAATAACTAAACAATGAAGATTAAAAGGTATTTTTGAGTTTGTACATGCATAAATTATGTACCTATCAAATAGTCAACTTGAAACTAGTACTAAATGGAAGCTGCTGTTTTGCAAGTTTGTTCAAACTGCTTGATTTCAAGCTCAGTAATTGTGGGAGATGGCAATTTGCGAAATCTCTGAAGTAACAAGCATTCATGAGCTGTCAAAAATGCGCTTTCATCATCTAGACTGGATGATTCTTCAATTTTTTAGTATGGTATCCAAAGGGCAATGTCTTTTAGGGGTCTCAATTTTTCCATAGTACAGTTCTTGTGAAAAAAACTTTAAAACATTTGAAATTAAATAAACGTAAAACTGTATTCAGTAGCTATGCACAAATAATTATTGAACATCAATAACATTTGTCAGATTTGACGTTTGGCTATTATATTCACTTTGGCTGCCTGGTTGGTTAGCTGGCTGATGTGATGCTGAGTTCTTAGCAACTACAGCACTGACAGACTTAGAATCGGTACTAAATGTTTTGTAGATTTGCACAAACTGCTTGATTTTGAGCTCAGTGATTATGGAAGGAAGTAATTTGCGAATTATATTCAATGACTTGTTTTTTGCGAATTTGAACCTTACAGTGCCCATTGATACAATGACATTAGGGCATGACAACTAAGACTTATTTAAATGGATAAGACTTTGTGTTTAGTCCATCCGGGGTATATTCAATGACTTACAAAGGTTAGGAATCATGGTAGAAAAGATAGTGACATCATTCTAGAGACACTTGACACATGTTTCATCTAGCGGACAGCTGAAGAAGTGATTTAATGTCGTAATCATAAAAGACAGTCTTCCAGAAGCAAGAGACAGGGTCAAGTTTATCTCGATGAGAGTTTTTGACATTTGAAGAACATTCTGGACTTCGTTAAGCAGATAGGGCTCTTATTGGGGGGTACAATAGGCCAAAAGGTTGTAGTACATGAATTTTAGAATATTAGAATAATAATAAATAATCAATGGTTCCTGTCAGGTCATTTCAAGGGAGAGTCCCGCTTACTTGACTATTATTATGTGGCTGAATATTATTCTAAAGCACAGTGAATTGTAATGTCGCTTCTTTTGTGTAGCTATTTCGAAATTCAAGAAACCTTTATTGTTGGTAACTTGGACATACTGAAATGGGTGAAACAATAGGCAAATATAAATTTTATATGTGTACCATTAGCCATTACGAAGTTAAGTATTAACATAAATGTAAGCTTGTGCAAATTTTATAAGTCCAGCGGAAACGTTGTAGACGAGGGATTAAAAGTTACTCAAACATTATAATTTAATTTACACAATGGAGTAAACTTTAGATTCAGGCTCAGTGAAAACAAGATCTTGTATGAAATATTCACAACTCACGTGTTCTTTATCTTCATTTTCAATTAGAAACTTATCCCATTTCTTTTAGTACTAGTGTGGCCCTCAAAAGTGTATAAAATTGTTCTGAATTGTGAATCAATAGAGTAATAAAACTTCCCTATAAACTATTTTATAGCGGCAGCACTTGACAATGCTAACATATCACCAATTGTAAAAATAAACACGAAAACCCAATTTCAATTTAAATATTGACAAAATAATCCAAAATAAATAACATCACTAATAAATTTTGTTACGTAATATCAATTACCATTTTTCAAAGGATAAATTTTTTGGAAAGCTTTTGATCTTCTCCCACGTAATGAAGTGCCTAAGTCCTGTAGGAAATGATTATAAAGTTCGGATTTATTCAGCCATTTTCAGGCCAGCATAAAAAGAACCCATTACAGGAAATGAAATCGATAAGAAAAAGCATCTGCGGTGAAGTAAATGTAGTCTTTAGTAGATGAATTAGAAACGCGATTTTCCAATCATGTAGACAGAAATGTTTTAAAAATTGCTGGCTTTAAAAGAAGTCAAGAATGCGCGTGCTTACCTCCGTCAGCAGCCTGACGACGAACTGCAAGAATTATGACTTTCCGGTAAAGTACTTTTTACAACAGCGATAACACACAAACATTTTTATGGAAACATATTTCATTTGACACGAGAATATTCTTTTTTCGTAATTTTTCAGCGTGGCTTCCCAAAAAGCACAAACACGCTGCCAGGGAGAAAGAAGTTTCTCTCTCCCGCTTGCAAAATAACTAGAGCTTTAGTTGGGACGCCAGACAGTAGAGGGAAAACATCCCGAGGTTAAAAAAGGAAATAGAATCTGGTATTTATGACTGAATTTGTTTTGAGTTTAAATATAAATTTTGTGATATATATTTGACCTAGAACTGAAATGCTGCTGTTATAACACTGTTAAACTGAATATATCAATTTTAAAATATCTGCACGCTTTACGTTCTGTATAAATTTATTTTATATAACAATTTTATATCCGCCAACACAATAAAATTTCACGTAAAATATCTGACTGCATGCTCTTCACCAGACTTGCAACATCTGCTCTATTTTATATATTTCATGAAACATTGGCGTACAGATGGGACATGAATTAATAATTTGCTAAATTGATCATGAATTAATGCAAAATGCTGAATCACATTTCTGGTACATTACTGACAACTATTATACATGAATCATGCAAATAAAAGTGCTCCCTCATTTATAGTGAAGCTTGCATTAACTATATTCTCTAGATTCTCTTTATTCCCTGGATTTTATACATTCTTTGTATTCTCCATATTCTCTTCATTCTCAGAGCTCTCTTCATTCCTTTAATTTCTTGAACTCTCTTGTTCTCTAAATTCTCTATATTCTCTCTTTACCATTAATTCTCTTGATGCTCTAAATGTTTGATATGCTCTTCATTTCCTAAATTCTCTATATTCTTTATTCTTTTCAAGCCCTTTAAATTCTCTAAGTTCCCTTTATTTTCTGACTTCTTCATATTTCCTTTATTCGCTGAATTTTCTATACTCTCTTTATTCTCTATATTTTATAAGTTTCCTGAATTATATATATTTCCATAGCTTCATTTATTCTCTCTTTTCTTTTTATGGTCTATATTCTCTTCATTCTTCTGGCTCCCTCAATTCTCTTTCCTTCCCAAATTCTCTATATTCTCTTAATTTATTAAATTCTCTATATTTTATATGCTCTCTAAACTTCCTATATTCTCTGAGCATCCTACATTTTCTTCATTCTCTGTATTTTGTTCCATTCGATAAGTTTTCTATATTTTCTATACTCCCTGAATTCTCTATAGTCTATATTCTCTTGATTCCTAGTATTTTCTAAATCCTCTTTATTCTCAATATTCTCTCTATTCCTTGAATTTTTTAAATTTTATCCATTCTTTGAATTCTCTAAATTCTTTATATTCTCCATATTCTATTTATACTCTAAATACTCTATATTCTCCCCAAGCCCTAAATTCTCCAAATCCTATTCATCCTCTGAATTTTCCATATTTCTTCATTTTCTTATTTCCATATACTCTCTATATTCTCTATATTCTCTAAGCTGCTCAAATTATATATATTTACATAGCTTCATCCATTATCTTCTTTCTCTAAACTCTTTCTATCCTCTAAATTCCCTAATTTCTCATAATTCTCCATATTCTCTTTATTTTCTTGAGCACCTCAATTTTCTTCATTTCCCAAATTCTCTATATTCTTGTCATTTATCGAATTCTCTATATTCTCTCCATCTACCTAATTCTCCATATTCTTTAATCTCTTTTCATTTTCTATACTCTGTGAATTTTCTATATCTTTGTGCTTTCCATATTTTCTTGATTCTCCATGTTCTCTCAATTCTCTATATTCTCTTTATTTAATTAATTTTCTAAATTCTCATCATTCCCTGAATTTTCTGAATTCATTTTTTTCACTCTCTGAATCATTTTTACTCCTCATATTCTACTTATTCTCTAATTTTTCTATATTTTCTTCATGCCCTAAATTCTTATAATTTTCTCGATTCCCTCAATTTTCTTTATTTCCCAAATTCTATATTTTCTCTTCAGTTTCTGAACTCTCTATATTTTTTGAATTCTCTGAACTTCCTATATTTTCTTCATTATCCGTATTTTTTCCATTCGATTAGTTCTCTTTATTCTCTATATTGCATCATTTCTCTATATTCTCCTTTTCCCATCAATTTTCTGAATTTTCATCAATCTATATTCTCTTTAATCCATGAGTTCTCTTATTATTCATTTTCTAAGTTCTCTAAATTTTTCTTATTCTCTTAATTCTGTATACTCTCCATATTCTTTTCATTCTCTGAATTCTCTATATTCTCCTTATGCCCTAAATTGTCTAAATTATCTTTTTCTCTGAATTCTTCATATCTCTTTCAGTTCATAAATTCTCTATACTCTCTTCATTCCCTATGTTTTCTAAGCTGTCAAAATTATATATATTTTCATAGCTTCATTTCTCATTCTCTATTTCGAACGTATAATTTTGAAATTTTGTATTTAAGACTAGTCTAGGCTCTAGTTGTGCACCTTGTATTATGGTCCCAATCGTCTGTACCGGAAGTGCACTTTACTTGGAATATATTTTGAATTTTCCGCATAAATCCAAAACGACTGAACGTAGTATGTTAGAATTCAGTATTCGAGACGACAATATCGTCTAGATGCTCATATCCCACTTTCATTGAGATCGACTGAGCTGGAAGTGCACTTCACTTGACAGTCTTTTGGAATATTTCGCATAAATTCGAAGCGATCGGCTGTAGAGTATTTGAATTAGGTATTTCAGTCTGCTGTATTATCAGAATGACTGCCCACTATTCTCATAACAATAGACTGAATTGGAAGTGCACTTCGGCTGGATTTTTTTTTAAATTTTGCGCATAAATTTGGAACTGTTAACCGTAGAATCTTGGAAATCAGTATTTAGGAATATTGTACCGTAAAAATGATGACCTACTGTTCTCATAGCAATTGACTGGGCCGAAAGCGCACTTTACTTGACAGATATTTAGATTTTTTTAGATGAATCCAAAACAATTAGCCGTGGAACGATGGAATTTTGTGTTTGATTATCGTATCATTATATGCAAAAAATAGATTCACATCAGATTTTTTCTAAATATCTATGTACATAAAATTAAATTTGAAGCCCTATCTCTCACATCGTTTATATCCGGGCGCGCTTGTTCGTCATCCCCACTCAAATAAATAAAACTATTCATTTATTAAATTGCTATTGCGAAATTTATGAATTGTGTAATATATTAACGAATTTGTGGTTATAGTTGGTGCTATGTGGTTGTTTAAACATTATAAACAGTATTTTTAAGCATATATAGTGTTAGTGATCAAAAATTTCGATTGGAATTGGAAAATTGTTAATATTTTAAGTGGTGTAGCATGAAATTGCAAGGTATGTTTTTTATTTTCTGACAAAAAAGGATTTTAGATGATAAATTGCATGTTATTTTGGTTATAAGTCGGTTAAAATGAAATTGCTATCCATGAATAACAAATAACATAGTAAATTATGTTACAAGAACTGAACGACTGTCATTTTTGTCCAGCATTAATTTGGCTGCACTCGGTGAAGACGAGGGCAAAGTATGAGACGAAGGTGAGGGTGAAGCACGAGGTGAAGACGAGGGCGAAGCCCAAGGCTTAGTTTTGTACAGCCAAATTCGTCTGAGACAATAATGAAAGTCGAGTCATTCAGTGTCCGTGCTGCATACGATACTTTTTGTAGCAAATCGATTTGACAAACAAATTTTTGCAATACTTTTGATGGACGTGTTACAATTTCATAAAAATTGATATTGTTAATAAGTTCGGGAGCGCTTGATTAACACCGCCATCTTAATAAATAAAAGCAATAAAAGTCAATCGCAAGATATTTGTGTTTCGATTAGTAAATGGTGTTTTAACTCTGTAAAATGTAGAAAATTGCATTTATTAATAGCGTGCCCAACTTTCCATTTCACCTGTATGTTGGAAATTATGTCAATTTTTTGCTAAATTAATTGTGTTTTTGTAGATGGAAATGCCTCCTACCGGCCAGCGCTATTTGATAAAGAATAAAAAATTGCAATCACCATGAAATATTTGAAGAAAACTGAAATAAAATGAATCCGCAGCTGCTGTTGGCAGTAAATCTGATCTTTGGTAGGGCGAGTAACAGTATGAACGATTCGCGGGGTAATTTTCGCATCAAACACAGTTTCAATACTCAAAAATCGCGCTTTTACGAAACGGTAGCACCGCAATGTTCTCATATGCGTGTCCCATGTGTTGGCTCCCAATAATGCCGAGCTACGACTGCGTTGACTGCCAGTGAGTTCGACATTCAATGCATTTGAGTCGTCCAATCCTGCTGCTGTTTGTACTTTTTACTGTTTGTGCCTGCAGTCGTCGCCCTTACATCTGCAGTGTAGGAGCGGCGACAAATGTTGCATTGTAGGGCGAGCAGTATTACGTATGACCCGCAGGAGTTTGTTCGGCGCTTATGCAGATTAATCGTTCCGCCAAACTGCCGGGCCTCTACAAAGTATGCGGAGCATTCGAGTTCTTCATGTGTGGTCCCATGTGGGAACGCAACGCTGCCGTATTGTGTCGTTGAATGGCGATTCTTGTGTTAGGTTATGATTATGCCCCTGTTGATTGTTTTTACTGTTACCTGCTCCTATTACTGCTCAAGTTTACTGCCGCGGTTAGGATGCCAATTTGGTATTAGTAGCTCCTCGCGTCTGCTGTTTATCGGGCTTGCTGCCGCCCGCTCTTGCTCCGGCCACGTTTTTACTGTCGCCCGCGTTTGCATCTGCAGTGCAGACACTGAGGGCAGTACACACGAGCCGCAGGAAGAACATGTAGTAGTTCGTACGATTTGCAGTAGGACGAGTTGTCGCTCATGCTGCATTGTCGTCCGTAACCGCCTCATTCGTAAATTAAAACAGGATATGAGCATCTAGACGATATTGTCATTTTAATACTGAATTCTAATATTCTACGTTAAATCGTTTTGGATTTATGCGGGAAATTCAAACAATATTTCGAGTAAAGTGCACTTTCGGTGCAGACGATTGCAACCATAATGCAAGGTGCACAACTAGATGTTACAGAATTGTTTAATATTAAATTTCAATAGTCTACGACTGATTGTTTAGAATGTATGCGGAAAATTCGACTTCCGGCTCAGCCGATTGATACAAAAATAGATGCTACAGCAATCTCAAATACTGAATTTCAGTATCCTACGGCTAATCATTTTGAATTTATTCGAAAAATTCAAGAAATTTTCAAGTAAAGTGCGCTTCTAAACAATGCGAGGTGCACAACTAGACCCCAAGCCAGACTTAACTACAAAATTTCAACATTATTCGTTCGACGGGTTTTGAGATTTGCGAGTTACGAACAAAATGGATTAAGGGATCGACTCGGAGACAACTACGACTAAAAAAAATTTGGAAACATCTTTGATACTGCCGAGACGAAATGGGTAAGTAATGTGAGCTCTAGTTATTCATTATTATTAATCCCGAAACTCTTTTACCCTAATAGGGTGTCGAGTTATTTTTAAGTTCATTTAATTTAAGTATGATTTCTAGTAAGTGCACGCCATTTATTACGGTTTTTTGTTAATTCTTTTAATTCTGCTTTATTAATATTTTTCGAGTTAAAAATTTCAACTATTCCCTTGTCCCAAGATTTGCTGGGTCGTCCTCTTCCTTTTCTTCCATGCTGTTTGGCTGTCCATATTCTTTTGACTTGTCGGTCTTCCGGCATTCTCATTAGATGCCCATACCAATTTAGCTGTTTTTCTTCTATTGTACTCAAGGTTGACTTGACATTAAGACTTTCTCTTATTGTTTCATTTTGTACTTTATCTACTTTGGTTACACCTTCTATCCTTCTTAAATACCTCATCTCTGCTGCTTGAATTTTACTTTTTTGTCTTCCGTTCAATACCCATGATTCTGAACCATGTAATAAGGTTGCTTGATAGATTGTTCTAAACATAGTAGTTTTAGTTCGTTTTGATATATTTTTATTATTAAGTACTATTCTACATGCTCCAAAATAACTTTTACTTGCTGCATTTATTCTCTCATTTATCTCTTCTTCGTACTCCCCTTTCGCGTTTATTATTGCTCCTAGGTATTTGAAGGATTTTACTTGTTCTACTGGCTCAGAATTTATTTGTATTTCCACTTTCATATCTGTCTTTGATATTGCCATTACTTTGATTTTATCGATGTTTATTTCCATATTGTAGTTCAATAGTTCTTCGTTCCATATTTCTAGTTTTAATTGTAGGTCTGCCTCCGATTTTGCGTATATGGTCAGGTCATCAGCAAATGCACTTTCTGCTACTGAATAACTTTGTAGTCTGTTGTATCCCACTATCAGACTTTTTGTTTTCCTATGTACTCTTTTTGTAATTTCATCTAGGTATATGATAAATAGAAAAGGGCTTAGTGAACCATCTTGTCTTAATCCTTGATTGGTATTAAATTAATCTGTCATAAGATTGTCTATTCTTACTACATTTCTTGTTGTTGTGTAGATACTTTTAACTGCTCTTATGAGTTCTTCCTCGACTCCTCTATATTCTAGGATATTCCACAATTTATTCCTGTTAACTTTATCGAAAGCTTTCACCAGGTCTATAAAAGCTACATATAACGTATTATTATAAGTCTTGTATTGTTGTATCAGTTGTCTCATAGAAAAAATGTGGTCTTGGGTGCTGTATCCCTTTCTGAATCCACTCTGGGATGGTTCAATGGTCGTTTCTAATTTATTCTTCAATTTCTTTTCTAGAATGGATTCAAAAACTTCAGATGTTGTACATAACAGCGATATTCCTCTGTAATTTGAGCATGTCATTTTATCTCCCTTCTTGTATATTGGAAAAATAATTGCAATCTCCCATTCCTCAGGTATTTTACCTGCTTTTAATATTGCCTTGAATAAAAGAGACAGTATTCTATATTTTTTAATTGTTCTGGTTTTATTCCGTCACTTCCTGCCGCCTTCCCAATTTTCAGCTTTCCTAGTGCAATTCTTATCTCTTCTGAACTAATTTCTTGTACATTATTGTGCTTTGAGTCTTCAATAATTCTTATATTATTTTCTTCTCTTTCTTCTTCGCTATTAATATCGTGTGTCTTAGCTTCTAGGAGTTCTTCAAAGTACCTCTTCCATCTTTGTCTTATTTTTTCTTCTTCTGTAATGATTGCGCCATTTTCTTCTCTTATTTGCTTTAATGTTATTGTTTTTTGTCCGTTTTCATTTTTTATTGCGTTGTAGAATAACTTTTGATTTGCTTTGAAATTTTCTTCCAGGGTCTCTCCGAATTCATCCCACGATTTTTTCTTTGCGTATAATACCATTTGTTTGGCTTTAGTTCTCTGTTTTTTGTATTGTTCATAATCAGTTTGAGTTTTAGTTATTTACTGTTTTAAACAATTTATTTTGTTCGTGCCAGATTTGACTGCTGCCGCCCGCATAGGTCAACCACAAAATTTGCCGCTTGCCTGCATGAGTTTGCCGCTCGGACGCACGTATTTTTCAACTGAAGACAAGAAGATCGATGTAAGAAAGAAGACAACTAGAGTAATATTTATCTACTTACTACATTTCATGTTTTTTTTAGTGAAATGGTTTGTATTTGACGTGTTGGGCTGTAAAATGACTTGTATCTTACGTAATTTGTAAAATGACATGTATTTTACACTTTGGTGTGTAAGGTGACATGTAAATTACTTTTAGTTCGTAAGATGACATATATTTTATGTTGTATTCACGTTGTATCCACCAAGATGACTTTTATTTTACGTTTTAGGCTGTAAGTTAACTTATATTTCATGTAGTATTTTATTATTTAATTTGTAAAGTAAAATGTGAATTACGTTCAGTTCGTAAGGTGACATGTAAATTACGTTTATCTAATTCCGTTTTGAAAAGTCCAATTTTACATCAATTTCTGACATTATGAAACGTCCCATTTTTCATAACTGTCCTGCAACAGTTGCGTAAAGTAGTTACGTAATGACTTTACATAAGTGGCCATGTTTCAGAGCTAATCAATTATACTTATCTGCGTACAATTAAAAGAATGATTTATTATTTACAATATGCAGCATTGGCAGAGTCTTTAATATCAAAGAGTATTATAGCACTCAGAATATCACTGCTTGAGTACATTTTTGAAAATTATTTTGACGTTTTGTGAAAATTCGATATTTGTTTATTCCAGTGCACTTTTGTTTCTGTAGTAAAAATAGATGGTCATGAATCACAGTCATCTGAATTTTGTGATGTGACGTGAGAGATGTTCTCATTCAAAAATATAGATAAAATTATTCTGACGGAATTAGATAAAATTTTGTACAGAATACGTTATGAAAAGCCATATTGTTTGACTCACGTGATTTGCAAAACTCGCTACGCTCGTTTTGGCAAATATAACGTTTCGTCAAACAATATGGCACTTTTCATAACTAATTATGTGAATAACTATTGTTCGCGTTAGATTTGACTGCTGCCGCCCGCATAGATCAACCACAAAGTTTGCCGCTTGCCTGCATGAGTTTTCCGCTCGCACGCACGTATTTCTCAATTGAAGACAAGAAGATCGATGTAAGAGAGATGACAACTGAAGTAATATTTCTCTACTAGTTATAAATTATATATATTTGACGTTGTATTTAGTTAATGGTTTGTATTTTACGTGTTAGGCCGTAAAGTGTCTTGTATCTTACGTAATTTGTAAAATGACATGTATTTTACTCTTTAGTGTGTCAGGTGACATGTAAATTACTTTGAGTTCGTAATATGACATTATTTTATGTATTTACGTTGTATCCACCAAGATGACTTGTATTTTACGTTTTTGACTGTAAGTTGACTTATATTTTATGTAGTATTTGATTATTTAATTTGTAAAGTGAGATGTAAATTACGTTTACTTTATAAGGTGACATGTAAATTACGTTTAGTTCGTAAGGTACCATGTAATTTATGTTTTAGTCTGTAAGATCTAACGTAATTCAAGTCTTTAGCTAGTAAGATGCGATTGGGGCTGAAAAACCTCTGAAAGGAATAAGAAAACAACGACGAAAGATGGGGGGAAGGTGGGGCATGACTTTTATTATGAAATTGTGGGGTATTTGGGTTTTATTCTCTTTCAGGCATAACCTGGGCCCAGGCATCGATTTTTCCACCTTAAAACTAATATTTAAAGTGTGATAAGTGTGAAAAATTACAAATAGTGATTTAGTGCAGAGTTTGAAGGCGGCAGATTTCGAAAGGTAGGAGCAAATATTCAGATATTATTTGGATATATATTTAAAAGCGGTATTAAATACTTGAGATCTGATGTTCCAAGCCTAATCCTTTCGAAAAATAGCCTCCCAATTATACGTTCATCAAATTGTCTTTGAAAAAATGATTCTGGTCATATTTCCTCCCTTAAGAGACTTCTGCTTTAATTATAACCTATCATAAAGCAAAAAAGTTGGTATCAAAGAACCGTAAAATATTCTCCAGTTCAAATAAATTCAATTCTTCGAGAGATAAAAAGAAAACCGTGCATATCTCGCAAGATTTCCATCCCAGAAAATTCTCCAACTTCCAGTTCATCTCTTCTTGACTGGTGCAGCATTTTCCCGTTTCTGGCACACTCGCATCTTTTTTACTTCGTGCGAGAGTCCATTTCATACGTATATGTATGTTCCCTTGACATACGAGTGATATTTGTGGTGACCCGAATAAGAATATGATGATTTTTTGCTCATGCAGATCTTGGACGTGATGCAGAAGATGATATACAGCGAACTCACAAAAAACATTGCAGATGCGATCAAAATTTCAAGGCACCGCATTATATAAAAAAAATGGATGTCCATAATTGCATGATTGATCTTTAATATGCGGGATAGTGAAATAGAATTAATATTAAGAAATAAAGTGCTGGAAAGTGGTCCATTTATTATCACGTGACATCGAATTTGATGAAGTTGGGTTGATTTTGAATTACTGAAATACAAAATGAAGTATCAAGGGGTTGCAAATGCGGGAGACGCTCAGAAAAATAAATGTTTGATATCAGTATTCTAATTTAGTACCAATTAGTTATTTTTACAACCCACAGAAGGACATAAAAATAAAAACCCAATCTTTCACGCAGAAATAAAGTGTGCATAATGAGATCTGACTTCTTCATAAAACTTAAATGTTTTCTCATATAAATTTAATATTCAACATTCGAAAATCATCTTTTCTCAAGTAAAAATCTAGTATATATTGAAATAAAACTTTTATTTCGACAATAAACCACCTTTTAACATCAAGGTTTAAAAATCTCATTGCTTGGGTTATATCTCACGTGATAAAGTAACGATGCGGGTTTGAAGTGATGAAAGAGACAAAGTGACAATGGAATTGTGTAAAAAGAAATATAAAAACGTAGGGTCGTCCGAGTTTACAGGCTTCTTCATTTCTAGTGATCAATTAAAATCAATTATTATATTTATCACGTCCTCAATGTAAGAAGCAAATTCACACATCGTCGTCGTAGCCTTCCTCTTGAAGATGTCACCACGAAGGGAAATCGAATTATCCGAGCTAATCTAATAACGAGCTCGTACTCCGTCTCCATCACTGACCAACGGAGAATCCGTCTAATTGACAGAGGACTCTCAAAACCTTGAGATGTATTATGTACGTCGTGTCGGGAAAAACATGCTCTGTTGATTGATAATTCGATTGAAATTTTGGTAGAAAAGGTTGACAATGCACCAAATACTAAACCCGGAATGAATTTTTTTTTTATTGGATATTGTTTTGTATTAGTTGGCTTGTTGGGGGAGGTAATTGTTTATCGATTGTCTGGTTTTTGTTGACTCTTTTTATCCATTCACAAATTTGTATTGTACAATATTTTGAGTCTGCGTCCTATATACTGTTGAAGAAATATCTAGCAAACAAATCCTTTATTTTCGAGATTTATCAACGCGTCCCGCAGAAAGGATATTTTCGGTTATGAATTCGAACTGATGGAAAAAAAATGGAAGAATCATCTAGATGATGCAAGCGCATTTTTGACAGCTCATGAATACTTGTCATTTCAGAGATTTTGCAAATTAGCATCTCTCACAATTACTGAGCTTGAAATCAAGCAGTTAGGGCAAACTTACGAAACAGCAGCTTCCATTTAGTACTAGTTTCAAGTTGACTATTTGATAGGTACATAATTTATGCATGTACAAACTCAAAAATACCTTTTAATCTTCATTATTTAGTTATTGACTGATGGCAGGTCAAGTGCTGTACCTTAAAATGATAATTTGATCTTTATCAAAGCTAAATTAAAAAAATACACCAAAAGTGAACAATTTTTTATCCAATAATAAAAATTCATTCTAATAAGCTTCAAATTCGCGTCAAACAAGTCATTGAATGAATCCCGGACAGATTTGACAATTGTACATAATAGTGACACCCGCGGCGAAAGTTGTAACTAAATTTTTATCTACTTTAATAAATTTCAGTTGCCATATCCCTAATGTCATATATATCTATGGGCATTGTTTCACTTGAAACAAGTAATTGAATAATTTAATCTTCCACAATCACTGAGCTTGAATTAAAGCAATTTGTGCAAACCTACGAAACAGCTGCTTTTATTTAGTACCAGTTTCAAGTCTGTAAATAGTATACTTGCTGAGAACTCAGCGTCACTCCAGCCAGACAGCCAAAGTGAATATAATAGCGCTTTTTTCCAAAAAATGGAAGAATCATCTAGATGATGGAAGCGCATTTTTGACAGCTCATGAATGCTTGTTACTTCAGAGATTCCGCAAATTACCATCTCTTACAATTACTGAGCTTGAAATAAAGCAGTTTGGGCAAACTTACGAAACAGCAGCTTCCATTTAGTACTAGTTTCAAGTTGACTATTTAATAGGTACATAATTTATACATGTACAAACTCAAAAATACCTTTTAATCTTCATTGTTTAGTTATTGACTGACAGGAGGTCAAGTGCTGTAGCTTAAAATGATAATTTGATCTTTATCAAAGCTATATAAAAAAAAAATACACCAAAAGTGAACAAATTCTCATCCAATAATAATAATTCATTCTAATAAGCTTCAAATTCGCGTCAAACAAGTCATTGAATGAATCCCGGACAGATTTGACAACTGTACATAATAATAGTGACACCCGCGGCGAAAGTTGTAACTAAATTTGTATCTACTTTAATAAATTTTAGTTGCCATATCCCTAATGTCATAGATATCTATGGACATTGTTTCACTTGAAACAAGTAATTGAGTAATTAAATTTTCCACAATCACTGAGCTTGAATTGAAGCAATTTGTGCAAGCCTACGAAACAGTAGCTTTTATTTAGTACCAGTTTCAAGTCTGTAAATAGTATAGTTGCTGAGATCTCAGCGTCACGCCAGCCAGCCAGCCAGCCAAAGTGAATATAATAGCGCTTTTTTCGGAAAAATGCGCTAAAAATGCGCTTAAAATTCACGGTTATTCAAAAACTGAGTCTAATCTTTTATTCCAGATAAAAGATTGTTGAAAAATGCAATAAAGTCAAAAAAATACAGTTTTCATGAAAATAAATAATTAAGAAATATATCTTTTTGCTTTTTCCATAGAATATTATATTTTTCATAGTTCAGTTTGGAAAATACCATATTTCGCCAAAGAAATGTTGGCAGCCGTAAGCTGCCTTCACAATTGGGTGTATTCCATAAATATTGCATCAAATTCATATTATCAATTTGATTCATCTCTTATTTCAAGCCTTTCATATGATGAATGCATTGAAATGTATTTCTTCCATCACTCTAGTTCATATTTCATTAAAATAAAGTCGCAAATTCATGAAAACTACGTTAGACTGATTTAGAGCATCAGATTCAGATAAGTTGCTGTGTTTAACATCTAAAAACCAATCAAATCAGTGTGTACCTCATAGTCCAATGTATGATGTGCTCTCATAAGAAAATTGGAGGAAGGCACTCAAGTATACATTGTTCATTAGAACTGGGAACGTCATTTCGGAAACGCTTTTTAAATGAACATAACTTAGAACAGATATCACTTTATAATTGAATAGTCATCTAGTTAACATCATTTCGGGAACGCTTTTTGAATCACCATAACTTGCAACAGATATCACTTTATGATTGAACGATTATCTAGTGAACTTCATTTCGGAAACGCTTTTTAAATGACCATAGCTTAGAACAGATATCACTCTATAATTGAATAGTTATCTGGTGAACGTCATTTCGGAAACTCTTTTCAAATAACAATAACTTGGAACAGATATCACTTAATAATTGAATGATTATGTGGTGAGCGTCATTTCGGGGACGCTTTTTGAATGACCATAACATAGAACAAATATCACTTTATGGATCAATGATCATCTAGTGAACGTCATTTCGGAAGAGCTCTCTGAATGACCACAACTTGAAACAGATATCGTTTTTTAATTGAATATTTATCTAGTGAACGTTATTTCGGGAACGCTCTTTGAACGACCATAAGTCAAAACATATAACAGTTCATAATGGAATAGTCATCCAGTGAACGTCATTCCGGGAACGCTTTATAAATGCCTATAGCTTAGAACAGATATCACTTAATAATTGAATAATTATGTGGTGAGCGTCATTTCGGGAACGCTTTTTGAATGACCATAACATAGAACAAATATCACTTTATGGATCAATGATCATCTAGTGAACGTCATTTCGGGAGCGCTCTCTGAATGACCACAACTTGAAACAGATATCGTTTTTTAATTGAATATTTATCTAGTGGACGTTATTTCGGGAACGCTCTTTGAACGACCTAGGTCAGAACATATAACAGTTCATAATTGAATAGTTATCCAGTGAACGTCATTCCGGGAACGCTTTATGAATGCCTATAGTTTAAAACAGATATCACTTAATAATTAAATAGTTATCTGGTGAGCGTCATTTCAGGAACGCTTTTTAAATGACAATAGCTCAAGACAGATATCACTTTATAATTGAATAGTTATCTAGTGAATGTCATTACGGAAACGCTTTTTGAATTACAATAACTTAGAGCAGATATCAATTTATAATTGGATAGTTATCTAGTAAACGTTATTTCAGGAAAGCTTTTTGAATGACCATAACTTAGAACAGATATCACTTTTAGTCAACTAATTAACTAGTGAACGTCATTTCGGGAATGCTTCCTCATTGATCATAACTTAAATCAGTTATCACTCTATAATTTCATAGTTTTCCAGTGAACGGCATTTCGGAAACGCTTTTTGAATAACCACATCATAATTGAATAGTTATTTAGGAAACGCTTTTTGAATGACCATAACTTGGAACAGATATCAACTCAGAATTGAATAGTTATCTAGTGAACGTCATTCTGGGAACGCTTTTTGAATAATCACAACTTGGAACAGATATCGTTTTGTAATTTAATATTTTTATAGTGAATGTTATTTCGAGAACGCTTTTTAAACGACTATAAGTTAGAACATATATCAGTTAATAATTGAATAGTCATTCCGGGAACGCTTTATAAATGCCAATAGCTTAGAACAGATATCACTTAATAATTGAATAGTTATCTGGAAAACGTCATTTCGGGAACGCTTTTTAAATGAACATAGCTCAAGACAGATATCACTTTATAATTGAATAGTTATCTAGTAAACGTCATACTGGGAGCGCTTTTTGAATGACTATAACTTAGAACAGATATCAATTCATAGTTGTATAGTTATCCAGTGAACGTCATTTTGGGAACGCTTTCTGAATGACTATAGCTTGAAACAGATATTACTTTATAATTGGATCTAGTGGACGTCATTCGGGGAACGCTCTTTAAATGATTATAAGTTATAACAGTTATCATTTTATAATTGAATAGTTATCTAGTGGACGTCATTTCGGCAACGCTTTTTAAATGACCAAAAGTTAGAGCAGATATCACTCTATAATTGAATAGTCATCTAGTGAACATCATTTCGGGAATGCTTTATAAATGCCCATAGCTTAGAACAGATATCACTTAATAATTGAATAGTTATCTGGTGAACGTCATTTCGGGAACACTTTTTAAATGACTTCAACTTAGAACAGATATCACTTTATAATTGAATAGTGAACGTCATTTCGAGAACGCATTTTGAATGATCATAACTTAAAATATATATATATATATATATATCACTTTATAACTTAATAGTTATCAAGTGATCGTCATTCCGGGAACGCTTTTCAAATGACTATAAGTCAAAACAGATATCACTTTATAATTTGATAATTATCTAGTGAACGTCATTTCGGGAACGCTTTCTAAATGATCATTACTTAGAACATATATTACTCTATAATTGAATAGCTACTAGTGAACCTCATTTCAGGAACGCTCTTTGAATGACCATAAATTATATGAGATATCATTTTATAATTGAATAGTTATCTAGTGGACGTCCTTTCGGGAACGCTTTTCTAATAACCATAACGTAGAACAGAAATCACTTCACAATAGAATAGTTATTTACTGGACGTCATTTCGGGAACGCTTTTCAAATGACCATAACTCAGAAAAGATATCACTTTATAATTGAATAGTCATCTCGGAAACATTTTTCTGGGAACGCTCATGAAATAATCAATAGTTATAACAGATATCACTTTGGTAATTGAATAGTCATTTTAGGAGTGTCATTCCGGGAACATCTTGCCGGGAACTCTCTTAAAATTACCACTAGTTATAACAGATATCACTTTGGTAATTGAGTAGTCATTTTAGGAACGTCATTCCGGGAAGATATATATACATATACAAAATTATCAAATTCCGCAAGCAAAAAAAGAGGGATTTATCATGGAGCTACGTAAACCTAATCCTCTGAAAAAAATGTAACTCCCATGCAATGGATCTTGAACCAAAATTTTTTCTTGAACATATTACAAAGGCTGAGCCCCTATAATCCACAAAATCTAGTGCAGCCGCTGCTTCAGTCACTTTAGTGAATATTTCAATGAAATAAAGTAGCGAATTCATGAAAATCACGTTGGACAGACTTAAAGCTTAGAATTCAGATAAGTTGCTGTGTTTAACGTCTGGCAACCAATCAAATCAGTTTGTACCTCATGGTTCGATGTATGATGTGCTCTCATAAGAATATTGAAGGGAGAGACTTGAGTATACTTTGTTCATTAGGAATGAGAAAAATTAATATTTGCATTATTTACATCAATGCGTTCGAGAATTCATGAAAATTACGTTAGACAGACTGAGAGAAATGTAGGCAGCCCTATTTGTAGATGACATACAATGATGATTACTTTTGAAAGTGTCATGTGACGCATTAAAATCATTCAAACATCAGCTCAAAGAGATAACTGCAGGAGATGACAGCAAACAGCACTCCAATCAATAGTGATCCACACACAGAAACATGAACGAACCGAAAAGAGAAAAAAAGCGAAATTCAAAGTCGCCAGCAGATAAGCGGCACAAAACCAGAACGAAATCAATTCACACTCAGCAAATCACATTACATTAACAGCTACGCTATTGTCTCTGAAAGTTGCAGAGATATCCCGCTGCTCTGTTCAGGGACTACAATGCTTTGAACAAATCGCCCAACCAATAAGAGAAAATAGAATTTTTTGAGAGAAAAATACTAATTTTCAGAGATGATGTTTTCGAAGCTTCAATTTTCCACTTTAAAATCAAACTCATCTTGAACTTAACTTCGTCTACTGAATATGTGAACCTTTCAGCGCCCAACTTCTAAAGCAACTTCTTAAGGTCAGAAGTGACATCTGAAGTTAACATTTCTCAAGAAATCTCCTTCTTACAGAAACGATAGAGTGAGATATAGAGGGTATGAAACACGGTGGAGCAGTGCATAATTCATGCGTTCGGCGAGCGACACCGCACACGGCAATAAATCGTTTTGTGGTAAATTAAACTTGTCGGAGTGTTCGATACACCGATACTTGCTCTGGCATGGAGAGGAAAAACTACCGAACATGGACGAAAATCCAGAAAAAGCTGAGATTCTGCACTTGATATGACGTTATTTATTGCTGCTCCAATTATAACAAAATTACGACGGGGAAAGTAAAACAGTATCAAATCTCATCGATTCTAGTAATGTGGCGACAAAAAATAATAACGTTGTAAAAAGGTTAACGAACGGATTACAGTCGAAACCCCTTTCCATTAAAGATAATTCCTTCCATTTTATATAAACTTCTTCTTTCTGAAGAATAATCCTCCTTGTAACATAAACTAGAACCTCTGACACTCTTGACAACACCGAGGAAAAAACAAAAATAAGCGCAGTGGACTCAGATTTCTGAATTTTATTTGTGCGTAATTATTCTTCTTTTGTTGGGTGATTTTAACAAATGACTACTAGACGGCTGCGGCTCATTTGTTTTGCGTGAGCCGACGCCATCATCCGCTATATAGCGTGCCGCTAGCGAATTTTTCTTCCCTGGTTTCAGATTAAAATGAGCACTCAAATTGCCATTCTGTTGGAAAGTGCTGGACAATGATTTTAACTAGCAGATGCTTATTTTTAATTACTTATTCCACCAACAAAATGAAAAGTATTCCCAAGTTTGTGCAAAGGTCAATGAACTTGAATAAAAATAATAATTCGAATTGTTCTTTGCGCTACAAAAGTAATTTGCAAAGTTTTAATGAGTGATCTTTTTCAATCTCAAACTTCAAATCAAATTCCTCAGCACGACTTCAACTTTTTTTACGAATTACGAGATGTTTGAAACAACAAAAACCCTTCAGATTTTCAAATAATTATTGAGTTTAGTTACAGAATAAATCCATCTAGATAATATAGTTACTAAACTACATCATAGCAATCTCAAAATTTATTGCAATCCAATTCATCGAAGACTGAAATCCGTTCCTGGCTTTCTAAAGTAATTATTCTCGCATTTCTTTTCAGTCCATTCACGAATGGTTCGCGAAGTATATTCGAATTTGTGGAATGAAACACATAAAAAGTTCGGCAAAGTGCCCAGCGTTCGTACGCCACTGCACAGCCATTTCCGGTTCGCAGAACCGAAGTTGAAGATGTTTCAAATAATAACGTTTAAAGTTTCATAAATCGATGGATTGTTTCAGAGGGCATTGAATAAATGATGGACAAGAGAAGGAATCAGTGGGGAACATGACCAATGATTGAATTATATCGCTCCTTTGATCATCAACTTTCAGATCTTTCCGCGGCCGCTTGTAGATCATTTCAAATAGAGTCAGCTTTGCTCATCAGTTTTGAAAGTAAAAGTTGGTTTATCGTCTTAATCATTCGAGAGCTGCAAGCTGCAGGCTCCTCCAGTGCTTCAAAAGCATCCCTAATCTAACTGCGAAAAAATACCAGACATAGTGAATCTACCACAGATATCAGTACTTACTGCAATCTATATTAACCAATCGTATCATGATGGATGAACAGATAAAAGAAATTAGATACAGAAAAACTATGAAATACACTAACAAACATAATACAACCAATAATCTTTAAATATATGTGGCACAACTTGTACTACATCAAAAAAGGAAAAGACGCACTGGTATAGAACACGAAAATCAAAAATGAAGTGAGGGACAAATAACAAAACTGGAAAGAATACTTATATAGATAAAATATAAACAACAACAAAAGAAAATAAGAAATCTAAAACAAAGAACTATTGGAAGATGATGCAATGAATTTCGTAAACAGCTGGAAGAGAGCTATAAATAAGATAATTGTTCCACAAAACAACAGAAAACCCAACAAAAAAGAAAGAAGTCCCTTTAAAACTAATAAAAGACAAGAATGGAGGCACTGGTGGAACGAGGAAATAAAAAAGGAGATAAGAAATAAAAAATTAGAAGAATATATAGATAAAAAGAGCCAGACAGCATATGACAAATATATACAACAAAAAAAAGGAAAGATTCAAAACAGAGACGGAATTGGTAAGCAGCTATAAGAGAACAATAAACAAGAATTTCTCCACAAAACCGCAAAAAGCCGACGAGGAACAAAGGCAATCTCTCTAAAACAAATAAAAGACAGAAATAGAAGCACTGGTGGAACGAGGAAATCAAAAAAGGAGTAAAAATAAAACAAAAATGGGACAAATATTTAGATTTAAAAAAAAACCATACAAAATGTGAGTAATATAAACTACAACAAAAAAAAATAGAAGTACTGAAACAAAGAGCTACAAAATGATGAAATGAATTCAGAGAGCAGCTGGAAGAAAACTATAAACAAGAAATTGTTCCGCAAAACCGCGAAAAGCCCAACAAAAGAGGAAGAAATCCAGCTCAAAATAAATAAAAGACAAAAATGAACACACTGGTGGAACGAGGAAATTAAAAAAAAAATGAGTAACAAAAAACAAAATGGAAAGAATATATAGGCAAAAAGAACCAGACAGCATATGAGAAATATAGACAATTACGAAAGAAAGTAAAAAAACTAAAACAGGGAAATAGGAGATAATTGAATGAATTTAGTAAGCAGCTGGAAGAGAACTACGAACAAGAAATTGTTCCTCTTCTAAACCACAAAAAGCCTAACAGAAAAGGAAGGAACCCCTCTAAAACAAATAAAAGACAAGAATAGAAGCACTGGTGTAACAAGAAAATCAAAAAGAAAAGTAAGAAAGGAGAAAAATATATAGATCAAAAGCACCAGACAGCATAAGACAGATATAGACAACAGAGAAATAAAATGAAGAACTAGTACAAAGAAGCAAACAGTAAGAATGAAATGAATTTAGTAAGCAACTGGAAGAGAACCATGAAGAAAACAAAAGTTTTCTACAATACCGCACAAAACTTCAGAAAACAAATAAAAGACAGGGATACTAACATAATCAACAATGATATCAATATAATAAAAAGATGTATGGAACACTCTGAAGAACTATAAAAAGCACGAATCACCAATGAACAAAATATAATATATAAAAATGGAGATGTGATTCTAGACCCAAAAGAAATAACTGCAGACGAAGCTAGAGATGCAATAAATAGAATAAAAATTGGAAAACTCGAACACTAAAATACGTTGAAGAACAAGGCACCAAAATGCTTTACATACTATTCAACAAATGAAAAAAATACAACATACACAAATGAAAATGTGATTCAAAACCCAGAAAAAAAAGCAACCAAGCTTAAAACTGCAATGAATAGAATAAAAATTTGTGGAGCATCAGGCTACGATGAATTTAAACCCAAATAACTGAAATACATTGGAGAACAAGCCATCGAGATGCTTCCACTATTTAACAAATGAAAAAAATACAATATTTACAAATGCAAACATGATTCAAAACCCATAAGGGAGAAACATGGACAAAGTGAAAGATGCGATGGAATTAAACCTGTGCAACTAAAATAAATTGAAGGACAAGGCATCGAGATGCTTTGTGTACTATTCAACAAATGAAGAAAATACAACATAAACAGATGAAAACCCAAAAAAATAACCATAGATGAGGTAAAAGATACAATAAACAAAATAAAAATTGAAAAACCTGTACTTGAACAACCAAAATGCATTGAAGGACCAGGCATTGAGTTGTTTGCACTATTTAACAAATAAAAAGAATACAACGTGAACAATTGAAAACGTGATCCAAACCCCAGAAGAAATAACTACAGACGAGGTTGAAGATGCAATAAATGGAATAAAAATTGAAAAAACATCAGGTTACGATGAAGCTAGGCCTCAACAACTAAAATACTGTCACAAATTTCAATGTGAATAATTTATTAACACAGGTTACAGTGTAAATCTTCACTTTGCAAACTCGTATTTTCACAATATCGCTCAAAGTTAATCTTTCTGATTCCCTGAATGACTGAATCCCTCTCCTAGCTCGCGCTCTTATATACCTAAGCCAACAATGGGTCAACATTCAACTGTCTAACAGTTGTTGCCTGGCAACCACCGGACATCTGGTAGCCATAGCCTGTCAATCATGCCCGACAATTGAACATTGACCTTTTCAATACTAACTAGGATTACTGTTACAGCGAATTCAAATAAATAATATTTCATATTTGTGACAATACATTGGGGAACAAGGCATTGAGATGCTTCACGTATTATTCAATTAATGGAAAAAAAACAACATAAACAAATGGATACGCCGTCAAAACCCAGAATGAATAACTACAGACGAGGTCAAAGAAGCAATAAATGAAATAAAAATTGGAAAAGCATCAGGCTACGATAAATTTGAAACCAAACAACTGAAATACATTGAGAAACAAGGATTTGAGATGCTTCCCGTACTATTTAACAAAATTTTGACAATAATAATACAAAATGAAAACAGCAGGATCTGCTTGAACTGTATAATACTATAGTAAGAAGCAGCAAAAATATACAAAACAATTCTAACAACCAAGCACAAAATTAAAGTAGAAAACAAACTGGAAGAGCCATAAAGTGGCTTCAAGCAGAGATACTGTGCAAAAGTCCAGATATTTATTTTGAAGAGCATTAGCATACAACAATACTAATATAGAAAAAACATTTGATGAAGCTGATTGGACGACAACACTATAAGAGAATTTAGATAAATGCAGAACATGAACTGACACAGGCGATACAAAATATGTACAAAAACACCAAAAACCTCATAAGTACAGGAAATAATATATCAGAAGAGTTCACAACAAACCAGGATCTAAAACAGGGCGAAAACTCAAGCCCACTCTTATTAATAATATACCTGGATGATATATCGATGAGAACGACACAGAAAACTACAAAAGCAACCATGTAGACTATCTTAATCTTATTATATATAACAGTATCACTTTATCTAATCTGTTTTCCGAAGATGATATGGTAATAATCAAAATACCAAAGAAAAAATGCGAAAAAAACGTTATAATATGGAAAAAAGCTATTCAAAGCAAATACGACAGAAAAAAGACAAAACCAATACCATAATAATAAGAAAAGAATATGGAAGTCTAACATAAACTCAAAAAAGATCGCTTAAATATCTGGAAAGTAACGTAAACAAAAGGAGGGTTTGAAGAGAAAATTAGCAGCAGAATATAGGCCACAGCTCAAACATTATCAAATTAAAACAACCATCTCTACAAAATCCAGAGTAACAATATACAAAACCATTCCTTTACCAATGTTTTACAAACCAAATAAATTACAGGCCATAAATATCAGAAACGAACTTGAAGTAAAACCCGTTAAACAATTAATAGAAAAAAAAAGGAGAAAAAGAGTGACACACAGTTGGACATTTGGTTAGACAACCATAATGAAGGAAAGTCAAATCCGTATGAAAATCAAGAACTACAGAGAAAAGAAGTAGAGGAGGTCCAAAAAAATGGAACGACATAGCAGGAAAAATTTGACAAAAGAAGAAATAGAGAAGCACAAAAAACTGGCTATAGACAAATTAGCATGGAAGAACTTTATAAACATATAATTTGAAATAAACGCGACGACACTGTGAATCATTATACAGGAAGTAACAGAAATAAGTCCAATCATTTTAACCTGTTATAGAACTTGTCAATCATAACAATTCTTATTTATAATTTATTCCTTCAAACCTTTTGGATGTACAGTTCAAATTCATTGAAGCTTTATCAAAAATTTTATTTGGAACTGAAAGGAATCTTGTATTTTGGCTATACATTGATCTCCGCTTACCTCGATAACTCTATTTCTGCATACGCTGTAAGATTGACTAAATTTATCTCTGAGATCAGAAATTTGGTATATTGGTTATATTTATATCTCATTGTCAAGTAAATTGATTTCTATTCAAGGATTCCACGTATTTTTTCAGATAGTTAATACATTTTTGAAGGATTAGATTGTCTGCAAAAGTTTATTGCACTTTCACAGATAACACCTGAGGAAAACAGTGAAGATATGTGCTGCCATCTATGAGCGGCGAATAGATTAACTGTTACTAAGAGAAAATCATTAAACGATTTATTCCAAGAAAACGGTGAGATATTGAATGAAATTCAGTCCAAAAATAGTAAATTCAATTAATCAAATTGAAAATATTGTCACAATTTTGAAAGCTTCTATTCTTTTAGAACAAAATAACACAACCTACAAATGTAAAAGATATGCTCGAGCTGAAATTTTGTATTCTGTAGGTACAGAGGCCAAAAAGAGTGCACTTGATGCATTGATTGATATTTCTTTAGTAGTGAGGTGCGGTTAGCACTACCATAAAATAAAGTCAAGCAAAGCATAGATAATAATAATTATATCAAATGAAAAACGACAAAATAAATACATATATTGAACTTTATTTTTGACAGCGGTTTTAAAATCTTTTTAAATGTGAGATCGGAATCTGGGAAATACGCAATCCGCCTCTGCACAAAACAGAAGCAAAACGGATAAGAAAAGAAGGCAGAAAAGGTCATTTGCAAGTCGTGAAGTTGGGGCTTCTGTGGGAGTGCGCTGTTTACATAAAACGACTCTTATATCTGATGGCTTCGTACTCTAAAAATGCTAGTTATGTAGAATTTTACGTTCTTTTTATCTATTTTGGTTGGTGTACAGTTGTTTAGTTATTGTACAAAAAGAAGGAAGCTGTTTACGAACCGAAACACGGGCTGGAATTACCTGCATCGCATGAATTCTACAAAATACTTTACATACTTTCAAATAAAATGAACAGCTACGTTATTCTAGAATATTCAACAGATGCATATTTATAATGTTTCCAGGAGATAAATTCAGATGTTGTAGAATTTCGATTGACACCCAATCGGATTCACTACATAAATCGTTGAAAATGGATCCCAAACGCATAGTTTCACAAATGTAACACAATTCCCTCTCCAAGTTCAGGACACCCGATCCTGATCGCGTCCTCCAGCCCGGCTCCGGGCTCCAGAACGATCAACAAAGTCGAGACAAAATAAATAACCCGACTAACGTAGTGTTAAAGAACAACAGTGTCCGGAATCAATAACCCGGAGGTGGAAGTACACGCTTAAAGCTACATGGGAAAGGTAGCTCTGGAGACGGGTCGTCACGGAGCCTACGCATAACAAATTGTCGCAGAGATAAACGATTTGAGGTACACTCCTTCCATTCGAATATTCGTTAAAAAATCATATGGCTTTAATTAACGCAATTATTTGTGCGTAGCACTGAAATATGAGTGGCAGTAAATTATCTTGTAGTCTTGTAAACTTACACCTTGTTTGTCGTGTACAAGTTTCTCCTATTAGTTTAAGTTACGATTTTGGGGAAACTTTGTTTATGTCAGCACTGACTCAGCAAGATCAGATACTCCTAAACTTTCTCAAGAAAACATTGAGGACATGAAAAAGTTCCACCTGACATTAAGAAGTTTTAATGCTATATTCAGATGATTTGTAGTTATCAACCTCTGAATTACAGTACTATAATAACAGAGATTTAAGGGCAGTAAAAGATTTCATAGCATTTTTATTGAGGAAGTTATTTCTCACTGTTATTCTGATTTGAAATATTCATTTTGTACCAAAAATCGTAGCCCCCCAAGTTGATAAACATTACTTTTTACTTTGATCACAAATTGGTGTCAGAAGTGGGAACCTGATTCGGATTTGGACGGCAAAAAGTGGCATTTGGTTGCAGTGCTGCAAAGTGTACAAAAATTGTGTTGGGACTGTAATAAATGCCCTAGACAAAAAGCATAGCCATCAGTAAGATGCAGGAAGCTAAAATAAAGATCGAGCTCATGCAGTCGTCGGCGGCATCCATGGAGAAGGTATAAAGACTGTAGAGAAGAAAATGACTGAATCTACAAAACGAATAGACGACAGGAGTAGATGCACTGGTGGAACAAGAGAATCAAAAAGAAAGTATGGAACAAAAAACAAAAATGAAAAGAATATATCAAAAAAAAATAATGTAGACATAGACAACAAATAAATGGAGTAGAGAACGAAAACAGGAACTGAACAGCAAGAATGGAATGAATTTAATGAGAAACTGGAAGAGAACTATGAAGAGAACAAGAAGCTTTTCTAAAAAACCGCAAAAAACTCAAGTAGAAAACAAATAAAAGACAGGAATGGTGAAATAATCAACAATGATATCAATATAATAAAAAGATGGAAGGAATTCTTTAAAGAACTGTTGAAAACACAAATAACTAATAAAGAAAATACAACATACACAAATAGACACGTCATTCAAGTCCCAGAAGAAATAACCACAGACAAGATTAATGATGCAATAAACAGAATAAAAATTGAAAAAACACTATGTTACCAACTAAAATATCTTGCAGAATGAGGAATCGATATGTTTCAAGTACTAATAACCAAACCAGAAAATACAACATGAACAAATGAAGACATGATTCAAGACCCAGAAGAAATAACCACAGACGAGATAAAAGATACGATAAATAAAATAAAAATTGGGAAAGCACTATGTTACCAACCGAAATATCTTGCAAAATAATGAATTTATATGTTCCAAGTACTAAAAACCAATGAAAAAAATACAGCATGAACAAATGAAGACGTGATTCTAGACCCAGAAAAAATAACCACAGACGAGATTAAAGATGCAGTAAATAGAATAAAAATTGGGAAAGCACCATGTTACTAACTGAAATATCTTGCAGAATAAAAAATCGATATGTTTCAAGTACTTATAACCAATGAAGAAGATACAACATGAACAAATGAAGACGTGATTCAAGACTTAGAAGAAATAACCATAGACGAGATTAAAAATGCAATAAATAGTATAAAAATTGGAAAAGCACTACGTTATCAACTGAAATATTTTGCAGAACTAAGAATCGATATGTTCCAAGTACTTATAACCAATGAAAAAAATACAACATAAACAAATGAAAACGTGATTCAAGACCCAGAAAAAATAACCACAGACGAGATTAAACATGTAATAAATAAAATCAAAATTGAAAAAGCACCATGCTACCAATTGAAATATCTTGCAGAATGAGAAATCGATATGTTCCAAGTACTAATAACTAATGAAGAGAATACAACATAAACAAATGAAGACGTGATTCAAGACCCAGAAGAAATAACCACAGACGAGATTAAAGATGCAATAAATAGAATAAAAATTGGAAAAGCATCATGTTACCAACTGTAATATCTTGCAAAATAGGGAATCGATATGTTCCAAGTACTAATAACCAATGAAGAGAATACAACATGAACAAATGAAGACGTGATTCAAGACCCAGAAGAAATAACCACAGACGAGATAAAGATGCAATAAATACAATAAAAATTGGAAAGGCACCATGTTACCAACTGAAATATCTTGCAGAATAAGAAATCAATATGTTCCAAGTACTAATAACCAAAGAAGAAAATACAACATAAACAAATGAAGACATGATTCAGGACCTAGAAGCAATAACCACAGACGAGATTAAAGATGCAATGAATAGAATACAAATTGGAAAAACACCATGCTACCAACTGAAATATCTTGCAGAATAAGGAATCGAAATGTTCCAAGTACTAATAACCAATGAAGAAAATACAACATGAGCAAATGAAGACGTGATACAAGACCCCGAAGAAATAACCACAGACGAGATTGAAGATGCCATAAATAGGATAAAAATTGGAAAAGCATCAGGTCACAATTAACTTATGCGTGAACAAATCTACAGAAGCTTTGGAGAAGTAGATGAATAAATCTACGGAAGGTATGAAAATGCGAGCAGTAAAAGAGACAGTTGAATCATTGAAAGAGACTGTAGCAGAAGAGATGATGGCAGTGAGAGAATCTTCAATCGAGCAGATAAGAATAATAGAGAAGAAAGTGACAGAAGCCACAGAGGATATTTCTACAGAGTTGAAGGAGATATCAGAGCAGAATAGAACTATGTGAAGAGAAATCCAGAACTCACTGAAGTAAAGCATCAAAATTAGCAAGTTGAACATGATTTGGAAGCAAAATTAGACTCGATTGTGACCAAAAAACAGCAGTCTCAGTCTCAATACAAACATCTGTGATACTTGAACAATGTAGCGCTCACACAAGGAGATGCTTCCATAAACAGGCAACATAAAATCAAGTGAAGAGAGCATACGTTACTATACTGTTTGTGTTTATGAAAACTACACTTTTAGGGATAAAGGGAGATTCTGGCTTCGTCAAAATGATGTTGACCGCTCAAAGCGCCTAGATTAGTGTCAGAAGTGGGTACCTGGTGAATAAGGGAGAGTAATTTGAGCTCGGACGGCAAAAAGTGGAGCAGAAAATTGTCGAATCTACGAAAGGTATGACGGCCATAGAAAAGAATGACTAAAACAACAAAAGCTTTAGAGAAGTAGATGAATAAATCTGCGAGAGGTATGTAGATGGCAGTAGTTGGATAGATATAGTATTTGAAGCATTGAAAGAGACTGTAGTTTCAAACCCAACGTAAATTAACCACATTTAAAGGAAAGGGTGGTTAATATATGAGCCAAATTTTATATCAAGCATCTGTGATACTTGAACCATGTAGCGCTCACAAGGAGGTGCTTCCATGAGCAGACAACACAAATTCAGAAAATGAAGAGAGCATACATTACTGTAACTATTTGTGTGTATGCAAACTACACTTTTAGGAACGAAGGGAGATTCTGGTTTCGGACAGTACAAACATCGATGATGTTGAGCGCTAGGGCGCCCAAATTTGGCAGTTGATACATAAAAAGAGCAGAAAATCGTTTTATAAGGCCATAAAGTAAAATTGCATGAGATAATTAACTCTTTAAAGATATCAGATGACACATTAATTCATCACTACACTCAAAAGTAACACTGGCAGTCAGTTGAGTGGACAGCAGCCGGCGAAAGTCGTTCAAAGCGACTACAAAACACAAAGTCGACTGAAAAGGACATGTACATCTTCAAAAATATTTATTTCTATCAACTTATTTATTTATTACACTGATCACTCACTGAATATTCACTATTTCACTGTTTTACTGTTCACTGTTCTCCAGTCAGGTCGTTTGCTCATATACAGGGTGTAACAGAAATAAGTACATTAATTTTAACCTGCAATAGATCTCTTCAAGACTAACAATTTTTCTTCATAACTTTTTTCTGTAAGTCTCCTGGATATCGAGTGAAAATTCATCAAAGTTTGGTCAAAAATTTCATAGTGCGCCTATGGTTAGAACTGGATGTTTCTCATTTGTTGCAAGAATGACAGCTGTCGATTTAAATGATTATTTTGAAACTTTAAACCATCATAGTCTTATCAATCATTCATTTGAAACTGAGAGAATAACAGTTTTTGTTCAATCCTATTATTGGAACATGTTATTTTTTACTTGGATACCAATCTTGAAACTGTTTGTTTTGTCAACTACAGTGATTCCTATGACAACGGGTGGGCGAAAGTAGTGAATGTAATTACTTTCGTCCATTCATTCTTTCATAACGAAATAAAGAATAAACTACAACAGATTTTATTACATGTATTTATTGATATGAAAATGAACTTCATAATTATTAAAAATTGCGTTACTTAAACAAGATATACCAGCAACTGAAAACTGATGAGACTCTGTAGTTATAGTGGTAACTTTTGTAATATCAACTTGAGTGCTATTTCTATTACGTGTTTTCTCTCCTTTGTTAATTATTTTCCTCGCAAAATTTCATTATTATCTTGTTCCATCTTAATGTCACAATTTATATTCATAAAAATATTAGGACAAGATAATTTTAATATTTTTGATAGTTGCGAATGTTTACATTTACATGATCCATAACAACGCATCCGCCGCCTATGCTACTTTATACTTTATACATGATCTTTGTTAAAGAAGTGTAATAGATTTTAATGTTTTAATGAATGTTTCAATAATAGGATTGAACAAAACGCTATACAGCACTCGTGAAGAAACGAATTCGCTCACTTGTGTGCTTTTGCACACTCGGCTAGCGCCTCGTGCACAAAACTGCCACTGCGTGAGCAAAACTCATAGTTTCTTCACTTGTATTGTAATATACTATTCAATAATACACTGATATTCGCTCACCTCGATTATTCTTTAATTGTATATGTTGCAAGAAAGATCAAATTTATCTCTGAAACCAACAATTTGGTACATTGGTCGTATTTATATGTTATTGTTGAGAAGTTTTATTTCTATTTAGGAATTTCACGTATTTTTAAATAGTTGATACATTTCTTGAACATTAGATTGTCAACACGAATTCATTGCACTTGGATCAGCTGATTTGAATAGTCTGAATATAGCCTGTAACACAGTTAGAATATGGGTCAGATTGTGCTGCCATCTACGATCAACTTAAAAAGTAGTTGCTCCTCTCAGCTTACTTCATTACTGTTGGCTCTCAAACATAAAGAGAAAATCATTCAATGATTTATTTAAAGTGAACGGTGAAATATGAAATAGAATGCAATTCAAAAATAATTAATTCATTGAATAATTCAACTGGAAATATTCCCGCAAAAATTGTAAGAGATTATTCTTGAAAAACAGAAAACCTAACCTACAAATGTTTCACATTGAGTTTGGTAATTGATTTTAAATATTTTTTGAAATGGGCGCGTTATAGTTGGGCCAAATTAATCCTCAGGTACTAATCTTACCTTGTAGTTGGGCCAACATCATGCAACCGAGGGATTAAACCAATTCTCGGTAGTGGTGGCTGGTACTTTTGGGATGTGTAGGATATATTTTCTATAAATTTTAAATCTCCAATAAATTTATCTAGTTTTTACCCATATTTTAAACATGGGAGCTGTGAGTATTATATGTTGAGTGAAAAAGGCAATCAGTTGTTAATTGTGAATAATTTCAAGTTTTGTTTTGCAAATTCTTCGCAAAATTGAACTGTACCCTGGAGATGTGTGAATGAAAAATTGAAGTGTTCTGCAAAACTTTACACGACGGCCGAAAATTTTGCAGAAGTTCTACAATTTAAGTTAAACCATAATCACGGAGAGGACACATCCCTAACCAGACAAATCTTGAGTAACAGTTTAAAAGAGAAAGCTTTGAAAAACCTATATGAAAAACCGCCAAAATTATTGCACACGACATTCAGAGCAAATTCAGCATAAAAAATGTGGCACACAAGCAAGCTCCAAGTTTTTAAACAAATGTATATGTATGTGTTTGACTGTATCTATATAAATATATATGTGGCTGTACCTATATAAAAATATATATGACTGTATCTATATAAATGTATATGTTATATTATGTGTTTGATTGTACTTGTATATGAACCAAATGTACAAAACAATTATGAAAAAAAATATCTGCTTCTGTCATGCGGTATTTTATTTTATAACCTTGCTTAATGATCAGATGCTGACATTTGGCCCAACTATACTGTGAGATTAGTTGACCCTTGGGATTAGAAAATTTCTAGCAGGTAGACTGGCCCAACTATACGTCTCCGTTTGAAATATGAGATACAATATTCTATTTGTTCAACAGATCAATTCACGAGGCATACTTCATTGAAACGACCTGACTGTGAAGTTTGTAATAATATGAGAAAAAACTAATTCACAGCAGCTTCATTTATAAATTAATATATTTTATTCATTTCATCTGGTGTTTTACGTTCCAGATAAACGATAAGTTCTCAATATCTCATAGTATTCTCATCATTATACAGGGTGTAACAGAAATAAGTACATTAATTTTAACCTGTGGCGCAATTTGTCAAGCATAACAATTTTTCCTAATAACTTTTTTCCGTAAATCCTCTGGATACAGAGTAAAAATTCATCAAAGCTTTGTCAAAAATTTCATAGTGCGCCTATGGTTCAAACTGAATGGTTTTCATTTGTTGGAAGAATGACAGCTGTCGATTGAAAGGAGTATTTTGCAACTTTGAGCCATCGTTGTCTTGTCAATCATTCATTTGAAACTGAAGAAATATTAGTATTTTGGCAATACATTGATATTCGCTCACCTCGATTATTCTATTTTTTTATATGTTGGAAGAAAGACTGAATTTGTGTCTGTAATCAACAATTTGGTCTTTTAGTCGTATTTATATGTCATTTTTAAGAAGTTTGATTTTTATTTAGGAATTTCACGTATATTTTTGGATAGTACATTTCTTAAACATAAGATTGTCTGCACAAGTTCATTGCATTTGAATCAGCTGATTTGAATTATCTGAAACTGTGTCACTGTGTCAGGAGAGTTAGACTGTGCTGCCATCTACCAGCAGTTCGAAAAGTAGTACTGTTGCGAACCTACTTCATCAGAAACATAAAGAGAAAATCATTCAACGATTTATTCAAAGAAAACGGTAGAATATTGAATAGAATGTAATTCTAAATTAATTAATTCACTGAATAATTCAATAGAAATATTGCTGCATGAAATTTTGAAGATTCTATTGAAGAACAGAAAATATAACCTATAAATGTATCAAACTGAATTTGGTAATTGATTTTAAATTTATTCTGAAATATATGATACAATATTTTGCTTATTCAGCAGATCAATTGACTGGGCATACTTTATTGAAACGACCTGAATGTGAAGTGTGAAGTTTGTAATAATATGAGAAAAACTAATACACAGGTGCTTCATTTATAAATTAATGTATTTCATTCATCTCATCTGCTTCCAGATAAACGTTAGGTTCTAAATAACTCATGGTATTCTCATCGTAATGTATAAGTGCATAATATTTTGACATTAAATACATTACCATAACCACAATAATTCAATTTTTAGTGAAAAATGACAGTTCGGAGATCGTCCAAATAAATTTGCTAAGCTAATCCTAAACTGCCCATGAAATCGTACACAGAATTAATAAATTATAATCTGTTTTATTCCAGAATTTATTTGAAGGAATTGATAACTCACATATGTCAAAATCAATTATTGTTCTATTGCAACTGCTACTAGATCCGATAACTATGCACCTGAACGACTCGTTAAATTATAGGGGATAAAAAATGCTAAAAAAAGATGAGAATTCGGGAAAAAGTTACTAAGAAAAAATGTTAGGCTTGACGAGAACTATCACTGGTTAAAATTAATGTACTTATTTCTGTTACACCCTGTATATAAGTGCACAATATTTTGACATTAAATACATGAGCATAACCACAATAATTCAATTTTTAGTGAAAAATGACATTTCTGAAATCGTTCCAAATAAATTCGGCGAACAAATCCTACACTGCCTGCAAAATCGCAGATAGAAGAGCTTGACATTTTCACAGGTTTTAACTTTTGTGACAATAATAATTAGACGATTTTTTCCAAAATTTATTTGAAGGAATTGATCTGTAATTGATAGCTTACATATGTCGAAATCAATTATTTCGTTGTAACCAGGGTTGTAACTGCTACTGGATCCGATAATTATGCACCTGAACGACTCGTTAAATTATAGGGGTCAAAAAATGCTAAAAAAAGATGAGAATTCGAGAAAAAGTTATTAAGAAAAATTGTTATGCTTGACGGGTTCTATCACTGGTTAAAATCAATGTACTTATTTCTGTTACACCCTGTATATACAGATGCCCGCTTCTAGAAATGTTTTGGGTCATTCGAGAGCTGTCACTAGAATTTTCGACCGTGCGGGTCGGTGCGGTGCGATACAAAGAAACAGAAAGTCCACCCAGACAGGGCTGGATTCAGGGCTTATTTTATTTTTACGAATTATGACACTTGAGTGAAAATTAATTTATTAAACCTATTTCAAAGGAGTCAGTAACAAAATATTAAACCGTAAGAATTTGGTCCAACGATAAACACTCTATTAAACGCTCAACAAATTAACATTTCAGATCGAGCAATGAAGCGGCCATTTCACAGGGAGGTACTGAAATATACAGAGCTTATTCCACCCCAACCGACAAGACGGTATTAAAATGTAAGTGCGATAAGTAGCGACCGCATCTCGCACATGACTAGATGCATGAATGCAAATGAGGCTGAGTCGCAAGCGGAATGGGTATAGCAATCGCGAAATTAATGCCTCACCTCCTAAAATATGAATTAACGGTTTTTCCTGCCAGATTTCTGGGATTATGAAACGCCAACTAATGTTTATATGTATTTTCTTGAATATTGTCAGTAAAAAATACTGGATCATTATCTTCCTAGATTGCGTTTACATGATTCAGAATGCGCAGCACGCACATAAATTCACCAACGGAATGAAGTCAGTTTGTCATCAATGTTTTGTTGCATGCTCTCGCGTCGGATATTACACATCAATCATGACGCGGAATAATTTTTGAAATTTATCAAAGTGAGTCAGTTGTAAAGTGAAACGCGAAGCAATGTCGCCGAGACTGTTATAGAGAATTACAAACAGGCGCACGTCACCAAGACCCTGGGGGAAACGTTCCTGTTATTGCTGTTAAGGAGGAAATGGATTGATGATGTTGAATTAACTAGGGAATTTTATTCTAGACACAATACAATTCATTCTATATATAAACTGTCTGCTTTCACGGAATTTGCATTCACTTGTGGTTGCAGAATCTAAAAATTGCATAAATTGAGAATTGAGAAGAATAAATAGTGTTTAACTGCCTTGAGAATGAAAATAGATGAAATTCTGAATAAAATATCCAAACAAATGTGGTTGAAAGAGTAGACGTTGTAAGATGACGTCGAGGCTGTCAGACTTCGACGTCATTTTGGTCCATTTCCATTAACCCTCCGTTAGTGTTCTCGAAAAAAATTTTCACGGTTGGTGTTGTGGGGTATGTCATACCCCATATGATAGTCCTCTCAAGCTATTTTAAATTCTAAAATATGATAATCTTTCTGTTTGCACATGTTCTACAACTTGTTACCAAGTGATATAAACTGAACAAAATGTATCCAGCTATATTTATTGTAAAAATATAAAAGATAAATCAAAATAACAGCAAGTCTGCCTTGGAAAAAACATACATCAATATTATCGCTCATAAATACTTCTAATATCAACACACATCAAAGATCTCACAGTATTTTTCGAGAAGAAGGATCAAATAAGTAAAGCAACAAAAAATTACTCAAGTATCATCAAAGAAAAAAAAATTATTGCTCCTCAAACTGGGCACAGTTTTTGCAACTCAAAATTGCATGTTCCAAGCACAGTGGAATTCTACATCGCTTACAAGCATTAAATGTCTTTTTAATACATAAGCACTATTTTGCGCACGTTTTTCTGGGCAGCAAATGGCTCTTTGGCTTTTGAGTGCGCCAAGTATAATTAGCGTGTGACAAGAAATCTTGTCGCACGCAAATCATTTACCGCTTAGAAAAATTAGCGCAAAATGGTACTTATCCCGCATTCGTAATAAAAAATAGTATCTGCAACTCGTGCGGTGCTGTCAATTACCCACTTGAGCAAATGAACGCACTTGCTTCGTTCGTGTACGCCCAACTTCGCTTTCGTGGGCAATCGACAACTTATCGCACTTGTTGCACAGTTTACTATTCTATCTTTGTTTCTAGGACAAACAGAAGATCTTCTGCTTGTCTTTTGTCATTTGGCTAAATTGGCCTTAAAAAATACCAAAATATGAAATAGCTTATTGTATAACGTTTTATAATTTTAAATTTGGAATAACATCGACAGAAATTGAAATTGAAGCTTCGAATACTTTATATATTTTCCGATAAAAGCTGTCAATTTGCAGAAAATCCAGGAATAATTTTGTATCGTCTCAAAACGTGCTAGATGCTGCCATCTACTAGCCTCTTGTGGAACTATACTCCAAATCTTAATAAAATTGCAGTAAATCGAAAAAAACTTTTAAGTAAACTCATGCTTTTTTTCGAAAATAATTAGAGTCTTTCATATAACATTTTTTGATTGGAGCCCTAATTTTGACAGAAATCGGCGAATTATGGCAATAATACGGATTTCTGACTGAACCAGAACCGTAATCAAAAAATTGTAAATGACAGAGTTGAATTATTTTTTGAAAATAATATGGCCTTACTTGAAAGATTTTTTCGATTGACAGCCTTAATTTCGAGTTGACAAAGAAAATAATTTTTCCATATAATTGTATCGAAATCTCAAAATTGGGGTCGTAAATCTAAATTTTCTTTCAAGTAAACCTATATTATTTTTTGAAAATAGTTGGAGTACTTTATATAAATTTTTTCGATTAGAGCCCTCATTCTGACACAAATCGTTAATATATGGCAATAACACTAATTTCTGACTGAATCAGGGTCGTAATCAAAAATTAGTTAATGACAAACTCTAAGTATTTTTTGAAAATATTATGAGTTTACTTGAAAGATTTTTTCGGTTAACAGTCTTAATTTCGAGTAAACGGCGTCAGAAACTTTTGCTCAAAAAACGATAAATTACTGAAAAATTTTCACGTAATCGACAGAAATTGAAATTTTAGTGTCGAATTCTTCATTTATTTTTCGATAAAAGTAGTCAATTCGCGGAAAATCGAGGAATAATTTTGTATCGTCTCAAAACGTGCTTGATGCCATCTACTAGCCTCTTGTGGAACTATACTCCAAATTTAAATAAAATTGCAGTAAATCGAAAAAAACTTTCAAGTAAACTCATGTTTTTTTTCGAAAATAATTAGGGTCTTTCATATAACATTTTTTTATTGGAGCCCTAATTTTGACAGAAATTGGCGAATTATGGCAATAATACGGATTTCTGACTGAACCAGAACCGTAATCAAAAAATTGTAAATGACAGAGTTGAATTATTTTTCGAAAATGATATGACCTTACTTGAAAGATTTTTTCGATTGACAGCCTTAATTTCGAGTTGACAAAGCAAGTAATCTTTTCATATAATTGTATCGAAATCTCAAAATTGGGACCGTAAATCTAAATTTTCATTCAAGTAAACCTATATTATTTTTTGAAAATAGTTGGGGTACTTTGAATAAATTTTTTCGATTAGAGCCCTCATTCTGACACAAATCGTTAATATATGGCAATAATACTAATTTCTGACTGAACCAGGGCCTAGCATTGCAGTGAGATGTGCGTTCATATTTTAGGAATAATTACACAATAAATTATTGGGATGGAATATCAAACAAAAATGTACATAGGACTTTTCTATAGCTACATAAGAAGTTACTTTAAAAGTGTACCGGGGTATATCATACCCCAACCAACTTCCAGCAAGTCTGATGCTCAATTGAAAGTTTATACATAGTTGTATATAAGTCTGTTCTCTTTGTTCAAGTATAATCCTAAGCTACTGAGAAAAAGAAATCACTTGTTTGTCTTAAATTGATTTTACGATTGGAAATAGAGTTAATGGGGTATGACATACCCCACAACACTAACGAAGGGTTAATGAATATTTCCAGGAATTGTTCAACATAACACATTATATTTATTTCTTGGAAATATTTTGATTGATATTAATAACATTGAAAGCCACGAAGCGTATTTTCTTTTATTAGTTTCATTTTTCTTCACTTTTTTGGCAGATGGTCAGTGATTCTTATTGATGATTCCAAAGATATTTATTTATAAAATACGGAAAGGCGATGATTTGATTGATTGCAGAGATGAGAAATGGGTAATGAAAATTGATTATTCTATCTATGGTATTGTAGCAATGAGGTTGACAAATGTTGTTGATTATTTCAGCACAGAATAAAAACTGAAACTTTGTCTGTAAGGGAATTTACCTATGTACATTCGTCTCCAATGATAAATACTATAATCTACCAAACTACATGTACATTGCAACAACAAACAAGTCATAAAATCCCTAGCAAGAAGCGACGACCGTTGTAAGACAAACTTTCACCAGTAATCATAAGTAGTAGCCGGGTAGGAAAAGTTTGGCAGCCACTGGATTAAACTGAAATACCGTTCCATATATCCTAGCTACAGTCCGCAACTTACATAACTTTAGAAGAATTTTTATCCAGAGGTTTCCAATAAAAAGATAAGGAGCAAAAGTTGTACGCTCAGAAAACCCACAAGGAAATAAAAAGGAGAAATTTTTGCCGGAGAACCAATCACTGGTGAGATTCGAAATTTGTAGATCAAAGCTAAATACATGTGGAAGAACATTTTCAATAGTTATTTCCTATAAAAGTCAAGATCCATGCGCACCACTCTTTCTAAATAGTTTTTCGCGCAGTACAGCTATGACGTCATAAGCAGCCAAAAAGGCTGCGTTAGAACTGAAAAAAGTATACTTAAAGTATAGTTCAAATAATTATTCCCTACCGTCTGTAAACAATAAAAATTATAATTTTGATTAATGAAAAATGGTAAGAGGAAGTTACAGACGTTTACGATTTGCATTTCATCATATCAACTGTCAATTGTTTTTTAAAAGGGCACATCATAAACGTCTGCAACTTCTTCCGACCTTTTTTACGAACTTAAATCATCATTTGCATTATTTACAGACGGTAATTGAGCTAGCTATCTTTACTCCTGTAAAAGTCAAATCCTCAAATTTAGTGATGTTTAGAGACACTGCCTTACATAACTTTAGTGGCATTCTTAACATTGCGCGCCAGTTCCAGCGGGGGGTGTAATAACGGCACCCGTAAATTATACCACAAACCACCCAAGTCACCCTGAAGTCGCCGTATATTGTCCTCCAAAAGAGAGCAAGAAGGTATTTTTGTGGTTTAGGGAAACGTCCTGAGGAACTGTTGTGTTTATGACTAATTATATAAGGGTGGTTTAAGCATGAAGCGATAAATAATATTCTTTGAAATGTAAAGTTTCAAGTATCCACAACTTAAATCTATTTCCTCCGCGATATATTACCCTGCAGTATTTCCAATAACATCACTCTTAGTTCCCCGGAATAGATTAGAAAACCAAAAAGTAAAAACATCCCCAGCACGCCAGACTATCCGTCTTTATTAACTTCAGGGTAACTATGTAACTGCATCCATCGTTTTACATGTGAAATGTGAACTAAGGTCGTGCCAACCGATTAAAGTTAAATTCCCTGTTCAGGAAAATTGATGAGAGCAGTCAATAATAAGACTATACTATCAATATGTAGCGAAGGAAAAGAGGACTTACCTCATACGTCCGATGAAAGATGGCGCGAACTCCAAAGGTGTCCATATTCCTAGATCCGAGTGTCGGATTTCCTCCCACCCAGAATATTTCACTAGCGAACAGGCCGGAACAGGCAAATCTGAAACAGAATATATTTTTTGAAATGTATTTCTTCAATAATTTTAGTTCATATTTCATTGAAATAAAGTCGCAAATTCAAGAAAATCACGTTAGGCAGACTTAGAGCATAGAGTTCAGATAAGTTGCTATGTTTAACGTCAGGCAACCAATCAAATCAGTGTGAACCTCATACTTGGATGTATGATGTGCTCTCATGAGAATATTGAAGGGGGGGCTTGAGTATACATTGTTCATAAGGACTGGAAAAAAATTCTTAATTCATTTTTGCATTATCTACATTAATACTTCTAGAAATCTACAAATATTATTGAAGTTTTGAATTGAAAAAATGTATCTGAATAAGAGAGACGTCCATGTATAGATTTTACTTGATTATATATTAACCTAATAATTAATTCAGTAAGCTTTAGGACCTTCCAAAGAACGACAAATAGATTTATAATGAGAATATATCAAAATAAAATCATCTAATTTATCCAAAAAGCTGTTTTAAGAAAAACAAATAATTTTTACAACAGAAAAAATCATTATCATACAGCCAACTTCACTATTAGATGTATTCTACAATTGCATTCAAATTCAAATTATTAACTTGATTTCTCTCCTATTTCAAACATTTTACATGATAAATGCATTGAAATTTATTTCTAAAATCACTTTAGTTCATATTTAATTGAAATAAAGTCGCAAATTCATGAAAATAACGTTAGACAGACTTAGAGCATAGAGTTCAGATAAGTTGCTGTGTTCAATGTCAGGCAACCAATCAAATCAGTGTGTACCTCATAGTTTGATGTATGATGTGCTCTCATAAGAATATTAGAGGGAGGGACTTGAATATACATTGTTCATTAGGACTGGGAAAAAATTCTTACTTATTTTAGGCATTATTCATATTAATACGTTTTGTGCTCTAAGGGAATGATTAATGATAACCAACTGCAAATATTATTGAAGTTCTGGAGTGAAAAGATGTGTTTCAAAAAAAAAAACGTCAATGTATGGATCTCACTCAATTATATAATAGCCAAATAATTATTTTAGTAGTTTTTAGGCCCTTCCGAAGTCCGTCATATAGATTCATAATGAAAATATATCAATATAAAATCATCTCAATCATCCAAAGAGCTCATTAAGAATAACCAATAATTTTTACAAGGAAAAAAAAATACAACTATACTGCCAACTTCACAATTAGATGTATTCTATAAATATTGCATTCAAATTCATGTTATCAACTTGATTTATCTCTTATTTCAAACATTTTACATAAAAATGTCATTAAAATGTATTTCTTCAATCACTTCAATTCATATTTCATTAAAATAAAGTCGCCGATTCATGAAAATGACGTACGATAGGCTTAGAACATAGAGTTCAGAGAAGTTGCTGTGTTTAACGTTTGGCAACCAATCAAATCAGTGTGTACCTCATATAGTTTAATGTATGATGTGCTCTTATGAGAATATCAGTGGAAGGGGCTTGAGTATACATTGTTCATTAAGACTGGGAAAAAAATCTTATTTATTTTTTGTACAGCCAACTTCACAACTAGATGTATTCTATAAATATTGTATTCAAATTCATATTATCAACTTGATTTATCTCTTATTTCAAACATTATACATAAAAATGTCATTAAAATGTATTTCTTCAATCACTTCAGTTCATAGTTCATTAAAATAAAGTCGTCGATTCATGAAAATGATGTACGGTAGGCTTAGAACATAGAGTTCAGAGAAGTTGCTGTGTTTAACGTTTGGCAACCAATCAAATCAGTGTGTACCTCATAGTTTGATGTATGATGTGCTCCCATAAGAATATTAGAGGGAGAGACTCGAGTATACATTAAGAATGGAAAAAATTCATTGGGAAATTCGGCATTATTGACATTATTACGTTCAAGAATTCAAGGAGATGAATAATTTATATTTGTTACAGATATTACTGAAGTTTTGAAGTGAAAAGATGTTTTTTAATGAGAGAAATGTCTATGTATGGATTTTGCTTGATTATATAATAACCCTATAATTAATTTTATGAGTCTTAGGACCTTCCGAAGGCCGTCAAATAGACTCAAAATAAGAATATATTGATATCAAATCATATAAATTATACAAAAAGCTCTGCTAAGAATTACTAATAATCTTCACAAGAAAGAATGAATATAATCATACAGCTAACTTCACTATTGGATGTATTCTATAAATATTGCATTCAAAGTCATATCATTACCTTGATTTATTTCTTACTTCTAACCTTTCACATAATATATTTTTATTCAAAATGTATTTTTTCAGTCACTTCAGTTCATATTTCATCAAAATAAAGTCGCAAATTCATGAAAATCACATAAGATAGATTTAGAGCATAGAGTTCAGATAAGTTGCTGTGTTCAACGTTCGGCAAGCAATCAAATCAGTGTGTACCTCATAGTTTGAAGTATGATTTGCTCCCATAAGAATTTTAGAGGGAGGGACTAGAGTACAGATTGTTCACAGTACTGGGAGAAAATTCTTGGTTAATTTTTGCATAATTTACATTAATACGTTCCAGGAATCCAAGGAGATTAATGATGATCATCTACTACAATTATTATTGAAGTTTCAAAGTAAAAAAGGGTAGCTTGGGTAAAAGAAACGTCCATGTATGGATTTTACTTGATTATATAGCCCAATAATCAATCGAGTGGGCTTTAGGGCCTTCCGAGGTCCGTCGTATATATTCACAATGAGAATATAATTAGGAATAGGCCAAGGCCTTTCGAAATCCAATTTTTCTGTATCATAATTAGTTTATTATGGACGTTTCGGATGCAATTGACCCATCATCAGCTATGAAAGTAAGTTAAATAGATACAAAGAGCCAACACATTAAAAATAAGCCTTACCAGTATAACAAAAGGTGGAACTTACGTAAGTAAATTCAGAATTACAATAGTAAAGTCATGAATAAAACGAAAGATGCATACAAATTTTAAACACAATAACTGGAGAGACCAACCTCCCTGTAACAGAAGTAGCAAAAAAACTGACCAACTAGTGGCATAAACAACAACTAGAGAAAACCAAAAAAATATAAAAATAATGGAAAGAAGAATCAACAGACAACCTTCAAGTTGGCAATATGAAAGTCCCCAAAAAATTCTTAGCATATTTCATGTTATTTTTGTAATCCGTTTGTGTATTGACATTTTGTTTATTAAATGAGTTTATATGAAGGCTTTCATACAATAATCTTTGTTGCTTATTGGAGACCCTGTCAATGATATTAGCACTTTTAAAGTCAAAACGGTGACCAGTTTCCAACGAATGCTTGCAAAGCGCACTATGGTAAACATTCTTACATTTAATATTATATTCGTGTTGGTATACTCTTTTTGAAAGGTTGTGATGTTTCACCAATGTATGTACTCTGGCAAGGTACACATTTTACCTCATAAATGACATCTTGGCTGTCTAAAAGTTCCTCCCTATCTTTGAGGTTAGAATGTAATTTTTCAGTATTATTATTATTACTATTTGCAATTGGATCCGAAACGTCCATAATAAACTAATGATGATATAGAAAAACTGGATTTCGATTTTTACAGGAAAGAATATGTATAATCATACAGCTGACTTCACAATTGAATGTATTTTATAAATATTGCATTTAAATTCATGTTATCAACTTAATTTATCTCTTATCTCAAACATTTTACCTAATGAATGCATTGTAATGTATTTCTCCAATCACTACAGTCCATATTTCATTAGAATAAAGTCGCAAATTCAAGAAAATTACGGTAGACAGACTTAGAGTATAGAGCTCAGATAAGTTGCTGTGTTTAATGTTCGGCAAATAATCAAATCAATGTGTACCTCATAGTTCGATGTATGATGTACTCTTATAAGAATATTAGAGGGAGGGACTTGAGTATACATTATTTATCAGGACTGCGAAATAATATTGCATTCAAATTCATATTATCAACTTGATTTATTTCTTATTTCAAGCCTTCTACATGATGAATGTATTGAAATATATCTCTTCGATCACTTCAGTTCATATTTCATAGAAATAAAGTCGCAAATTCATGAAAATCACGTCAGACAGACTTAGAACATAGAGTTCAGGTAAATTGCTGCGTTGAACGTCCGGCGTCAATCAAATCAGTGTATACTTCACAGTTCGATGTATTATGTGCTCTCATAAGAATATTAGAGGGAGGGACTTAAGTATACATTGTTCGTTAAGACTGGGAGAAAAAATTTATTCGATTCTTGCATTATTTACAATAATACTTTTAGGAATCTGTAGATGGATCTTGCACAAATCACTACAAGCCAGAGACAAAACAACAGTCCAAACTTAATGGATTAGAACAGTTGTATCTGTCGGAGAAGTCATGGCAACAGTCTTTTGAGATTTTCGTGGCTTAGTGCGCTCGTAGATTATTTGACAAAAGGCGAAACAATCATGGAGCCTACTAATCTTCATTACTAAACTAATTGAATGATGCAATCAAAGGTGAACATCTTCATCTGGCAAGAAATTCGTTACAAATTCGAGGAACTTTGATTTAAAGTGCTTCCATATGACCCATATTCGCCAAATCTGGCTTCCAGGGGTTTTTTACTCTCCTCTAACTTGAAAAAAAGGCTAGGGGATACTGACTTCACTATTGGATGTATTTCATAAATAATGCCTTTGAATTCATATTATCAACTTGATTCATTTCTTATTTCAAGCATTCCACATAATAAATGCATTGAAATTCAATCACTCCAGTTCATATTTAATTAAAATGAAGTCGCAAATTCAAGAAAATCACGTTAGACAGACTTAGATCATTGAGTTCAGATAAGTTGCTGTGTTTAACGTCCGGCAACCAATCAAATCAGTGTGTACCTCATTGATCGATGTATGATGTGCTTTTATGAAAATATTAGAGGGAGGGATTTGAGTATACATTGCTCATTAGGATAGAGAAAAAATTCTTAGCTAATTTTTGCATTATCTACATAATACATAAATGCATTGGAATGTATTTCTTCAATCACTTCAGTTCATATTTCATTGGAATAAAGTCGCAAATTCATGAAAATTACGTTGGACAGATTTGGAGCATAAAGTTCAGATAAGTTGCTGTATTTAACGTCCGACAACCAATCAAAACAGTGTGTACCTCATAGTTCAATGTATGATGTGCTCTCTTTAGAATATTAGAGGGAGGGACTTGAGTATACATTGTTTATTAGGACTGGAAGAAATGCTTAGTTAATTTTTGCATCATTTACATTATTACGTTTAAGAATCCAAGGAGCTAAATTCTTTGAATATCAATTCCACATAAATAAAATAATTAGTTATCATTTGAATCTTTTAAGAAGAAAATCCGCCTCTTGAATAGTTATCGAAGGATTAACTGATTCTTCCAAGTGTCAAATCATTTAACCAGGATCGTCTATTTGGAAAATGTGGGTGGATAAACGTGGGGGTTTGAGGTTTAGAGGGTGCTTCGTTGGTGGAGTAGACCGTCGCCACAACGGTTCATCGGAGCCATTATTCGCAATGGAAAACTGGGAGAACAGAATTAATTATTTTGTTTTGGTGCAATTTGTTACGAAAACCCAGGCAGTATTTAGCAGAAACGCCCCGCTATATATTTCTATATACATGCTTCGTATTGCATATATATTCACCGAATTGACAATCGCGACATTCTCGGAGAGCAAGATGAATTAATAGACTCACTGTAATCTCGCATTTTTCAATTTAAAATTATTTGAGAACTGGACAAATCTCAAAATTCGCACCGTCAGTTCTCCGATGGTTCGACTTTTCCCCGCACGCGGCAGCGCGGTGGCGCTGACGCTGCTGGGCATCCTGACACCAAGTAATAAAAATAAATTATTTTCGGCCGTAGGTTAGGCGTCCGCAGCGTCTTTTTTACCAGAGAGTGGAGCTATCGCTGGCGGACATCTCTGGATGTATGTTCGTGCGTATGAAGCGCGTGAGTTATGAATTTCGGGTTTATCCTTTATCCTTATCTGATTTCCGAATCAAGTGACTTTCATTAACTGCCTGGGTAGGACGGAAAAACGGGAATAAATCCAGAATTTTTTTGTTAATAAAATTTAAATCTAACCTCATGATGAATGTACGTTAGTTATGTCAGATGTTCCAGTAGCAGTGGGTGTGGGTGTGAGAGGCTGCAAGCTTCCTTTTATAAACAGTCGATTTTATATCAAATTCAAACTCCTAGAAAACCTTTTACGCTACTTGTTCATTCAGTATTCCACAGAATTTGTTATTTTAAATTGTGTTCCACAAAGAGACAAGGATTCGACACGATCTGAAATCTATTTATTCATACGAATTCTAAGTGAGTGAGTTTTGTCATGTAATATTTAGTCCTTGGCACGTAACGTTAAAAACAAAGGAATGCAATAGGTGAAAATATGTTCACGAATAATTTGGGGAATTTATTAACTAGGCCTGGAATGTTATCCTCCATTCTCTCATAAACCATCTAGAGGTCCTTTCCGCAAAATATTGTACGACAAAACAAGCTGCTGGTTGGATAACAATGGAAATATTCTCTTGAAATTTAATTAAGTGATTAATTGAGGGGTCTTCTTTATCCCTGACCATAATAAATACAAATAATTCACTTGGAGATAATAATATAAGTGTATAAGAGTACCTTAACCTAACATTTTGAAAACTGGGAATGTAGTTCAAACAGAGCAATATTTAATTGCTAAACATTAACTGAATGACCTTTCCAGCATTGCTGATGCAAAATTAGAACAACAGATATACAATTCGGTCTGATTCAATTATCCATCTTGCATTATGTAACATAGCTAACGACCATGATGTCCTGATGGGTGGCAGGCATGCGCAGATTGTTTATCTTTGTGATATGTGTGCGTATTTGAATTTGGCATGGATTACATAGCGATGTTCTGCGGTCATGGCGTTGTTTTATATTTTATTAGGTACGTTATTAGATTTATGTGTACACAGTGTATTTTATTAACTCGGCTTTGGCAAACTCTCCCAAAATATCTGCGGAATGATTTCCAACTACGATTTGTGGTTGGAGTCCAACTGACCGTATTTCAATGATTCATTATTCGCTAGCACCATGCAGCATTCATTTTTTAAATTACGAGCAAATTGAATCTGTATTATTCATCGAATTAACTTCTGCCCTCATATACGCACTATTCACTCATTAAATTAAATGAGCTGTATACAACAATTCTCGAATAATAATAGCAGACAATTTGGATGAACTAATCATTAGACAGATGTTTAGAAACGCAAACGCAAACTCAGCAATATTTGTAACACAGAATTACGTAATTCAATCAAATACTCCACTGCCACAACTGTAAGAATCGAAGGTATATCGAAAACTAATTCACCACATATGTTCAGCAAATTTAAATATCAATATAGAAGAAATTGAAACGCGGTTCAATGAGAATTCGCTCTCCAATATCTCCACTGACCAATAACTTGAATATTACAAAACATTTCCTTCAATTTTATTAAATTGGATCGAAAGGAGGTCGAACGCTAGTTTCCACGTTTTATCACCCCAGGCGCTTACAGTTCTCTGCTGTTATATTAGTATGCTGATATTGAAGCCTATGCTTGTATTGAGAAACACTTTTAAGGGAGAATATGGCCTATATTAAACGTCACTCAATATGGAAAGTGAGGGAGTTTGGGGCTACACCAATATTAAGTTTATTTTGTCAAGCAGATGATAAGGAAAACATTTCTAAGAATGGATCAAATTCGCATTGATCCTAAATCGATTTGATTTGATTATGCAGGAAATTTTTCCACTATAACATGCCTTGTTAACGACTTTCATAATTTATTACGATTTTAGGTCTTCATTTACCGTTGAAGTCAGGACTAACATGGTTTCGGTTTTGCAAATTTCTTGAAAGTGACTCCTCTGAAATGCCACATTTTGTAACTTATTGAGAAACTTACAATCGACGGTCCTCAAAGACAAGCTTTTTCAGTTTCATCAGAGTTTCTGGCGTGTTTACTTCCATTAATCTTCCATTGCGTGAATTATATCCAATGGATTGAATCATTTAGTTCTCTTTTTCCCTGATTTTCTCTATACTTTCTTTATTTTCTGAATTTTTCATGTGCTCTAAATTCTGTCTACAATGCATGTTATCTGAACTCCCTGAATTCTCCTTATTTCCTAAATTCTCTAAGCTCTTACTATTATTTAAATTCTCTATATTCTCTATTCCCTAAGTTCTCCATATTCTCTTCATATACAATTAGTTCTCTATATTTTCTGAGCTCACAGATTCTTCATATTCTCTGAGTTTTTTATATTTCCTTTATCCTCTGAATCCTTTTTATTCTACAAATTCCTTATATTATCTGTATTCTCTATATTCTCTAAGTTCCCAAAATTCTCTATATTCTCTTAATTTCTAAACTCACTCTATCCCCTAAATTCTCTGAATTCCCTTTATTCTCCTAATTCTTTTTATTCTCAATATTCTCTATATTGTATATATTCTCTATACTTTCAATATTCTTCATATTCTATGAATTCTCCATATTCTCTGAATTTTCTATACTCTTTATATTCTCTTTATTCTTTAAATTCTCTATATTCCCTGAGTTTTCTTCATTCTTCTAGTCCTTTCAATTCTCTGTATTCTTCAATTTTCTATATTCTCTTTATTCTCTTGATTCTCCATACTTTTCTCATTTTCTATACTCTTCATATTTTGTAAGCTCTCTGATTTCTTCATATCCTCTGAATTTTTTATATTCCTCTTATTCTCTGAATTCTATTTATCCTACAAATTCTTTAAATTTTCTATATTCTCTTCATCTCCTAGATTCTCTTTATTCCCCGAGTTTTCCTTATTCTTCTAGTCCTCTATATTCTCTGTATTCCTTGATTTTTCTATATTCTCTTCATTTTCTCGATTCTTCATATTCTTCTCATTTTCTATACTCTCTATATTTTGTGAGCTTTCTGATTTTTTCATACTCTCTGAACTTTTTATTGTTTATTGTTTTTATCTCCTAAATTGTCTATATTCTCATGATTCTCTAAGCTTTCTTCAATTCCTAAATTTTCTTTGATCTCTGAATTCTTCATATTTTCTGAATTTTCTATACTCTTTATATCCTCTGAGCTGTCCGAATTCTCATTATTCCTTGAATTCTCTTTATTCTTCTAGTCCTGCATATTCTCGGTATTCCTTTATTTCTTATATTCTCTCTATTCTCTCAATTCTTCATATTCTTTTTATGTTCTATACTCTTCATATATTCCAAGCTCTCTGATTTTTTCATATTCTCTCAACTTTGTACATTTCTTTCAGTCTATGAATCCTATTTATTCTACCAATTCCCTATATTCTCTGAATTCTCCATATTCTCTTCAATCCCTCAATTCTCCATATTCTCATGATTCTCTAAGCTTTCTTCAATCCCTAAATTCTCTATATTATCTGAATTCTCTTTATTCTCTTAATTGTCCTTACTCTCAGAATTCTCTATACCCCTTATATTCTCTAAATTTTAGATATTTCCTTTATTTTCTAAATTCTCTACATTTTCTAAGTTTTCTGTACTCTTCATATTCTCTGAGCTATCCAAACTTTCATTATTCTCCGAATTCTCTTTATTCTTCTAGTCCTGTATATTCTTTGTATCCCTTTATTTCTTATATTCTCTTCATTCTCTCAATTCTTCATATTCTTTTCATTTTCTATACTTTTTATATTTTCTAAGCTCTCCGATTTCTTCATATTCTCTCAACTCTGTATATTTCTTTTATTCTCTGAATTCTCTATACTCTCTTCATCTCTTAAATTCTCCATATTCTCGTGATTCTCTAAGCTTTCTTTAATCCCTAAATTCTCTTTATTATCTTAATTCCCTTTATTCTCTTGATTCTCCTAACTCTCAGAATTCTCTTTACTCCTTATATTCTCTAAATTTTCGATATTTTCTTTATTCTTCCAGTCCTCTACATTCTCTGTATTCCTTAAGTTCTCCATATTCTCTTTATTTCCTCAATTATCCATATTCTCTTCATTTTCTATACTCTCCATATTTTATAAGCTCAATTCCCTATATGCTCTGCTCTATAAACTCTTTATCTTCTCCCGACTCTCCATATTCTCTAAACTTTCTATATTCTCTTTATTCCCCAAATTCTTTGAACTCGCTTTATTCTTTATACTCCCTAAATTCTCTATATTCCCTTAAATCTTCACATTTTCAATACTTTTCTATTCCCTATATTCTCTACTCTCAGAATTCTCCATACACTTTATAATCTCTAAGCTCTCTGAATTCTTTTTTTCACCTAAATTCTTTGAATTCTCTTCATTCTCTCTACTCCTTTAATTCTCTATATTCTGTTGATTTATAAGATTATCTATATTTTTCAAGTTTCCTAAGCCCTTTATAGTTTATATCCTCTTTACCTTCTACATTTTCTTTATCCTTTGAATTCTTTATATCCACTTAATTCTCTATACTCCCCAAGTTTTTTTAGTTCTTCTTGTTCAGTCCCTAAATTCTCCTATTTCTATTCATCCCCTAAGCTCCCTTTATTCTCTTTAATCTCTTCATTCTCTAAATTCTTCATATTCTCCTTTTTATATCATTTATACGTTCTACATTTTCTATATTCTCTGAATTTTTTATATCCACCTAATTCTCTATAGTTTATACTCTCCATATTCTCTAAGCTTTTTCAGTTTCTCGTTTTCATTCCATAAATTCTCTCAATTCTGTTTAATTCCCTTTATTCTCTTAAATCTTTTTATTCTCTAATACCTCTATACCTTCTAAATTTTCTATATTCTCTGAATCTTCTATCTTTATTTAATTCTCTATACTGTCCATATTCTCTGAACTTTTTCAGTTCTCTTTCTTCATTTCCTACATTCTCTAAATTATGTTCACTCTTCAAATCCTCTTTATTCTCTAAATTCTCCATGTTCCTTAAACTCAATAAATTCTCTATACACCCTGAACTCTCTCTATTCTCTATATTCAATTCATCCTCTCAAGCATCTTCATTCTTTGAATTTTCTATATTCTCTATATTTTCTTAGCTTTCTACAGCTTCTTCATTCTCTGAATTTTTCATATTATCTAAATTCTCAATACTTTCCATATTATCTAAACTCTCTAAGATCTCTTTATGACCTAAATTCTTTTCATTCTCTATGTTCTGTTTTTTCCTAAATTCTCTATATTTTCTTTATTTTTCATATTCTCTATATTCTCCAAACTATATAAGGGTGTAACAGCTAAACGAGCTACCTCAAATAACTTTTATGTTATTGAAGACACAATAAAATACCATGAAGCAATCTTATGCAAGACCGAAGGGGACACCCAATTATAGAAGAAAGTATTTTTTTGAACCAGTGGCTCTCAAGCTACAACATAATATTTCATTTTTTTTTTCTACAAACGTTGAAAAATCATGACATTTGTACATCAATATTTGTATGCGAAATGTCGCATTGGAGTTGTTTATCATGACAATACTTTGTGCACGTTGTTAAGAAAAAGAGTTCTACTAATTTTTGTATTTTAATATGATTTTAACATATTTTTTAAATTTTTTGACGTCTGTAGAAAAAATGTTGTATGCTACACGTGCACGAAATTTCTTTGGAGCTTTCGAATGATTTGTGTCTCGGCTACCGCCTCGACAAAAAACTTTCATTCTCAAGCACCAAAGTATAATTTCGCGCACTAGATACATAAATAACTATTAAATAAGATGTCATATATTTTTTAGGCTCATCCAATGAATTTTTTCTGTTTGAATTCAACCTTATATTCGTTTTTATACCCTTACATGATGAAAATATTGAAAAAAATGCGATTGAAATTTGAATCAACCTTATTTTCATAGATATTTTTCAGTTGTTTTGGGAAGCACTCGTTGAGTGGAATAATTTTTTTCTTATATTTAAAGTAAATTAAGATGCCGAGAAATATACTAGTTTCTTTCAAATTAACAACATCTAGTACTGTAGGGGCCACAGCAGTAAAAATTGAACAGTAAATGATTATATGTTTTGCGATGGATCAAATGTATCCTATTAAAGATCGGTTCGATCCTCTTCAGTACTTAGAGTCACGTCTTTTCATCATTCACTCTTATATCCTCCAAACACGCAAACAGATTGTTCTTGAACGCAATAAGACGAGTGGTTTCCTTTTAAAAGTTAAATAAAGCTGTTGGATTCAATCACGTAAAACTGATAATAAATTGATTCAAGCCCTTGCTGGAACACCTTCCAATATTTCTTCATACTGACCGGAAACATTATTTATTTATTGGGCAAGACACTGGGTACCTTTTTGGTTGAGATAAATTCCAAATTGGGAGGAATTTATATCCTGTTGCACTTTTAAATATTCAATTCGAAATGATGTAAGAATAGAAGTGCATATAAATTTGTAATGGTAATGGATGCGCTGAAGTGAGCTTATAAATTATTGATACTAACATTCTGATACTAATAGGTCATGGGGTCACAAATTTACACATCATTTCAATGGATGAGCCAGTTCTCAAGATAAAATAAGATGCTCTCCAAAAGTTTAGCAAAGAAACTTATTTAAATTTTGGAGTAAATATCATCCACTTTCAAGGATGCACGGAGAAAATGTGAAAATCTCTTCAGATAGAGTTGCAAATACTCTCCGCTTTTCTACTTTTATGCTGTTCATCTCATGTAAGCTAATACCGTTCTGAACAGAGTCTCTTCAAACCTTTGATTAGAAAAAGTAACTGTTTCACTGACATATATTTTTTACTGGTAAATGGAACAGTTTGAACAGCGCATATTCTTCAAGATCAAGCGATGAAGTTTCATAAAAAATTTGAAGCGATTTTCAATACTGCAAATATTATTTTACAAATTGTTTGAGCTCTGCATTTTATTCCATTATTGAAAAAGGACTGAAAATAGTTTTTCATCAATTCCAATCAAGTAAACAACGCAATAAATGTTTCAAAAATTTAAATAAATTGATGCAATGTCTCTATTGAGGTTAATACAAACAGAACCGGAATTTAACAAATATTGAAATTGTATCTACTTTTCACTGGAATTAAATGTCAAATATGTAAATCGAAACTCTTTTTAATCCACAAATATTATTCGAGCGAGGAATATTTTAATTTTGTTCCAAGCTAAAATTATTAGAGATTAAAACAGATTCTTCCACAAGTCTAGACTCTTTTGGAAGTATTCCATTCTTACTGTGATTAATTACGGGTCGTTACGAAAACCACGGCAATCGATCACGCTACATTAACTTCTGCGAATCATCTTTTATTTGCTATTTTTTATTCTCCGTGAAAATTCTTATGTTTACCGAAAGTTTTACTGTGAAGTTATTCGCAACTTTACGCAAAAACGTACACATCCACAAAAGAATCACTGGTCTGAAAATATTTAACAAGAATGCAATTTAGTAGGCCGCAGTGGAACTCGCTGAGAAATCGATCCACAAAATAAACGATTGAGTGTTTACATTTATCAACATTTGCAAATAGCAACAAAAAGACAGCATCTAGAGATTTGTGACAAGATGGCAATCTAGGATGCCGTGGCCGCAGAATCGTCCGAAACAGTTAACCCTAAGCTATTAACTAACAGAACATCAGTGCAAGAGCAAGAAGGGGAGGTTGGGGGTGACGTACGACATGCCATCTAGCAGCCGTGCCACCCCGCGGAATTATAAAGATGAGAACGGTCATAAATTTCAGAGCAAACTTTGATTCATCAATCACATTAATTCTAGTTGTTTTACTTGTATCATGAACCTTAACCGTCTACCAACCAGGACCGTAAGATATTTAATCAGCACCAACTGGGATTAATTGGGTGGAAACTGATTAGTGCGCGCCCAAATTTCATTACTACCTATTTTTCTTGGATCATGACGCCAAATCGTCAATCGTCTCACTGTGTTTTTCGATGGCTTTTGCACCATGATGATGCCCCTGCTCATACTTCATTGCTTGTTCGTCAATTTTTGGGAAAAACAACACTGTAATAATTTGCCAGCCTCTATTTTGCCAGACATGGCGTCCTATGACGTTTTTCTGTTCTCAAAAACTAATAGAAACTAGAGGGCTTGGATTGTAGATTGTAAAAAACCAAAATTGCCTCTACCCCTGATACTTTAAGAGCTAAGAGACAAGATTTGCCAAAAACGTACTGCGAGATCTTTCTTTCGTATAAAAGTTGATTTTTGACGACAAATATCTCTTGAACTGTTTGAGATACAGAAAAATTGTACATACAAAAAATTGTGAAAAATTCAATTGGCTATAATTTTGTATTGGAGCATGTTTTCTCTATGACTAACTGTTCAAGAGATATAAGCACAAAACCAAAAAATCAACCAATCAGTCCAAATGTGTTGATGCTGCATCATTTATTACAATTGGGCGATTCCTAATGTAATACGGGATCATGTCAGCTGCCAGGCAGCTCCATACAACTTTACCATAAGCCGAAGAATATTTTTTAAGGGACAAGACTTGTAAAAAAAATTCGACGAGACAGTTGTTAGCACTTGCGCGAAATTAATATAAGGAAGGCTTTTAGAAGTACAAGGACTGCTGAAAGAAGCAAATAATGTTGTCAAATTGACTCAACTACAAAACTTTAAGCGCTAGAATGCAAAATTCGCCGAAGAACGTAGTGTGTGAGCTTTTCTTAGAATAAGTCGATTTTTGACAGGAAATATCTCTTAAGCGGTTGAAGATAGAAAAAAGTGTATGAATATGAAATTGAACCAAATTTAATTGACTTCAAATTTGTCTTCAACTTCTTCTCTGTATGACTTATTGTTCAAAAGATAGAAGCACAAAACCATAAAATCAAGAAGGGACCAACCGAATTTACTGGTGCTTCGTCACAATTGCCCATTTATTACAATTGGCCAATTTCAGGTAGATATGCGTCTTTACTCCAAGCCGAAAAATACTTTTGAAGGGACAAGACTTGTACAAGAATTGCGATAAAGTTAGCAATTGGGCGAAGTGGATATAAGGAACGCTTCTAGAAGTACATGGATTGCTGAAAGAATATTGTGACTTCCAAAAGGATGTACCTTCAAGGAAACAATTTTGTCAGATACTTGAATCAGTTCTTGCACAATACTTTAGGCGCTAAAGGACAAAGTTTGCCAAAAACCATTATATCAGAAAAAGTTGATTTTTGCCAGGGAATATCTCCTGAGTGATTAGAGATTAAGAAAAAATTGAAGAATCATCTAGATGATGAAAGTGCATTTTTGACAGCTCATGAATGCTTGTTATTTCAGAGATTTCGCAAATTACCATCTCCCACAATTACTGAGCTTGAAATCAAGCAGTTTGAGCAAACTTACAAAGCAGCAGCTTCCATTTAGTATTAGTTTCAAGTTGACTATTTGATAGGTACATAATTTTTGCATGTACAAACTCAAAAATACCTTTTATTATTCATTGTTTAGTTATTGACTGACGGGAGGTCAAGTGCTGTACCTTAAAATAATAATTTGATCTTCATCAAAGCTATATAGAAAAAATACACTAAAAGTAAACAAATTTTCATCCAATAATAATAATTCATTCTAATAAGCATCAAATTCGCGTCAAACAAGTCATTGAATGAATCCCGGACCAATTTGACAACTGTACATAATAATAGTGACACCCACGGCTAAAGTGGTAACTAAATTTTTATCTACTTGATTAAACTTTAGTTGCCATATCCCTAATGTCATATATATCTATGGGCATTGTTTCACTTGAAACAAGTAATTGAATAATTTAATCTTCCACAATCACTGAGCTTGAATTAAAGCAATTTGTGCAAGCCTACGAAACAGCAGCTTTTATTTAGTACCAGTTTCAAGTCTGTAAATAGTATAGCTGCTGAAAACTCAGCGTCACGCTAGCCAGCCAGCCAGCCAGGCAGCCAAAGTGAATATAATAGCGCTTTTTTCCAAAAAATGCGCTAAAAATGTTGGAATATGAAGATGTTACAAATTTATTCAACTTCAATTTTGTTCCCAACTTTTTTTCTGTATCACTTATTGTTCAAGAGATAGAAGTACAAAACCAAAAAATCCAGAAGGGACTGACTGAATTTGCTGGTGCTCCATCACAATTACAACTGGGCCATTTCAGATAGGTCAGCTACCATATAGCACCATATAACTTTACTTCAAGCCTAAAAAATACTTTTGAAGAGACAAGAATTGTATAAGAAATGCGACGAAGCTACCAATTGTGCGAAGTGGATACAAAGAGCGCTTCCGAAAGTACAAGGATTGCTGGAAGATGATTGTGACTTCCAAAAGGATGTACCTTCAAGAAAACAATGTATCAGGTACTTAAATTAGCTCTAACACAATACTTTAGACGCTAGAAGACCAAAGTCGCTGAAACACGTAGTGTGCAAGCTTTCTTCAAAAAAGTCTATATTTGACAGGAAATACCTCGTGATTGGTTGGAAATAGAAGAGAATGTACTGGAACATAATTTTTACAAATTTGATTGGCTCCAATTTTGTGTTAAACCTTTTTTTTATATGACCAACTGTTCAAGAGATAGAGGCACAAAACCAACAATCGGCAGAATTTACTGATGTTTCATCACAACTCCACATTTATTACAATTGGGCTATTTCAAATATGTCAGCTACCATACGCCTGTATCCTAAGCCGAAAAATACTGTAACATGCGAAAGTGTCATAATTCATAAAAATAAAATAAGCTCTGAGTCCGCTCTTGTCTGGGCGGAGCCTTTTGTCTCTTTGTATTGCACCGCACCGCCCCGTACGGTCGAAAATTCTAGTAACGTGTTCTCGAATTGACCCAGAACATTTCCAGAAACGGATATCTGTATATATATGAGCAAACGACCTGATTAGGAACAATGAACAGTAAAACAGTGAAATAGTGAATATCCAGTGAGTGATCAGTGAAATAAATAAATAAGTTGTTGAAAATGAATATCTGTGGCTTTGATGTTGAAGATTAATAGTAGTAAGTGAGAAATAAATTGTATAGTGTTTGTTCAGTAATACTTTGAAGAATAAAACTTTATTTTCTTTTCGTTCATCAAATAGTGATTTTTATTTAATTATAAACAATTCCTTTGGAAGCAATGAACATTACAATATTTTTGAAGGGACAAGACTTGCAGTATAAATTGCGCGAAGTGAATATTCTAAAGAAGGCTTCCGAAAGTATAAATAATGCTGGATAAAGGTTGTGACTTCCAAAAGGATGTACCTTCAAGGTAACAAATCAAAATTAGCTCTACAACAATACTTTAGGTGTTGAGAAACGTAGTTCGCCGAAAAACGTAGTGCGTAAGCTTTTATCAGTGAATAGCCAATTTTTGACAGAAGATATCTCTTGAGTGGCTAGAAATAGATAAAAAATGTGTATATAAAAATTATAGAAAATTTGATTTCCTTAAATTTTGTATTAAAGCATTTTTGCTCTATGACTAAGTGTTTAAGAGATAGAAGCACAAAACCAAAAAGTCAAGGAGGAGATAGCCCAATTTGGTTGATGCTTCACCATTTATTACAATTGGGCGATTTCTTCCAATTAATTCAGCTGCTTTGAAGCCAAAAGATGGAAGAATCATCTAGATGATGCTTGTTACCTCAGAGATTTCGCAAATTACCATCTCTCACAATTACCGCAGCTTCCATTTAGTACTAGTTTCAAGTTGACTATTTATGCATGTACAAACTCAAAAATACCATTTAATCTTCATTGTTTAGTTATTGACTGACGGGAGGTCAAGTGCTGTACCTTAAAATAATAATTTGATCTTTATCAAGGCTATATAAAAAAAATACACCAAAAGTGAACAAATTTTCATCCAATAATAATAATTCATTCTAATAAGCTTCAAATTCGCGTCAAACAAGTCATTGAATGAATCCCGGACAGATTTGACAACTGTACATAATAATAGTGACACCCGCGGCGAAGGTTGTAACTAAATTTTTATCTACTTTAATAAATTTTAGTTGCCATATCCCTAATGTCATATATATCTATGGGCATTGTTTCACTTGAAACAAGTAATTGAATAATTTCATCTTCCACAATCACCGAGCTTGAATTAAAGCAATTTGTGCAAACCTACGAAACAGCAGCTTTTATTCAGTACCAGTTTCAAGTCTGTAAATAGTATAGTTGCTGAGAACTTAGCGTCATGCCAGCCAGCCAGCCAGCCAGCCAGCCAGACAGCCAAAGTGAATATAATAGCGCTTTTTTCCAGAAAATGCGCTAAAAATATTTTAAAAGGACAGGATTTGTTAAAGAAAGCAACTGGAAGCAATTGTGCGAAGTAAATATAAACAGTGTTACAGAAGTACAAGGACTGCTGGAAAAATGTTGCGACATCCTAAAAGATGTATCTTCAAGGAACAAATGTTCCCTAAAACTAAAATTAGTTCTATCACAATATTTCAGGCGCTAGAAGGCAAAATTTGCCGAAAAACGTAATTAACCTTATATCAGAGAAAAGTTGATATTTGACAGGCAATATCTCTTGAGTGATTAGAGATAGAGCAAAAATGTATTCAAATAAAATTGTGGGAAATTTGATTTGCTTTTATTTTGTATTGATGCATATTTTCGCTATGACCAACTGTTCAGGAAATAGAGGCAACAAACAAAAAATTAAGAAGGAACTGGCCAAATTTTGTTGATGCTCAATCATTTATCACAATTGGGTAATTTCTGATGGAATAGAGGATTTGCCAAACAATTCAGCGGCCATAAAGTCCCAAACGAGTATTCTCTAAGTTGAAAAATATTTTAAAAGAACAAGATTTGTTAAAGAAGGCAGCTTAAAGCAATTGCGCGAAGTAAATATAAACAGTGTTACTGAAGTACAAAAATTGCTGCCAAAGACTAAAATTAGCCCTACCACAATACTTTAGGCGCTAGAAGACAAAGTTCGCCGGAAAACGTAGTAAGCTTATATCAGAAAAAAGTCAATCTTTGACGGGGAATATTTCTTGAATGCTAAGAGATAACGCAAAATTGTAGATATTCAAAATTATGAGAAATTTTATCTGCTTTAATTTTGTATTGTGCCATATTTTCTCTTCGACCAACTGTTAAAGAGATACAAGCACAAAACCAAAAAATCAAGAAAAAAACGGTCCGAATTAGTTGGTACTTCATTATACTGCCTATTTATTACAATTGGATAATTTCAGCTACGTCAACTACCATACTGCTCCATACGACTTTACCCTGAACCGAAAAATGTTGTTGAAGGGACGAAAATTGTAATAAAAAAAAAATGCGATGGGGCAGCTGTCAGCAATTGCACGAACTGAATATAAGGAAAGCTTCTGGAAGTACAAGAAATGCTGGAAGAAAGTTGTGACTTCCAAAAGAATAAAGCTTCAAGAAAATTACGTCGGCAAAGCCTACCACAAAACTTAAGGCGCTAGAAAATCAAATTAGGTAATCCTTTATCGAAAAAAAATCGATTTTGACATAAAATATCTCCTAAACAATTAGAGATGGAGAAAACGTATTGATATGAACTTATAGGTAATTTATTAAGCTTTAAATATGTTTCGGACCATAGTTCACTACAACTAACTGTTTCGGAGACATGTACACAAAATAATAAATCCTAGATTCATTCTTCGAGCTGTTGATGTGCCTCTATGTGCCCCATTTCTCTTTTTTCGATCATCCAGGACAACCACTAGACTTTTTTCTATACATTGACTGGAAATAACAATATTGTCAAAGTCTCAAGTTATTTCTACCACAATATTTTGAGCGCTAGAATACAAAGTCCGCCGAAAAACGTAGTAAATAATCGATGTTTGGCAGGAAATATCTCTTAAACGGTTGAAGATAGAAAAAAACGTGTGACTATGAACTTATAGGGAATCTAATCAGCTCCAATTTAGTATAGGACCACGTTTTCAAAAAAATCAACTGTTTCAGATATACGGCAACGAAATAAGAAATTGACTCTCTTATCCATATACTCGTTTTTCGAGTTGTTGAGGTGCCTCTACGTGCCTCACTACGCTTTTCCAAATAATCGAGGAATACCATTGGACTTATTTTGTCATTTAATTTCACTTGCACCATATTACGCGTATTTTCAAACAGCCATAACTTTTGATCTATTCAATATGACAATAATAATTGTATATGCATTCTAAAAAAAATTTATTGCTCTTCAACTTTTATCGTAGAGATTTTTATCGTTAAAGCAATATATTAGGAGCTAGGAAATCAAGTAAGTCAGAAAACGTGATGCAAAAACTATTTTCAGAATAAAGTTGGTATTTGACAGCAAATATCTCATGAAGGATCGTGAGCAATTCGTCCTGTTAGTCAATTTAATCAGTAATTGAATAGTATTCTCCTCCGTCCGCCTCAACTACACACCTACGTCCAAACTTCAAGTAATATAATGATCTTCCAGTTATCTCGTTAGCTGTAATTTCCTTCATTTCCTGTAAAATAATTAACCCTCCTCAAATCTCCGCCGTCCAGCCCTGAGTACAGAGTTCTGCATTATTGGCGCGCGGCAGCTTATCCCCGCACATGAGGCATAAATTTCAGGACAATAGTGAGCTGTGTAATTTGTCACTTGTCCGAAGTATGATATGACGTCATACTGCTCATTAGCGCATCGCTACGAATCTCTCACCACCACCCACTAGAAACACCAGCATGCCAAAGCATAAATGCGATGGAGGAGCACGTATTCGCGATGTATGCAGTCACGGCTGCCTTTATCAAGGAAGTGATTGTTTTTGTTTGATACATATGGGATCCGTACTATATGAGCATTAATTTTGGTAATGGATTTCATGATAAATTCAAGTGAATTAGCTTTAGAATATTTATCCATACATACTTGGTTTGTTTGTTACGTTTGAAAGTAAAAACCCTCTATCATTCTTTATTAATAAACCGCATTGGAGAACAAACTCTCCGAAAACTCCACGGAATAGTTTTTGCTTCAGCAAAAATATAAATCGCCCATACAAAGAAACATACGTGGTTCTGGAATATAACAAAGTGACACCGTCCTATTTCACAGTTCTATACAAACACAGTTTCCCACAAAAACGAAGAAACTTTGCACATTACAGTCAGAATGATACGTCTGCAGTTGCTAGAGTATATATAAAAGTCATACAAAGATAAATATGTGTAGTTCACTACAATCTAAGTTGTTCAAAGTTAATGGAAGAAATCTGTCGATAGAAACATCTCCAAAGAGAACTGTGTTTTGGTGGAAGTATCGCAAAAGAGTTTACTCCAATTCTCACAGGCAATAAATAAATAATTCAATTTTCGACCGAAACTTATTCTCTGTATTTCCTGAATTTTCTATATTCTCTTCACTAAATTCTTTATATTCTTTAAGATCTATAAATTATTTATATTCGCTATACTTTTTATATTTTTTTAATTCTCTTCATCCTCTGAATTCTTCATATTCTCTGAGTTTATTATATTTTCTTGATTCTCTAAATTCTCTCCATTCTCTATACTCTTGAAGTTCTCTATACTTTCCATATTCTCTAAGCTATCTAAGTTCTTCTCATGCCCTAATTTTTTTCTAAATTCTCTATATTCTCTTCACTCCCTCAATTTTCTATATGCTCTTCATTCTCCAAGTTCTCTATATTATCCTTATTTCCTGATTTTTGTAAATTCTCTCCATTCTTCAGATTCTCTATATTTTCTGCGTTTTCTAAATCGTTTATATCCTTTTCATTCTCTGAACTCTTCATACTCTCTGAATTCTCTATAGCCTCTAAACTGTCTAAATTCTCATAGATACTCTTCATTCGTCAATTTTCCTATATTCTTTTTATTCTTCAAACTCGCTTACATTCCATGCTTTCTGAATTATTTATATTCTCTAAACTCTTAATATTTTCTGAATTAACAATATTCTTCAATTTTTTTATACTCTCCGCATTCTCTATACTCTTTAAATTCTTCAAGTTCTCCCTACTCTCTAGATCCTCTATACTCTCTTTATTCCCTACATTCTCTATATTCTCTACATTCTCCAAATTCTCAATATTTTTTAATTTCTCCAAGTTCTTTATATTCTTTGAGCTTTCTAGATTCTTTCTTTCCTGTACTCGCAATACTTTCCAAGTTCTCTGAATTCTTCAAGTTCTCTATACTCTCGGCATTCTCTATACTCTTTTAATCCTTCTTATTTTCTGAATCCTTCAAATTCTCCCTACTCTCTAGGTTCTCTATATGTATAATTCTTATTCCCTGCATTCTCTTTGATCTCTCATTCTCTAAATTCTCAATATTTCTTACGTTCTTCAAATTTTCCGTATTCTGTAAGCAATCTTTATACTTTTGATTCTCTAAGTTATCTATATTTTTTGAATTCTTCAAATTTTCGTTGCTCCTCAAATTTTTTATATCACCTTTATTTCCTGAATTCTTTATATTCTGTAAGCTTCAGATATCTTCTTCATTCTCTGTATTTTTTATTTTCTTCAAGTTCTCTCAACTCCGCATACTCTTTAATTCTTCCAAATTCTCTTCATGTCTTAAATCCTTTTTCTCTCCAAATTCTCTTTATCATTTTCACTCCCCAAATTTTTCATATGCTCTTCTTTCACTAAATTTTCTATATTTTTTAGCCCTCCAAATTCTTTATATTCTCTAAACTTTCGATATTTCCTTCATTCTGTCAATTTTCCAGATTCTCCAAATTTTCTATGTTCTATTTATTTCCCGATTTTTGTACTCTCTTCATTCTTCAGATTCTCTATATTTTCTAAGTTTCCTAAATCGCTTATATACTTTTCATTCTCTGAACTCTTTACACTTTCTGAATTCTCTATAGCATCCAAACTGTCTAAATTTTCACTATTTGCTAATTACTCTAGATCTTCTTCATTGTCCAAATTCTCTACATACTCTTCATTCGTCAAATTCCCTATATTCTCCTCATTCTTCAAACTCGCTATACTTTCCAAGCTCCTAGAATTCTTAATACTCTTCAAACTCTTAATATTTGCTGAATTAACAATATTCTTTCCTCTATATTCTTCGCATTCTCTATATTCTTTAAATTTTTCAAATTCTTTCCACTCTTCAGATTCTCTATATCCTCTTCATGCCCTACATCCTCTATATTCTCTACATTCTCTAAATTCTCAATATTTTCTAAGTTCTCTGAGTTCTTTATATTCTTTAAGCTTTCTAGATTCTTTATTCCCTAAACTCGCTATATTTTCCAAGATCTCTGAATTCTTCAAGTTCTTTATACTCTACGCATTCTCTATACTCTTTCAATCCTTTTAATTTTTTTAATTCTTCAAATTTTATTAGCCCTTCAAATTCTTTATATTCTCTAAACTTTCGATATTTTCTTAATTCCGTTAATTTTCTAGATTCTTAAAATTCTCTATATTCTCCTCATTTCCTGATTTTTATAGATTCTCTTCATTCTTCAGATTTTCTTTATTTTCAAAGTTTCCTAAATCGTTTATATACTCTTTACACTCTCTCTGAATTCTCTATAGCATCTAAACTGTCTAAATTCTCACTATTTGCTAATTTCTCTAGATTCATTCTTCATTCTCCAAATTCGCTACATACTCTTCATTCGCCAAATTCTCTATATTCTCTTCATTCTTCAAACTCGCTATACTTTCCAAGCTCTTTTAATTCTTCATATTCTCTAAACTCTTAATATTTTCGGAATTTACAATATTCTCCAACTTTTCTATACGCTCCACATTCTCTATATTCTTTAAAATCTTCAAATTCTTTCTACTCTCTAGATTCTCTATATCCTCTTAATGCCCTACACTCTCCATATTCTCTACATTCTCTAAATTCTCAATATTTTCAATTTCTCTAAGTTCTTTATATTCTTTAAGCTTTCTAGATTTTTTATTTCTGGTACTCGCAATACTTTCCAAGTTCTCTGAGTTCTTCAAGCTCTCTATAATCTCCGCATTCTTATTTTCTAAATTCTTTAAATTTTCCCTACTCTCTAGATTCTCTATATGTAATTGCTTCATTCCCTGCATTCTCTATAATCTCTAATACTCTGAATTCTCAACATTTTCCAAGTTCTCTAAGTTTTTCATATTCTCCAAGCCTTCTATATTCTCTTGATTCTCTAAGTTTTCTGTATTCTCTAAATTCTTCAAACTTTCTCAAATTTTCTATATTATCTTTAGTTCCTGAATTCTCTTCATTCTGTAAGCTTTCAATATCTTCTTCATTCTCTATATTTTTTATTTTCCTCAAGTTTTCTGTACTCTCCATATCTTCTAAGCTTTCCAAATTCTCTCTATGTCCTGAATTTTTTTTTTCTTCAAATTCTCTATATTTCTTCTACTCCCTAAAATTTTCTATATTCTCTTCTAAGTTTTGTGAATTCTCAATATTCTCTTTATTCACTAAGTTTTCTAGATTCTCTTTATCCTCTAAATTCTCTTTATTTCTTAAATCATCCTAATCCTCTTTATTCTTAAAGTTCTCTATATTCTTCTATTCTCCAAATTCTCCGAATTCTGTTTATTCTCTGAATTTTCATATTCTCTTCATTCCTAAGATTCTTCATATTCACTTCATTCCCCAAATTCGCTTCATTCTCTTAATTCTCTTCATTTTCAAAATTCTATATACTCTCTTAGTCCCCTGAACTTTCTATATTCTCATTATTCTCTATATTCTCTAAATTCTATATATTTTGTGGTCCTCATAACAAGTTTGACTCGTTCCAGAATCTCATTCGTGTTGTGAAACACTCGTTAAGTGAAAATCCATAAATTTATGACACATAACTACAAATTATGTTTTTCTATAGACGTAAATAAGTTGAAATAAGTGAATTTCAATTGCAAATTCGTAGTACACAAAAAATATCTCTAAATACTTCATATTGTTACGTGCAAAGGTGTCCTAATTAGTGAAGATAAAATAGGCCTGAACACATTCGAACATTCGAGTAGCTTGCTAGAATGACGTAGAAATTTCTAGAAGTGAACATCCAAATATATAAGGGGGAACAGCCTGTCTGAATGAGTAGTGAATATCCAGAGCGTGATCAGCTAAAAGCGAAGTGTAATAAATAAATAAGTAATTGTAAATAATTACCAGTGGCTTGAGGTTCAATAGTGATGAGTGAGAAATAAATTATATAGTATTTTCTTCATTTTCCAAGTTCTCTAAACTCTTCTAATTGTTTCAAATTCTTCATATCTATATATTAATACGGAAAGAGAGAGCTTTGTACCCCTTTCAAGGCATACTGCGCGCACGAAGAAATGTATGATGTAGAAAACTTAAAATTTATATGGAAAAGGACCGCAGACAGCTGAAATTATATACAGGATTTATATATTTTTCGCTGGTATATTTAGAAAAATATACACTAAATGAAAAAATGTCTGATATCTAATTCACACTGCCCTGAGGGAAAGTAGGGAGGGGGAGGAGTGCAAGAAACGCATTTTCTCACGTTAAGAGTAGACCTGAAGGACAGTTCAATGCGCACACCTCAAAACAAGATTAAAAAAAGCTGTCTGAAAATTAATTGAATGCTGAAAAGTTACTGAGAGGACAAGATGAAATAGTTTGAGAATCGCCGATCGTCATAGCATTATATTGGCAACATTCTGCTAGAACACAGCCCGCATTACATATTAATGTATAGATATTCCATGTAAATGTAACATACACGTTTACCATGTTGGTAACAAAAGAAATGCGATCAGTTGTTCTATCGAAAAATAAGAGCATTTTAAGGGTGGTTTCACAGACAATATTACAAGTTCACACCCTCTGCAGTGTCCTATATTTGGCATGGAAATGAAATTCCTTTTTCAACAGGATAAACAACATTGGGGGGCTTGAAATAGGATACTAATGGAAAATTTAGTTGGAACCGCGAAAACAAGAGGAGAAATTCAAAAAACAAAGTTTGATGTTCAAATAGTATTATTTTTATCCTGAAGCTTATATATATAATAAATAATTCTATAGAGATAATTGAAAAAAGATATTTCTCAATAAATACATCGCAAAGTTAAAGGATGAACTCTAAAAGATATAAAGTGTAGTGAATCGTGAATCACATTGTAACTTTGAGCACGAACATGATTATTTCCGGTCTCGCTAATAATGCTATCAATTTCGCTCCGATTTCCTTTATTCCGTTTCTATAAACACTGATTCTTTATCTTAATTCTCAAGTGTATCACAATAAAATTGTTCAAAAAGAAGTTTTCAATCGAGACTTCAACGTAAAAAGAAGGCATTAAAGGTTCATCAAATTAAAGTTTAATAGATAAAAATACCATAAAATCGATTGTGCTTTAGTTTAAAAGTTTACTACAGTATTTTAAACACAGAAGCATGTGAATTTTGGGTTAAATGGTGGGAAATTCATCTTGATTTTATTTATGAAAGGATGAGCGGTTTGGCAATCTCCTCTGATACCAAATCAAATTAAATAGTCGTTTAATCCTGACAAATAACGTTAGATACGTAACAGGCGGATAATATATGACTGGAACATATGAGTCTGTCTGCCATGAATACCTTTCATCAATCTCTCCACCAATTTCCATTTCAATGCAATGGCTAAAATCACACTGAATTACTGTAAACAAACACAGATTGAATGACGTCGGTGCAACAACAGCAAACACATTAACGTCACGCCGTGTCACATTTTGGTGGCCGCTGTCTTTGTATACATAATTGCAATATATGTCGAGTACTGCCAGCGAACAGAGCATCTGCACAGTGCACATACGACAACAGGAATACAGAATGCAGGAATAGCAGGAGAAAATTGCATTGTCGACTAATTTAAGGTCTAAACATATGTGGCACATATGTCGACCTCATATTCACCATTATCAAAGTATTCCTCAACTATTCCTTGAACATGAGTTTATTAGACTGAGAAATAGTGTCCATAATTACAATTACTTCTAGCAATAAAGTTTCAAAAGCATCACGATCAGGACATTTGACATTCACAGGACGCTCGATTTCGCATGCGTCATGCATTATTAGTCCATCACATATTGAGGCAATTGCAGATAGCAATTCAAAGGGTAGGGGGTTGTAATATAATCCTGTTATTGGCAGAAGGACTCTGCCTGCTGCAGGCATTCTAAGGCAAAAATTTATTGCAGGATCGTGGAATAGGAACAGATGAAATACAGAAAATTTTATTCAGAAATATATTGTTTCACTTTATTCCCAGTTAGTAAATTTGCAGAAGCAATGAGTAATTGCAATTTTATTATCCATGCAATTCAACATCTTCTGTAAAGATATCAAATTATTTAAATCCGTCAATCACTCTTAAAATTGTTTAAAGAGAGTTATTAACTACGCAGAACAATCTTTGATTGGTACTGATCCTTCCAGGATAATCCTGAGTCCCTAAATACACTTTGAGAGGCAGTATTAATCTTTCAGAACAATTTCAATAGTTGCTAATTCCTCAAAGTCCAAGATAGACGTGAGTCTTAAACTGTTGTCTTGCTCGAAAAGTGCAATATTTAGTACGTTGTCAACAGAAAATATTGTCACAAATATGAAATATTTGTAGTAATTAGGTCACATAATTATTTATTTAAATTCATTGTAACTGGAATCCTAGTTAGTACTGACAAGGTCGATGTTCAATTGTCGGACATGATTGACAGGCTATGGTCACTAGATGTTCGGTAGTTGCCAGGCAACAACTGTTAGACAATTGAATGTTGGCCCATTGTCGGTTTAGCTATATAAGAGTGTAAGCTAGGAGAGGAATTCAGTCAGTCAGTGATTCAGTAAGAGTAGATGTGAGCGATATTGTGAACATGCGTGTTTGTAAAGTGAAGATTTACACTATAACCTGTGTAGATAAATTATTTACAATAAAACTGTGACAATATCTAAAATTGCATCAGTGAATATTTATTCCTTAGCACAGTCTTTCTTCCAGGAAGAACGTCGTGCCTTAATTTATGTCAGGCTGTAAAAAAGTGATACTTGTGCTGCATAATTGACTGTGTTGTCAATTGAAACTATACAATATTGAGAATATGTCTATACTAACAAAAAATCAAAATTATTATCTTTCGGGAAGAATATTTATCCCCTGAAACAGTTCCTGATCCATGCTTAATATTTCAGATTAGTGAAGTGACTGCCTAAATTTTGTCAAACTCAGAACGAAATATTATAGCAGCAAGAAGAATAAAGAGGATACAGATAGCTTAGAGGATATAGAGAATATAGGAAATTTATGGCATGAAAAGAATCTGAGAATAAAGAAAAAATATACTAGAAAATATAGAGAATTTAAAGGATAAAGAAAATATAGAGAATTTAGGGACTAAAGAAAGTATAGAAAATTTAGAAACAAAAGAGAATCGAAGAATTCAGGGTATATGGAGGATTGAAAGAGTTAAGAGATTATGCGGAGAATATAGAGAATTAATAGGATGTAAAGAATTCAGAGAATATTGAAAATTATCTTTCAATTCTCAAAGGATTATATATTTTCAATATTCTCTGAATCCTTTACATTCTATTAAGTAATTCTCTATACTCTCCATAATCTCTGAACTCTCTCAATTCTCCATATATCTATATTCTATATTCTCTTTAGTCCCTAAATTCTCTATATTTTCTAAGCTCTTTTATCTTCATTCTTAAATTTTCTTCATGCCATGAGTTTCCCATATTTTCTATATCCCCCAAGCTATCTGTATTCTCCTCATTCTCTATTTCAATTCTCAAAGCTTAGAAAATATGATGAATTCAGAAAATAAGGAAAATATAGAAAATTTGGGGAACAAAGAGAGTATAGAGAATGGAAAAATGAAGAAATTATAGAGAATTCATGAAACTTAAATAAAGAGAATCGAAAGAATTTGGAAAATTAGGAATAAAAAAAGCTTGAAGAATCCAAAAAATTTTGGGAGCTTGGAAAATATAGAAAATCCAGGGAATGGAGAGAATATCAAAAATTTGAGAGAAATAATAGTGAGCTTAGAGAATATGGAAAATATGAATAATAGAGAGAATATAAAATATTCAGAGTATAAAGAGAATATAGAAAAAAATACAGCAAATCTAGAGCTTAGAAGTTATAGAGAATTCAGTGAGTATGGAAAATATAGAGAATTTAAGATATACAAAAATATAGAAAATCAAGAGAATTAAAAGCATTTAAGGAATAAAAAGAATATAAAAATCTTAGAGAATATGGAAAATATAGATAATTGAGACAATATAATGTATTCAGAGTATTAAGAGAATATAGAGAAGAATATAAAGAATTTAAAGCTTAGGAGATATAGAGAATTCAGTGAGTATAGTGAATATAGAAGATTTAAGGAGCACAAAAATATAGAGAATCAAGAGATTAAAAAGCATTTGAGGAATAGAGAGAATATTGAAAGTTCATGGAATATGGAGAATATGGATAATTGAGAGAATATAAAGCATTCAGAGTATTAAGAGATTATAGAAAAGAATTTAGAGCTTGGAAGATATAGAGAATTCAGTGAGTATAAAAATATAGAGAATTCAAGGAATACAAAAATATAGAGAATCAAGAGAATAAAAAGCATTCGAAGAATAGGAAGAATATAAAAATCTTAGAGAATATGGAGAATAAAGATAATTGGGACATTCAGTATTCAGAGTATTAAGAGAATGTAGAAAAGAATATAAAGAATCCAGAGTTCAGGAGATAGAGAGAATTCAGTGAGTATAGAGAGAATAGAAAATTTGAGGAATACAAAAATATAGAGAATCAAGAGAATAAGAAGCATTTGAGGAATAAAGAGAATAAAAAAAGTTTATAGAATATGGAGAATATGAATAATTGAGAGAATATAAAGCATTTAGAGTATAAAGAGAATATAGAAAAGAATATAAAGAATTTAGAGCTAAGGAAATATAGACAATTCAGTGAGTATAAAGAATATAAAGAATTTAAGGAATACAAAAATATAGAGAATCAAGAGCATAAAAAGCATTTGAGGAATAAAGAGAATATAAAAAGCTTGGAGAAGAAAAATAATTTAGATAATTGAGAAAATACAGAGAATCAGGGGAATATAGAGAATCTAGGGAATAAAGATAATAAAGGGTGCTTCAAGAATAAATTAAATTTGGAGAGCCTAGGAAATGAAGAGTATTCAACCGATCAGATAATATGAAAAGTATGGAGATTTTAAAAAATACAAATAATTCAGAGAATAAAGAACATACAGAAAAATGAGAGAGTATAAACAATCTGAAGAACTTGGAAAATATAAAGAATTCAAAAAATTAAGAAAATATAAGGAATTTGGGGAATAAAGAGAATATAGAAAAATTATGGAGAGGAGAGAATTTAGAGAATACAGGAAATAAAAAGAACTTAGAGGATGAAGAAAATATGGGAAGTTTAGAGAATATGAAGAATTTAGGAATCTTGAAAAATATAGAGAATTGAAAAAATTTAGAGAATATAGAGAATTCTGGGAATAAAAAGCATTTGGAGAATCAAGAGAGTTCGGAGAGCTTGGGAAATAAAGGGAATTTAGAGAATGAAGAGAATATAGAAGGGTCAGAGAATCTGGAGAATTCAAGGTACTCCATAAGTATATAGAATTTAGAGGATAAAAAGAATATAGAGAATTTAGAAAATAAATTATGATGATTTTTGAGTTCAGTAGGAATGATATCGGTCGGAGAATTAAAAATGAATCACCAATCTAGAATTGAAGCAACTGGACATAAAACTAAAAATAGAATAATAGCTAATGAATAATTGACTGCGGTACCACTAAAAAATTCTTTCTAGTGTGATGAAAGAAATTTTCATCTCTCAGAACAATATTCGGTTGATGCTAATACTTCCAGGATTGATTTGAGCACCTCAATTATCATTGAAAAATAATTTTGATCGATACAAATCCTTCCAGGATGGACATGAGCTTATAAGAAAGTAAAATAATATTTCTTTGTGAGACTATAGAGAATTTAGAAAAGAATATTTATATTTCAGAACTGTCAAGTCTGGAAGCAAGTTATTGACAGTGTTTTCAACCGAAATATTTTATTTAGTACCTACTGTAGAAGCTACAACGGTGATAACGTGATAAGAATGCTTTTAGATTCGAGCTCCACAATGTTCGACTGAATATCGTAAAGAACTACAGTCACATTTGATTTTCAGTTGTAACTACATACATTTTTAGTGATGATAAAATCTGAATTATCTTTACTTGTATACTTTTGAACGATATCATCACCATCATCATCACAAAAAATAACCATTAAAACTAACAACTCCAACATGTTAAATTTATTTTTCGATACTCGATTTTTAATTCCTGATACAGGCGAAAAGTAAACATTACTTGATACACCAACACGTTTTTTCATCTCGTTATTCCATCGCCCGTTACACAAATAACAAAACATCGATGTACCAGCTAAAGGGACATGAAATCCGTTTTGACCAATCGAAAATATTTCAGAAGAGTAAATAACACCTGCGGAGGAGCCCTCTAATTCCGCAACCCTTTATTATAACAACCAATCAGGTGAAGCGTATATAGTGTGTGCTGTAATTATTACACATTGATTTACGTGCCGCTTTTGACGGATCTCACACTACATGCCTTCCTGCCTTGTCTCCGGTGATTATTAAACAGATTCCAGCGTACAACAAGAGACTCAAGCCTATTATTCATACACCCTTTGTTAAAAGTGGCTTTATTAGACACTATATATATTGATCACTTTTGTTCAAGATTCCAAGAGATTTTTACGGACAATAAACATAAAGACATACTTCAAAGTGCTAAACTTCGAATACAGGGGTGCTTCAAAGTTGAGGACAGCTGTGCCTCTGATGAACCACAATATGAAGCCCCAAGCTCGTCCGTTCAACACTATCACCCTGTTAATTGATATCAAACACATGTTTACTAACCCGAATTGGTTAGCTTCCAGTGTTTCACATCACACATGAGTAAAATTCTTTGAGAAATCACCAAATAGTTAGTCATTGGAGAGATTTGGAATCTCGTCTAACGCTTCGAGAAATTCTCTTTTTTCTGTAAGGGTGCGAACGCTTTGTTTCCTTTTGTGGCCAGATTAGAAGCAGGCCAATAAAATCTCTATTACACTGATTCTTTTAGCGAATTCTCGCAATATTTCAGGACTAATCACACATCAATCTTCACACCCAAACACAATTAAACTTCTCGAATCCTCAACAAACGAAATCAATAAAAGCTACTTTCTCCAGTCGGGAGTTTTTTCGCTAAGAGAACAGCAGCAGGAACGGCTCTCCTGCGTGATAACTCATAGCTTCAGTGGCGTGGTATCACTTACTTTTTCCGTCAATTTTTTCCTCGGGCGATAAGAACTCGCGCCTTCTGTGACTGGAATAATAATCAACGTGTTGACGTCAAACGTGACGATTTATTAAGAGGGCTTTTGTGGTAGGGGTGGAGCTGAGAAGCTTAAGGCCGTGTGTAAATATTTAACATGTCCACGTCGTAAGCAGAGATGCGTGACAATGGTTTTTAGAGTGCTATATGAACCCGGTAATTTATGCTGAATGTTAACTTTCATGAATTTACATTGTGATAATTTCGTTTGTTTAACACATTGTGTAAAAAGCGGTTATGTTTTAATAATTAATTCAAACTTACCCTAAGCACTCGACTTTTTTGTTCAAATTACTGAAATGAGCAATTGTTGACTGCTGCCGCCATAAAAGCCAACATACATTTATTTATTTTTTTACCAAATTTTCGAAAAAGTCTACCTATCATATATTGTTAATAATTGCAAAGTTTTTAATTGGCAGTTCAAATTTCACCAAACTTTATTCTTTTTCAGCTCATTAATCTGCTATACGAGATCCTAATTTCAGTCGTTTATTGATTGCAGACCATCCATTCTGCTTTCCAATACAAATAAATATCCCATTCCAAAATAAAAAATAATATATTCTGACTTAACTATCAACTTAGTTTCACTTACAAGTAAGTGAAATGTTCTGCAACTTCCAAAGAGGCTTCTAACAAGAAGAGACTCAAAGCTCACAGTAAAACTTTACTCTTGTTATCAAGAAGCCATTTTAGTCTTTAATAACCTAATTTATGACGAGTAAACTTAATCGTTGCAACTTGCATATTATAAGGACTTTGAAATGTCAAGCAACTATGTTCCAATCGAGCTTTAGAACGATTCAACGTATGTGCTATGAACCACGTAGATTTTATCTAAATTGAAGTTCTAAATTATATGAGGATGAAGCTGTAATAATGGTTAATACTTCATATTAAACTTTACTGCTTGATTAAAATCTATTCACCTTTGCCCACAGTACTGCATCGGTAGTTTATGTGACACTTTTTCTGCGATGCTTCTCTTTGAGTGAGAAAGACTTCAAGAAAAAGGAAGTGTAAGTCGTGTACCAAACTTCGAGATAATATCTTCATAGATTGTTCGAAAAATCAAAATCTGATTTCACAAGGTTACAAAAATACACAGGTAACTTTAGACACATGCTTTGTCGTCATTAGAACTCTTTAGTACTGTGTAGCAAGCCTCAAATAGTCGGATTTGTGAACCACGAATGAAACTATGAAAAGTAAGTTGATACATGGCATGGCAGAGATATAAATATATTGCAGTGCCATCTACCATAATGCAGCTGAAGTGGCAGGTCAGAAGTAATCAAATAATCAGTGTGGTACCCGAAGACCTTTCAGTGAAACAATTCTATACACAATCTGACTCTTTAGTACAGTATAGCAAGCCCCAGACTTGTGAACAGCGAATGAAACCATGAAAAAGGAGATAATACATGGTATGCAGAGATATAAATCTACTGCAGTGCCATCTATTATAATGCAGCCGAAGTGGCAGGCTAAAAAAATCAAATAATCAGTGTGGTACTTGAGGGCCTCTCAGTGAACCAATTCCAATCACAGTCTGATAAACACAGCTTGATTGGACGACTGCTTCTATCGTAGATCAAATATATACCGATTTCTCCATGAAAATATTCTTAATGTAATATGATTCAAATGAAAGAATCAGGACTTTGGTAACTTGTCATCAAATAAAATTGACATACTTGTCCTAACGTCATATCCCGTCAACATCTTCCAATACCAATTCGCATGTGTCTCGATTACTCACAGTATTTGAATAAGTGTGAAACAGAACCAGAATTAGTGGGAAAAGAGTTGCCCCACATATTTGGTATTTTAGTACATGGTCAGATTGAAAGTTAATAAGTTCAGCTTGTGCCATATTTTAATTTAATGTTAAACAAAATACTATATGGACTTTTAGTCGAAAAAATTGTCATGAAGGTCACGTACGATGAAAATGAAAACAAGGTGCAGTAGAAGAGGAAGCAGCTCGTGACGACTTCCTGGTACTGGACCATTGTAGGAGCAGCACTGTAGCAGGTGAGCATTTTGTTATTACGCTAGTTAGCAGAGTATATTTGATAAAACAATATGCATGAAATTATTATGAACGAATGAATTATTTTATTATCTCAAAAACATCTTTTACAACACAATTGACATTTAACAACTACTTCATCTATTTTCATAGCTTACTTATATTTCGTATAAGCAATACTAACACATTTGACGTCAAAAAATGGATTAAATCACCTCGAGTACCTCTAAAAAGCATCAATTTCTTGTATCGGACGGTTGTAGGAACACGACTGCAGTAAGTGAGTCTTTGGCGTCAAAAAACGGATTTAATCATCTCGTATGGCTCTCAAGAACCATCAGTGTCAGGTATCGAACGGTTGTAGGAGCACCACTGCAGTAAGTGAGCCTTTGACGTCAAAAATTGACTGAATTACTTCGTGTGGCTCTAAATAACCATTAATGTCTGATACGAGACAGTTGTAGGAGCATCACGGCAGTGAGCAAGCCTTTGGCATCAAAAGACGGATAAAATCACCTCGTGTGGCTCTAAAAAAACCATCAATGTCTAGTACCAGATGGTTGTAGGGGCATCACTGCAGTAGGTGAGTCTTTGGCATCAAAAAACGGATTGAGTCACCTCGCGAGGCTCTAAAAAACCATCAATGTCTGCTACCAAATGGTTGTAGGAGCACAACTGCAGTAAGTAAGCTTTTGGCGTCAAAAGACGAACTGAATCGCCTGATGTGGCTGAAAAGCATTTTGGGGACGACTGGAGATAAATTCAACATTGTCAGGTACAGGTGGAAATAATTGCAGTTGGAAATCTGCAATATCAACTTGGACAAACAGTAGTTCTAGATAATTAACGTTCGAAACGTTTAAAAATGTCTATGACTAACGAAATCACCATGAAGATTCAAAAGAAATGAAAGCTTGCTGACTTTGTGCAGATCCACCAGTATATGTTTTATACATGTCAAGGTAGGAAGTTCGTTCTTTATTATTTGGAAGGTGTACGACGAAGCTTGAAAGTCAAGCCGAAGAGAAAGAAGCAGCTTGTAGCGATTCTACAAAACTACTATTGTCTAGTCTCAAGCGGTCAGGGTTAAGGAAATTTGTTCAATCCTTTTATTGAAACATATTATTTTTTACTTGGATACCAATCTTGAAACAGTTTGTTTTTTCAACTACAGTGATTCCTATGATAACGGGTGGGCGAAAGTAGTGAGTGTAATTATTTTCGTCCACTCACTCTTTCCTAACGAAATAAAGAATAAACTACAATACATTTTATTACATGTATTTATTGATATGAAAATGAACTTCATAATTATTAAAAATTGCGTTACTTAAACAAGATATACCAGCAACTGAAAACTGATGAGACTCTGTAGTTATCGTAGTAACTTTTGTGATTTCAACTTGAGTGCTATTTCTATTACTTGTTTTCTCTTCTTTGTTGATTATATTCCTCGCAAAATTTCATTATTATCTTGTTCCATTTTAGTGTCACAATTTATATTCGTAAAAATATAAGGACAAAACAATTTTAATATTTTTGACAATTGCGGATGTTTATATTTACATGATCCATAACAACGCATCCGCCGCCTATGTTACTTTATACTTTATAAATGATCTTTGTTTAAGAAGTGTAATAGATAATAAGTTGAAAAGTTGAAAATTGCTTCGAAAAACATACATTTTTTTATTTTTGGAATCTTTAGGCTATCGATTTCGGACAATCGTCCATCCTCAGGCCTTGGCGTCAATGGTTTATGGTTTAAAAGCAGCTAAGTTTGTAAAATCGATAGCCTAAAGATTCCAAAAATAAAAAAACGTATGTTTTTCGAAGCAATTTTCAACTTTTCAACTTATTAACCTTTACATACTACCATGGAGAAATTTATTCAAAATAAGTGTAATAGATTTTAATGTTTTAATGAATGTTTCAATAATAGGATTGAACAAAACGCTATACAGCACTCGTGAAGAAACGAATTCGCTCACTTGTATGCCTTTGCACACTCGGCTAGCGCCTCGTGCACAAAACTGCCACCCTCGTGAGCAAAACTCATAGTTTCTTCACTTGTATTGTAATATACTATTAAATGCTACTGCGATAAGTCAACTTCTGGCGCTAAAAAAAGGAATTACGTCAGGTCGTGTGGATGAAGCACAGATGATGAACTTTCGGGATACTTGAAAACATCTACGATTAACGAAATCGTCATGAAGATCCATGATACTGTCCTAAGAGATACGAAAGCTTGCCGATATTGTGCAGATTTTGATGGGCCAAGTCCACCAGTATACATCTAAGCGAAGCTGAAAAGTCAAGCCGAAGGAAAAAGAACTGCTTGTGGCGATGCTACAAAGCTATCAATGTCTAGTACCAAGTGGTCAGGACAAAGGAAGTTTGAATGCCACTTCGATAGGTCAACCTGTGGCGCAGAAAAAGGATGGTTGCAGTTAAAAATCTGCAATATCAACATAGACAAACGATAGTTACAGATGATGAACGATCGGGACACTTGAAAACATCTACGATCAACTAAATCGTCATGAAGATCCACTATACTGTATTGAAAGATACGAGAGCTTGCTGATATTGTGCAGATTTTGATAGACTTAGTCCACCAGCTTATCTCTAATACATGTCAATGTAGGAGACTAGTAATTTGTCATTTAGAAGATCGCATCCAACGAAATTGGATAAAATTCAAGCAGAAGAGGTAGCAGATTCTGAAAAGATTCCGGGGGCTTCCAGAGATCAACAAGCAATAGAAATGTAACTGCCACTACAATGGGTGAGCCTGAAGTGCAAAGAAACACAGTTGAATCTCCTTGTGAGAGTGAAGAGCACATTGGAGATAAATAGAAGGTGGATTCAAGAGATAGTCAACATTGTTACATACCGATGGAGATGGTGACAATTGGAAATCTGCAATATCAACATTGCCAGACGGTAGTTACAGATGATGAACGTTCAAGGCACTTAAAAACATCTACGATCAACGAAATCGTCATGAAGATCCACGATACTGTATTGAAAGATACGAAAGCTTGCTGATATTGTGCATATTTTGATAGACCAAGTCAAGGTAGGGAACTAGTCTCTTGTCAATTTGGAAGATCTCATCCAACGAAATTATAGAAAATTCAAGCAGAACAGGAAGCAGTTTACTGAGATTCTAAAAAGCTATCAGGGGCTTCCAGAGAACAACAATTAATGAAAATTTAACTGCTACTACAGTGGGTGAGCCTGTAGTGCAAGAAACACAGTCGAGTCACCTTGAGTAGGTGAAGAACACATCGAAGATAAGCAGGAGGTGGATCCAAGAGATGATCAACTTTTTCAGATACCGGTTGAAATGATGGTAGTTGGAAATCTGCAATATCAACATTTCCAAATGATAGTTACAGATGATGAGCATTCGGGACACTTAAAAACATCTACGATCAACGAAGTCATCACAAAGATCCGCGATACTGTCTTGAAAGATACGAAAGCTTGCTGATATTGTGCAGATTTTGATAGACCAAGTCCACCAGTATACATGTCAAGATAAATAACAAGTTTTTTGTCATTTGAAGATCGCATCCAATGAAATTCAAGCAGAAGAGGGAGCAGTTCATGGAGATTCCAAAAAGCTATCAGGGGCTTCCAGAGAGCAACAAGCAATGGAAATTCAACTGCCACTACAATGGGTGAGTCTGTAGTGCAAGGAAACACAGTTGAGTCTTCTTATGGGAGTGAAGAGCACGTTGAAGATAAGCAGGAGGTGAATTCAAAATTGTTAGGTACTGATGGGAATGGTGGCAATTAATGATCTGCAATATCAGCTTATGATGAACGCTCGAAAGGCTTTCAAAGGCTACGACCAACAAAATCGTTCCAAAGATCAATGATGTTGTTTCAAATGGTCGCCGACTGAAGGTACCAGAACCTGCTGGCATTGAGCAGATATCAGATTCTAGAATATAACTAGAAGAAAATTGCACACAAATGACCTACAGTCAGACAGAAAAGAAAATAGCTCTTGGTGCTTCTAAATAACCACCAATTTCAGGTACCCCTGATCGCAGACCACCAGGAAACGATGGGCAAGTGAAAGTGTATCATTGCGAAAGGTGAACCAGTAGTATCGAGAAATGCAGGTGAATCACCTTTTGGGGTGAAAAGCAGGTCAAGTACAAGCAGAAAACTCATACACGCAGAGGTCAGCATTACTAGGAACTGCTGAAGATAATGGTAGTTGAAGATCAATCAACATAGACAAGCGATAGTTCACAAAGCTCCCACGAACGTATTTCAAAAGATTCAGTCTTGAATGGTGGCTAACATTGGTGACATTGTCCAAATTTCGGTACACCGAGTCCACAATATTTTATTGACTATTCTGGGTATGAAAGAGCTTTCCAACCAATGGGAGGCAGGTCTAAAAACAGTCAATCGAAGTCAAGTGTGTTTGAATTCATTTAAACGCAACTTCGTCGACGATTTATGCCAAAGACATAAAAACGGACAAAACAGCAGGTAGGTAAAGGTGAAAGTGCACCAAAAATCTGCAGGAAAAATCATGACAACAGTCTTTTGAGATTCTTGTGAAAGTAATGCTCTTAGATTAACTTAAAAAGCAGGACCATTACCGGAGAGTATAACGCTTTACTGTTGGACCATTGAGCTTTTTGCCCACATAAATATTGTGCCATTTTGCTTCATCAATTGAAGAATGACGGAGGGTATCAATTCATATTGATCAATTCATTTCCTACTTGTCAACAGGATGAAGACTGATAATTTTACTATACAAGTGAATGCAGTCCAAACAATAAGATTAATCATCTATTAATTCTATCATTGACCTAGAATAACAGTTCGAACATTCGCGTTATTGTCTAGGGCATTAATATATTGAACATTTATTAATTAATCCCAATTACGGAACAAACGTCCAATAATGATTATATTATCATTCAAAACCATTCTGCCTCCAGCCAATTTTAATTAGAATGTAGATAAACAGTTTAATAGTAAACTACAAGTGATTATATTCATAGTTGTTATTCATTTATTATATTTCACTCTACAATTTCATTTTTATGGTATACTACAAAGTTTTGATGGACATATCAATCGCCAAGTTAGGAAAACAAACATCAAGTAAGGAATTATGACAGATTTAATGTCAAACGAATATTATAGTCAACTAAACGCAAATGATGGCAAATATTTGTGATTAGTATCATAAAGGATTCATCATCGAATCAAACGTCACTGCAATATTTCGATTAGTGCAAATACCTATAAAACGTAATTTATCTCTCATAATGAACTTACGCTATTTGCTATACTGACATATTTGTTTGTAACATTATAAATTTACAACTGCATTTGGTCAGTTTGAACAGAACTTCATCAATGAACAATATGTGCCCTGAAACTTTATTAAAAGCAGCTGTTGCTGAAACAGGCTGAGAGGGAATATTATATGTGGTTTAAATTTAGGGACGTTGTTTGCGATCGTTGTTTGGTTGAGACGTGGCGGAAGTGGGACGAGGAATAGTTTGAAATAGTAAATTAGAGAAGTGATAATTTATTCATTGTAGGGTTTAGCATTTAGTTTGTCCTGGATTTCATTGCTTTCATTCCGCGAAATTACTGACGTTTAGCAACTCTGGAAAATTTAATGTAAGTAACAAGGAAATTATCAAATGCAAATGGATTTTTAATATTATCAGTCAATATTTTACTTCAGGTAGCCTTAAGGTGTTACTGTTTAGTTGGTAAATCATCGGGTGAACTTTGTTGACCTTTTTAACCACCTTTAAACAACAAGCGGTGTCTAGGCAAATTCCGGAACAATAAAGCATGTTTGACGTTTGGTAAAAGAATGACGATCATAAATTCACTTTGAACAGAAGCCCACAACGACAGTGAATCCCCAGATGAACTAGTTATGTCATACTGTCACATAAAATAACTCATAGATACCGCAAGGCGAGTATACACTTCAAAATAATCAGTTCTTTCGCTTTTTTGGTGCTTATCATCAACATAGCCGAAATTATTCATTAAAATTCAAAGTACATTAATGTACTTGTATTTTACATTGCTTCTTGAGTATTGTGAGCTGAATCAACTTTCGTGTTCAAAGAATAACATTTTCACGTGAATCTACGTTTATTTATGTTCAAAGAGCATCGTCAGAACTCCGCTTGTATTTATTTACTTGTCTAGTGTTTACAATGGCTTGAAGTGAACAAAATCCAACTGCAGCTTAACTTCAAATGCCTCACTTTTAGATTTTACAATTTTCTGAATTTCAAATGGGAGCTTTTCCGTTCTACAGCAAACAGGAAGTGGCGCATACGAGGAAAGTTTCTAATCGATGTTAGCGTCAAACTTTTAAAACGCCTTCCGTCGCCAGGGACGACTCCAGGAAGATAGGGATGCAGAAAGGCGAGCAGCAGATGGACGCGCCGACAAAGAATATGTTCAAAGTTTTGCTTTCTAGACTAATTCACTGTGGCATTGTGAGGCGAGAAAAGTTAGTCTGATAGGCGACCTTGACGAGAAAAACTTTTTTTGAGGACGAAATTATAATACGGTGCCCCACACGTCAAACGCGATTGACATTAACAACAAACATCTGGTAGAACTAATTCTAGATTAGTAGCTAATTAATATTTGAACATCTTAATTTAACTCAACAATCCTCAACTCCCCGGAGTTCGTATTCCGGAACTAACCCCAATCAGGCAATCACCAACGGACCCCGTCTCTCCTCTATCATACTGATCACAACCTCCTACGATTGACCTCCGTTTCTTGGCGTCCTGCTGAATGCAGGTTCGCCGCACATTCATTTGAATTACGACTTGGAGCGGACGTAAATCGTCTGTCCGAAGTCAGGAGCCGATGAAATGAACCAAGTTCCACCGCAAGCTGAAAAGTGCATCAGTTACCCGAACGAACGTGATTATATATAATGTCCTCTGCGAACTTGGCCGCTTGGGCCTATATTACATGTCAACGGACCACTGTACTGGACAGAGATAAAATAGGGAAGTAAGAAGGGATAGACTTCCTTTATGAAGTCCTGAGGAATGAAAAAAAATTATAGTAGACATTGCAATATATTATTTATAGAAGAAGTGACGTCATTCATAAAAAAAACAACTTTTGGAATATATTCACATCCTATCTCCGTATTTCTCTTGCAGCTGAAGTTTCATCAATATTGAAAAAAAAAAAAAACATAATGAAAAATAGTCGTTGAACTCATACTTCAAAAACACATGTAACTTTGTAATATCAGTTAATTTACCAACTGAAAAATCCATAAAAACTTCAACAGAATACACAATTCGTCATTATTGATTTTCATGTCCAAACTGTCTGAATATTCACAGAACTTCGATGCATTAATATAAACGTCGACAGGAACATTTGAAAATTGCATTTTTTTTGACACTATCTCCTCAAGTGTCGCAACAGCTCAGATTGAACATAATAGGAGTTTGAAACAGATGTGGAGACTGGAATTATCCAAAAAATATCGGAGATACCAAATTAAGAATAGCACCAGTTGGTTGAGTGTGCCATGTTCAATTAGTGTACCGAATTTCAAAACGATTGAGCAGAAAAAACAGATTTTCTGGAGGAGAATCTGAGAATAGCCAAAATTTAAGGATGGCGACAACGATAGGCTTTTTTGTTTCAAAATATTTTGAATTTGTCATAAAATAATATGAATTTCGTATTAGTGATACCCAAATGACAATGGAACCAATCGATTAGATGTATCATCAACTATAATTGTACCAAATTTCAAAGCAATTGAACAACAAATACGGATTTTATAGAGAAAAATATAAAAAATTGTCAAAATCTAAAATTTATGCCAAGAGGTAACAATTGATAAAAATGTTTGAAATTTTTTATCCCCAATATTTTGAGTTTGGCATGAAATCATATAGTTTCGTAGGTGTAGATTACAAATCTGTGGAAAAGAATTGTGTCTGAAGGCCTGTTTTCGAGATATCAGCATTTATAAAATTATTAGCGGAAGCGGAGGTGGAAGCGGGAGCTCAAAATATCATATAAATATCAATGATACCCAAATGACAATAGCACCAATCGAATAGGTGTATCATCAGCTATTGGTGTACCAAATTTCAAAGCAATTGAGCCACAAATACGGATTTTATAGAGAAAAATCTAAAAAATTGTCAAAATCTGAAATTTATGCGAAGAGGTTACAATTGATAAAAATGTTTAAAATTTTTTATTCCCAATATTTTGAGTTTGGCATGAAATAATGTATTTTCGTAGGTGTAGATTACGAAACTGTGAAAAAGAATTGTGTCTGAAGGCCTGTTTTCGAGATATCAGCATTTTTAAAATTGTTAGCGGAAGCGGAGGTGGAAGCGGGGACTCGAAATATCATACAAATATCAATGATACCCAAATGACAATAAAACCAATCGAATAGATGTGTCATCAGCTATTAGTGTACTAATTTTAAAGGTGATTGAACAACAAATGCGGATTTTATTAAGAAAAATCTAGAAAATCACCAAAATCTTAAATTTATGCTAAGAGGTAACAATTAATAAAAATGTTTAAAATTTTTTATCCCTAATATTTTAAGTTTGGCACGAGATCATATAGTTTTGTAGGTGTAGATTACGAATCTGTAAAAAAGAATTGTGTCTGAAGGCCTGCTTTCGAGACATCAGCATTTTTCTAATTGTTAGCGGAAGCGGAGCTGGAAGCGGGGACTTGAAATATTATATAAATATCGATTATACCCAAATGACAATGGAACCAATCGAATAGATGTATCATCAGCTATTAGTGTTCCAAATTTCAAGGTGAATGAACAACAAATACAGATTTTATGAAGAAAAATCTAGAAAATCGCCAAAATCTTAAATTTATGCCAAGAGGTAACAATTGATAAAAATGTTTAAAATTTTTATCCTCATTATTCTTAGTTTGGCAAAAAATCATATAGTGTTGTAGGTGTAGATTACGAATCTGTGAGAAAGAATTGTGTCTGAAGGCCTGCTTTTGAGATATCAGCATTTTTCTAATTGTTAGCGGAAGCGGAGCTGGAAGCGGGGACTCAAAATATCATATAAATATCAATGATACCCAAATGACAATAGCATCAATCGAATAGGTGTGTCATCAGCTATCAGTGTACCAAACTTCAAAGTGATTGAGCAACAAATACGGATTTTATAGAGAAAAATCTAAAAAATTGTCAAAATCTGAAATTTATGCGAAGAGGTTACAATTGATAAAAATGTTTAAAATTTTTTATTCCCAATATTTTGAGTTTGGCATGAAATCATATAGCTTTGTAGGTGTAGATCATGAATCTGTGAAAAAGAATTGTTTCTGAAGGCCTGCTTTCGAGATATCAGCATTTTTTAAATTGTTAGCGGAAGCGTAGCTGGAAGCGGTGACTCAAAATATCATATAAATATCAATGATACCCAAATGACAATAGCACTAATCGAATAGGTGTATCATCAGCTATTAGTGTACCAAATTTCAAAGCAATTGAACCACAAATACGGATTTTATAAAGAAAAATCTAAAAAATTGTCAAAATCTAAAATTTATGCCAAGAGGTTACAATTGATAAAAATGTTTGAAATTTTTTATCCCCAATATTTTGAGTTTGGCATGAAATCATATAGTTTTGTAGGTGTAGATTACGAATCTGTGGAAAAGAATTGTGTCTGAAGGCCTGTTTTCGAGATACCAGCATTTATAAAATTATTAGCGGAAGCGGAGGTGGAAGCGGGGACTCGAAGTATCATATAAATATCAATGATACCCGAATGACAATAGCACTAATCGAATAGGTGTATCATCAGCTATTAGTGTACCAAATTTCGAAGCATTGAATCACAAATACGGATTTTATAGAGAAAAATCTAAAAAATTGTCAAAATCTAGAATTTATGCCAAGAGGTTACAATTGATAAAAATGTTTAAAATTTTTTATCCCTAATATTTTTAATTTGGCATGAAATCATATGGTTCCGTAGGTGTAGATTACGAGTCTGTGAAAAACTATTGTGTCTGAAGGCCTATTTCTGAGATATCAGCATTTATAAAATTATTAGCGGGAGCGGTGGTGGAAGCGGGGAATCAAAATATCATATAAATATCAATGATACCCAAAAGACAATAGCACTTATCGAATAGGTGTATCATCAGCTATCAGTGTACCAAATTTCAAAGCAATTGAACCACAAATACGGATTTTATAGAGAAAAATCTAAAAAATTGTCAAAATCTAAAATTTATGCCAAGAGGTTACAATTGATAAAAATGTTTAAAATTTTTTATCCTCAATATTTTGAGTTTGGCATGAAATCATATAGTTTCGTAGGTGTAGATTACGAATCTGTGGAAAAGAATTGTGTCTGAAGGCATATTCCTGAGATATCAGCATTTATAAAATTATTAGCGGGAGTGGTGGTGGAAGCGGGGAATCAAAATAACATATAAATATCAATGATACCCAAATGACAATAGCACTAATCGAATAGGTGTATCATCAGCTATCAGTGTACCAAATTTCAAAGCAATTGAACCACAAATACGGATTTTATAGAGAAAAATCTAAAAAATGGTCAAAATCTAAAATTTATGCCAAGAGGTTACAATGATAAAAATGTTTAAAATTTTTTATCCTCAATATTTTGAGTTTGGCATGAAATCATATAGTTTCGTAGGTGTAGATTACGAATCTGTGAAAAAGAACTGTGTCTGAAGGCCTATTTCTGAGATATCAGCATTTATAAAATTATTAGCGGGAGCGGTGGTGGAAGCGGGGAATCAAAATATCATATAAATATCAATGATACCCAAATGACAATAGCACTAATCGAATAGGTGTATCATCAGCTATCAGTGTACCAAATTTCAAAGCAATTGAACCACAAATCAGGATTTTATAGAGAAAAATCTAAAAAATTGTCAAAATCTAAAATTTATGCCAAGAGGTTACAATGATAAAAATGTTTAAAATTTTTTATCCTCAATATTTTTAGTTTGGCATGGAATCATATAGTTTCGTAGGTGTAGATTACGAATCTGTGGAAAAGAATTGTGTCTGAAGGCATATTCCTGAGATATCAGCATTTATAAAATTATTAGCGGGAGTGGTGGTGGAAGCGGGGAATCAAAATAACATATAAATATCAATGATACCCAAATGACAATAGCACTAATCGAATAGGTGTATCATCAGCTATCAGTGTACCAAATTTCAAAGCAATTGAACCACAAATACGGATTTTATAGAGAAAAATCTAAAAAATGGTCAAAATCTAAAATTTATGCCAAGAGGTTACAATGATAAAAATGTTTAAAATTTTTTATCCTCAATATTTTGAGTTTGGCATGAAATCATATAGTTTCGTAGGTGTAGATTACGAATCTGTGAAAAAGAATTGTGTCTGAAGGCCTATTTCTGAGATATCAGCATTTATAAAATTATTAGCGGGAGTGGTGGTGGAAGCGGGGAATCAAAATATCATATAAATATCAATGATACCCAAATGACAATAGCACTAATCGAATAGGTGTATCATCAGCTATCAGTGTACCAAATTTCAAAGCAATTGAACCACAAATACGGATTTTATAGAGAAAAATCTAAAAAATTGTCAAAATCTAAAATTTATGCCAAGAGGTTACAATTGATAAAAATGTTTAAAATTTTTTATCCTCAATATTTTGAGTTTGGCATGAAATCATATAGTTTCGTAGGTGTAGATTACGAATCTGTGAAAAAGAATTGTGTCTGAAGGCCTATTTCTGAGATATCAGCATTTATAAAATTATTAGCGGAAGCGGTGGTGGGAGCGGGGACTCAAAATATTATATAAATATCAATGATACCCAAATGACAATAGCACTAATCGAATAGGTGTATCATCAGCTATTAGTGTACCAAATTTCAAAGCAATTGAATCACAAATACGGATTTTATAGAGGAAAATCTAAAAAATTGTCAAAATCTAAAATTTATGCCAAGAGGTTACAATGATAAAAATGTTTAAAATTTTTTATCCTCAATATTTTGAGTTTGGCATGAAATCATATAGTTTCGTAGGTGTAGATTACGAATCTGTGAAAAAGAATTGTGTCCGAAGGCCTATTCCTGAGATATCAGCATTTATAAAATTATTAGCGGAAGCGGTGGTGGAAGCGGGGACTCAAAATATTATATAAATATCAATGATATCCAAATGACAATAGCACTAATCGAATAGGTGTATCATCAGCTATTAGTGTACCAAATTTCAAAGCAATTGAATCACAAATACGGATTTTATAGAGGAAAATCTAAAAAATTGTCAAAATCTAAAATTTATGCCAAGAGGTTACAATTGATAAAAATGTTTGAAATTTTTTATCCTCAATATTTTGAGTTTGGCATGAAATCATATAGTTTCGTAGGTGTAGATTCCGAATCTGTGAAAAAGAACTGTTTCTGAAGGCATATTTCTGAGATATCAGCATTTATAAAATTATTAGCGGGAGCGGTGGTGGGAGCGGGGACTCAAAATATCATATAAATATTAATGATACCAAAATGACAATAGCACTTATCGGATAGGTGTATCATCAGCTATTAGTGTACCAAATTTCAAACCAATTGAACCACAAATACGGATTTTATAGAGAAAAATCTAAAAAATTGTCAAAATCTAAAATTTATGCCAATAGGTTACAATTGATAAAAATGTTTAAAATTTTTTATCCTCAATATTTTGAGTTTGGCATGAAATCATATAGTTTCGTAGGTGCAGATTACGAATCTGTGAAAAAGAATTGTGTCCGAAGGCCTATTCCTGAGATATCAGCATTTATAAAATTATTAGCGGAAGCGGTGGTGGAAGCGGGGACTCAAAATATTATATAAATATCAATGATATCCAAATGACAATAGCACTAATCGAATAGGTGTATCATCAGCTATTAGTGTACCAAATTTCAAAGCAATTGAATCACAAATACGGATTTTATAGAGGAAAATCTAAAAAATTGTCAAAATCTAAAATTTATGCCAAGAGGTTACAATTGATAAAAATGTTTAAAATTTTTTATCCTCAATATTTTGAGTTTGGCATGAAATCATATAGTTTCGTAGGTGTAGATTACGAATCTGTGAAAAAGAATTGTGTCTGAAGGCCTATTTCTGAGATATCAGCATTTATAAAATTATTAGCGGAAGCGGTGGTGGAAGCGGGGACTCAAAATATTATATAAATATCAATGATATCCAAATGACAATAGCACTAATCGAATAGGTGTATCATCAGCTATTAGTGTACCAAATTTCAAAGCAATTGAATCACAAATACGGATTTTATAGAGGAAAATCTAAAAAATTGTCAAAATCTAAAATTTATGCCAATAGGTTACAATTGATAAAAATGTTTAAAATTTTTTATCCTCAATATTTTGAGTTTGGCATGAAATCATATAGTTTCGTAGGTGTAGATTACGAGTCTGTGAAAAAGAACTGTGTCTGAAGGCCTATTTCTGAGATATCAGCATTTATAAAATTATTAGCGGAAGCGGCGGTGGAAGCGGGGACTCAAAATATTATATAAATATCAATGATATCCAAATGACAATAGCACTAATCGAATAGGTGTATCATCAGCTATTAGTGTACCAAATTTCAAAGCAATTGAATCACAAATACGGATTTTATAGAGGAAAAGCTAAAAAATTGTCAAAATCTAAAATTTATGCCAAGAGGTTACAATGATAAAAATGTTTAAAATTTTTATCCTCAATATTTTGAGTTTGGCATGAAATCATATAGTTTCGTAGGTGTAGATTACGAATCTGTGAAAAAGAATTGTGTCTGAAGGCCTATTTCTGAGATATCAGCATTTATAAAATTATTAGCGGGAGTGGTGGTGGAAGCGGGGAATCAAAATATCATATAAATATCAATGATACCCAAATGACAATAGCACTAATCGAATAGGTGTATCATCAGCTATCAGTGTACCAAATTTCAAAGCAATTGAACCACAAATACGGATTTTATAGAGAAAAATCTAAAAAATTGTCAAAATCTAAAATTTATGCCAAGAGGTTACAATGATAAAAATGTTTAAAATTTTTTATCCTCAATATTTTGAGTTTGGCATGAAATCATATAGTTTCGTAGGTGTAGATTACGAATCTGTGAAAAAGAATTGTGTCCGAAGGCCTATTCCTGAGATATCAGCATTTATAAAATTATTAGCGGAAGCGGTGGTGGAAGCGGGGACTCAAAATATCATATAAATATTAATGATACCAAAATGACAATAGCACTTATCGAATAGGTGTATCATCAGCTATTAGTGTACCAAATTTCAAAGCAATTGAATCACAAATACGGATTTTATAGAGGAAAATCTAAAAAATTGTCAAAATCTAAAATTTATGCCAAGAGGTTACAATTGATAAAAATGTTTGAAATTTTTTATCCTCAATATTTTGAGTTTGGCATGAAATCATATAGTTTCGTAGGTGTAGATTACGAATCTGTGAAAAAGAACTGTTTCTGAAGGCATAATTCTGAGATATCAGCATTTATAAAATTATTAGCGGGAGCGGTGGTGGAAGCGGGGACTCAAAATATCATATAAATATTAATGATACCAAAATGACAATAGCACTTATCGAATAGGTGTATCATCAGCTATTAGTGTACCAAATTTCAAAGCAATTGAACCACAAATACGGATTTTATAGAGAAAAATCTAAAAAATTGTCAAAATCTAAAATTTATGCCAATAGGTTACAATTGATAAAAATGTTTAAAATTTTTTATCCTCAATATTTTGAGTTTGGCATGAAATCATATAGTTTCGTAGGTGTAGATTACGAATCTGTGGAAAAGAATTGTGTCCGAAGGCCTATTCCTGAGATATCAGCATTTATAAAATTATTAGCGGAAGCGGTGGTGGAAGCGGGGACTCAAAATATTATATAAATATCAATGATATCCAAATGACAATAGCACTAATCGAATAGGTGTATCATCAGCTATTAGTGTACCAAATTTCAAAGCAATTGAATCACAAATACGGATTTTATAGAGGAAAATCTAAAAAATTGTCAAAATCTAAAATTTATGCCAAGAGGTTACAATTGATAAAAATGTTTGAAATTTTTTATCCTCAATATTTTGAGTTTGGCATGAAATCATATAGTTTCGTAGGTGTAGATTACGAATCTGTGAAAAAGAACTGTTTCTGAAGGCATATTTCTGAGATATCAGCATTTATAAAATTATTAGCGGGAGCGGTGGTGGAAGCGGGGACTCAAAATATCATATAAATATTAATGATACCAAAATGACAATAGCACTTATCGAATAGGTGTATCATCAGCTATTAGTGTACCAAATTTCAAAGCAATTGAACCACAAATACGGATTTTATAGAGAAAAATCTAAAAAATTGTCAAAATCTAAAATTTATGCCAATAGGTTACAATTGATAAAAATGTTTAAAATTTTTTATCCTCAATATTTTGAGTTTGGCATGAAATCATATAGTTTCGTAGGTGTAGATTACGAATCTGTGAAAAAGAATTGTGTCTGAAGGCCTATTTCTGAGATATCAGCATTTATAAAATTATTAGCGGAAGCGGTGGTGGAAGCGGGGACTCAAAATATTATATAAATATCAATGATATCCAAATGACAATAGCACTAATCGAATAGGTGTATCATCAGCTATTAGTGTAACAAATTTCAAAGCAATTGAATCACAAATACGGATTTTATAGAGGAAAATCTAAAAAATTGTCAAAATCTAAAATTTATGCCAAGAGGTTACAATGATAAAAATGTTTAAAATTTCTTATCCTCAATATTTTGAGTTTGGCATGAAATCATATAGTTTTGTAGGTGTAGATTACGAATCTGTGAAAAAGAATTGTGTCTGAAGGCCTATTTCTGAGATATCAGCATTTATAAAATTATTAGCGGAAGCGGTGCTGGAAGCGGGGACTCAAAATATTATATAAATATCAATGATATCCAAATGACAATAGCACTAATCGAATAGGTGTATCATCAGCTATTAGTGTACCAAATTTCATAGCAATTGAATCACAAATACGGATTTTATAGAGGAAAATCTAAAAAATTGTCAAAATCTAAAATTTATGCCAAGAGGTTACAATTGATAAAAATGTTTAAAATTTTTTATCCTCAATATTTTGAGTTTGGCATGAAATCATATGGCTTCGTAGGTGTAGATTACGAATCTGTGAAAAAGAACTCTGTCTGAAGGCCTATTTCTGAGATATCAGCATTTATAAAATTATTAGCGGGAGCGGTGGTGGAAGCGGGGAATCAAAATATCATATAAATATCAATGATACCCAAATGACAATAGCACTAATCGAATAGGTGTATCATCAGCTATCAGTGTACCAAATTTCAAAGCAATTGAACCACAAATACGGATTTTATAGAGAAAAATCTAAAAAATTGTCAAAATCTAAAATTTATGCCAAGAGGTTACAATGATAAAAATGTTTAAAATTTTTTATCCTCAATATTTTGAGTTTGGCATGAAATCATATAGTTTCGTAGGTGTAGATTACGAATCTGTGAAAAAGAATTGTGTCTGAAGGCCTATTTCTGAGATATCAGCATTTATATAATTATTAGCGGAAGCGGTGGTGGAAGCGGGGACTCAAAATATTATATAAATATCAATGATATCCAAATGACAATAGCACTAATCGAATAGGTGTATCATCAGCTATTAGTGTACCAAATTTTAAAGCAATTGAATCACAAATACGGATTTTATAGAGGAAAATCTAAAAAATTGTCAAAATCTAAAATTTATGCCAAGAGGTTACAATTGATAAAAATGTTTAAAATTTTTTATCCTCAATATTTTGAGTTTGGCATGAAATCATATGGCTTCGTAGGTGTAGATTACGAATCTGTGAAAAAGAACTCTGTCTGAAGGCCTATTTCTGAGATATCAGCATTTATAAAATTATTAGCGGGAGCGGTGGTGGAAGCGGGAAATCAAAATATCATATAAATATCAATGATACCCAAATGACAATAGCACTAATCGAATAGGTGTATCATCAGCTATCAGTGTACCAAATTTCAAAGCAATTGAACCACAAATACGGATTTTATAGAGAAAAATCTAAAAAATTGTCAAAATCTAAAATTTATGCCAAGAGGTTACAATGATAAAAATGTTTAAAATTTTTTATCCTCAATATTTTGAGTTTGGCATGAAATCATATAGTTTTGTAGGTGTAGATTACGAATCTGTGAAAAAGAATTGTGTCTGAAGGCCTATTTCTGAGATATCAGCATTTATAAAATTATTAGCGGAAGCGGTGGTGGAAGCGGGGACTCAAAATATTATATAAATATCAATGATATCCAAATGACAATAGCACTAATCGAATAGGTGTATCATCAGCTATTAGTGTACCAAATTTCAAAGCAATTGAATCACAAATACGGATTTTATAGAGAAAAATCTAAAAAATGGTCAAAATCTAAAATTTATGCCAAGAGGTTACAATGATAAAAATGTTTAAAATTTTTTATCCTCAATATTTTGAGTTTGGCATGAAATCATATGGTTTCGTAGGTGTAGATTACGAATCTGTGAAAAAGAATTGTGTCTGAAGGCCTATTTCTGAGATATCAGCATTTATAAAATTATTAGCGGGAGTGGTGGTGGAAGCGGGGAATCAAAATATCATATAAATATCAATGATACCCAAATGACAATAGCACTAATCGAATAGGTGTATCATCAGCTATCAGTGTACCAAATTTCAAAGCAATTGAACCACAAATACGGATTTTATAGAGAAAAATCTAAAAAATTGTCAAAATCTAAAATTTATGCCAAGAGGTTACAATTGATAAAAATGTTTGAAATTTTTTATCCTCAATATTTTGAGTTTGGCATGAAATCATATAGTTTCGTAGGTGTAGATTACGAATCTGTGAAAAAGAATTGTGTCTGAAGGCCTATTTCTGAGATATCAGCATTTATAAAATTATTAGCGGAAGCGGTGGTGGGAGCGGGGACTCAAAATATTATATAAATATCAATGATACCCAAATGACAATAGCACTAATCGAATAGGTGTATCATCAGCTATTAGTGTACCAAATTTCAAAGCAATTGAATCACAAATACGGATTTTATAGAGGAAAATCTAAAAAATTGTCAAAATCTAAAATTTATGCCAAGAGGTTACAATGATAAAAATGTTTAAAATTTTTTATCCTCAATATTTTGAGTTTGGCATGAAATCATATAGTTTCGTAGGTGTAGATTACGAATCTGTGAAAAAGAATTGTGTCCGAAGGCCTATTCCTGAGATATCAGCATTTATAAAATTATTAGCGGAAGCGGTGGTGGAAGCGGGGACTCAAAATATTATATAAATATCAATGATATCCAAATGACAATAGCACTAATCGAATAGGTGTATCATCAGCTATTAGTGTACCAAATTTCAAAGCAATTGAATCACAAATACGGATTTTCTGGAGGAAAATCTAAAAAATTGTCAAAATCTAAAATTTATGCCAAGAGGTTACAATTGATAAAAATGTTTAAAATTTTTTATCCTCAATATTTTGAGTTTGGCATGAAATCATATAGTTTCGTAGGTGTAGATTACGAATCTGTGAAAAAGAATTGTGTCCGAAGGCCTATTCCTGAGATATCAGCATTTATAAAATTATTAGCGGAAGCGGTGGTGGAAGCGGGGACTCAAAATATTATATAAATATCAATGATATCCAAATGACAATAGCACTAATCGAATAGGTGTATCATCAGCTATTAGTGTACCAAATTTCAAAGCAATTGAATCACAAATACGGATTTTATAGAGGAAAATCTAAAAAATTGTCAAAATCTAAAATTTATGCCAAGAGGTTACAATTGATAAAAATGTTTGAAATTTTTTATCCTCAATATTTTGAGTTTGGCATGAAATCATATAGTTTCGTAGGTGTAGATTACGAATCTGTGAAAAAGAACTGTTTCTGAAGGCATATTTCTGAGATATCAGCATTTATAAAATTATTAGCGGGAGCGGTGGTGGAAGCGGGGACTCAAAATATCATATAAATATTAATGATACCAAAATGACAATAGCACTTATCGAATAGGTGTATCATCAGCTATTAGTGTACCAAATTTCAAAGCAATTGAACCACAAATACGGATTTTATAGAGAAAAATCTAAAAAATTGTCAAAATCTAAAATTTATGCCAATAGGTTACAATTGATAAAAATGTTTAAAATTTTTTATCCTCAATATTTTGAGTTTGGCATGAAATCATATAGTTTCGTAGGTGTAGATTACGAATCTGTGAAAAAGAATTGTGTCTGAAGGCCTATTTCTGAGATATCAGCATTTATAAAATTATTAGCGGAAGCGGTGGTGGAAGCGGGGACTCAAAATATTATATAAATATCAATGATATCCAAATGACAATAGCACTAATCGAATAGGTGTATCATCAGCTATTAGTGTACCAAATTTCATAGCAATTGAATCACAAATACGGATTTTATAGAGGAAAATCTAAAAAATTGTCAAAATCTAAAATTTATGCCAAGAGGTTACAATTGATAAAAATGTTTAAAATTTTTTATCCTCAATATTTTGAGTTTGGCATGAAATCATATGGCTTCGTAGGTGTAGATTACGAATCTGTGAAAAAGAACTCTGTCTGAAGGCCTATTTCTGAGATATCAGCATTTATAAAATTATTAGCGGGAGCGGTGGTGGAAGCGGGGAATCAAAATATCATATAAATATCAATGATACCCTAATGACAATAGCACTAATCGAATAGGTGTATCATCAGCTATCAGTGTACCAAATTTCAAAGCAATTGAACCACAAATACGGATTTTATAGAGAAAAATCTAAAAAATTGTCAAAATCTAAAATTTATGCCAAGAGGTTACAATGATAAAAATGTTTAAAATTTTTTATCCTCAATATTTTGAGTTTGGCATGAAATCATATAGTTTCGTAGGTGTAGATTACGAATCTGTGAAAAAGTATTGTGTCTGAAGGCCTATTTCTGAGATATCAGCATTTATATAATTATTAGCGGAAGTGGTGGTGGAAGCGGGGACTCAAAATATTATATAAATATCAATGATATCCAAATGACAATAGCACTAATCGAATAGGTGTATCATCAGCTATTAGTGTACCAAATTTTAAAGCAATTGAATCACAAATACGGATTTTATAGAGGAAAATCTAAAAAATTGTCAAAATCTAAAATTTATGCCAAGAGGTTACAATTGATAAAAATGTTTAAAATTTTTTATCCTCAATATTTTGAGTTTGGCATGAAATCATATGGCTTCGTAGGTGTAGATTACGAATCTGTGAAAAAGAACTCTGTCTGAAGGCCTATTTCTGAGATATCAGCATTTATAAAATCATTAGCGGGAGCGGTGGTGGAAGCGGGGAATCAAAATATCATATAAATATCAATGATACCCAAATGACAATAGCACTAATCGAATAGGTGTATCATCAGCTATCAGTGTACCAAATTTCAAAGCAATTGAACCACAAATACGGATTTTATAGAGAAAAATCTAAAAAATTGTCAAAATCTAAAATTTATGCCAAGAGGTTACAATGATAAAAATGTTTAAAATTTTTTATCCTCAATATTTTGAGTTTGGCATGAAATCATATAGTTTTGTTGGTGTAGATTACGAATCTGTGAAAAAGAATTGTGTCTGAAGGCCTATTTCTGAGATATCAGCATTTATAAAATTATTAGCGGAAGCGGAGGTGGAAGCGGGGACTCAAAATATTATATAAATATCAATGATATCCAAATGACAATAGCACTAATCGAATAGGTGTATCATCAGCTATTAGTGTACCAAATTTCAAAGCAATTGAATCACAAATACGGATTTTATAGAGAAAAATCTAAAAAATTGTCAAAATCTAAAATTTATGCCAAGAGGTTACAATGATAAAAATGTTTAAAATTTTTTATCCTCAATATTTTGAGTTTGGCATGAAATCATATGGCTTCGTAGGTGTAGATTACGAATCTGTGAAAAAGAACTCTGTCTGAAGGCCTATTTCTGAGATATCAGCATTTATAAAATTATTAGCGGGAGCGGTGGTGGAAGCGGGGAATCAAAATATCATATAAATATCAATGATATCCAAATGACAATAGCACTAATCGAATAGGTGTATCATCAGCTATCAGTGTACCAAATTTCAAAGCAATTGAACCACAAATACGGATTTTATAGAGAAAAATCTAAAAAATGGTCAAAATCTAAAATTTATGCCAAGAGGTTACAATGATAAAAATGTTTAAAATTTTTATCCTCAATATTTTGAGTTTGGCATGAAATCATATAGTTTCGTAGGTGTAGATTACGAATCTGTGAAAAAGAATTGTGTCTGAAGGCCTATTTCTGAGATATCAGCATTTATAAAATTATTAGCGGGAGTGGTGGTGGAAGCGGGGAATCAAAATATCATATAAATATCAATGATACCCAAATGACAATAGCACTAATCGAATAGGTGTATCATCAGCTATCAGTGTACCAAATTTCAAAGCAATTGAACCACAAATACGGATTTTATAGAGAAAAATCTGAAAAATTGTCAAAATCTAAAATTTATGCCAAGAGGTTACAATGATAAAAATGTTTAAAATTTTTTATCCTCAATATTTTGAGTTTGGCATGAAATCATATAGTTTCGTAGGTGTAGATTACGAATCTGTGAAAAAGAATTGTGTCCGAAGGCCTATTCCTGAGATATCAGCATTTATAAAATTATTAGCGGAAGCGGTGGTGGAAGCGGGGACTCAAAATATCATATAAATATTAATGATACCAAAATGACAATAGCACTTATCGAATAGGTGTATCATCAGCTATTAGTGTACCAAATTTCAAAGCAATTGAATCACAAATACGGATTTTATAGAGGAAAATCTAAAAAATTGTCAAAATCTAAAATTTATGCCAAGAGGTTACAATTGATAAAAATGTTTGAAATTTTTTATCCTCAATATTTTGAGTTTGACATGAAATCATATAGTTTCGTAGGTGTAGATTACGAATCTGTGAAAAAGAACTGTTTCTGAAGGCATAACTCTGAGATATCAGCATTTATAAAATTATGAGCGGGAGCGGTGGTGGAAGCGGGGACTCAAAATATCATATAAATATTAATGATACCAAAATGACAATAGCACTTATCGAATAGGTGTATCATCAGCTATTATTGTACCAAATTTCAAACCAATTGAACCACAAATACGGATTTTATAGAGAAAAATCTAAAAAATTGTCAAAATCTAAAATTTATGCCAATAGGTTACAATTGATAAAAATGTTTAAAATTTTTTATCCTCAATATTTTGAGTTTGGCATGAAATCATATAGTTTCGTAGGTGTAGATTACGAATCTGTGAAAAAGAATTGTGTCCGAAGGCCTATTCCTGAGATATCAGCATTTATAAAATTATTAGCGGAAGCGGTGGTGGAAGCGGGGACTCAAAATATTATATAAATATCAATGATATCCAAATGACAATAGCACTAATCGAATAGGTGTATCATCAGCTATTAGTGTACCAAATTTCAAAGCAATTGAATCACAAATACGGATTTTATAGAGGAAAATCTAAAAAATTGTCGAAATCTAAAATTTATGCCAAGAGGTTACAATTGATAAAAATGTTTAAAATTTTTTATCCTCAATATTTTGAGTTTGGCATGAAATCATATAGTTTCGTAGGTGTAGATTACGAATCTGTGAAAAAGAATTGTGTCTGAAGGCCTATTTCTGAGATATCAGCATTTATAAAATTATTAGCGGAAGCGGTGGTGGAAGCGGGGACTCAAAATATTATATAAATATCAATGATATCCAAATGACAATAGCACTAATCGAATAGGTGTATCATCAGCTATTAGTGTAACAAATTTCAAAGCAATTGAATCACAAATACGGATTTTATAGAGGAAAATCTAAAAAATTGTCAAAATCTAAAATTTATGCCAAGAGGTTACAATGATAAAAATGTTTAAAATTTTTTATCCTCAATATTTTGAGTTTGGCATGAAATCATATAGTTTCGTAGGTGTAGATTACGAATCTGTGAAAAAGAATTGTGTCTGAAGGCCTATTTCTGAGATATCAGCATTTATAAAATTATTAGCGGAAGCGGTGGTGGAAGCGGGGACTCAAAATATTATATAAATATCAATGATATCCAAATGACAATAGCACTAATCGAATAGGTGTATCATCAGCTATTAGTGTACCAAATTTCAAAGCAATTGAATCACAAATACGGATTTTATAGAGGAAAATCTAAAAAATTGTCAAAATCTAAAATTTATGCCAAGAGGTTACAATGATAAAAATGTTTAAAATTTTTTATCCTCAATATTTTGAGTTTGGCATGAAATCATATAGTTTCGTAGGTGTAGATTACGAATCTGTGAAAAAGAATTGTGTCCGAAGGCCTATTCCTGAGATATCAGCATTTATAAAATTATTAGCGGAAGCGGTGGTGGAAGCGGGGACTCAAAATATTATATAAATATCAATGATATCCAAATGACAATAGCACTAATCGAATAGGTGTATCATCAGCTATTAGTGTACCAAATTTCAAAGCAATTGAATCACAAATACGGATTTTATAGAGGAAAATCTAAAAAATTGTCGAAATCTAAAATTTATGCCAAGAGGTTACAATGATAAAAATGTTTAAAATTTTTTATCCTCAATATTTTGAGTTTGGCATGAAATCATATGGCTTCGTAGGTGTAGATTACGAATCTGTGAAAAAGAACTCTGTCTGAAGGCCTATTTCTGAGATATCAGCATTTATAAAATTATTAGCGGAAGCGGTGGTGGAAGCGGGGACTCAAAATATCATATAAATATCAATGATATCCAAATGACAATAGCACTAATCGAATAGGTGTATCATCAGCTATTAGTGTACCAAATTTCAAAGCAATTGAATCACAAATACGGATTTTATAGAGGAAAATCTAAAAAATTGTCAAAATCTAAAATTTATGCCAATAGGTTACAATTGATAAAAATGTTTAAAATTTCTTATCCTCAATATTTTGAGTTTGGCATGAAATCATATAGTTTCGTAGGTGTAGATTACGAATCTGTGGAAAAGAATTGTGTCTGAAGGCCTATTTCTGAGATATCTGCATTTATAAAATTATTAGCGGGAGCGGTGGTGGAAGCGGGGAATCAAAATATCATATAAATATCAATGATACCCAAATGACAACAGCACTAATCGAATAGGTGTATCATCAGCTATCAGTGTACCAAATTTCAAAGCAATTGAACCACAAATACGGATTTTATAGAGAAAAATCTAAAAAATTGTCAAAATCTAAAATTTATGCCAAGAGGTTACAATGATAAAAATGTTTAAAATTTTTTATCCTCAATATTTTGAGTTTGGCATGAAATCATATAGTTTCGTAGGTGTAGATTACGAATCTGTGAAAAAGAATTGTGTCTGAAGGCCTATTTCTGAGATATCAGCATTTATAAAATTATTAGCGGGAGCGGTGGTGGAAGCGGGGACTCAAAATATTATATAAATATCAATGATATCCAAATGACAATAGCACTAATCGAATAGGTGTATCATCAGCTATTAGTGTACCAAATTTCAAAGCAATTGAATCACAAATACGGATTTTATAGAGGAAAATCTAAAAAATTGTCAAAATCTAAAATTTATGCCAAGAGGTTACAATTGATAAAAATGTTTAAAATTTTTTATCCTCAATATTTTGAGTTTGGCATGAAATCATATGGCTTCGTAGGAGTAGATTACGAATCTGTGAAAAAGAACTGTGTCTGAAGGCCTATTTCTGAGATATCAGCATTTATAAAATTATTAGCGGGAGCGGTGGTGGAAGCGGGGACTCAAAATATCATATAAATATTAATGATACCAAAATGACAATAGCACTTATCGAATAGGTGTATCATCAGCTATTAGTGTACCAAATTACAAAGCAATTGAATCACAAATACGGATTTTATAGAGGAAAATCTAAAAAATTGTCAAAATCTAAAATTTATGCCAAGAGGTTACAATTGATAAAAATGTTTAAAATTTTTTATCCTCAATATTTTGAGTTTGGCATGAAATCATATGGCTTCGTAGGTGTAGATTACGAATCTGTGAAAAAGAACTCTGTCTGAAGGCCTATTTCTGAGATATCAGCATTTATAAAATTATTAGCGGAAGCGGTGGTGGAAGCGAGGACTCAAAATATTATATAACTATCAATGATATCCAAATGACAATAGCACTAATCGAATAGGTGTATCATCAGCTATTAGTGTACCAAATTTCAAAGCAATTGAATCACAAATACGGATTTTATAGAGGAAAATCTAAAAAATTGTCAAAATCTAAAATTTATGCCAATAGGTTACAATTGATAAAAATGTTTAAAATTTTTTATCCTCAATATTTTGAGTTTGGCATGAAATCATATAGTTTCGTAGGTGTAGATTACGAATCTGTGAAAAAGAACTGTGTCTGAAGGCCTATTTCTGAGATATCAGCATTTATAAAATTATTAGCGGGAGCGCTGGTGGAAGCGGGGACTCAAAATATCATATAAATATTAATGATACCAAAATGACAATAGCACTTATCGAATAGGTGTATCATCAGCTATTAGTGTACCAAATTTCAAAGCAATTGAATCACAAATACGGATTTTATAGAGGAAAATCTAAAAAATTGTCAAAATCTAAAATTTATGCCAATAGGTTACAATTGATAAAAATGTTTAAAATTTTTTATCCTCAATATTTTGAGTTTGGCATGAAATCATATAGTTTCGTAGGTGTAGATTACGAATCTGTGGAAAAGAATTGTGTCTGAAGGCCTATTTCTGAGATATCTGCATTTATAAAATTATTAGCGGGAGCGGTGGTGGAAGCGGGGAATCAAAATATCATATAAATATCAATGATACCCAAATGACAATAGCACTAATCGAATAGGTGTATCATCAGCTATCAGTGTACCAAATTTCAAAGCAATTGAACCACAAATACGGATTTTATAGAGAAAAATCTAAAAAATGGTCAAAATCTAAAATTTATGCCAAGAGGTTACAATGATAAAAATGTTTAAAATTTTTTATCCTCAATATTTTGAGTTTGGCATGAAATCATATAGTTCCGTAGGTGTAGATTACGAATCTGTGAAAAAGAATTGTGTCTGAAGGCCTGATTTCGAGATATCAGCCTTTTTTAAATTGTTAGCAGAAGCGGAGCTGGAAGCGGGGACTCAAAATATCATATAAATATCAATGATACCCAGATGACAATAGAATCAATCGAATAGGTGTGTCATCAGCTATTAGTGTACCAAATTTTGAAGCGATTGAACAACAAATACAGATTTTATGGAGGAAATTTAAGAAAATCGCCAAAATCTTTAATTTATGCCAAGAGGTAACAATTGATAGAAATGTTCAAAAATTTTTATCCCCAATATTTTCAGTTTGACATGGAATCATATAGTTTCCTAGGTGTAGATTACGAATCTGTGAAGAAGAATTGTGTCTGAAGGCCTGTTTTTGAGATATCAGCATTTTTAAAATTGTCAGCGGAAGCGGAGGTGGAAGCGGGGACTCAAATTATCATTTAAATATCAATGATACCCAAATGATAATAGCACCAATCGAATAGGAGTATCATCAGCTGTTAGTGTACAAAATCTCAAAGCAATTGAACAACAAATACGGATTTATAGAGAAAAATCTAAAAAATTGTCAAAATCTAAAATTTTTGCCAGAAGGTTACAATTGATAAAAATGTTTAAAATTGCTTATTGTTAATATTTTGAGTTTGGCATGAAATCATATAGTTTCGTATGTGTAGAATACGAATCTGTGAAAAAAAATTGTGTCTGAATGCCTGTTTTTGAGATATCAGCATTTTTAAAATTGTTAGCGGAAGCGGTGGTGAAAGCGGGGACTCAAAATATTATATAAATATCAATGATACTCAAATGACAATAGCACCAATCGATTAGGTGTACTATTTACCATTGGTGTACGAAATCTAAGAGAAATTGAACAACAAATACGAATTTTATACAGAAAAATCTGAAAATGGCCAATACTGAAATTTACGGTAAGGGGTTGAATCCGGCATGAAATTAGGTATACCAAAAGACGTAATCGATGTAATTTCCAACAGGTCATAAAGACAAGACCGGCCAGAAATCTGAAATCCAACACTGGTCAATACTTTGTACCGTTTGAGTAAAGTGGATTTAAAAGTATCTGTCACTCACTACAAACGTGCAATACCTGTAAACACCTTACCCGTTAACCTAGTATCACCCACAGCAGCCATCAACGCGTTTACTGTCACGTTACCGGTTCGGTTCACGGTTCGCCCGCGGCGAACACGGCCGACATACCCGCTAAACAATGTAACTCGTTAGGTAACGAATCTCCCGCTCTATGTGAGTATACGTGAGTTTGGGTGTGTTTGTGGGAAAGGTGGATTTATTTGACGGGATCGTTGAGCTCCTGCTACTCGGTAATGGAACTCTGGCGGATGTGTTGTGTACAACTTTGAATTAAAATTGTTTGGAGTAGGTACATCACTCCAATTATGTTAATCAGGAGGTGCATTGTTCATCATTTATTTGATGAAAATAATTAATAAGCGTAACGAGACTGCCATTATTGACCTGTCAGAATTATATTATAACACTTGTTGCATAAATTACTTTTTCAGGATAATTTATTAACTTTACGAAAAGCGAAGCCTCATGAAATGCAGAATGGCAAAATTACCATGAATTATTTCCTGAGAATTTCTTGGCGTCTTGGCAACTGATTTTCCTAAATCAACAATGCAATCACCAATCGTGAAGAATACTCTTCGAAATGCAGGCGTAACAAACACGTTTTGCCTTTTAACCAGTCGGTTTTCCATCCCCCGCAGTCAGAACACGACGCATAACTCATGGTTTGCTCTGAAAGGTTTCTCCACTTCGACCTCTCGACTTTTAAAATTTGACGCGAACGCTGACGCTCTTCGCGACACCGCTGATGATCAGTTGAAACTTCATGAAATAAATATCCAGTGCTGTTTCTTCAAAATCCTCCCTCTTTTTTCAGTTTTTTATTCAGGTTCAAATTCACAATTACTTCTTCATTTCACAAATCTCATAAATGGAAATGTCATCTAAATGAAATTATTGATATATTCCTTGATATTAGATAAACTCTCCCTCATTCCATTCCTGTGTGTGGCTGCAGATTATGGCCCTGGATGCTGGCAAGAACACAGGTGCGGCTAAAGTCTGTATTATGTTCGGATATTTTGTGGGACGTGGACTTCAGCAGTGTAATGGAATTGTCGTAAAAACTACCCTATTCCTTATCCTATACGTAATGCTTTTTCCTACGTGCATACCACTCTCATGGTTTATTTCATTGATGCTAAAATTATTTTCGAAGCACTGGAAGCAATTTCGAGAGATGATATCGCAGAAATATGAAAATAAATCGATTAATATAAGCAGTGTATTGTTTTCCTGCACTTAGACTATACAAGGGTGCAGGTATATATGTCTTGTTAACTCTAGTCAGTCTACTGAACGATAGGTGGCACCACTCACAATTGCTCAAGAGATGGCGCCACTGGTAAATGAGTAGATAGTCGGCTTTGCCTATCTACTAATGTCTATTTTTAAAAGTTGTTGAATCAACAAACTCTAGGGTCAAAATGGATAACGTGTTCTGTAAAATGAAGAAATATGAGGCGAAGTTCTGCAGCAAAGCAAAACTTGCCATTTTTCTCAACAAAAAGTAAAAAACCAAAATCCATAAACTTTAAATTCTTCTCTTATTGTCTGACCATACATTGGCAATTTACAAATACGCTTCGGGCTGTCCACAACTTCTGTGTCCAGTATCCTAACTGGCGTGATTTAAACTTGAAGAAGTGGAAGATGAAGCGAACGGGTCTAAGCCCCCCGAGACACATAAAGCACTCCTCTTTCTCCTGAGGCCACCCCCTGATGTTTTTACATCCTGATGTTGCCGGATAAATATTTCTAACAAGAGGAAAGTTTTTTGCGACTGATTGTGAGTTTCTATTTCTCTGGAAAGTGAAATGAGGTTATTGGATATGTTTGGATATAAATTTTTAAAATTGGCTCGTTTTATTTCCAAACTTTGTGCTTTAGCTTTGTCATCGTAAATAACTTTTAATTCGCTTTTTTAAACATGGAGTTTGGTTGCATCCGGTATATATTCCAGCTTTCCTGTCAACCGGGAGCTTGAAAATAAATTTTTTAAATGTCTGCCTGCTCTTTAACTAAATCTCTATAGAATTTATCTTATTCTGAGTGAGTACGAATGTCTTGTTTATTGTGTTGCGGTCGAATTCTCTCTCCAAGTTGGGTTCTCTATCTAAAACAAGTAAATCCGTTTTACTTGGCCATGAAAGCATCAAAATTTAGTTTACGACTTCGTGTGTGCAATGTTGTGGCAGCTCCACTGTTTTCCACTGTAAACCTGGCTTAGCTTTGTGGATGTATATTTCACAATTCAATTGGGGTTCGGTCTCGGTGCCCAGACTTTATTCGTTTACTTTGACTGTTGCTCCTGATGGCCTTTCGAGTACAATGCCAGTAAATAACCATTTGCCGGCTGGAGCTTAATGAAATTGATATTGCCTTTATGTTTATTGTTATGAAGCATAGTTTCACGTTGTATTGTGCCCAGAAGCTGATTTCTCTTTGACAGTGTAATACCAAAGCCAGAAAAACGATTATAATAATCATATCCATGATATAACATACACAGGATCTTCCAAAAGTTGTACAAAGGTGTAACGAATTTCCTCATTTACTTAAGAGATCATAGGATAAAGCAAACAAATATTTCAGTCGATTGATTCGTTCGATCAAATATTCAGTTAATATTTAAATGCCATTTACTTCGCTAAACTGTGCTCCACTTCAAAGAATAAAATTCATTCAAATTAGCACATTCTGTACACGACTTCGCACATAACCGATTCAATATTCCAGCGCCAGTCGCAATGAGAAATGAAATAGAAATAATTTGAATTTAATATTGCTTGGCATTCAAGTAAAGTTTTAATAGGAGAAATCTCGATCTGCATCGCGATATTCGAATCGGAAAACAGAAAGTCGGTGACGCAGGTTCGCGCAATGGTCCACTTCACATGGAAGGGTTAATTACCGGTAGGGGTTGAAAATGAGAAGATCGTACTGCTTCGGTTCTTGGTTTAACAAGTTTAATTAACCTCCAGACACCAAGCAGACCTCTGTCTTAATTAGGTTCCGGTGTACTCTGCGGTATAACGTGCATCGTACACCAATTCGCCCTTCATATCCGAATTGGTTTTTGCTATCGCTGCTTTTGATTTCCCAGCAAACTGTGCTTTGTATTGATTTTTATCACCAATATACCAATCGTTTTTGCGATAGGAAATCACTAGACATTTGCATTTAGTAACAAGGTAGTAATAGATACTTTTTATAGACCTGATTCTTCCACAAAATATATATTCGTTGGCTGAGCCAATTTTACTGAAACGGTGCTCGTAATTCGTAATATAGTTGGCAAATTGATAAAATTTCATATTAAAATAATGATATTTTGACAGCTCTCATTATGCACGATATCCAACAAGAGATGGAATTTGTAAAATTAGGTTAACGTTAGTTTCACTGTGATTTATTTGAATAATATCAAACAATAAATTTGGCTTCGCAAACAGAACAACAACAGAGAACAATACATCAAAACTGTGAATAAACAAAGTAAATTAAAGATAAACGTTATTATCAAAACGTTGCAACGAACTACCGAACAACTAAATATAATTCCAATTAATATTTAATGTCAAATTCATATTAAGTAAATATGAAAATATTAAACCGACCCGCATTTCAAATTATCCATTTGGATACGAATAGCAAGATATTTAATAGGATATTTTTTAATCAGCGTGAATTGGAGGCTATTTTTTGAGTGGTGCTCTAAAACACGACCAAAAGGCTTTTTATTATTTTATGCATCTTAACTGAAAGTTTGATGTTTCAAATAAAAGTTATTGGAGCTTTTAATTACCTACAATTTACTTTCTGGACACATTTGTGCGACAAAAATTGGCCAATTTACGCGGGAAATGCGTGGAAAAGTTCACATCCAGGATAAGTAATTTTTCGAAGACAAGCGATTTTTTTACATGAATCAAACTTTTTGTAACATTTGAACGTCATCATTCCCAATTTCTTGCAAACACAACCTTCAAAACTCTATTTTCCCAATATAATTAGTGATATCAACTTTAAAAAAATTAACATAACCTTCCTGCGTCTCTCTTTGGAGAAATCAGACAAATATAAAAAAAATTTTGTAGCATTTGAACGTCAAATACGAAAGCATACCTCAATTCTCAATTTCATGCAGAAATAACCTTCAAAATTCTATTTTCCAACCATAAATTAATGACCCAATCTCAGAAAAATAAGTATGTCCTTTTTGTGACTCTCTGTGATTGAATCAATAAACTTGAACAACTTTTTGTAGCATTTGAACGTCAAGTACGAAAGCATACCTTTATTCTCAATTTCATGCAGAAATAACATTGAAAATGCCACTTCCCGACTACAATTAGTGACATCAACTTAAAAAAAAAACTATTATAACCTTTCTGCGACTCTTGTTGGATAAATCAAAGAAATTGAAATGAATTTTCATAGCGTTTGAACGTCAAATACGAAGGCATACCTCAATTCTCAGTTTCATGCAGAAATAACCTTGAAAATTCTATTTCCAGACCATAAATTATTGACATGAATTTGAAAAAAATCAATATGACATTTCTGCAGCTCTTTTTGCATGAACTAAAACAATTCAAACGAATTTTGTAGCATTTGAACGTGAAATACAAAAGCATACATTAATTCTCAATTCCATGCAGAAATAAATAATGAAATTCTATTTTCCGACTAAAATTAGTGACATCAACTTGAAAAATAAAATTATTATAATCTTTCTGCGAATCTCTTCATATAAATCAAAGAAATTTAAATGAATTTTTATAGCGTTTGAACGTCAAATACGAAGGCATACCTTAGTTCTCAATTTCATGCAAGAATAGCCATCAAAATTCCATTTTCCAAACATAAATTAGTGACATCAGTTAAAAAAAAATTGACATGACCTTTTTACGACTTTCTCTAAATAAATCAATAACTTGAGCGACTTCTTGTAGCATTCTATTTTCCGAATATAATTGGTGACATTAACTTCGAAGAAAATTAATATAACCTCTCTGCGACTCTCTAAATCATACAAATTTAAACGAATTTTTGTAGCATTTGAATATGAAATACAAAGGCATACCTTAATTCTCAATTTCATACAAAAATAACCTTCAAAGTTCAATTTTCCGCCCATATACTAGTCACATCAATTAGAAAAAAATTAATATGACCTTTCTGGGACTCCCTGTGAATGAAACAATAAACTTGAACGATTTTTTTGTAGCATTTGAACGTCAAATATGAATGCACACCTTAATTATCAATTTCTTGCAGAATAACCTTCAAAATTCTATTTCCCGAACATAAATTAGTGACATCAATTTGAAAAAAATTAGTATGACCTTTTTACGACTCTCTCTTGATAAATCAATAACTTGAGCTACTTTTTGTAGCATTTGAACGTCAAGTACGAAAGCATACCTTGATTCTGAATTTCATGCAGAAATAACCTTCAAAATTCTATTTTGCGACTATAAATTAGTAGCATCAATTTGAAAAAAATGAATATGGCCTTTTTGCAACTCTCTCTGGATAAATCAATAAACTTGAATGACTTTTTGTAGCACTTGAACGTCAAATACGAAAGCACACCTTAATTCTCAATTTCATGCAGAAATAACCTTCAAAATTCTATTTTCCGACTATAATTAGTGACAGTAATTTGAAAAAAAATTAATATGAGCTTTTTGCGAATCTCTCTGTATGAATCAATAAACTTGAACGACTTTTTGTAGCATTTGAACATCAAATACGAAAGCGTACCTCATTTCTCAATTTCATGCAAAAATAACCTCAAAAATTCTATTCTCCGAACATAAATTGGTGACATTAATTTGAAAAAAATTAATATAATCTTTTTGGGACTATCTCTGAGTAAATCAATTACCTTTTTGTAGCATTTGAACGTAAAATACGAAGGCATACCTTAATTCTCAATCTTATGCAGAAATAACCTTAAAAGTTCTATTTTGCGTCTATAAATTAGTGACATTAATTTGAAAAAAAATTAATGTGACCTTTTTACGACTCTCCCTAAATAAATCAATGACTCGAGCTACTTTTTGTAGCATTTGAACATCAAATACGAAAGCATACCTCAATTCTCAAATTCATGCAAGAATAACCTTCAATATTAGATTTCCGACTAGAAATTAGAGACATCAACTTAAAATATAAATAATTTAACCTTTCTGCGAATCTCTTTGGATAAATCAAAAAAACTAGAATGAATTTTTGTATCGATTGGACATCAAATAGGAAGGCATACCATAATTCTCAATTTCATGCAAAAATATCCTTCAAAGTTCTATTTTCCGACCATAAATTAGTGACACTAATTTGAAAAAAATTAATATGACATTTCTGCGAGTCTCTTTGGATATATTACAAAAATTTGAACGATTTTTTAAAAGTATTTGAGCATCGAATACGAAGGCATACCTTAGTTCTCAATTTCATGCAAATATAACTTTCAAAGTTCAATTTTCTGACAATAGTGACATCAATCTTTTGCGACTCTCTGTCAATAAATCAAGAAGCTTAAATGACTTTTTGTAGCATTTGAACGTCAAATACGAAAGCATACCTTAATTCTCAATTTCAAGCAGAAATAATTTTAAAATTTCAATTTCCGACCATAATTAGTGACATCAACTTCGAAAAAAATTAATATAACTTTTCTGCGACTCTCTTATGATAAATAAAAGAGATTTATATGAATTTTTGTAGCGTTTGAACGTCAAATAGTAAGGCATACCTTAATTCTCAATTTCATGCAGAAATAACCTTCAAAATTCTATTTTGCGACTATAAATTAGGGACATCGATTTAAAAAAAATTAATATAGCCTTTTTTCGACTCTCTCTGAATAAATCAATAAAATTGAACGATTTTTTGTAGCACTTGAACTTCAAATAGGAATGCATTCAATTTCATGCAGAAATAACCTTCAAAATTCTATTTTCCCAACATAAATTAGTGATATCAATTTGGAAAAAATCAATATGACCTTTTTGCAACTCTCTCTCAATAAATCTCAATAAATCAATAAACCCTGATGATTTTTTGTAGCATTTGAACATCAAATACGAATGCATATCTTATTTCTCAATTTTATGCAAAAATTACCTTCAAAATTGTATTTTCCGACTTTAAACTAGTTCACATCAGTACTAAAATAGTAATTCATGCAACAAGAGTGTAGTTGAGGCTTGCCAAATCACTAAAACAGTTGACCGAATGTTATAATGCTTGTTTACACTCGAATTGCATACAAGATTTTTTTTACGACCCTTAACTTCCATATTTTAACAATTATTGAGGCCAGAGCTCAAGTTGACTTTGAGATTCAACAAATATCCGAACTAATAGATCAGTGAGAGTGGCCAAAAATACACAAAAATTCAACTGCTACGCGTTTAAATAGTGTAATGTTTATTGCTCTCAAAGGAATTGTTTATTGGTAAAATAAAGGTCAGTATTTAATGGATGAAAGAGAAGGAAAGTTTTATTCTTTAATGCAACACTAAAACAAACACTATACAATTTATTTTTTACACTACTACTCAGTCAGGTTGTTCGCCCCTATATATTCGGATGTTCATACGTCTAGAAATTTCTACGTCATTCTAGCAAGTTGCTCGAATGTTCGGTGGATAGAAGGGCGCGACACAAAGAGATGAAAGGCGGAGTCCTACTTTTTTATTATTAAAATAACTTTTTTGCACAAGTTTGGACAGCAAATTCTAATTTCATGCAAGTGTAACTTAGAAAGCTCTATTTTCTTCCAAATAATATCTTGATGGTAATTTTTTGTATTATTATTGTATAATAAGTTTTCAATCGTTCAAAAATTGGCTAAATGTGTGCTTTGAGCGGTTTTGGTTGGTACAAATCTACCAGAGAAGATTAAAGTTTCTGTTAAAAAAGTTGGCTCAATTTTATTATTACAGCCCGGGCTGCAGTTATTAAAAAAGATTAGTCAAAATACGTGTATAAATAGTAAATTTTTTGCTTTATCAATTACATCAGGTTAGATTGATCCTAAGAATCTCATTTAAATTATACAAACCATCAAATATACTTCTTTTTTTATGGGAAAAACATAAATTTCCAGTAACATTCATAACGCTGTAACTTTTGTATTAAAAAACGTATTAGAAATTGTGATAATAAAAATATTTTCCTATATTATAAATAATTTTTGAGTTATTATAGAAAAACCAATAGAGGGAAAATTTTTTGCGTAATTTTTGTGAATAGGCTGATTTTTTGAGGCTGTATAAAAATAAATGAAATAATTCAACTGAAAATTAAAGGAGATACAATAAACTTGAGAAAAAAATGGTGTTTGAGATTTTATGAACCACCAGATTTCCATGAAGAGTTGTCGAAATAGTACATCATTTCCGGTGCTTCTCGCCTCATACAGGAAATTATCACTCAAATTTAAAGTAGTTTATAAGATGAGGATTCAACATCAAATTACGGTTTTTCATACACGTGCTGTAAAGAAGCTTCATAATGCATAAAAATATTGCATAATTGCAATTATTTTCCCAAGAAAATCCTTTAATTCGTACTCAGCTGCCAAAATAATCAAACTGTTGAGAAATTTACCTCAATGTTTGCAGCTAAAGATCATCTACATTTTTTATTCAGATTTGAAGGATAAGACTTACTCTTGGATGATCAATTTGCCGCGTAGGGACTTTCCAGCTAATTTCTCTCTTAACTAGGCTAAATTGAGTTGCACAAAAGTATTCCGGTAATCAAATTGTAGTCAAATAAAGGTTCTAACACTTTTATACGAAATATTTTTTGGTACAAGGTACCAGTCTGAAATTATTAGCGAAAATCCAACCAACTCAAAGGGTTAAAAGTGGGGATGCTCAAAAAGGTTGTATCACAGTAAATTTTTGATGTAGAGAGCCATTATAATAACCATTGATTGATACCTTCTAAGTCTATGAATGAATTTTTATTCAATCTTCTTTTCAAAAATTATCGTCACATGCCTTATTCTTTCGTTTTTCTCACGCGATTCCCAATCCGTTGCGGCACAAATCAAAGCTTTTTAAACAAAACCAACCACTAGAAGAAATGCTAAAGTAACGTTTTAACCGGACATAAAGGACGAGGGAGTCCGTTCTTCCAAACCATTTCGCCGTGCACGTATTTGGTGACTTGAATGGTCGAATGTTCCACGCATCATGCACGTACGCACTTTAAAAGGACCTTTACAATGGATGTTTGGACTTCGCGCTGGCTTTAACATTTGACCTATCGTAAAAATATTGCGCGAAAAGCGAGAAAGTGAAATAAATAAAATTCACTCGTATTTCTTTAGTAATTTCTTGGGCTGGTTGTCAATGGTTTTCTAAGAAATAGAGTAACAATTTTTCCTTCTCTTGACAATATTCCAGTTCAAATTTAAATATTTAATGTTATCTGAATCTTATTCCCTTCTTTTGTAGTCTTGTAAAGTCAATACGAGAACGTCGTTCTGTTCTGAAACATTTAGAATGTAAAAGGGCGGTATCTATGCTCTGAAGACGTGTAGCCCAATAAGTTAAATCACAGTTCCCCGGTTTCAAACAGTTTACAAGTTCAAACGGTAATCTCTTAGCTCGAAACTTCTTTGTTCCTACGCTGTTTAAGATCCATTTGAAAAATCCGAACAGATTGTTGTGGTTCCATACGCTCAAAATCTCAAATTCCCAAAAAAATTCTCCATTCAATTTTATATAATTTAATGATTTGAAAATCTCGGTAAAATTTCTTATCCAAGTAAAACATTTCATGAATAGTTTTCAGCGAAGATTTATTCAGTAAACGCTAACAAGAAGTTGTTGCTTTTTAAGCCAAATGATAAATAGTTTTCCAAGTAACATTCAACTTGGATAATGACAAATTCTTGGAGATTCATCGCAGAAAAAGTGCGATTTGAGCGATGACAATATCAGGCCATTCATTTCAATTCTGGCAAGTTTCTTCCCATTCTATTCTCATTCAAGTTCCGTGGCTGCGATGAATATCCCTCCCTGCCTCCACCCCAAACTTTGGCTCTCTTTCAGAACATCCCAATTACATCTTATGGGAATATTCTTGTACCTTCCCTGCATTTTAATAACCTGCATGAAATATTTTTCACTGATCTTCTTTCAGCGTTCATCGGGAATATATCAAAGACATGCATTGGTGGCGAGACTGAAATTCAAGGGGGTTGACATTCATAAAGCTTAATTCAGATGGATTTTGATGCAATGTACAAGTGTTTCTATGGAAATATCCATTTTGAGCATCCCTGAATTCATTTTGACTATTTTCGACTTGATATTGAACACGATTCTAATTTGGTACCTATCAAACCATAGACCAACGCTCTACTTCTGAGTCATGGACTTTGTACATATACATATTCTATTTACAAAATATTATGAACAATTTTCTGCACTCAAATCTAATGAAATGTAGTATTGAAGTACGATCACACTCTTGAGTTTATTTATAATAGTAGAGAGTTCAAATATGTAATTTTTTTATTGAATTAGTAATTTTGAAGCTTTCTCAACATAATGGCAGCATTATTAAAATTCAAAAGTTGAAAATAACCCAAAAAAATGATCACTGAAATATTTATGTTTATAGCTAAAATAATGCTGTACTAATGATGCGAATGTACGGACCGAGGAGAGAACACTTATAATAAATTTTTCTCAATTTTTAAATTTTTGAGCAATTCAAATGCAGTTTTCTCGTGTTTTTCAGATAACTACATTTAATTATCATTGATTTTGTTCAAATTTGTTGCATTAATACGAAAAATAAGCCCAAAAAATGGCGTTCTAAATTTGTCTGTACGACAACGTATAAGTATATAAGAAAATTTCTCTTGGATTTGATATATTTATTTGATATTATTGGAAATGCTTGTTGGTTGACGGCTAGTTTGAATATAACCTAATTATCCAAAACCTGGGTGTGTTACACCCACTAATAGGTAGAAAACATGAATGATTTTTATTATTTTCATATGCTGTACAGCATACTTAACGATTGAAATTGATACAACCAGCTGTTTGTTATTGTATCTTCAGAAAAAAAAATCCTGGACTAATACTCCAAAATTACCTAATATTAATACTGGAGTATGTGGAATAATGAATCAAACGCTGGTAGACAGCCAATTTAGTGCCATTTATTATAAAACTAGCTTAAGCCCTCCATTTTTCAATCATAGTGAACTGGGAGACGAATTAAGCAGAAAAAAATTGCCATAATTTGACCGCTCATGTCTCCTAAAATAATAATCGTAGAATAATGCACTAAATGCTAATTGAAGGCCCAAGCAGTGCCATTTATTATTACAGCTCATATCTCCTCTACAAATAATCGTAGAATAATGAAACTACCATATTCATCATTTAAATATATGTCCAACAATAATTACAGAAAACAAAGGGAAAATAATAAGTTATTTCTTAAAATCCTACCTCAAATTTGCTGAGCAATCATTGAAAAACACTTCACAATAGCATAAACCACTGAATACTAACTTTAACGTACCAAACATCGGCAAATTTCAACTGACTAATCGATGCGAACCTGAATTTTCTAGTCCGCAAACACGAAATTGATGAATACATTTGAATTTAACGCAGTTTAAAATTGCTAAATAAATATTTTTCAGTATTTAAACCATAATTTATTCAAATAATTCATTTTTTTTATATTGACTGCCAAATATTGATATATATTAATACGCCAAGAGAAAAGTTTCGGCCCCCTTTTTAAGCATATTGCATGCACGAAGGAATGTGAGATTTGGCATACTTGAAGTTCATATGGAGAAGGAGTACAGAAAGCGAAAATTATGTACGGGTGTCCCATTTTAATCTATATATCAATAGGTAAAGAGAAAACTTTCGATCCCCTTTTTAAGCGTATTGCATGCACAGAGCAATGTGAGATTTGGCATACTCAGAGTTTATATGGAGAAGAAATATAGAAAGGGAAAATTATATACAGGGTGTCCCATTTTTAATACTTCTCAATGCCCATTTTGTAAGCATATTGCGCGCACAATAGTTATTTTTGTATAAAGTGTGCGAAGTGATTGTTTTTTTTTGTTGCGCGTGAGAATGTCAATTTTAACCGAGACCGTAAGGTCGAGATAACAAATTCATTCGAAAGCGCAACCAAATACAATCTCTTCGCACACGAAATACAAACAATATTTTTTCGCCAAATGTCAAAAAATAATAGATCAACAATAATTATTGTTTTATTCAGTAAAATGTAGGACAAAAAGTACAAATTATAATTAATTTACAGTCACCTGGGTATTGTAACCTAAAGTATGCGCAATTGTTGTTTGATAAATAAAGAACTGTCAACAATTAATTTTTATATTCAAAAATAAGTAGTTTTGTGTACAAATTCATATTTCTTTTTTGTTAAATACCTGTTTGTTTCTATCCTTGTAGCATTACTAAACTGAATTATATAAGATTAGGTGTGCTGAAATAGAATTTATTTTTTCACTAGTGAAAAATATGTTCATTTTTTCACTAGTGAAAAAGTATGTTTCATTTTTTTACTGGTGAAAAAATCACGAACTTTGCGTATCCATAACAATACAAAAATATCATGTTTTTTTGACAGTTATATATATTATACGAAATCGGTACTGTACTTATTGACCGTGATGCTTACAAATTTTTTTGCACGATTGGAAAATCCAAAATATGGATCCGAATTCTCTTTTTCAAATTGAATTACTACTGAAGATTGTTTATTCGCTGTCAGCTGTCAAGTTTGACATTTTATTGTAAATATTCAATTACAAATAAAGATGAAAAAATGAATATTTTTTTGTGAAAATCCATAATTTTTTACTTACCGCCTTTGCCCATGGGCGGTAAGTCAGCATAGCCATAGTAACCACAGTTTGCTGGTAAAATCAACATAACACCTCAAACTTAGGGTCGGTAAACACATGAAAACGCCCAATCGTGCAAAAACGAATTTGCATATTTGAAGTTTATATGGAAAAGTATAGAAAGCTAAAACTATATACAGGCTGTCCCATTTAAATTTTGCGTGAAGAGAAAACTTTGTACTGCTCGCACGAAGGTATGTGAAATTAGATATACTTGAAGTTTAAATGAAGAAGGAGTGCAGGAAGGTAAAATTATATACAGGGTGTTCCATTCTAATTTTACATGACAAGTATCGTGCACACGAAGAAATGTGAGATTTTACATACTTGAAATTTAAATGAATAAAGCGTGCAGGAAGCTTAAATTATATACAGACCGTCTCATTTTGTTTTTACGTTGAGAGAAAACATCGTAGGAATGTTACATTTGGCGTACTTGAAGCTCAAATGGAGGAGTGCAGACAGCTAAAATTATATGCATTTTGAGAACAGAAGAAACTTGGTACGGCGCAAACAAGAGAATGTGAGATTTGGCATACTTGAAGTTCATATGGAGAATGAATGCAGAAAGCTAAAATTATGCACAGAATGTCCCATTTTAATTCTATGTGAAGAGAAAAATTTGTAATGCGGGCACGAAGGAATGTGAGGTTTGGCATACTTGAAGTTCATATTGAGAAGTACAGAAAGCTGGAATTATATACAAGGTGCCCTATTTTAATTTTACCTGAAGAGTAAACTTTGAAGTTTATAAGAAGGAGGAGTGCAGAAACCTAAATGTATATACAGGTTGTTCCATTTGAATTTACCGCCGAAGACAATATAATTTTTTGCTAGAATATATCGAGAAATATGCATCGAATGAAAAAATGTCTGCAGTAAAAGTTCAGCGAATTTTTCTCCTTCCGAGGGGCGGGGCTAGGGGAAATCCTCCCAAGATCTTGAACGGAAACGACTATTTTTTATTTAAGATTCGGATAGAGCGTCGAGTACCAAGTTTGTACCTAAAACCCCCAACCCCCGGGGATGGAATAATGTTCAAATTCAACAAAATGATGAATTACGGTCGAATTTTGACCACTGGGCGACCACTAGTATTTGTGATTACATAAAAAATTAATTATTTTACATCAGATTTTAGATCCAAATCATTAATATTGATTATTTAAATTTTCAAACAAGACTAGTGAGACCTTTTATCAGCTCAATTTGTAACCGTATACGTCATAAATGAAAATTCATCAAATCTTGTATATTGACAACTAATCTTAATAGAAGTTAGTGTGAAAATGCTTTTAATTCAATTATTACTATCTGGAGTACTATTCAAATCAGTAATATTGATATTGATATTGATATACCTGCTAACTATATATGACAGCAAATATCTCGAGAACTAATAGATATAGAAAAAAAATGCTGGTGGGCTTCATTCAAAATTATTTGGTTTATAAACTTTATCTAACATATTTTGCTCTAAAATGTATAGTTTTTGCAATATGTCTTCCAAAAAGACATTTTCATACTTATTTTTCCATTTGTAAGAAGATATTCGAATTTTTTACCAAATAAACTTTTTTTTATCGAGAGATATATTGCTTAATTTCTAAAATATGGGACCTAAATATCGTAAAATTTGTATATTTCAAGATAAAATATATCAAGAAGAATCGATTTTGATAATTTTTGTTGTTATAAACATCATACTTTCAATTTTATAACGAATTTTGTGGTAGCGTGTAAAGAGACTACTATCGCACGCTGAATTGCTTGAGTAACGGACGGAGGAGAGAATAACTGAATCAGAAGCACACACTGTTTGATTCTGTATCTTCTAAACGAATTGAGATAATTGAATTCTGTAAAAAGTATCGTATTCTGCACGATTCATTCTAATGCAATAAGAATTATTATTAAAAAATCTCAAAAAATACAATTAGCATTACCTGATAAATAACATTTAGAGTTTGTAGCTATATTTTTCGACTCAATAGAGATAATCAAAATGTATAGAAAGTATTGTGATCTACATACTTAGATGCAACGCGACGAAGAGGTTCATCAGAGTATCTTTAGTTATGCAAATATGATCGATTGGAATTTAATACTCAATAAAATTTCTAAAATCGACTATTTGTAGTAGCACAATGTTTGTTGCTGAATGTTCTGTACGAAACAAGATAATTGAAACTTGTGAGGAGCATGTTGTCCAACACATTTAATAAAATCAATAAAAATGTCTTAAAAACTGAACTGACAAGATATTTTTGTTTTCGAAAATAACAAAATTCGATAGACAATGCTAATATTTAGATTTTCAATCAAGTTATTTTGCATTTGGTATTGAAGCAGTTCTTTTATATATTTAATGAAGTCTGGTACATTTAGGATCACTACTTCCATCCACTCGCAGGACTGTGTGTAAGTCTTGAAAGTTTTTTATCATTTACTTTTTTGGTATATTTTTAAATTCTTTCAAATCATACAGGAAACCAAAATTCTCAAATTGTTCATTTGATGTCACAAATCTCGAATTCATATACTTATTATAGAATCAATTGTGTTAAAAAAATCTGACTCATATCGGCTTGAGGACCACCTCGGAGAATGCGGTCCTCCATTTTCTAAAATTGAGGATACAATTTTCGTCCTTATGGTATTATCCAATCAAGCGTCAGAATTGTCATAAGGACGATATTTCTTTGCTCGCGTTGCGACTAGACTTAATTGATATAAGGAGTAGGGCTCAATTTGATTCAACTTGCGAACTGTATATGGTACGCAAAAATTGACTGTACGAATCCCATCCAGAGACTACTCAGCGGTCGTCATACTAAAGGAAGTGGAAGAAGTTGTAATATGCTCAGCTCGTGGGCTCTATTTAGTCCCTCTCAGCCGAAACCAAAATCTATGCTTTATAAGATTATTGAAATATCTTAAAAAATACAAATACCATAACCTGATTTAGAGTTTGACATCAAGTATTTTCTAATAAATTGGCCTTATTATTCTTTCATATTTGATATTCATTTGCAAATATTTTCCACCAAATTGATCTAATTATCATCAAACCTTATATTTCCAGCTAAATAAACTTTTTTTCAACGAAAAATATTGTTAGTTGATGAAAATATAGTGAAAAAACTATCACTTGTCGACAAAAATTTCACTTAAAATCACACATATTGCTTAATTTCTAAAATATGTGACCTAAATATCCCAAAATTTGTATATTTTAAGATAAACTATATCCTGAAGAATCGATTCTGATAGTTTTTGTTGTTAATAAACATAACACTTTCAATTTTATAACGAATTTTATGCTAGCGCGTAAGGACGCTACGATCGCGCGCTGTATTGCTTGAGTAACGGACGGAGGAGAGAATAGCCGAATCATGACAAACTGTTTGACTCTGTATCTCCTAAACGAATTGAGATAATCGAAATCTGTAAAAAGTATCGTATTCTGCACGGTTTATTCTAATGTAATAAGAATTTTTATTGAAATAACTCAAAAAATACAGCTATCATAACCTAATTAATAACATTTAAAGTTTGTAGCCGTACCTTTTGACTGAATTATTATAATCAAAATACTTGGATATAAGAAAAAAAGATGTACAAAGAAATAAACTCACATATTTCTGATTTGAATTCTTTTGTGTATGTATTTTTATATCATCGATGTCATGAGAAACATGCCCTGCTCCTATCAGTTTAATTCCATCGAAATATATAAGAATTTTCCGTCTGCAAGATCAAACGTATAGAATTTCAAATTCTTTTATGCTCCCTGCAAGAATATCTGATTTGGAACAGCAAGATAGAAAACAGAATAATACAAACAACAGAAACATAAAAAGATAAACTTGAACGAAACAAAGACAGAATCGTGATTCCTAGTCGTAGTTGAATTTAATCGACTATTGACTTATATTTACGGACAAAATACTTTTTGTTCAGTTCTTGTAATCAGTGTTTGAGGTCAGATCAGGCAAATTGGAAGCCTTTGTCTATTTTGAAAGTTCATTACGGTAAACGCTTCGCAATCAGCACAGGAACTGCAGAAGGAAACTTTGACAAACTGATGTTACTGTTCCAACGATTTATAGCGGCAAACTTCGATCTATCACAGTTGTAGTTTCCAAGTGAAAGTTGCTTTCGTCATGTTCTCCTTTAGTACAGATTTACGAGAGTCATGTAAATATATTCCCACTTCTCTTAATTAAAACGTTTTTGCCAGCGAATGATTTATTCACAAATTAATTTAAAGCTTTTTTGCCATAGACTTCAGATGGAAGGCTTCACAAATTGATTTGTGCTGGACAGTCAGTGTCTTTCTGCAAAAAGTTATGATATTTAATAAGATGCAAATAGTAACCATCTTTCTGTTCCTTTTTGCAGTTTTCGCTCCAATTTTCTCAACATCCCTCTGTGCGGTCATCGCCCTTGGTCTGGGGGTATCTTGGACATCCCAGTGGTCCAGTCACGCACACTATTTCATTTAAATGCCGGCGGGGACGTCCCCTAGGATGAAAACACTCGATAACGTGGTTGATAGCCTCGACTCGCCACCACCGAGCCAAGATAAGTCCCAGTGAATCTAACGAGACACCGGATTTGAATTTGACGTGAATTGTTACAAAAGACAAAAGATTTCTCATGAGGATAGCAATATCTCAAAAACAATGATTCAAATATAGACATTCATTTAGAAGAACAAGCAATGTATAACTAAAGACGAACAAAATACAAAAAAGAGTTCTCTAAAAGGCTTATGTCCATAATAAATGAGATAAATACATACCTTTCTCAATAATGAACAAAAGTCCCTATTTTATCCCGTTTGCCTCAAGCGAGGTTTCCAAACGATATGTGCTGGAACAACAGTCTCAATAACAGAAAATAAGCCATTTGTTTTAATAATTAATTGTTAATTACAGCCTGCTACGTCATTGACATGGAAAAAATAATACAGAACTTGAAAGCCGCTCGGAGGTTTTAAAAACATCAAACTTTGTAATGCTTTCTGAAGAGAAATATTCATTATAGTTGTTTATATTGCAATAATTATCCATTGTTCTCTGAATTTATATTTGAACATCATTTGAGGCTAGTAAAATCATATCTGAAGATACTTTCACTGACCCTTTTGTCAACATCCTTATATTTTTTCATTGCCATGTTTAGTGCTGATATTCGTCTTATTGCTACTCAGATATTTTTATTAAAGCAGATAAAGGCTGAATTTCACTCCAAGCATCCATGAAAAGCACTGTTTACCTCAAAAGCAGGCATACTCAATTTTTTAACGAGAGTACTTGAGTATGGCGTTAAGGACCCTTTGTTTTTCATACAGCACTTGGAGCTTTTATCAGTTTTACTGGAAAAAACAACGAATCAAAACATAACACAATCAAATATCAAAACGACAGTCCAATCGAATATTTGAAAGCAACTTGAGGGCGTCTAACGTTTTATGAATGTTAAATAAACCAAGTTCTCCTGTTAAATGTAAATTGCAGCGTAGAGTTCAAAAGCAAATTACAGTGTAGTGTTGAAAGTGATTAGCAAGCTCTAATTAAAACTTTTATGTAAATAAAATGAATGACTAGACCAGGAAAACTCTTGAAGCTAGTACTTCTACGTCTCTTTTGTCATTAGAAAAATCTTACCTAAATTCTGGGCTCTAATTTGAGGCCGTGCTTCTGCGATAAACCTTCTAAAGTTAAACCCAAACCACCAAATAAAAATTAAAAAGAAAATTCATGTCATAAATGCTCCCTGATTTAAAACTGCATTCCATTTAATTTTAAAAACAAGTCAGCTGAACACAAAAATCAGTTTTCAGAAATATTACGATCTGTTTGTAATCATGGTATACAAGGGTAGTTTTTTTCTGTTTGCGTTCAATGACCGCCATTTGTAGTTTGTTTGATTCCGCGCAATTTCTGTTTGATTGTCTCGTTGAGGATGAAATTCTAATTTGTATTGAAAGCTAAAAATGTTGGGTACGACGTCACAAGTTGAGCAGTGCGAATAAATGGCGAAAAGAGCAGGCAGATATATTTTCACTCAAAATTGATTTAATAAACAAAATCTGTAAAAACGTGGACTTATATGGATACCTGAATTGAAGGAAAGCTAGAAACGGAAACAATAACTAAAAATTTTTTCCCATTCCTAATGAACAATGTATTCTTAAGCTCCTCCCTCTAATATTCCTACATCGACCAATGAGGTACACACTGATTTAATTGTTTTCCGAACGTTAAACACAGCAATTTATCTGAACTCTATATTCTTAGTCTATCTAATGTAATTTTCATGAATTTGCGACTTTATTTTAATGAAATATGAACTGAAGTGATTCAAGAAATATATTTCATTGCATTCATCATGTAAAAGGCTTGAAATAAGAGATAAATCAAGTTAATAATGTAATGTTTATTGCTTTTACAGAAGTTAAAATTTTATTCTTAGAAGTATTACTAAGCAAAACTATACAATTTATCTATCACTTACAACTATTAAACTTTAACAACAAAGCCACAGATATTTATGTTCAACAATTTATATATGTATTACACTGATCACTCACTGGATATTCACTATTTCACTGTTTTACTGTTCACTGTTCACTCAGTCCGGTTGTTGCTCATATATATACAGATGTCCGTTTCTGGAAATGTTCCAGGTTAGTCAAGAACACGTTACTAGAATTTTCGACCGTGCGAGGCGGTGTGGTGCGGTGCGCTGCGATACAAAGGAGACGAGAGGCTCCGCCCAGACAGGGCTTATTTTATTCACGAACTATGACACTTCCGCACGTTACAATAATAATTTGAACGCAATATTCATGGAATACATCCAGCAGTATGGTTATAATTTATACTCACTTTTTCTTGTAAAAATTATTGACAATTCTTAAAAGAACTTCTTAGATAATTTAGATGATTTCTTATTATTTCATCCATATAAATCCATTTGACGAACTTCGGAAGGTCCTGAAGCTCACTAAATCAATTATTGGGCTATATAATTAAGTAAGATCCATACATAAACTTTTCTTTTATTGAAACACATCTTTTTACTTCGAAACATCAATAATATTTGGAGTAAATAATACAAAAATCAACTGAGATTTTTTCCCAGTCTTAATGAACAATGTATACTTAAATCACTCCCTCTAATATTCTTATGAGAGCACATCATACATCGAACTATGAGGAACACACTGATCTGATTGGTTGCAGGACGTCAAACACAGCAACTTATCTGAACTCTATGCTCTAAATCTGTCTAATGTAATTTTCATGAATTTGCGACTTTATTTTGGTGAAATATGAACTGAAGTGATCGAAAATATACATTTCAATGCATTTATTATGTCATAGGCTTGAAATTAGAGATAAATCAAGTTGATAGAATGAATTTTCATGCAATATTGATGGAATACATCCAATAGTGAAGTCAGATTAGGGCTCCTAACATTTTTTAGCGAAATATAGTATTTTCCAAAATGATCTATTAAAAATATAGTATTTTATTGAGAAAGCAAGAACTAGACAAAGATATATTCATTACTAATTCATTTCCATTAAAACTTTATTAGATTCAATAATTAGATACTACTTCTGTCTCTTTCTTCTTGCCATTTCGAATTCATAACCAAAAATATCCTTTCTGTGGAGCGCGTTAATAAATTTTTAAAATGAAGGATCTGTCTGCTGGATTTGGTGTTGAAAATATAGTATTTTTGCGTACTATATATTTCCTCAACACTATACGCAGGGTGCGAAGTACGTGGGGGGGAAGGGGTAACTAAATCGACTGCAGCGTGAGTAGTGGACAAAATAAGCATTATTACGGGCTGATATTGTGTGTACAGTATTATAAAAAAAATGGACCATCATAGTTGTGTCATTAATTGCAAAAATACAAGCAGAAACGTCAGTGAATGTGAGTTTTACCCTTTCCCAAAATGCTGTGGGTTATGGAAACCAGTCTTTGTTAAATTGTTAAAACTCTTCCAATAAACTATATCATTATTCAGTATTTAAAATTACTCAGTTTTATGGTTCCAAAAATTTATAGATCCATTTTGAATATGCTTTTGGTATTTTCTCAGTTTTTGACGTATAACCTAACCTTAACATAAGCAAAATAATATACATAACATGCTTAAAAACATTTACAGTTATTTTGATCAGCTCTTCGATTTCGATAGCTTTCAAAATTTACTGACTTCTAAAAATAATGTTATTCATTCATATTCACAAATATCAATGATGTTACATACTAACAAGCTCGGAAAAATGTGCGTTATAGAGGGCATTATCAGCACGCACCCAGCGTAATACTATATATTATAGTACGGTTGGCACCCCTACTCTAGGGTTCAATTTTAATTCGTAGAGACAGTTTCTTGACGTTATTTTAGAGATTCTTGACACTAGCACCACCTAGCGGACGATTGAAGAAGTAATTCAATGTTGTAAGAGTTTAACTTACAATAAACTTACATTTGGTAGATTGGGTTCTTTGCTGTACTGTGAGGATAAATTGTTATCAAGGAAAAAACTTTTCAGAACTCATTTTATAAATAAATATGTTTTATTGGGATATAAGTTCTGTAATTCATTAGAAACACAACGTTTCGACAGCAAAGTGCTGCTTTTTTCAAGTGAAAAGAAATATAAATATAAATAAACAAAATTGTCAAGACAACAAAAATAAAAGTACAAATAGTAACTAGATTAGTTTAAAATATATTAACTCCTAGGATCGTAGAGCTCTGCCTGTGATTGATGATTCAATAGCCACAGGTCTTCAGGAGATAATAATGAAGGTCTAAATAGGGAAATTGTCAACTCCTTGTGGTTCTTGGTCAATCTGGCTCTACTCTTTTTGGTTTGGCGCATAACTGAACCATCCTGCTCAAAAATTTTGTACTATTGAAACTTTATATCAGAGAGCCTCTTCATTATGTCGTCCAAGTAAACTATCTGATGAAATAAAAATTTTGGATGATGTTTTCTTGAAGAATGGATGTAATAGAACACAGATTAAGAAAGCACTTAGACAGAAGAATTCTACGCCACCTGTTCAAGATCCAAATAATAAGAAAATATTTGTTACGTTACCTTACGTAGCCAATATAACAGCTAAAATTGGAAGGCTTTTACATAAACATGACATTAAAACTTCATACACTTCCAGTTTAAAAATTCGAAATCTTATTTGTAATGTTAAAGACAGATTTCCTCTACAGTATCCAGGTATATACAAGATTCCTTGTCAATGTGGCAAAGTATATATTGGACAAACAAAGAGGACTGTAGAAACAAGATTGAAAGAGCGTTCTCGTCATATAAGATTGAACCATCCAGAAAAATCTGCTGTGGCTGAGCATGCTATTCATGAATTACATGGCATTGACTTCAAGAATACGAAGCTTCTGGCTATAGATAACAATTGGTTCAAGAGGCTTATAAGAGAAGCAATTGAAATTAAAAAATCACCGGATAATTTGAATTTGAATATTGGTTATGAACTTAATCGATCATGGCTACCAATCATTTGTTCATAATTTCAAGTTATTTGTATCTACGAATCTACTTGCAAGAGTTACTTCATCACCACCTCCTGAAGATCTGTGGATGGTTCAGTTATGCGCCAAACCAAAAAGAGTAGAGCCAGATTGACCTAGAACCACAAGGAGTTGACAATTTCCCTATTTAGACCTTCATTATTATCTCCTGAAGACCTGTGGCTATTGAATCATCAATCACAGGCAGAGCTCTACGATCCTAGAAGTTAATATATTTTAAACTAATCTAGTTACTATTTGTACTTTTATTTTTGTTGTCTTGACAATTTTGTTTATTTATATTTATATTTTTTTTCTAATGAATTACAGAACTTATATTCCAATAAAACATATTTATTTATAAATTATTATGTACTTATCGGCTCTGATGTAATACTTCTGAAAGGGGAGAATGACTTGCAACAGGAACTTGGAACAATTTGCACGTCTAACAAATAATAAAATGTATTGAAAGAATAATAAAGAATATGAAGATGAAGTTAACAAACTCCGATTGATCACTGGCTTTCAAAACTACTTTAATATCGCTAGCTTATTTACTTCTAACTAACTTCTCAACTCACGCACTAACTAACTCATCACTAACTACATTATCACTACTTTTGTCTAATTACTTCCTCTACTGACTAACTCTGTACATCATCTCTTGACTAACTGACTATTGACTCCCTATTGACTTCTATATATAAAATCCAAAGTGCCAACATAAAAATATTCGTTATCGACGTCAATCGTATTTGCAAATAGTTCATATATCTTTATTGCTTGTATGCGAGAAAAGCACTTCCTCAATTTTGTAAGAGTTCAGCAAACTGTGAATTTCCTGACTCTTACAATGTCATCATCGTTGATCACTGTCTTCTAGAAGTAAGAGACATGATCAAATCAGTTTCTTTAGCTTGATGTCATCAAATAATAGCTAAATGTAACTATCTCATGACGACATTGTTATAGAGATTGGGAGCTGTCTCTACGAATTAGAACATTGTGAAATATTCACTGCTAATAGGCATGATCTTTCAGGAGCTGATAAACTTTATTCTAAGACTTTCAAAGAACTAAATCTGAAGAAAATCCTAGCCAGATATAATTAACCACCTCTTGCAATATAAAATTTTCATTAGAATTTTTCAGATGGTCTGATTAAATTATTAAATTTAAGGCGTTACAAATCGATGAACCAGCTTATTGGCTATCACAGATCAATCCATGAGCAGTTATTAATTAGCAGAATAGGATCAGGCGAAAAGATCAAAGAATCAGTAGCCATGATTAAGTAAATGTACATTTAGATAAATGGCAAGTGTTCATTGTTAACTATGAACTGTCGGCAACGTTTAACGGTCGGTTTCAACCCCGACAAATGGAAGGGAGAAGGGTAATCTAAATCGATTGAAAAAGTGTTGTTCATTTGTTTGCATGTACAGATATTCATTTTACCGAATAGAAGTGACTATTTTGAATTGAATTTCCAAGTGATATTTCGAGTCTTCATGTCTATCGTCTCCATCAGTACGGAGCCCTCGAAATAATAGCTTCACAATCCACAAATCCAATAAAAAAATAAGAGAATATGTTTTTGATACAAAAGTATTGATATTATCTGGAAGGCATGGCAAGTGAGTGGAATATTGGATTCAATATTTCTATTTGTTTCTGATATCTGACGTCTTCTCTCAAAATACGAGACATGTGACTTGACATGTTCATGTTCCTCAAGACAAAATATCACTTCTCATATTGTAACGATAAAAGTTATTTTAATGCAGTAGAAATTCGATTCTGTCTTGACGAAACTAATATCAATTTATTTATCAATTATTAAGTTATTGAATTGAACATTTACGCTGCTTAACTTAACTTAAAATTCATGTTGGTAGCACTAAATCCTCTATAATGAAACTAATACTCAAAATAATCCAAGAAATCACTGACCTCTACATCAAAATAATAATCCTGCTCTTATTTTGTGACATGTTCCTAAGATTATTTTCTTGGCTTGAGGCAAAAGCTCCGCCGTTGTTCTCATCAGTTTTTGCTCATCTTTGGCCGCTGGAAAATAAACTTGTTGCTCTGTTAATTTCGTTGTAGTTGCTTATAAATTCCAGAAGAGATACTTGTGTTTTCAACAATAAGTAATTATTTGTTTCACTTAAAATACTCATAATTGTCGGACGAATTTAAATTGGAATTTATTTCTGTTCTGTGTGTACTGTTGTTTCTAGTTCCTTAAAGGGTGATTAATGTTTTTTCGGGCGTAATATCCTCCGAATTAATTACGCTTTGCTCTGAAAATTTTGTTGAGAATAAATTTAGAGTTTAATTCAATTTTGCGGAACCAACAAGAACTTAATTCAAGTTTCAATTTTATTTTACTTTTAGTGTTTTCAAATATTATCTGGCAGACTTTTCACTTTCGGATCCCACGGTCCAGTGAGATATAAATTACATAGTTGCGCTATTTCATTTATCGTTCTTCCTTATACGGTGTTCTGCCCTCAAATTTAATTCAGAACCCATTACTTTGTGTTTAATTTATACAAACGAGTTCAAGTTTCGTTTACAATAGTACTCATTCATTGCGGACCGTTTCTCGAACAAGAAGGTCGCTGTTTGATTAACAGAAGAGGTTTCCACGTTCTGTACAAAAGCATTAATTGAAATCGAAACTGTCTTCAACACTAATTGAAATTTAGAAATAAACGGAACCAATTTGATCTTTGCCTTATTGTATTTATAATTTAGTTCGACCCAAAGAATCTTCAATAACTAATTGAAATATAATCTTCTTCCTGCTAGCCATTTTTTCTGTTTTGGTGATGAATAATAGGTCGAGAAAACAATATCCAAAAAGCAAGAGGCATTTAAAACAAACTAAAACACTCACTAAGGAGTTCTTGAACTGTAAAAAGAACTTTTGAATGGAATCTTGTTCCTGCTAGCAATTTTCCTAAATCTGGAAACAAGGAATATGACAAATGAACAAAATCAGATGAACAGTGAACATGTGGAACTAGAAATTTGCGGCCACAACTCCACAGAAGTGAACTCGTGGATTGCCATGACGAAAAAAGATTTTTCAAATATAATTTACCTCCTGCTAGACTTTTTCCCATAATGAGGAACAAATAATAAACCAAAAGAGCCAAACTTGAAGAACAAGGTGTAAGAGACCAAACTTCCATCAAATTTTCTACCACAATCCCAAAGAAGTGAGTTGATGCATTTTCGTGACTTTCCAAATATAATTTTCTTCCTGCTAATATTTTTTTCTTACTTGTACAAAGTAATTCTCTATATTTTCTTCATTCTCTAAATTCTCTATATTATATTCATTCCCTAGTCTCTAAATTTTCTAAACACTCTAAATTCTTTATATTCTCTAAATTTTCCATATCCTTTATTCTCTAAATTCTTTATATTCTCTGAATTCTCTATAATTTCCGTATGCTTCAAACTCTGTAAATACTCGTCATTCCCTAAATTCTTTGAATCCTTTTCATTATAAGAATTCTCTATATTCCCTTAATTCCCTTCCTTTATTCTCCGAATTCTCTATATTGTCCATATTCTATAAGCTCTCTATATACTCATCTACATTCTCTAAGCTTTCAATATCCTCTTTATCTTCTAAATTTTCTTCATTCCCCAAATTTTCTAAACTCTCTTCATTTTTCACATTCTGTACATTATTTTCATCCCTAAATTCCCTATATTATTTTCATCACCTAAATTCTCTATATTCTCTCTATTCCCTAAATTCCCTACAGTCTCTTCACTAAATTCTCCATATTTTCTAAGCTCACTCAATTCCTTCATATTCTCTAAGCTATCTTTATTCTCTTTATCCTCCATAATTCTCTTAATTATCTTCATTCTTTAAGTTCTCTTTATTCTCTATATCCTCTATAATCTCTTCACTAAATTCTCCATGTTTTCTGAGCTTACTTAATTCAATTATATTCTCTAAACTTTCTATATTCTCTTTATCATCCATAATTTTCCAAATTATCTCCATTCTCTAAATTCTCTTTATTCTCTATATTTTCTTTATGCCCTAAATTCTCCACATTCTTCTAATTCTTCAAATCTTCTATATTTTCTAACCTCCCTATATTCTTTGTCTCTCTAAATTCTCTAAATTCCCTTTATACTCTAAATTATCTATATTATCTTAATTTTTTAGTTTCTCTATATTCTCTGAGCTCTCTAAATTCTTTATATTCTCTAAGTTTTCTATATTCTCTGAATTTTTTATACTCTCTTCTAAATTCTCTATACTCCACATATTCTTCAAATTCTGTAAATACTCCTTACCCCCTAAATTCATCAAACTCTATTCATTTCTCTCAGCTTTCAATACTCTCTTTATCTTCTAAACTTTCTTCATTCCCCAAATCTTCTGAATTATCTTCATTTTTCACATTCTGTATATTCTTTTCATCCCTAAACTTCCTATATTCTTTTCATCACCTAAATTCTCTATATTCTCTTTCTTTCCTAAGTTTCCTACAGTCTCTTCACTAAATTCTCCATATTTTCTAAGCTCACTCAATTCCTTTATATTCTCTGAACTTTCTATATTCTCATTATTATCCATAATTCTCTAAATTATCCCCATTCTCTAAGTTCTTTTTATTCTCTATATTCTCTATAATTTCTTCACTAAATTCTTCATGTGTTCTAAGCTCACTTGATTCATTTATATTCTCTAAACTTTCTATATTCTCTTTATCATCCATAACTCTTCAAATTATCGTCATTCTCTAAGTTCTCTTTATTCTCTATATTTTCTTTATTCCCTAAATTCTCCAAATTCTCTCTACTCTTCAAATCCTCTTTATTCTCTAGTCTCCCTATATTCTTTGTTTCTCTAAATTCTCTATATTCCCTTTATACTCTAAATTATCTATATTATCTTAATTTTTTAGTTTCTCTATATTTTCTGAGCTCTCTAAGTTCTTCATATTCTCTAAGCTTTCTATATTCTCTTTATTCTCTGAATTTTTTATACTCTCTTCTAAATTCTCTATACTCTACATATTCTTCGAATTCTGTCAATACTCCTTACCCCCTAAATTCATCAAACTCTATTTATTATCTAAATTCTCTATATTCTCTTCCTTCCCTAAATTCTCTATATTATTCTCAAAATTTTCCATATTTTCAAAGCTCTTTAGATTCATTATATCCTCTAAGCTTACTAATATTCTCCAAATTCTCTATATTCTCTTCATTTCCTAAATTCTCCAAGTTTTCTATATTTTCAAAGCTCTCTAGATTCATTATATCATCCAAGCTTTCTATATTCACTAAATTCTCTATACTTCTCATATCCTCTGAACTCTCTTCAATCTTTCATATTCTATATATTTTCTATATTCTCTTCATTCTTTAAATTCTCTTCATTTTCCAAATTCTTCCCATTCTCTACATTCTGTATTATTCCCTAAATTATCTATATTTTTTCCATTATCTTAATTATATAATAATCTCTTTATTTTCTGAATTCTCTATATTCTCTTCACTAAGTTCTCTATATTTTTTAAGCTCTCTGAATTCTTCATATTCTCTAAACTTTCTATATTCTATTCATCATTCAAATTCTCTATATTCCATAATTCTCCAAATTATCTTCATTCTCTTAATTTTCTTTACTCTCTTTTTCCCCCAAATTTCCTAAATGCTCTATATTCCCTAAGCTCAACTAATTCTTTGAATGCTCTAAACTTTCTATATTCTCTTATTTATCGAAATTCTTTATATTTCATGATTTTCTAAACTATCTTCATTCTCTGAACTCTTTTTACTCTCTATATTCTCTTTATCTCCTAAAATCTTTATACTCTCTCCAGTATATTCTCTATATTAGGGAGTTTTTGCAACCCTTCGCTATTGATACGATAACGCTAACGTGAAAAACTATTTTTTTGGGGAATGCTTGCTGAATAATGCTAGCTTGAATTACAGAGTACTCACAGGAAACTTGAAGGATTAGCAGACATCGATAACGTTACAATGAACATATTTGTCAATTTCAGTGCGGATGCACAAAGGAAATCATTTTTGACGTTAGCGTTAACGTTTCATTAGCGGTAGCTTGCAAAAACTCTCTATTCTCTAAGCTAACTTAATTCTTTATATTCTTTGAACTTTCTATATTCTCTTTATCATGCAAATTCTCTATATTCCATAATTCTCTGAACTATCTTCATTCTCTATATTATTTTCATTCTCTATATTCTTTAAAATCTCCATATTCTCTCCACTAAATTCTCTATATTCTCTAAGCTCACTTAATTCTTTATATTCTCTAAACTTTCTATATGCAATTTATCATCCAAATTCTCTGAATTATCTCCATTCTCCAAATTTTCTGTATGCTCTGTAGTCTCTTTATCTTAAATTCTCTATATTCTTTTCACTAAATTCTTTATATTTTCTTGACTTCATATATTCTCCTTATCATCCAAATTCTCTATATTCCATTATTCTCTAAGCTATCTTCATTCATTAAATTCTCTGTACTCTCATTATTCCTTAAATTCTCTATATTATCTCTATTAAATTCTCTATATTCTCTAAGCCCACTTAATTCTTCATATTATCTGAACTTGCTACATTCTCTTTGTTAAAGCAGGCTTGTAATTATATTTTGAATTGTAACATTTTTACTTTTGTATCAAAGTAGTCAAAGTTGTTAACATTTAAAAAAAAAATGTGTATCAATTATTGTTGAAAAATAAACATATACGTCAAAAAGCAAGTTCGATATACAGTCCACAAGAATTAAAAATGTAAGTATACTAAGAACGTGATTAGAAATCAATCGGGGAATCAACCTTCCTCCATAACACTCTTTATTATCCAAATTTTCTATATTCCATAATTCTCTAGAGTATCTTCATTCTGTGAATTCTCTTTATTCTCCATATTCTCTTTATCCCTTAAATTCTCCATATTCTCTTGACTAAATTCTCTATATTTTCTAAGCTCACATAATTCTTTATGTTCTCTGCACTGTCTATATCATCTTTATCATCAAAATTCTCTATATTTCATGGTTCTTCAAATTATCTTAATTATCTAAGTTCTATATTGTCTAAGCTTCCTTTATTCTCTCTTTTCCCTAAATTCTCTATATTCTCTCCATTAAGTTCTCTATATTTTCTAAGCCCACTTAATTCTTCATATTATCTAAGCTTGCTATATTCTCTTTATCATCCAAATTCTCTATATTCCATAATTCTCTAGAGTATCTTCATTCTGTAAATTCTCTTTATTCTCTATATTCTCTTTATTCCTTAAATTCTCTATATCCTCTTGACTAAATTCTCTATATTTTCTAAGCTCACATAATTCTTTATATTCTCTAAACTGTCTATATCATCTTTATCATCAAAATTCTCTATATTTCATAATTCTTCAAATTATCTTAATTATCTAAGTTCTCTATATTGTCTTTATTCCCTAAATTCTCAAAATTCTCTTCACTCTCTAAATTCTCTATATAGTCTAAGCTTCCTTTATTCTCTTTATTTCCTAAATTCTCTATATTCACCAGATTCTTTATATTTTGTAAGCTCTCTAAGCCTTTTTCATATTGAGGAACAATGAGAAGACTGAACTGAATTTGGCAGTTACAGCTCCTCAGAAGTGAGCTGTTGAATTTCCGTGACAAAAAAAAGACTTTTTCAATACAGCTTTCTTTCTGGTAGTCATTCTTCCATGTTGGGGTATAAGAATGCAGAATAAAACTACTGACTTCAAACTTGTTGACAAGGATGGAATGAATCTGCTGTTAGTGAAATGTTTAGAATCGCTGTAAATTCAGAGGGCGTCTGCGACCACACCGACACCGTCTCGCGTCGCGGTGCGTCGGTCGGTAGTCCCGATCGGAATTTAATAACATTTGACGTTATTGTATTTTGCAAGACGATAGATGCGGAGGCATCGGAGAAAAATTGCGATAGATATCAGCGGGAATCCCGAAACACCACCACTCCGACTACTCGTGAAAAGAGGGGTGTTTTCTTCTAAGCGGGTGTAGTTTTTGTGTCTGCTAATATCTTACATGTCACGCGGCTTTACCAAACAGGGTTTTTCATTGTTTTGGGGTGGAAGCGTCGTTATAGGAATTTAAATTTTACATTAGGGGAAATAGTTTTTAAAATGCATGAGGTTCTAAAACAAAAAGTGAAAATAAGCTATTGATCAGCACAAATGTTTGTGGATAAAGTGTTCGGTGCAAAAGCTAGGATAATCCTATTCTCTCTTCCGTTCGTAATATTCGTTAAAATCTGCATCCAGTAAATATTTTGTTCATCACACACATTTGCTGCAATATTCATGGCTATAAATCAAAAACACTCTTTTTAAGTTCACGTGTATCTCTATAAATCTGAACTTAGCTACTTTAACTGATTTATTTAGTGAAAATATGCACAATACTAGTTAAAAGATCAATGCATGAATTATTTTATTAGCCTCTATCAACACTGGATTACTTTTGATTGCAATTGAAAATGAGGGAGTTTGGGCGCGTTAAACACAAAATGCAAAGCGTTAAACGGTACTGCGAATGATTCGTGATTCAAATTATAAATCAAGAAAGGATTACTTACGTATTATGGTGGCATTGGGTCGTTTAACATTTGGACATACCCTCCAAAGTCCGATGCGAAAAGTGAGGGACGTGGTGACGTCACTGTTGGGCAGCGTGACAGGTTCGCGAGAATATAGCCACGCACCCCCTACAAATGCAGTAAGCAGCGTGGCGAGAGCCGCGGCGCCACATAGCACCCCCAGGCGAGACAAGGCGTTTCGCCCCACACACATCACTCAATCCGCGGACACGGGGTCACGACATCACAATTCACTAGAGCACTGGTCCCTGCAAAGCAAAAAAAACTTTAAAATATACTTCAAAGCACATATTCGCCCTTAAAAACTAATGCTGAAGAGTTTAGAGCTATCTTGATAGTCTCGGGCTTAAATTTTCCCCCAAAAGCGCGATGAAGCTATATTTTAAAATTCATCATAAATACTGTCCATAATAATTTTTATGAAAAAACTGGGCGTGCTAACTACTTTTTGCATGCTTTAATTATAAATTTTATTCGGTTTTTATAATCATTTTTCTACGAATAAAAATTTTATGAACTAGTTTATGAAATGTGAAAAATTCATAAAAATGCACTCCTGCTTTAGTTCACATTGTTTACTAGTTAATTTCATTTGTTTGGCATAAAAGTGCACAGCTTTTTTCATAAGCCAATTCATGACAAAATAAACTGATTAAGCAAATAATCATTGATCTTTTAAACCGCCTAAGGTAAGGAATTAAGTTAAATATAATGTGCGTCGTTATATTTGATATCACATAGCTTTAAACTAAAGGAGTACACTCACGAATATGTTCCACATTAATGAACCCTTAGGCAAGACTCAAACTTGCGGAATCCAGATAATTAAGGGTAAAATTAAGAACGCTCTTGAGTACTTGGAAGGATCTCTGAGTGCCGTATTAACATCATACATCAATTAATGCATTACGGCTAATTTAATAGTATTATGCGCCTAAAATGTAGACAACTTCATAAACAGATGAATACTTCTAGAGGAATCGAATATTTGTTGACAAATTCAGCTTACAAATGTTGCAGAATCAAAGCAGGACAAATTAAAGAATAAACAGGGGTATAAAAATTTGAAAAGTCGAACAAAGTCATATTGACTCATTACTAAGTGTTTGGCATTCGCTTGAATTGTACAAGTTAAATGAATCCCGGAAAATGATTAAAGTGTATTTTGTGTGCTGTAAAACATTATTTAATTGAAGACAAATTGCCTTATGGGACTAAATAGAACCTCAATAAATACTATACGCCTGGGACCAAAGAACAGTCCAAACAAGGGTGCTTGGTAGATCAGCAAAGCGTTCCCGAAATGATGCTCACGAGATAACTATTCAATTTTAAAATTATATTTGTTATAACAATTAGTCATTTGAAAAGCGTTCCCGAAATAACGCTCACGAGGTAACTACTCAATTTTAAAGTGATACTTGTTATAATAATTGATCATTTGAAAAGCGTTCCCAAAATGATGTTCACAAGATAACTACACAATTTTAAAGTGATGTTTGTCATAACTTGGTTCACTAATGGTGTGAAAAAAAAAACAAGAACGTAATTTTTCTCTAAGTATATTATTTCTACATCCTCTCTTAATCAACACTCACAGTTTCAAATTTTTTGAATTGCAATTTTAGTCATGAATTTGTAATTTGTCCCAAGACGAAAGGATCATAATAAATATTGTGATGTTGTATTTTGAACACTATAATTGTGTGAAAGTAAAAGATGACGTCATTCTTTTCTCAATATATTATTTCTATATCCTTCTTGAATCTGCATTTACAGTTTCAATTTTTTTGAGTCGCTGGTTTAGTCAGTACTTAATAATTTATCTCAAGAGGACAGATTTTGTGTTCTGAACACTATAATTGTGTAAAAGAGAATGAAGACGTAATTTTTTTTTTAGTATATTATTTTTACATCCTCTCTGAGTCAGCACTCACATTTTCAAATTTTTTGAATCACTGGTTCAGTCAGGAATTGATCATTTATCTTTGTGTTTTGAACACTATAATTGACTTAGGCAAAATAAGAACGGCATTCTTTTTCCAATATATTATTTTTGGATCCTTGCTGATTCAGCTATTACAGTTTAAAATTTTTTGAATGGCTGGTTTAATCAAGAATTAATCTTTTATATCTCAAGAGGACAAATTGAGTTTTGAACACTATAATTCTGTGAAAAAAAACAAGGACCTCATTCTGTTTTTGATATATTATTTCTGCATCCTCCTTTAATCAGTACTTACAGTTTCAAATTTTTTGAACTGCTGGTTCAGTCAGAGATTAATAATTTATCTCAAAGGGACTGATAGGATTATGGTATATATTATAATTTTGAGTTTTTGATACTTTAATTGTGTGAAAAAACAAAGTCGTCATTTCGTCTTTGATATATCGTTTCTACATCCTCCTTGAGTCAGTATTTACTGTCTCATATTTTTTGAATTGCTGGCTTAGTCAGGAATTAATGATTTATCTCAAAAGAACAGATAGGATTATTGTATCTATTGTGACTTCATGTTTTGAACACTATAATTGACTAAAGGAGAATGAGGACATCATTTTTCTTCCAGTATATTATTCCTACACCGTCCCTGTGTCAAAACTCACATTTTCAAATTTTTTGAATCGCTGGTTTAGTCAAGAATTGATCATTTATCTCAAGAGGACAGATGGGCGTATTGCATCTATTGTGACTTTGTGTTTTGAACACTATAATTGACTAAAGAAAACTAAGAATTCAATTTTTTTCTCAGTGCATTATTTCTAAATTGTCCCTGAGTCAGCTCTTACTGTTTTTTGAATAGCTGGTTTAGTCAAGAATTAATCATTTAAATTAAGAGGACAAATTGAGTTTTAAGCACTATAATTATGTGGAAAAAAAACATGGACGTCATTCTGTTTTTGATATATTATTTCTAAGTCCTTCTTGAGTCAGTACTTACAGCTTCAAATTTTTTAAACCGCTGGTTTAGTCAGAGATTAAAAGTTTATCTCAAAGGGACTGATAGAATTATTGTATCTATTATAATTTTGAGTTTTTGGTACTATAATTGTGTAAAAAAAATCAAGGTCATCATTTTGCCTTTAGTATATTACTTCTAGATTATTCTTGAGTCAGCATTTCCATTTTCAAATTTTTTGAATCGCTGGTTCAGTCTGGAATAAATAATTTATCTCACTATAATTGACTAAAGGAAAATGAGGACACCATTTTTCTTTCAGTATATTATTTCTACATCGTGCCTGAGTCAGCTCTTACATTTTATATTTTTTTGAAAGACTGGTTTAGTCAGGAATAAATTATTTACTTCAAGAGGACAGATAGGTTTATTGTATCTATTGTAACTTTGTGTTCTGAACACTATAATTGACTATATGAGAATGAGTACGTCATTCTTCTTTTAGTATATTATTTTTACATCGTCCCTGAGTCAACACTTACATTTTTAAATTTTATGAATCGTCAGTTTAGTCAGGGATAAATTATTTATCTCAATAGAAAAGATAGGTTTATTTTATCCATAATGATTTTGAGTTTGAACGCTATAATTGACTAAAGAAAAATAAGGATGTCATTTTTCTTTCAGTATATTATTTCTACATCGTCCCTGAGTCAGCCCTTACATTTTCAAATTTTTTGATCTGCTGGTTCAGTCAGGCATAAACCATTTATCTCAAGGGGACAGATAGGTTTATTCTATCTATTGTGACTTTGTGTTTTGAACACTATAATTGACTAAATGAGAATGAAGACGACATTCTTCTTCCAGTATATTTTTTCTACGTTGTCCCTGAGTCAGCACTCACAGTTTCAAATTTTTTTAATTGCTGGTTTAGTCAGGAATAAATTATTTATCTCAAAAGGACAGATAGGATTATTGTATCTGTTGTGACTTTGTATTTTGAACACTATAATTGACTAAAGGAAAATGAGAACGTCATTCTCCTTTCAGTATATTATTTCTACATCGTCCCTGAGTCAGCACTCACATTTTCAAATTTTTTGAATCGCTGGTTTAGTCAAGAATAAATCATTTATCTCAAAAGGATAGATAGGATTATTGTTTCTATTGTGACTTTGTATTTTGAACACTTTAATTGACCAAAGGAAAATGAGAACATCATTCAGTATATCATTTCTACATCGTCCCTGAGTCAGCTCTTACAGTTTCAAATTTTTTGAGTGGCTGGTTTAGTCAAGAATTAATCTTTTATCTCAAGAGGACAAATTGAGTTTTGAGCACTATAATTATTTGAAAAGAAACAAGCACGTCATTCTGTCTTAGGTATATTATTTCTACATCCTTCTTGAGTCAGTACTCGCAGTTCCAAATTTTTTGAACTGCTGGTTTAGTCAGGAATAGATTATTTATCTCAAGAAGACTGATAGGTTTATTGTATCAATTGTAACTTTGTGTTTTGAACACTATAATTGACTAAAGGAAAATGAGGTCGCCATTCTTCTTTCAGTATATTATTTCTACGTCGTACATGAGTCAGCACCTATAATTTCAAATTTTTCGAATCTTCAGTTTAGTTAGAAGTTATTCATTTATCCAAGAGGAAAAATAGGATTATTGTATCTGTTGTGATTTGAGTTTTGAATACTATAATTGTGTGAAAAAAATCAAGGATGTCATTCTGTCTTCAGTATATTATTTCTACATCCTCCTTAAGTCAGCACCTAAAGTTTAAAATTTTTTTAATCGCTGGTTTAGTCATGAATTAATAATTTATCTCAAAAGAACAGAAAGGAGTATTGTAATTATTATGAGACTGAATTTTGAACACTATAATTGTGTGGAGGAAAACAGAAACGTCATTCTTTCTCCAGTATATTATTAACGCATCCTCCCTTAATCAACACCAATTCCAGATTAAGAGTCATCGGGGGCCCTGAGCTGGTAAGAATTCTTGAAACGCTTGGAAGTTCTCAAAATCGGTTCCTCTGGAGCCGGAGGCCCCTAGGCACGTGCCTAGTATGTCTAATGAATAATACAGCACTGCAGAAAATGCTCATCAAGTAGACCAATAAATAAAATAAAACTGAATTTGCAGATCAATATTTAACAGAAAAAGACAGCGATATCAATAATTCATCTTTCCATTTACCTGAGCTTAATTAGTAAATTTTTCAGGCAACAAATTAATACACTTGTAGCGTTATTTACATTTAAGATTTGTGATTCAAATTTGATGAATTTTTGGTAAATATTTGCATATTCATTTGGCTTTTAATTTAGCGACTATTAAAATATTCAAATACTGTGAATTTTCTTGCATTCTCGCTTTGTGGCTCTTCATTTCTACATTTCATATTTGTATTTTAAATACTAATTGATATTTACAGGATGGTTCGAATATAGGATATTATTATTATTACTCGGCATCCAAATAATTAATTCTCTCCGCCCTCAGAGGAATCAGAAAAATTCAAAAATCTGTCGGGAAAGTAATTACGATACCTTTTCAAAGTTCAAGCTTATTTTCCAAGCTCGGAAAGTAAGACCACCCTCATCTATATTTAATTGATTTTATTTTCCATCAATGACATGATTTTAATATTCAACGGAGTTCAGAATCTGCTTTACTGTTTAATAAAAAATTCAATTTACTACCGAGTCATAATTTTCTAGAAATATGTTTTAGGGAGTAATTTATGAGAAGGATCATGTATTTCCACTATTAGTCACAACAAATAATGTTTTAAAGTCAAATTTGTGTTCAGTAATTTTTATTTGTTTTTTCCAAAAGCCTAAATTGTTTTCCACTCACCGTTAGTATCCCTTTTAAGTTCCGCACACGTTCTTTAAGTTTTTAAAGGATCGAAATCACACACGTCGTCCGAAATGTCAACAGTGGAACAACACGCTGCGTCCTTTTCGCGCGGGCGATCCAAACTGAGGACGCCGCTGCTAGGATCAGGCAAAAGGACTCACGCAGACGCTTTGAGGGTTGCATCGCTACGAAGAAGCGGAAAAAGGACGAGAATTGAAAAAAGCAAAAAATTAAATATAAGGTGGATATGAAATACACAAACTTCTATCTAAAATTTACTCTAATTTTTCTCAAAAAGATAAACAAAGAGAGAGAAATTAAATATTAAATTTAAAGAGAAGTTGGCAGTAACCAATAAGCTGTTTTCTAAATCATGTGACACTTCGTGTCCTGTTATTGCTTCAATAAATTTATTTGGATAAGGGTGCCTGTTGAAGAATGATAACTAAATTTTAATTGGGGCTCATGCCACCCCCATTTTTATTTATAAATAAATTTATAAATTTCTTTAGCTTTTATTTATGACACGACAATTTAATTAATTATGCGATAAATAAGATTTGAAAATATATTCTACCCTATTTTAAACAGTAATTTGATACATATCAAAATATGATATTTATTTTAAATGTATCAGAATATTTTTATTCATTTTGTGTACAAAATACAAAAATATTCATTTATTCTTAATAAATTTTTAATGAACAAACGAAGTCGTAACCTGTTCGGAGCAAACAAGCATTGGAATCTTCAGCAGCTAGCAATACAAAACTAATACGTCTTCTCTTTCTATCTCTCTCAGGCGTGTTTTGCTTATGCTGACAAGTTTTAAACGTACATCGACACTTCTGATAAATGTTTGTAAATTTTAACTCTAGTGTTGAGCTTCTGTTGCTTTCGGTCGACGTTTGAATCAACATCTCGTTCTTTTAGCTCGTGGTTTTGCGTTACTTTGGGGGTTTGGGGGCATATAAAGGGTTGAATTAGCTCGGGTTAACGTAAATTTAAATTGGGATATCGTGATTAGTGTTTTTGCGTGCACCCTTCTGGTGCACTTGTTCGTTTTGCTATCAATTTTTATTTTTGTTTTTTGCAAAGTCCTCCCGCTTAGGCGAGGCAAGGCCCTTCCGATAAGGGTCCAACGAGGGATCGGTGCACAAGCTAGATCTTTTAAGTCGCCTTTTAAGTGCCTTTTAAGTCTGGACGGTCTTGTCGGGAGTGCATAACTCGTGTTTTCAAAGAGCGGGCCGGGGGCCCAACACCACGAGAAGCTGCGGAGCGAACAGTTATGCCCGTGTTATGTAAGCGACCATTCGGCTGTCCGGCTAGACACAGCTCGTAATTTGCTAAGAGGGGGATATGCAGAAGGACTCCTGGGGTTAGATTCAATAGGTCGACGATATAATATGCCTCTCAATCTTTAAAGTAACGTTCGTTTATTAGGGAAAAAGCAACCAACTTCGCGTAGTTAGCTCGGCAAAATTGGTTAGGTTTAGAGGGTTAGGGTCAACGGGGTTAGAAAGAAGCCAATAAGAAGAAAGAACTCAAGAAAGAAGCGTTTGAATGATGAATGTATGTTGAATGATTGTGACTAATCCAAAAATTCCCTTTCAGCCTTTTTTTCAGCTCATTAACATCTTCTTCAGGACGTAAGTTGATTAAAAATTCATTATTTTCCAGGTTACTAATCTATTTTGTTTTGTTCAATTTAATTATTTCTTGTATTTTGATTACAATTGTATTTTTATGAATTTCAGGACCTGGAGCAGTAATTGGAGTATCGCAGCAGTTGCAGAGAACGAGCAGCAGCCCAGGAATCATCGAGCATCAGCTGAGCTACCATCGTTGGAGCAGCCAACGCGGGAACAACCACCGCTGGAATTAATCAAACTTCCCTTTCAGATTTCTTTTTCAGATCATCGCCATCACCGCAACATCAGGGCGTAAGTAATTAAAAAAATTGCCATATTACAAATTTCTAATCTTTTCTGAATGTATTACAGTTCGTCAGCAGCTGAAGAACAATCAGCAGTTGCAGAGCATCATCCAAGAAGCAGGAGATCAATCCAGCTGTTGCAGAGGATCACTACCGCAGTAGCAGAGCTCAATATTTGCAGTTCCAAAGGCAGTCATGATAAAAGAAGCTCAAGATGATCCAATATCTTCAACTGATCCCATTTTGCCCGCAGTTTGCTGAGCCTAAGTAAGAATTACTTATGTTTAATTATTCTTTTATAATTCAAAATATTATTTATTGTTGATTCTAATATATTGTTTCTTTTTGTTACAGTTGCAGCTGCGAAGAAGCCACTTCCTCTGTCTAGGTTTTGCTGGGGTTTCCCTAGACGCGAAGGGAGAATCCCGGAGGAAGGTTTCGTCTCTTTCCCCTTAGTCATTGCCTGGAGGCGAATCATGGTTTACTAATGCCTTTTACACACTTACACTTCAAACTCCCTAAAAATGAACCTTTTTCCCAAAACTGTTAATTCCCCAATAAACCTTTTCCCAAAAAATGTTATGTTGTTTTATTTACAAAACCCTCCAAATTTATTTTTCAGAATTACCAAAAAAATTTAAATGTGTTGTAAAATAAAATACAAACATATATGTTTTATTTATAATAAATTTATTTAAACAACGTCTTGTACTGTTTACAAATAATTGCTTAATACATTTTTCAGTTTGGGTTCTTTAATGTGTATTTTATGGAACTCCTGTAGATTTTATAAAATATATTTAAAATATTATTTAGTTTATTTAAAATAATATTTTATAAACTCCGCTAAATATAATTTGTCATACATTAATTTTAAAGGCAAGTAAAAGTGAATAAAGCTTAAAGCTTTACACAAACTATAATAATCAAGTCTTAATGCTTGAAATTTGTGCATGAAAACTAAAATATATATTTTCAAATTCAAATTGAATTGAATTATTGTTCTCTATTTTCTAAATATCCAATTTCAATTTATTTTTATTCCATAATTTCAAAACGTGATAGATGCTGCCATCTCTTCGACAACTTACAAACTTACTATTGAACTTGGCAAATTATTTCAGAAAAACATTTTTGGAATCATTCAAGCTAAAATTATGCTTATCCTAGAGAAAATGTAATTAAAAGTCGAATTTATATCAAGCATTTTATCTAGAAGTAAATAGTTTAGCTAAAAATCAATAAATTTATAAAATAATCTCAAAACGTGCTAGATGCTGCCATCTCTGTAAAGTTACTTGAACTAATGTATGACGTCAAGCGCACTCCGTTAGCATTGATCCACTGCCGAATTCATTCGCAAAATCAAACCACAACAAGTCTAATAACTTTACAAAGAATGTTTCTAATTAAAAATGAGCTTGTTGAGGCACATTGTACCTATTAGGATTTTTTTTTTTAGATTATTCCTCGGTTTATTAAAGTTTGATAGTTTGACGTCACTAATGAGCCGATAGCAATGATCCACCGCCGATTTAATCCGCAAATTGAAATAACTAAAAAAAGGCTTGATAATTCACAGAAAAATCATTCCAAATTTAGAATTCCTTATAAACAAGAGGTTTTTGTGGAAATATATCAGCTATATTCTCAATTTTCAATAAAAAAAATTATTCAATAATGTTGAGTATTGACAGATGCTGCCAGCTAGTGGAGAAATTGCAAAGTCACCTGACGTTTAACTTGAAACAAATTAATGGATGTTTGACTGGTAAGTCCAATAAAATACATTTATTTTCTATTATGTTTTACAGTTTTGATCTCACATAGGTCATCTCACCCATCTCAGAAGTGAGATTTAATCAAAACGCCAATTTCCAATACATGATCTTCCATCCTTTAAAATGATCTGTCAAGAACTTCATCATTAAAATGCAATAAAAGCAGAATGCAAATACAGAAATGCAGTGGTTTTGTGTTAGCGAAAGCGATATATATAAAACAAGCTTCTCAGTCTTCGTTGCTTTGTTGTATTTAAAAGTGTTGTATATATTGATATTGACCTTATACATATTATCGCGGTTTAATCAGCTGTCCTTGTGACAGCAAACTGTAAATAGTGAGTTATTTAATAATGAAAGGTCCGCTATTGTTGAGCAAAAATGTGGTCATTCAAAGCAAAGTTGTGGAAACATTAGCACAATATCAAGTTGATGGAATAAGATTTATGTACCAGCAGTGTATTTTAAAGGTAAGATAATTAAAAATTTTATGAATGTTTTGTGAATAATTGTGATTTTAGGGGCACAATGTTGTATTAAACAATGATCCAGGAATGAATGAAGAACGTCAAGTGTGTACATTTTTATCAGCAGTTGAAAAACCAATCCCATCATTGATAGTTTGTCAATCAAATCATTTAAAAATATGGTATTATGAATCCTCTCAAGTTGGATTAAAAGTTACGACAGCTGATGAACTAAGTATAACTTTGGTTTAATTTATTTTTTATTATTGATTTTTTAAATATTGTAGTGAAAGATAATAATTGGGAGAGTTCCGATTGGCCGCATGCTGTCCTTTTAACTCAAGAACACTTGAAACATTTGAAATCTTTGCCTATAGAAAGCTGGTTCTTTTTTATTATACAAAACTTGGAATGTTTAGAAACTTCTAGATATATTAAAAATGTAGATTCGGATTATCGGATTGGAATTGTTGATAAAAGTTATGTTGATCTTAGTCCAGGGCTTCAGTGGTTTGCTATGAAATGGGCCAACTCTCATATAGTCGAACCAAAAGATAAATTTATCAAGTTGGTGGTCATTTTCTATTAATTTTACTTTTTTTAATTGATATTTGGTTTTAGATCCGACTGTTTTAACAAATCAAATTTACTGTGGCCATTTCCTGATTATTGGAGACGGATAACTTGGGATACAATAAAAAACTACAAACCAACGGAAGAGGAATGTGACGAATATAATGAGACAGTTGAAAAATGGTGCAGAGAAAATAAACCTTCGTTGCTTTCAGTTTACAACCCTATAAAAAGGAAAGCGTCAAATAAAAGAAATTCGACTGCAAATCAAACAAAAAAAAGTGAGCCCTTGTTTTTACTTATAAATATTTGTTTTACTGTAATTAATATTGCAGGACGGATCCCCAAAAAAGAAATAGAAAAGGCTGAATTATCAAGCAACGATGAAACTCAGGAACTAATCACAGACATCCAACCAAAAATAGATGAGGGATCAAATTGCGTTGATTATTCACAACCTTCAAGTAGCAAAAAAGCACAACAAACCTTAATTTCAGATAAACGTGCTGTTGTAGAAATTACATCAGATGTAGATGATAATTTTATTTTGAATTCTTTAATAGACAGTCCTGAACCAAATATCCAAAATAAAGTTTCGGTATCAGATGATGAAAATGAGTCTTGCCGCATATTAGATTTATTGCTATAAAGGGAAAATTTTATACAATAATTGTTTATTTAAATTGGGATGGTGCTCTTATATATTACAATATTTATTTTATGTGCACAATTAAGTCAATTTCGTGTGAATGAATTATTTTGACATTGTTGAAATATAATATTTTACAATTACAATCTGAATTATTTGAATTATTGCGCGTTCCTTACACGTGTTTGACGTTTGAGTGTTTTGAGGTTATGTCTATTAAAATGGATAAACCACCAAATTTTGAAATTGTTGTTGGAACTTATGAAGAATTTTTGCTTGGGTACACATTGTGCCCCAAAGAATCGGTATTATTTCTAAACATATTTAAAGTTGTTATTTTAGTTATTAATTTTTAGGGGTACGAAATGACACAAAGTTTTGCGACACATGCTCACAGCGGCAGTATCCGATCCGTCAGCAGTTCAGGGAAATATTTAGCATCAGGCGGAGCCGATGATCGCATTATTATCTACGATATGAAAACTAGAAAGGAGCATTGCATGTTAAACCATCATAATTCCACCATAACTTGTGTGGAATTCACCCCATTACAAACTCATTTAATTTCCGGAAGTAGCGACGGTGTTCTTGCCATAGTCCGCGTTGGAAATTGGCAACTGGAAAAGATTTGGGAGAAACCCCACAAAGGGTCCGCTTTAATTGATCTTGCAGTACATCCTTCCGGAAAATTGGCGCTTACTTTAGGTTCTGATCTTACTTTAAGAACTTGGAATTTAGTAAAAGGCAGGCAAGCCTACGCCATTAATTTAAAAACTAAAAGCACAGATGCCAAGTCTCTGGATTCTGTAAAATGGTGTTCAGACGCTGAAAACTTTGTTTTAAGCGGCGGGACGCATGTCGAAATTTGGAATATTAATACAGGAGGGATAGTCAATAAATTTGAATATAAATCACGTGTGACTTGCACCACGTGGTTGAATAAAAAAGTTTTAGCTGTAGGACATGAAGACGGCAATATTACACTTTTAAATATAGTAAAACAAAAACAAAAAAGTATAAAAGCACACGCAATGCGTGTTAAAAGCTTAGACAATTTTGAGAGTTGGGTAGTGTCCGCCTCCAGCGACGGTCATATCAAAATTTGGAAATTTGATGGAAAAATTATTACAGAAAAAGGAAATTGCAGTACGGGATGCAGGTGCACTTCTTTAGCATTAGTTACTGGGACTGTAAAGGATGAAAATGTAGCAGAAGAACAAATAAATGAAGACAGCAATGAAGAAGATTATGAAAACTGTACAAAAACTAAATCTCCATTTAAAAATGACAGAGGTTGTAAGGTAATAATAGAAGATGAATCAGAAAATGTTGCTAAAAAGAGGAAAAAGCCCAAAAAGAACAAAAAACAGAAAAAACTAAAAATTGCTGACGATTAAAATATTGTTGTACGTATTTTAATTATAAAATAAAATGATTATTTGGTACATTATTCCATACATTTAATATAATATCTAATTAGTAACCGTGTGAAAGTTTAGAATATTACACTGCGTGATATATTTCATTATTTACTCCAAAATAGTCGAAAACGACAAGACATTTACAAATATTGTCCGTACAATATTAAAATATAGAAATTAGGCTTATTTTCAAGCTATTTACAGCATTTAGTCATTATTTTGAAATCAACCCATATTTAGATATTTAGAGAGGCTTTCCGGAGTAGAATAGTTCAAAAATTATTCTTAATTCACATTCCTTGAGGAAACTTATAGACTGAACTAGCAACATAAAATTTTACATCAAATAATAACATTTACAAACACTAAATTACAGCAGAAAAATTGTGACATGTGTACATTGAATTAAATTTTGTTTGCACCAAGTTTCCTTAAAAAATGTCATGTTCGAATTTTTTATTCTTTATTTGTTAGTTCATAACGTGGCAAATAACATATCTCATTTGTACGCAGCTACGTTGTCAGGCAGGCTGTCAAAAAAATCATCAAAAACTGCCAAAAACGGTTCTTTGCGTTTTACAAAAAAACTATGAATCTGACGGAGAAAAGTGTGCTGTTAAAAAAAGTGCACAGTACAAAGACAAATCAAATGAGTTCTCTTGGACCTTAATCAGTTCAGTAGCTTTTGGGTTGATTGCAAAAAACCATCATTTTTGGCGATTTTTTCGAAAATTCATAACTTGCGTTGTAATAGTTATTTAGACTTGAAATTTTGACAGAATATGGACTTAGTAGCTTCCAACATACGCATCAAATTTCAAGAAGATCGACGCTGAATTTTTTGAAATATGTTGAAAAAACCAAAAAAAGGCCTTTCTGAAAAACGGCCATCAAAAAGTTGTTAGCTAACGTAGCTCAATTTTACAAGAAATTTTTCTTCGTCAAGAGTTACTTTACAATGTACTTGAATTACGTTCTTTTTGGCTGAGTATAAGTACAAAAAAATCGATTGCAAAAACGGCATTTCTGCGCAAACGATTTTTAAAATATCAACATTTATGGAAGTGGCTTCATAAATCGTTATTGTGTTGCTGTATTGACCATTTCAACAACATTCCCAGCGGTAATCTAAGTGCTTTTTCGTAATTCATCATAACATATTACGAATTTTAATCTAGTTTATATTTTTACATCATTTTTTATTGAGAGCACATTTTTTGCTTTATTCACGCTTATTTGACTTACAATTGTATATTAAATATAACTAATATATTGTTTTTTATAAAAAATCACGGAAAATATTCCTTTTATTGTTGAAATGCGATTTTTGCAATCGATTTTTTCATGCTCACACTCGCTCAAAAGAAACGCCATTTGAATAATTTGTAGAGTAGCTCTTGACAAAGGAAATGCGATCTGTAAAATTGGTTGGCTAACAAATTTTTTATGGCCTTTTTTCGGGAGGGCCTCTTTTTGGTTTTCTTAACGTTTTTCAAAAGATTTACAGCCGATCTTTCTGAAATTTGTGAAAAATAACGGTTTTTTGCAATTTACGCAAAAGCTACAGGACTGGGCTCTAAAAAACTTATTTGATTTCACTTTTTACTGCGCACTTTTCTTACCGAAACATCTTTTTCCGTCAGATGCATAGTTTTTTTTGTAAAACGCAAAAAACCGTTTTTGGCAGTTTTTCACCCTTTTTGACAGTTTTCCTGACAATGTAGGCGCGTACAAATAGGATATGTTATTTGCCGCGTTATAAACTTACAAATAAAAAAAATATATAGAAATAGAGCGCCTTCTGCACTGAGTGACATAAAATTTTATATTGTTTGTTCTTGGACTATTAGTTTACTAAATTTTTATTCTGAAACCAACCTAAATATACAGAAAAAGAGATTTACTTATAAAATAGTACATTTAGGAAGGTTTAAAAATGAAAAAAGTGTCATACATTTCTTAAGACAGTCTTTTAAGAAGTTTCTCATAAATTTTCAGTTAAAATACAAGACAATGAGTTCCAATGAAGTTATTTATGTAGTCGAGAAGTGAGTTTTCTGAGAAAAATAGTTCTAGGTGTCCAAAAAATATGAGCAATAGCTCATTCGATTCAAAATGAAATTTAGAACAACAAAAATTGCAATTATCAACAAAAATAAAAGCAAAAACAGGTCGCCTAGTTTTTTTGCAATAACTCTGAAACTATGAGGAATAGTGAAAATCGAAAAAAAGATTCTTAAAGAGGAGAAAATTTCCAATGAACATGTTTGGCTTACTAATCTTTATCTGTATTGTTTATAGTTTTAATTTAATGTTGAAAATAGGGTTCCATGCAACCTTTATAGTATGAGCGTAACGGCTGTTGAGAGACGACAGCACATAAAATAATTTTTTTATAGCATTGAATAACAATTTAAAAATTTGAAAAAATTATGGTGTCATCTTAAAACTTCAAAGAATAAAGTTTTATTAGAAAAATAATTCTAAATAATTTTTAAGAAAGTGAAACTAACTAATATTTATCGAACCTCCGTTTTCATTGAGAGCAACAAAAAATGTTTAAATAATTCGTCTATAATTTTTTTGCTTCTTGGAGCCTTTCTTACATGTACACCCAACAAGATTACGTCATATAAGTGCACAAAAGTATCTTATTTTATTCATTATTAATTTTTGAAGTTAACAGAAAATAAAAAATACAGTAGGTGTTGATGATTTTTTTTTTATATATGTTATGGTGTTGCTGGATTCATGTTTAACAGAAGCATTCAAAAATCTTGCCTTCATTTTTTTCAAGCCATTTGTTTCTATTTTTTCATTTTCATAAAAAGAATTCGAATTCTGAGGAATAATTTTACCAACTGCTGCGGATGCTTCGTTCAAAATGGTACCGGGGACGAGAACATTGTTTTAATCACTTTCTTCCATCATTTCAGACAATACTTTTCACAATTATAACGCTTCAATTCAAAATTCACAAAACTGACAGTTTACTGACAGTTACACTCCCAAATGTTTGAAAAACAAACACTCGTCGCGATATCAACGAAGCTCCCTTGCAACTGCAATTAAATTTTTTTTAATTTTGTTCCTCAGTTTCATTTTCCAGAAATTTACGCAAAATTGAATAAAATTATGTATATAAACACGTGAATTAAACCTCTTTATTTGCTCGAAGAATTAAACCACTCGCGCTACACGCGCTCGTGATTTTGAACTTTCTTCACGCAAATAAACTGTGGTTTAATTCTCTTGTTGTATAAATAACTTTTATTTTACTCTTCTAGGAACCAGTAAAATTACGGAAATGTTTATTGATAATTTTCTTAAAATCAACAGTGCCATGAAATAAATAAAAATATCCATTCAAAGTTATTTGGGGCTATTCTGTAACTCAATCGATACATTTTTATCGATCATTATCTATTTCAGCCAATGAACGTAGGTAGTACTGACAAAAACTCTGAATATTCGCTTGTTACAATTATTTCTATTTGTCAAAAATCTTATCGATCGATAATAAATTAATGATTGTGTTACAGAATACGGCCAATTGTTTTTATCTGTCATCTGTTGCCACCAGCATTTCATATCAAGTGTCTTGGATTAAAATGTATAATTTAGAAGAAAAATTAGATTATTAGAAATGATTTTATTGTTGACAAATATCGGCCTAATTTAATGTTATGTATCAAAACTTAAGAACTAGAACACAATATCACAGAAAAATTAACGTATGGGCAGGAATTCTCGGTCAGCATATTATAGGGCTTTTTTTATAAATGAAAATTTAGATGGTGAACGATTTCCTTAACTTTTAGAAGAGGAAATAACACCGGCATTGATTGAAGTTGTTAATGAGGACGCAGAAATTTGGTTGATTTTTTCTTTGGGGTCATTTAAAATCTCTACTGTACAATGGCAGATAATTTGCACGAATGACAAAATATATCTGCGTATCAACTTGCTAATGTTGGGCGAGAATTTTATGACAGGCCGGGACACTGTTTAGCAGTAAATGGGAACATTTTTGAACAATTATTATAATGAATAACTGTTTTATGTGTTAAATAAAATAAACTCTTACAACTAAATTCCCAAAAATGTTTTAGCAAATCCTGCATTTTGGTTTCAATTAACTCTAATAATCTTGCCACCATTTATTTTTCACTTTTTCAGTATCAGATTTAGTTCAACTTTTTAATAACGTATTAGCGTAGGATTCGCTAATTTGAATCCAGGATTAGCTAAAACTCTTATGAGAAACGGACAGTTAATTAATATTACATTTGTTTTGTTATTTCATGGCACTGTTGATTTTAAGAAAATTATCAATAAACATTTCCGTAATTTTACTGGTTCCTGGAAGAGTAAAATTAAAAATATTAGTGCCAGAAAATGCAGAAATTTTTCCTCTACTTTTTTCATGTAAAATAATTAGGGAAGCCAATAATTGAACATTTCAAAAATAGCATTGAAAACGCTATGGTGCACCCTGTATAATATTATAGTGTATGCAATCAAATGCTAAAATTTTATTTTTTAATTTTAAAGCATTTGTAAATATAATACGATACCAAAATTGGAGCGGCTACTGGATTTGTCAAGTAACAAACTGCTGTATCTTTTAAACTATAAAAGATACTGTGAACAACATCCGAAATGATTCTTAGAGCATCAGTTGGTCTTCCAAATAGAACTTTTGTTAAATCTGTGTCTACCATGGTTCAATTTTTAAATGCATTTGTTCATAAAAAAACTCATTTTCTGTTAACTTCAAAAATTAATAATAAATAAAATAAGCTACTTTTGAACGCTTATTGTTGAGTGTACATTGAAAAAGGCTCCAAGACGCAAAAAGTTTATAGACTATTTAAACATTTTTTGCTGCTCTCAATGAAAACGGAGGTTCGAAAAAAATTAGTTTACAATAGCCTCACTTTCTTAAAAATCAATTTAAAACCTTTTTTTTTAACAAAACTTCATTCTTCCAAGTTTTAAGATGACACCATAGTTTTTTCAAATTTTTAAATTGTTATTTAATACTATAAAAAAATTATTTTATGTGTTGTCGTCTCAACAGCCGTTGCGCTCGTACTATAAAGATTGCTTGGAACCCTATTTTCAACATCAAATTAAAGCTATAAACAATAGACAAAGATTAGGAAGCGAGACTTGTTCATTGAAAATTTTCTCCTCTTCAAGAATCTTTTTTTCAATTTCCACTATCCCTCATAGTTTCTGAGTTATTGCAAAAGAACTAAACGACTTTTTTTGTTTCCATTTCTTCTTCTAAATTTCATTCCGAATCGAATTGTTCATATTTTTTGGACTTTTAGAACTATTTTCTCAGAAAACTCACTTCTCGACTAGACTATATTTACAATACATTAATTAAAATTTTATGTAATTTCTGTTATTTTAGAACAGATATGTTATGATAATTTAAAAAGAGTCAACGACGAAGTATGACAATTGAATAGTGAGACTTTCTAATTTGTTTTTAAACTAGATTCACGTTTTGCTAAAGAAAGTCGTGTAATTGTAAATATTTACAAAAGTAGATATGAACGTAATATTTAAATAATTAACTGTCGTTATTAAACTAACAGTAAATGCAAGCTTCGTATTTAGAATAATTTTCAAACTCTTTATTTATCGTTAAACACCGGGATACCGGCAATACGTCTTTCCATCCAGCGCAATTGCGGGAATAATATCTTCAGCAGGTTCGACCACATTTTGTAGAGAGTCCCTCACGGCTTCAACTTCACGAAACACTCGAATCAAATTTTCACCAACTAATTTTCGTATAGCTGCTGTTCCCCAATACCTATCTCTGGCTAATTCGGCCAACAAAAACGGGTAATCTTTATCGGAATCCCAACCTAATCCAATATGGCTGACTCCTGTTTTCGAGCGAATATAATTGATATGTGTGATGACTTGCTCCAAATTAGTATCGGGGCACCCGCGGACGTTTACCATCACTATTCCGCCATTGAGGGCCAACCGCGCTAGAACAGAATCAGGAACATTCGTTGTACCGTTACATAAAGCTTGTGCTCCGGAATGAGAAAAAATAACTGGTGCTTTTGAAGTTGACAGGGCATCGTGCATAGTTTTTTCACTAACGTGACTTAAATCGACGATCATTCCAAGGCGGTTCATTTCTTTGATGATTACTTTTCCAAAATTGGCCAATCCTCGATTTGGAATTTCGTCTTCTAGTAAAACATCGAGAGGCTCTGCAGTTTCCGCCCAAGCTGTGTTACAAGTATGAGTAATTGTTAAATATCTTGTTCCCAAAAGGTATAAGGATCGAAGTACTCCTAAACTATCTCCCAAGGTGTGGCCTCCTTCTATTCCAAGAAGAATCGCTACTCTTCCAGACAAATGTGCTTTTTCTAGAGCACCCGCTGAATCAATTAATTCCAAATGATCTGAATTAGAATTAATAATTCTTTGTATTTCATCAACTTTTTCTAATGTCAACTGAACTGCATCTAAAAATTGCGCTCCGCAGGGGACCAAAACTGGCCAAAAATGAGCTGCCACCATACTGCTATGCAAAGTGGAAATATCGTCGCTAATATTCCCTGTAGACGTCCAATGACCATCCACCAAAGGAGTGTCAAGCAACACCCTTCTTATAAAAGCCAGACGTGCTTCCAACAAAGATGAAGAGCTCAACTGTAGAGCAAATGGAACAATAAGACCAGTTAACAATGCAATTAGTAAAAATACTGTTCCTATTGTTGCTACTCGTTTTCGGGCTTTATTTGTGCGCCTTTGTTGCACTGGTCGGCTGTCAATAGTGTGAACAGCATTCCCGTTTATCAATTTGGATGGTGCTGTTTCAGATAGATCCGCCAGCTCTAACATTACACACTTCTTACTGTTACAGTGACTCATTTTGGCGTTTTTATCACATTTTGAACCCAAAATACTAGAATATCATTGCTGTTATTGTTGATCAGCCATTTCTTACTTGCCGGCTACGGCCGACCATTTATTGATCTCATCTTTATATGAGCGCGCAATATCAAAAACTCTTTTTTTGTGTTCTGTAGAAAATATTTAGGATATATAATACGTAAAATATTAGAGATGACTCACCATAATTCATCTGCAATTAATTATTCCTTCGGAAGGCCGCATTAAAACATATTTCAGCACATAAGTTCATGTATTATTTCAAATATATATCATTTCCGATTTAAGTTGACAAACTAACGATTTTATTACCGTTTGGAATTCGATTAATATTATATTAAACGATAAATATGAATTTAATAAGAACCAACTGTCAGTTGAAACAAATGAATTACGATTTCAAATTGGCGGGTAGACATCACAATTATCTTAAAAATTGATTTAATGCTTATTATTCCATACAAAAATTTGAGAATCATCTGGAATCAATTTAGAATTACATTTTATATAATTTAAATGAATCTAATTTATTTTGTAGTTGATTAGCCAGCCGTTAGATAGCAGCATTTCAGAGCTGTCACATGGAAATAACGCCTTTTTGGCTTTCCAGTTGTAGTTCAAATATTTAATAATAATTTTAAAGGCTAAAAATAATACGTTGCACCATGAAATGAATTAAAAATTATATTTTGAATTAATCAAACGAAAATATAATATTTTCTGTTTATTGGCAACATTGGCTAGCAATAGTCGTAAGTCTGGCCGTAAGATAGCAGCATCTAGCACGTTTGAGAACTGTCACTTGAAAATAGCGACTTTCTGGCTTTTCAGCACAAGCCCAAATATTTATTAATTATTTTATAGGTTTATTATAGTACTTAAAACCATAAAAAGTGCATTTTTTTCACATACAAATACTATAATTAAATTTCATATTTGTATGTCGGTAATAGAGAACAAGTACATGTCAAGTTTCTGTTGTCATGTGATACCAAAATGGCGCTGAGTTATTTGTTCTTGAACCTCATTAATTTCTATCAAATTTAGTATTATTTCGGAGTATTTACTGTAATGTTTGCAGTTTCGAATGTTCGGTGGTGTGATGTGAGCAATATGTGGTCAAATTTTAATCTCTGAAGCAAATGTTTCATCTTAATATTTTGAAAGTCGCTTTATTTATTAGTAAGTACTAACGCATTATGTGAATTATCTATTAAATAATTGATTAATGTTTGCAGTCTAAATAAAAATGAATACACCGACAGAGGAAAATAACTTACCTCTTTTCAAATACTCTCCGGAAATTGCATCTCAGTTTTTAATACAAACAAATGAGTCTCAGGAGTTGGTTCAAATTCCAAATATTTGTGATGATTTGTTGTTGACTGAATTAGATGGAACAATTACTTGGACTTTAGGGGGATTACCAATTTTGTTGAATAATCAAAGTGGTATAGATAATCAAACAAATGAAGAACCTGCGGAAAATTTATCATCAGGTGAAACACTCCGGGATATTTTGGATCAGGGGACAACTGAGGATCAATTTGTAGATAATAATGCAGAAAATAGCGAAGAAATTACTTGCCCTTTGACTGTAAGCTGTATTAAATTGAAAAAATATAAATTATTTACAAACTTTTTTGGTTTAGATATCTGATAAAAATTTCCTAACGGATAATAATTTATTTGTAACAAATGAACAAGCGGCTGCATCACCAAACTGTGATTTAATAAATAAAATCGATAATGAAGTATCTGAAGAATCCTCGGAAAGCGAAATTCAGTCATCGGACATATCTTCTCAGGAAGCCTTCATTGATATCAACGGACTGCTCATTTCTGAACAGTCAGTATTAAACTGTCCAGATTTATTATTTAATATTCACGAACCTCAAAACAGTTCAAATGTAGCTTTAAACGATGATTTCGACCAGAAAAACAAAAAAACGAAAACGAAACATGATTCTGTGTCAGATATTATACAAAATTTTAGTGCCGACGAGACCGAAAATACTGAAAAGGAAGTATTTAATTATGATGAATCTATGAACAGTTTGATTAAAGTTATGAATGTAAATTTATTTGATAAATCTGTTTCGAAAGATACTTCCATTATAGTCCAGGATGGCGCTACTGAATTTCAAGATACAGTTCCAGTTGATGATGAGCCTGATTCTACGGTTACTAATGATACAGAAGATTCATTAAATATTGATGAATTGGCGACAATAATCACAGCGTACCAGTGTAAAAAATGTGATTTTACGTGCAATGATAGGGATCAATTTTTAATTCATTTCAAGAATGCTCATTTACAAGTCAGTATATTTATTATTTTTTGAATGATTTATTGATTTAAAGTGTTTTAGGCTCAACCAGACATCGTAAATCAGATTTACGAGGTGCAACCAGATTTGGAACAAAATAATTTTGAAGAAGTACAAAATACTCTCGACTTTAGGGATTTTAATCTTTATGTAAGTCATTTGGTATCAAATTTTGCGATGCACAGTTCTGATTTTTTGTTGATTGTAGCGAAAAGATAAACGTTTAAAACTATCAAATGATAATAATATTTCAACTATAAGTATATTATGCACTAACGGCGAAATTCCTTTATTAAATACTGGAATATTAACAAAAAATGAGCCTTTAGAAGAAGCAATTGCGGTAGATACAAATACAAATTTGCCTGATAATTTCCAAAATGTTTTCTGTTTGCAAGAAAATGTAAATAATGAAGATAATATAAAGCCAAATAAATTCGTTTTTACTAGCGAAGAATTCCCCGGAATAACAATCGTTGAGCCAGAAACTGAAAAGAAAATAATGAGAGTCAAAAAACGTAAAAAACAGAAAAAATTAAGGGTGTTGAATCTTCCGCGCGAGGAAAATTACTTTGTGTCTAAATTTCTGTTTGAAGTAAATCCAGTTGAAAATAGTGAAATTATTGCTTCGCCGGTCGAGGATTTGGAAACAGAAAAGCAGTTGATTTATTTATGTAGCCAATGTGCGGATCAATTTGTATCAGTTGAAGATTGCAGAGCTCATATGATTGAAGTTCATAAATTGTGTGCCGCTGAATCTGCCGAAAAATCTAATTTTACAGAAGAAATCCCTTTGCCCGAAAAAAAGGATCCGGTTAAGGTTACAGAAGATAAAAACAAAAAATTGATCGATAAAATTTTGGGGCAAGATGCTTTGAAGTCTCGAAGGCATAAGTAAGTTACAATAAAATATAATAAAATGAATTACATAATTATTTTTTTAAGGTGTCCGATTAAGGGTTGTCCTTATCGTTTCGCAAAACTAGAATTATTAACTCGGCACGAGACCTGCCACGTAGATGGCCACCGGTCACAATTTCGTTGTCCTGAATGCGGTGAAACACAATCTTGCTGGCGAACTTGTAGCATTCATCTTTGGAGGTGTCACCAATTGGATCTTGATCTTTATGCTTGCCCCCTTTGCAATTATAGGGGATCTACTTCCGGTACTTTATACTAAAAAAATTATTATTTTATAATCGAAAAATTGTAATTTTAGTTAAACTAAAACATCATATCAAAATACATAGCGATGATCGGGAATATATTTGTCCTGATTGTGGGCGGGGGTTTAAACAGCCATCTCAGCTGCGAAATCATCGGGTGATACATTTAGAAAATCAGCCGTCTTGGTACAGCCAGAAATATTGTGATAAATGCGGAAAAATGTTTTCTGATTCCAAATGTTTGAAGAAACATATTCAAGCAGTTCATAGCAAATTAAAACCGTTTATTTGTAATGTCTGTGGACATAGTTGCGCCCGAAAAGCCATGTTACAAGTAAGAAATATTAATAAATTTATGCCAAATATTGATTAATTAATTTTGCAGATGCATTTAAGGCAGCATACAGGTGAAAAACCATATTCCTGTTCAATATGCTTGTATAAAACCGGAGATCATAATTCGTTACGCCGCCATAAAATGCGACATTCAGGAGTAATATTTAAATTAACTAATTTTTTCTTTAATTATAAATAATTAATTTTATAGGCTCGTCCGTACAAATGTCCGCACTGCGACTACACAGCAATACAAAGCAATTCCTATAAAAATCATCTAGCTAGCAAACATCCTGGAATGTCTGGTGCATATAATTGTAAAGAGTGTACTTTCAAAAGCGTAAATGAAGAAGTATATATGAGCCATTTAAACGATCATAAAAATAATTTAATTGATAAGAAAAAACCTGCGGAATGCAATGAAGTAACATTGATCAATTTGCTTAATGTTTTAAGCAATTCTAGCTCCGAAATGTCTAGCAGTAATGAAAACGAAATATTTGCTGGCTCTGGGGGAACTGTTCAAATTAATGTAAGTACAATAACCAATATTTTATTCGAAGTGAACTGTTCTGGAGCATTTTAAAGTATATAGAATCACTGTATAACGTTCTTGAGTGTTTTGGGTTGTCCTGGAAGATTTTATAGCATTTGGAAACGTCCTGAAATATTCTGAAACATTTTATAACGTTACCTAAGACATACTAAAGCATTTTGATGTGTCCTGGAATGCTTTAGAGTGTTTTGGTACGTTCTGGAAGATTGTACGACGTTTCTGGAACATTTTAAATAACGTTTTAAAATAGTCTGAAATGTTCCTCATTATTTTGGAGCGTTTTAGGCCGTTCTAAAGCATATATAAACACTATCAAATACTTTGAAGCATTTTAGAACATCCTGTATCATTTTAAATCAATGCTTCAGAGTATTTTGGTACGTTCTGTAACACTGTATGATGTTCTAAAACAGTGATGGCGAACCTTTTCGAAAACTGGGTTAATTTCACCGTCCTGTAGTATTATGAAACATTCTAGAGCATTTTAAAATATTTTACAACATTCCAAAGCGTTCTAAAATATTTTGGAACATTTTACAGCATTCTAGAACGTTCTGAAACATTTTATAAAGTTCCGAGACGTTCTACAACTTTCTAATATGTTATTCTAGAACGTTTTAAAATATTTTATGACCTGAGGCGTTCTGGAATTTTCTAGAGTGTTCTGGAAGCATACTTATACATTCTAAAATATTATATAACGTTCTGAAGTGCTCTGAAACACTCAAGAGCATGTTTAAACATTGTACAACATGTCAAAGTGTTATGGAATATTCTAAAATATTTTAGAATTTTCTGGAAGATTGTATAACGTTTTGGAGCTTTCAGCAATTTCTTTACAGTCTTTTGGAATGTACTCGAATATTTTGAATCCTTTTAAAGTGTTTTGGAACATTGCTAAGCGTTCGTGAAGTGTTTTGGAACATTGTGAAGCGTTTTAACATATTCAGGATACTTCGAGTATTATGGAACATTCTAGAGCATTTTAAAATATTGTACAACATTCCAAAGCGTTCTAAAATATTTTGGAACATTTTACAGCATTCTAGTACGTCCTGAAGTCTTCTCAAAGATTCTAAATAATTCAGAAGCATTCTTGAACATTCTGAAACATTTTATAACGTTCCAAGGCGTTCTACAACTTTCTAATGTGTTCTGGCAGCATTCTGAAGCATTTTGCAGCATTTTTTAACGTTTAAAATAATTCAGGACTATTCTAGAACGTTTTAAAATATTTTGTAACGTTCTGGAACTTTCTAGAGTGTTCTGGAAGCATTCTCGTACATTCTAAAATATTATACAATGCTCTGAAGTGTTCTGAACCATTCAAAAGCATTTTTAAATATTGTACAATATTCCAAAGCGTTCTAAAATATTTTAGAATATTTTACACCATTCTAGAACGTCTTGGAGTCTTTTCAATGATTCTAAATAATTCAGAAGCATTCACGAACATTTTGAAACATTTTATAATGTTCCGAGGCGTTCTACAATTTTCTAATTTGTTCTGACAGCATTCTGAAGCATTTTTGAGCATTTTTCAACGTTTAGAAGTTTTCTCAAGTGTTTTGAATAATTCAGGACTATGCTAGAACGTTTTAAAATATTTTATAACATCCTGAGGCGTTCTGGAATTTTCTAGAGTGTTCTGCAAGCATTCTCGTACATTCTTAAATATTATACAACATTCTGAAGTGTTGTAAAACATTCAAAAGCGTTTTAAAATATTGTACAATATTCCAAAGCGTTCTAAAATATTTTGGAACATTTTTCACCATTCAAGAATGTCCTGGAGTCTTCTCAAGGATTCTAAATAATTCAGAAGCATTCTCGAACGTTCTGAAACATTTTATAACATCCCGAGGTGTTCTATAACTTTTTAATGTGTTCTGGCTGCATTTTGAAGCATTTTGGAGCACTGTTTAACGTTTAGAAATATTCTCAAGTGTTTGGAATAATTCAGGACCATTCTAGAACCTTTTAAAATATTTTATAATGTCCTGAGGCGTTCTAGAAGCATTCTCGTACATTCTAAAATATTATACGTTTTGAAGTGTTCTGAAACATTTAAGAGCATTTTTAAACATTGTACAACATGTCAAAGTGTTATGGAATTTTTATTAAACATTTCAGAAATTTCTGGATTGTGTAACGTTTTGGAGCTTTCTGCAATTTTTTTACAGTCTTTTGGAATGTACTCGAATATTTTGAAGCATTTTAAAGTATTGTGGAACATTCTGGAGCATTTTAATACACTTATCTGCCTCCTCAAGTGTTCTAAAACATTCAGAGGTATTTTGGAACATTGTTAAGCGTTTTAACATATTCAGGATACTCAAAAACTATTTTTTTTGGTTCTCACGTTTAAATATCCTCCAAAAGCACGAAACACAAGGTTTTACGACCATGCAATCATAGCAATATCCAAATATATTTCTTAATAAATTCGACATTAGATATATATTTTATTTTTTCAATATTTTTGATTGTCTGTTCTCTTTTTTATGATATAAAATGTATTTATGAGAATCAACTCGTAGGTCATTCAAAAATCCAACGTGGGTCAGTGTCTGACCCGCGGGTCATAGATTCGTCATCACTGTTCTGGAATATAACGTTGTAAAACAGTCTGGAGTATCCATAAGCATTATGGAGCGTTTTATAACATTTTAAAGCATATGAAGTCACTGTATAACGCTCTGCAATTTTCAAGAGTGTTTGGAACATTCTGGAAGACTTTATGGCATTCGGAGACGTTCTCAAATATTCTGGAACATTTCATAACGTTTTACAGTGTCCCATTATGTAGCATTTTGTAACTCCGTTCTTTTACAAATTGCAGAAAGCTCCAAAACGTTATACAATCTTCCAGAAATTTTTAAAATGTTTTAGAATATTCTATAACACTTTGATATGTTGTACAATATTCTAAAATCCTTTAGAATGTTCCATAATACTTCAAGTATCCTGAATATGTTAAAACGTCTCACAACCCGTGGCGTCGATCATTTATATAACTTCAATAATTTTCAACATTAGTATTTGACATTTCTCTCAAACTATTTTTTTTTAAGATTTTTGCTATCTCAATTTTAGTTTGTAAAAAAATATAGTATGTAACTTGTTTTATAAACTTTAGGCACGCGTTTCTCTAACCTGCAGGCACCCCACTAATTCCTAAATACTGATTTCCGAGATTCAACGGCAAACAATTCTAAATTTATTTATTTTCCTATGAGAATAGTAGGCAATCATTCAGATGCTACAGCATACTGAAATATTAAATTTTAATACTCTACGACCGATCATTTCGAATTTATGCGAAAAAATCGAAATCTTTCTTCTAACTAGTATAATAAATTTGAATGAGCTAACCACTGTTGCTAAATATATTTTTGAACTTGTTGCAGATTACTTCCAAAAAAAATATTGATTTGGAAGACGATGAAACGCAGAATTGTTTCTTGTCTCTCAGTGACCTAACAGACGAGCAAACCGTAGACACAGGAGGAATCACAATTCCAGCAGATGATCCCGAACCTATTAATATGTAATCGTTTATTTTTGTATCAAATGTATTGAGAACTCATGGAAATATTCTGTAAATTTTTCGTTACGAATGCAGGATAAATACTCGGAAAAACGTGCGCAAAATAGTACTCATCCCGCATAAGTAATAAAAAGTTGATGTCCGACTAGTTTATTATTGTTGTCATAATAAAATAGAGTAATTACGTAACAAACTAAAATTTTGATTGATTAGTCGGACATTAAACATTGAAGGCATCACGGGAGTTGAACGGATGATATTGTTCTTTTAACATCCTTGATACCTTAATTACTATAATGATTTATATCATAAGTGACTTGTCAATCATTCTTGTGATACTAATCGGATTTTGTTTGTACAAATGTTATTTAGTGTCACTGAATGATAAAATAATGTAGAATGAGTCATAGACTGCAATTATTTATTTTATTAAGCATATTAATAGGTCTTTTATATAAATTATGTTATTTTTAATTTATTAACAAAGAGTCTTCATTTTCCAATCCTTCCCTGAATATTAAAACAATTTATTATGACAAACAAATTACACAATAATTGGTTTAGGACGAGTTTTGAACAATAATTTTTTAGTAATAATAGCTTTAACCCTAAACTCTATTCCAATGTCAGTGTGGTGCTTTTCCATAACTGCTAGCGGTTTTTCAAAGTTAGTTTCTTTTCCGTATAATAAATGATGACCAATAATTAGTACAGGTGTCCCATCTTTTGTGAAATGTAAGTCTCCAAGTAATTGAGTTCCTGTGATTTCGCCGGAATGCGAACGGATGTCACCTTGTAATTCAACAATGGCCCAATTTTCTTCATCACAGTCTGTATTTCTGAAAACAAAAAAAATGCAGTGTTGGTCGAAAATTAAATGTTTTAATTGGAAAATAAGTGCACAAAATATTATTAAAACATTTATTAGTGACAAATAACAAATACATATATTTTAACATCTGAATTTTTTGAATAACGGATGTTTGGCTGTAGAGGACGACGATTTTTTATATTCATAATAAACCGCATCGTCAGCTCCAGACATCGAGCCCATATTTCCAACCCTCCTGGAACCTCCAGCCAAATTTCTAGGCCCTCCTTCACCTGGAATCCTTTCGTCCTCGCAATCCATATCACTAGCCGACAAAACCTGCACAAAAATTACAAATTTCAGAAGTGAAACTTCTTTTAAACTGATTTGTATACCTGTTGCAAAAGTTGTCCCTGTTCTTCGCGGGTTTTGTACGACAAATCGGGCTCCTCCTCCATTCCAGCCAATTTTGTGATCACCTTGTAACTATATCCTTGATTAACCAAAAACCTTTGCCGTTTTCTGGAATAATTCATTTCCATTGTATCTTGTGATACTAGAGTATAAAAAAACGCATTGTATTCTTCGGCAATTGCACCTTTTTTGGCTCTTAAAATACGGCCCAAACGTTGAGCTTCTTGTCTCCTTGAGCCACCGTGAGACGAAATTTGAATCAACACATTTGCTTCCGGTAAATCAAACGAAGTATCGGCAACTTTACTAACAAAAATTGTGTTTACTTTTGGGTTGAATTTGAAATTTTGTAGGATTTGGATTCTTTCTCCTTGCGATGTAGGGCCGTAAATGTACGGTTTGTTCATGGTTATTGCGTAATGTTTTAAAGCAAAAACATTATCGGAAAATACGATTGTTTTATCGCCGCGGCGCTCGTGGTATCTTATTAAATACTGACATGCCCGAAATTTACTAGGATTCATGACGTATAAAAGTAAACGTTTACTGGTTTTACAGGTTAAATATTCGCGATAAAATTCAGGCGTCATGGGGCACCAAACTTCAGCGCATTGCACCCTAGCAATAAAACCCTTTTTTTGCAACTCCAACCAATTAGCTTCATATAATTTGGGCCCAATTAAGAAATTTAAATCTGCGATTTTGTCGTCCTCTCGTAATAAAGTAGCAGTTAAGCCCAGTTTGCAATGTGATTGCACTAAAGTTAAAACTCTTCTAAACATTTTGGCAGGGATTGTATGGACTTCATCAAGAACCATAATGCCCCATTCTTGCTCCTGCAACCATTTCATGGTTTGCTCAGCCTCCCACGATCGTCTCTGGGTGTGAGTTATCATGGAATAAGTAGTGACTAAAATTCCACAGCCCATTGGTTTGTCTTTAGCCTCTGAAGTGAAGCGGCAGATCATGCTGTCATCAGCAGTTGACCACATTTTGAATTGTTGCTTCCATTGTTCCACCGAAACGCCCGAATTGCAAAGCACTAGGGCCCGTTTTCGGACCGTGCAACATGCCGTAACTCCCACAAGAGATTTACCAGCCCCACATGGCAATACAATAACTCCAGATCGAGCCCGGCCGTTACCAAACATTTTCCGCAAACTTTTTTCTTGGTACGGACGTAAAACAGCTGACGGTTTTAAATCAATATTAATATCTGGGTTGACGGTATCATTTCGAAAATCGTATTCGGCGAGAAGAGGGTGCTCCAATTCAATGCATCTTTTTTGTATTACTTCAATTTTTTCTTGGTTTACTTCAAAAGAAACTGTTTTTAAAGCAGATTCGTCTTCTTCCTCTTCGTCGTTATCTATTTTGTCGTAAAAATTTGTTATATCATCCGGAACTGCAGTTCCGTCGCCGGAACCATCAGTAATTTTAGTGCCGAAAGCAGGAATTATTTTCTTTTCTTGCACTCCTGTAATAAATCCGTCTTTATCTGCCGCTTCCTCAGCATTTCTTCTCAACCGGCATTCTTGTATAACCGGATCTTTTAGTAATTTTTGTAATACTTCCGGATGCGGACTTTCCACGAAATATTTATTATGCTTCAGCACTAATTTAACTTTACCGTACGACAAAGTGCACATACTTATAAACTGAATAATTCCTTCGGGTATACTAGTCTTGCTTAAACGTTTTAAATATTCTATAATATCATGTGTTTGAAGCCCGACGCTTACAGCGGCGTAAAGCGAATAAGCGGTAAGTTTATATTCATGAATAAACTCCGGGCGACATACTGGCTCAGATATTGCAATTAAAAAATCGTGTGCGTGTTTATACACCGGCGAAAATGATTCCAAGAATATGTGACCATTTGGTGCAACCCAAAGTGGCCGAGAATCATGATCCTGCTTCAAAATCATTTGCGATCTGTAATCTTTAGCACCAAATTCATCTTCTTGTACGCCCTGATCGTTTGTTTCGGCATTTCTTCCAGCTGCACTTGGTACAGCCGCACCTTCCGATTCAATAGTGTCATCTTCATCCATAACCCATGCAGCTTCCTCATCTTCCTTACGCTTTTTCTTGAATTTTTCATTTTTACTACTGCCGCTGCTCCCTGCGTCCCGCTTGTACTTTTTTGGTGGCCCCATTACTAAATATCATACAATAACTGGTTCACAATCAAATTAAATACTATTAAAATACATACCTAATGAATTCTTGCAGGAATTCTTGAAAAATCACAGTTAAAATATGAGGCGTAGTTGCCTACGAGACCATTACATTTCAGGTTAGGTTGTCATGACAACTACTGTCAAACTTGAAAATGGCGCGAATATAATTACCAATTTTGAGCTAAATTATTGCATCTTATAAATATTAATGAATTTTTCAAATAATACTCACAATTTAACAAAAATTTCCATTATTTTCGGGAAAACTCGTATTGAAATACACCGCTTGTATTTAGGGGAATTCGAACTTGTTACTAGTATTTAGTTCCCCTACAAAACATGTGCTTGTGTTTTCGACATTTGTGAGATTCGGTGTATGAAAATAATTAATAATGACTACATGCAAAGTTCATAATGTAAAGTTCTACAAATTAGAACCAGAAGGAATCAATTGTATGTCACTGGAGAAATACAATAAAAAACTGGCAATTTCAAGGTATGTAGTAAATTTTAGGTTACTACGATATTTTCATGTGTTCATGCGTTGATTGTCTAATTAAAATTAAAACTGACAGTAGTGACATTCGTCAAATATATGAGAATGAGACAAATTTTGTTCGACTATGTGCGACATTTCGCTTCTAATATCGGCTGAGTTAAGAGTAGAGGACATTTTGTTGGTTTAATTACCTGTAAAATATATAATTAAATTATTATTCACTTGATTTTTATGTTTAAATATTGAAAAGAATAGTTATTTTTGATTATTTGTCACTTAAATCAATTTACATTTATTGTTCTTTATGTAACATTTCATTAAGGACTAAAATCGCGCTTAAAAAAAGTCATTGAATATACCCCCGGTAGACGGTACAACTACAATTCATTATATGAACACGCGACACTAGCGCCAGCGGCTAATGCTGAAATCAATTTTTGCGAGTCCCTAAAATAGATCATCTGTGGATATTTTGACATTTATTTGAATTAATTAATGTTTTATAAGCTTATTTACGTTAAAAACTATTGGAATTACGATTTAAAACGTGTGTTTGGTCCTAACGTAAATCTATTTTATTATTATAAGTAAATTCTAGGAGTTTGAATCTTTAAATTTGTGTTTATCAATTTTAATTAATTCAGAAAATACTGGGGGGAAGAAATAAAAGTATGATAAACTGAAAAATTGTACATAGGTATATCTAAAAATCCGCTAAAATACTTATAAATAAATTGAATAACTTTTTTGAATGAATATTAGGTTTCTAATCAGCTATAATTAATGATTTTGTTTTTACAGGTCCAACGCCACTATTCAAATCTGGGATATTTCCCACACCCCGTACATTGAAAAAACAATTGTGCATACATCAAAAGCTAGTATTGAAGCTCTGTGCTGGTTTGAGAATCGTTTATTCAGCGTTGGTTTAAATGGTTACTTAATAGAATACGATTTAAAATCATTGACCCAAAAATATGCTGTTCCTATAACAGGAGAGGCTGGTTGGTGTATGGATACTCACAAAGACCTCATAGTTATTGGAACCGAGCAAGGATATTTAAATATCTACCAAATTGTGCATAATGGGGTTGAATATGTAAAAATTCTGGATAAACAAGAAGGCCGAGTACTTTGTTTGAAGTTTAACAAGTCTGGGGAATATATTGCTTCTGGAAGTGTGGATACAGTCCGAATTTGGAATGTTTCTACCGGTCATGCTATCCATAAAATGAATATTGGGAGAGTTTCCAACAATGTGGAAACATTGGTTTGGTGTTTGTTAATCACAGATAATTTTACAATTGTTAGCGGCGATTCTCGTGGATATATAACATTTTGGGATGGAGATAACGGCTCTCAAATCGAAAGTTTCCAATCACATAAAGCCGCAGTATTAAGTATTTGTCTTTCTGATGATGGGAAAACTATTTATTGTGCCGGAGTTGATCCGTTAATCATGAGCTACGAACGAATTTCCATGAAAGGAAAGATTGACAAGTGGGTTAAGAGCGTTCACCGGAAAATACATGAACATGACGTTAGAAATTTAACTTTTTGCGATAATCGATTGTATTCTGGAGGGGTGGACGGTTATTTAGCGTGTAGTTACTACCCTCCAAAAACTTTAGTTAAATATCCGCCGTTATTACAAAATCCTTGCATTTCAATTGCTCATGAGTCGAAATATATTTTAATGCAGTTTCCATGTAAACTTGAACTGTGGAGCTTGGGAGAAGCGGCAGAAGAAAGTGCTAAAGGACCTTTAAAATTAAAGGAAGAACCAAAAAAAATTGTGGAATTGTTCACTAAAGGTGCGGAAGGATTATCATGCTCTGCGATTTCTAACGACGGACAATTTTTGTTTTATAGTACTCCTACTAAATTTAGATTATTTTATTTCAACTATGTGAGTATAACAAATAAAATATAATTGGTTTTACTAATATTATTTTTACAGAATGATGGAAATCTGGAATTAAAAGTAGAAAACAACCTTCCTCAGGAATGTACACCTTGTATAAGAGCTCATTTTACTTACGATGATAATTATTTAATATTTGCTTCATCAGAAAATGAGCTAGTGATTTTAAAATTATCTGATGGAATATCAGTCTCCCAAATTTTGAATACTACAAAATGTATGTTAATTTATTTTATTTGTGGATTTAAATATTTATTTATTTTATTTTTAGATTTGGAGGATACCATAACATTTTTAAACATTTCCCGATGTGGGAAATATATTGTAGCCGCTGATCCACGAAGTAATATCGCCGTTTGGAAAGCCCAAAACAATAAATGGAGCTATTATACTTCTCTACCTAAATATAAGTTGCCGCCGACTGCTTTAGGGATTCATCCAACTACAAACAATTTGGTTATCGTCTATATTGACCAGAAGGTAAAATTAAATGGGTGTAAGAACAGGAACGCAAAATTTTATTAGCGCATTTTTTTGAAAAAAGCGCTATTATATTCACTTTGGCTGTCTGGCTGGCTGGCGCGACGCTGAGTTCTCAGCAACTATACTATTTACAGACTTGAAACTGGTATTAAATAAAAGCTCCTGTTTCGTAGGTTTGCACAAATTGCTTTAGTTCAAGCTCAGTGATTGTGGAAGATTAAATTATTCAATTACTTGTTTCAAGTGAAACAATGCCCATAGATATATATGACATTAGGAATATGGCAACTAAAGTTTATTAAAGTAGATAAAAATTTAGTTACAACTTAAGCCGTGGGTGTCACTATCATTATGTATAGTTGTCAAATCTGTCCGGGCTTCATTCAATGACTTGTTTGACGCGAATTTTAAGCTTATTAGAATGAATTATCATTATTGGATAAAAATTTGTTAACTTTTGGTGTATTTTTTTTTATATAGCTTTGATAAAGATCAAATTATTATTTTAAGATACAGCACTTGACCTCCCGTCTGTCAATAACTAAACAATGAAGATTAAAAGGTATTTTTGAGTTTGTACATGCATAAATTATGTACCTATCAAATAGTCAACTTGAAACTAGTACTAAATGGAAGCTGCTGTTTCGTAAGTTTGCCCAAACTGCTTGATTTCAAGCTGGTAGGAGATGGTAATTTGCGAAATCTCTAGAGTAACAAGCATTCATGAGCTGTCAAAAATGCGCTTCCATCATACGCTTGGCTAATGGAGTAAGTAGCGCCTCGATGCGGCAGATTTTAGAAATTCGTAGTTTATAAACGAAGTTTGACGTATTCGCTGTCACGCTACAAGCAGGCGACAGTTGATATATTTTATTGAATAATTTAATTGTTTGAAATGTGTTGATGAATCATGAGTGCAAAAAATTAAGGATAGGTCGTAATTGTTGCGTACCTGGTTGTCAAAACATCCAAAATGAAAATCATGAGTTGATTTTCACCCTTTTCCAAATCGAGAATGAAAAAAAGATCACAAGAAGAAATGGGCTATTTCGGTTCGTCTAATGAATTAAGTATTGAAATATTCAATTGTTGACTACATAAATGTATATAATTATTGGTATAATGTATATTCTTTTATGTTTTTCACATAAATTATGATTCAATATAATTTTTATATCAATATTCAAGTTATATTTGTCATTATGATTTCTTTTCTTTTTTTATAGAAAGTTTGACTCGTTTTGCAATTAGAAAAAGATCATTAACTTTGCAGCCCTTGCATACCGCATTGACAATTTGCTTTTAAGGGGGACGATTCCATATCATCGGTGTATTCGTTTTAGAGCAAGTATTTTCTATGTTCACATAGATACAAATTGCTGCAGCGTGCTTGCAATATCCTTTTTTTGTCTCACAGTTACAATTGGCAATTTTAATTATTCGATCTTCATTAATCTATACGATAAATTATCCGAAAAACAATAATAAATTTTAAAAATCGAGTTATACAATTCAAAACAACAAAAAATAAATTTCTGCTATTATTCACAATACTATTGAAAAAAGTGTGAACCTTCACAACTGGATTGTACGTTTTCTGGTTTGTTCTTTCCAGTATGTAAATGCCTGGAGTTTCGCGTAATACAACTCCAATGATTTTTTTTACATGCATCACAAATTATTTCTTCTAAATTACCAACATGGGAACTACAGACCAGTTTATTGCTTCTAAATGAATTTCCCCATGGTAGTATCTAATAATAGGATAACAAGACGGAAAGTTCCTCAAAAAAAAAAGTATAATTTGGAATCTTCAGGCAATCGATTTTGGACTCAATTAATCTCCTTTGGGCAAACTTTTTTGGCGGAAGCAATCAAATTTAACTCCTTCAAACCTACAGGTTAATATCAATATTTTTCTTCTATATATACACTCGATGTTTTCAAATCAAAACTGACATTTTATTTCCGTTATCGTATCTCTTACCTAAGAGTTTATTCTCGTCGCCGCTAGATGGCACGCGTGCTCAGAGCTGTCAAGATTAGCCAAGCGTATCCAGATGATCCTTCAATTTTTTTTCTATGAAAAACGGAACGAAAATCATTGTCAGATCATTGTTAATTTTATTTAAGAGACCTGCACGTGATTTTTCAACGTTTCTTGCGTGTTGTCCTTTTGTATTGACTTTAAAATTAAAGATCACAATTATTCAACACTGTCAAATATTATTTTAATGTGGGAATTCACTTTTATAATACTTTATTTTAAAATCAAATGTCACTCAACACTCAAATATTTATTTTAAAATATGCAAGTCCACTTTTTAATACTTTAAATTATTACAGAGCGCAAATTAGGCACCAAAAATTAACTTTAAAATTAAATATCACGATTCAGCACTGCTCAATATTATTTTAAAACACTTTAGATCATTTGAAAACGGGAACTGGGCACAAAAACTGAATTTTAAAATTGATTATCACGATTTAAGTAAGGAAACTCATTTTTATGACACTTTAGATCATTGGAGAACGCGAACGGGGCACAAAAACTTGATTTTAAAATGAAGTGGCACTTAATACTGTAAAATATTATTTTAATTTGCAAACCCACTTTTATAACATTTTAAAATTATTTCAGAGCGCATATTAGGGTCCAAAACTTAACTTTAAAATTAGTATCACGATTCAACACTGTCAAATATTATTTTAATATGGAAATTCACTTTTATAACACTTTAAATTATTACAGTGCGCAAATGAGGCACCAAAAATTAAATGTCACGATTCAACACTGTCAAATATTATTTTAATATGCGAACCCACTTTTAAAATACTTTAGATCTTTCGAGAACGGGAACTGGGCACAAAAACTTGATTTTAATAAAATAAATGTCACTTAATACTGTTAAATATTGTTTGAATATGCAAACCCACTTTTATATCACTTTAAATTAATTAATTATCACGATTCAACACTCAAATATTATTTTAATAAGCGGATTCACTTTCAGAAAATTTAAAGACGCGAACTGGGCACGAAAATTTGATTTCAAAATCACTCCACTATTTCACTATGCAAACCCACATACAGGACACTTTAAAATTATTCAAGTACCGATTTTTATGCCTCACTATACTTGCAAATATTTTAAAACACTTTGAATTATTATATTCACTTGAATTTAATTTAAAACTTATTTTTTAACACTCCCGATTATAACTATACTTTTTTTAATGAATATTTGTTTCTATCTTTCAAACATTAGCTCAAATTTCGCTCTCTGCTGCATCATTTGTAATTAGAATTACCGCCTTTAAATACATACAAATAATATCTGAATATTTGCTCCTACCTTTCGAAGTCTGCCGCCTTCAAATTCTGCACTAAATCACTATTTGTAATTTTTCACACTTATCACCCCTTAAAGAATAGTTTTGAGATAGAAAAAGCGATGCCTGGGCCCAGGTTATGCCTGAAAGAGAATAAAACCCAAATACCCCACAATTTCATAATAAAAGTCATGTCCCACCCTCCCCCCATCTTTCGTCGTTGTTTTCTTATTTCTTTCAGAGGGTTTTCAACCCCAACCGCATCTTACTAGCTAAAGACCAAAATTACGTTACATCTTACAGACTAAAGCATAGATTACATGGCACCTTACGAACTAAACGTTATTTACATGTCACCTTATAAACTAAATGTAATTTACATTTCATTTTACAAATTAAATAATAAAATACTACATAAAATATAAGTCAACTTACAGACCAAAACGTAAAATACAAGTCATCTTAGTCGATACAACGTGAATACAACATAAAATACTTGTCATCTTACGAACTACAAGTAATTTACATGTCACTTTACACACTAAAAAGTAAAATACATGTCATTTTACAAATTACGTAAGATACAAGACACTTTACAGTCTAAAACGTAAAATACAAGCCATTTCACTCAAAACAACATGAAATAAATATAATTTATAACTAGTAGATGAATATTACTTTAGTTGTCATCTTTCTTACATCGATATTCTTGTCTTCAGTTGAGAAATACGTGCGTGCGAGCGGCAAACTCCTGCAGGCAAGCGGCAAACTTTGTGGTTGGCCTATGAGGGCGGCAGCAGTCTAATCTAACGCGAACAAAATAAATTGTTCAAAACAGTAAATAACTAGAGCTCATATTACTTACCCATTTTGTCTCGGCAGTATCAAAGATGTCTCCAAATTTTTTTTTAGTTGTAATTGTCCCCGAATCGATCCCTTAATCTATTTTGACTATTTTCGGTTTAACGTCGGCATGTAACTCGCAAATCTTAAAGCCCGTCGAACGTATAATATTGAAATTTTGTATTTAAGTCTGGTCTAGAGTCTAGTTGTGCACCTCGCATTATGGTTGCAATCGTCTGTACCAGAAGTGCTCTTTACTTGAAACTTTTTTTGAATTTTCCGCATCAATTTAAAATGATTAGCAGTAGGATACTGAAATTCAGTATTTGAGATTGTTGTAGCATCTAGATGCTTATCTTCTACTTTTGTACCAATCGATTGAGCCGGAAGTAGAATTTTCCGCATACATTTAAAACAATCAGTCGTAGAATATTGAAATTTTGTATTAAGCAATTCTGTAACATCTAGTTGTGCATCTCGCATTATGGTTGTAATTGTCTGTACCGGAAATGCACTTTACTCGAAACATATTTTGAATTTTCCGCATAAATCCAAAACGGTTGAACGTAGAATGTTAGAATTCAGTATTTACGATGATAATATCGTCTAGATGCTCATATCCTGTTTTAATTTACGAATGAGGCGGTTATGGACGACAATGCAGCATGAGCGACAACCCGTCCTACTGCAAATCGTACGAACTACTGCACGTTCTTCCTACGGCTCGTGTGTACTGCCCTCAGTGTCTGCACTGCAGATGCAAACGCGGGCGACAGTAAAAACGTGGCCGAAGCAAGAGCGGGCGGCAGCAAGCCCGATAAACAGCAGACGCGAGGAGCTACTAATGCAGGATTGGCATCCCAACCGCGGCAGTAAACATGAGCAGTAATAGGAGCCGGCAGCAGTAAGAACCATCAACAGGGGCATAATCATAACCTAACACAAGAATCGCCATTCAACGACACAATACGGCAGCGTTGCGTTCCCACATGGGACCACACATGAAGAACTCGAATGCTCCGCATACTTTGTAGAGGCCCGGCAGTATGGCGGAACGACTAATCTGCATAAGCGCCGAACAAACTCCTGCGGGTCATACGTAATACTGCTCGCCCTACAATGCAACATTTGTCGCCGCTCCTACACTGCAGATGTAAGGGCGACGACTGCAGGCACAAACAGTAAAAAGTACAAACAGCAGCAGGATTGGACGACTCAAATGCATTGAATGTCGAACTCACTGGCAGTCAACGCAGTCGTAACTCGGCATTATTGGGAGCCAACACATGGGACACGCATATGAGAACATTGCGGTGCTACCGTTTCGTAAAAGCGCGATTTTTGAATATTGAAACTGTGTTTGCTGCGAAAATAACCCCGCGAATCGTTCATACTGTTACTCACCCTACCAAAGATCAGATTTACTGCCAACAGCAGCTCCGAATTCATTTTACTTCAGTTTTCTTCAAATATTTCAGGGTGATTGCAATTTCTTATCCTTTATCAAATAGCGTTGACCGGTAGGAGGCATTTCCATCTACAAAAACACAATTAATTTAGCAAAAAATTGACATATCCAACATACAGGTGAAATCGAAAGCTAGGCACGCTATTAATAAATGCAATTTTCTACATTTTACAGAGTTAAAAACACCATAAACTAATCGGAACACAAATATCTTGTGATTGACTTTTATTGTTTTTATTTATCAAGATGGCGGTGCTAACCAAGCGCTCTCAAACTTATTAACAATATCAATTTTATTAAAATTGTAATACGAGCACCGAAAGTATTGCAAAAATTTGTTTGTCAAATCGATTTGTTACAAAAAGTATCGTATGCAGCACGGACACTGAACGACTCGACTGTCATTATTGTCTCAGACGAATTTGGCTGCACGAAACTAAGCCTTGGGATTCGCCCTCGTCTTCGCCTTCGCCTCGTACTTTGCTTTCGTCTTCACCGAGTGCAGCCAAATTAGTGCTGGACAAAAATGACAGTCGTTCAGTCCTTGTAGTATAATTTACTATGTTATTTGTAATTCATGGATAGCAATTTTATTTTTAATCGACTTATAACCAAAATAACATGCAATTTATCATCTAAAATCATATTTTGTCGGAAAATAAAGAGCTTACCTTGCAATTTCATGCTACACCACCTATAATATTAACAATTTTCCAGTTCCAATCGAAATTTTTTATCACTAACACTATATTTTCTTAAAAATACTGTTTATAATGTTTAAACGACTACATAGCACCAAATACAACCGTAAATTTGTTAATATATTACACAATTCATAAATTACATAATAACAATTTAATAAATAAATAGTTTTGTTTATTTTAGTGGGGATGACGAACAAGCGCGCCCGAATATGAACGATGTGAGAGATGGGGTTTCAAATTTAATTTTGTGTACATAAATAATTCTGGACGTGGATTTATTTTTTGCATATAATAATACGATAATCAAACACAAAATTCCATCGTTTCACGGCTAACTGTTTTGGATTTATCTGAAAAAATCTAAAAATCTGTCAAGTAAAGTGCGCTTTCGGCCCAGTCGATTGCTATGAAAACAGTAGGTCGTCATTTTTATGCTACAATATCCCTAAATACTGATTTCCAAGTTTTTACGACAAACAGTTCTGAATTTATGCGCAAAATAAAAAAAAAATTCAACTGAAGTGCACTTCTGGTTCAGTCGACTGTTATAAGAATAGTAGGCAATCATTCAAATGCTATAGCAGACTGAAATACTAAATTTCAATACTCTACAATCGATTTTTCGGAATTTATGCGAAAAATTCCAAAAGACTGTCAAGTTAAGTGCATTTCCGGTTCAGTCGATCTCAATGAAAATAGAATATGAGCATCTAGACGGTATTAGTCTTGAATAATGAATTCTAACATTATACGTTTGATGGTTTTGGATTTATGCGGAAAATTCAAAAAATGTTTCGAGTAAAGTGCACTTCCGGTACAGCCGATTGCAATCATAATGCGAGGTGCACAACTAGATGTTACAGAAGTACTTAATACAAAATTTTAATATTGTACGACTGATTGTTTTGAATTTATGCGACAAATTCGAAAAGTCTGTTATATAAAGTGCACTTCCGGCGCAGCCGGTTAATACAAAAATATAAGATAACCATTAAGATGCTACAGCAATCTCAAATACTGAATTTCAGTATCCTACGGCTAATCATTTTGGATTTAAGCGAAAAATTCAGAAAAAGTTTCAAGTAAAGTGCACTTCTGGTACAGACGATAGCAACCATAATGAGAGGTGCACAACTAGACCCTAACCCAGTCTTAAATACAAAATTTCAACATTATATGTTCGGTGGTAGTCGAGGACTTGTGAAGTGAGAGACAGTAGCATTTAAAGCGAGATCCAGGGGCATATCAAGCGAGCTGGAGCACGTCAAGCGAGAGACAGTGCCTTATTAAATGAGAGCTAGAACTATGTCAAGTTAAAGACAATAGATTTTCAAGCGGAAGTCAGAGACATGTCAATCGAGAGAGATAGAGGCATATTAAGCGAGAGCCAATGGCATGTCAATTGAGAGAGTGGCTTTTCCAGTAGGAACCAGGAGCATATCAAGCTGGAGACAGTAGATTTTCAAGCAAAAGTCAATAACTTTTCAAGCGAAAACTAAAAATATATCAAGCGATAGACAGTAGTTTTTCAAACGAAAGCCAGAAGCATGTTAAGCGAGAATCGAAGGCATACTAAGCGAAAACCAAGGGTATGTCGAGAGAAAGACATTTGCTCCTGAAGCGAAAGCCAGAGGCATGTAAATCGAGAGTCGGAGGCATGTCAAGCGCCAATGGCTCTCAAAGCGATAATCATGAGTATATTAAGCGAAAGACAGTAGCTTTTCAAACATGTCAAGTGATTTAACGACTTTTCAAGCGAAATCCAAAGATATGTCAAGCGAGAGACAGTAGTTTTTCAAACAAGAGCCAAGGGCATGTCAAGTAAGAGCCAGTGGCTTTCCAAGCGACTTCATGAGTATATCAAGCAAGAGACAGTAGAGCTAGGGGCATCCAAGTGAGAACCGGAAGCATACTAAGCGAGAGTTGGGAGTATGCTAAGCGAGAACCAGGGGCATATCAAGCTAAATCCAGGGCATATTAGCTTAAGCCAGGGCATATCAAGCTATAAACAGGGACATGTCAAGGAAGAGACAGGGAGTTTTTGCAAGCCTCCGCTATTGATACGATAACGCTAACATAAAAAACAAATTTTTTGAGAAATGCTTGCTTAATAGTGCTAGCTTGAATCACAGTGTACTTACTAGAAACTTCAAGGGTTAGCAAACATCAATAACATAACAATGAATTTATTTGTCAATTCCAGTAACGGTGCCCAAAGAAAATTGTTTTTGACGTTAGCGTTGACGTTTCATTAGCGGTGGCTTGCAAAAACTCCCTATTGACTTTTCAAGTGAGAGCCAGTGGCATTTCAAATGACTTCAGGAGTATATCAAGCGAGTAGCTTTTTAAGCGAGAGCTAGGGGGTGAGAACCAAGGCATATCAAGCGAGAGTTTCGAATTTATGCCAGAAATTCCAAAAGACTGTCAAGTATAGTGCACTTCCGGTTCAGTCGGTCTTAATTAAAATAGGATATGAATATCTAAACGATACTACTGTCTAAAATACTGAATTATAACATTCTACGTTCAACCGTTTTGGATTTATGTGGAAAATTCAAAAAAAGTTTCAAGTAAAGTGCATTTTCGGTACAGGCTATTGCAGTCGTAATGCGAGGAGCATAACTAGACCCCAGACCAGACTTAAATACAAAATTTCAACATTATACATTCGATGGGTTTTGAGATTTGCGCACATATGTACGTACTGACATCAAGCCGAAAATAGTCAAAATGGATTTAGGGATGCTCAAAACGGACATTTCCATCAAAATCTCGAAATGTGAATTTTGTCGGTTTCACAATACTTGTTCACTAACATTCAATCTTCCACGATTCCAGCCGTATGATGAGCGGCATAATTGAGCTCGAACTGTCTTTATGATGATTTAGGGATCCTTGTCAACCAGAGGAGGTGGCAAATTATGCGTTGTAAACATCATTAGCGTCCTTCAAAGAGCTTTGAAACAAAAAATTAATAAATGCGTTTGAATTACATTGAATTTCAGCAAGATAATGTCGCTTGGAATCGTAAAAGATTGATCTTATAATTGACGCTCTTTTTGCATGAAAGGACATTTTTTGAAAATGCGAGCAAAGCGAGCTAACCTACAATCAGTTTGGTGTAGTTGGCAAAGCTTCATTTTATTAGTGAGTTGCTGGTAAAGAAGAAGCGATTAAAAGACCGGCTAGTAAATTTGAATTTTTGTGGGAAACAACTCCACAAAATAATTATTCAATTGTAGAGCTACTTTTCCATCTGCAATTTATTTTATTAAGTTGTTGAAATATTTTAAAAATTTCTTGTAATATTTTCTAATTCGTTTTATTTTTTACAGTTAATTGAATACAGTCTGAATGCAATGAAATTCACTGATTTTTCTCGAGGTTTACGTGAAAAAATTCCTCGTCAGTGGCTGAATCGATCATTTCCGGTTATCAATGTAACTTTTGATCCAAGAACTGAAGATATAATTTTCCTACATGATGACGCCAATATTTGTGTAATCGACAAGAAAAAGGTGAGTTTTTTTGCTTTCCTTTGTCACTACTAGAACTAGTTTTAAAATTGTATTTTCCCAAACATCTTAAACGTTCTCAAACTTGAGGATAAATTATAAATGACCAGTGCATTCAAATGTCTTCTATTGTAGTAGATGTTAAATTTTCACCCAAAAATCGAGGGTGCATATCTACAATACAATTTGGGATGACAAAAACTGGTGCTACATCTAAATAATGATTTCGGTACAGGTTCCTTTCTCTGCTAAATGTCGGTTTCCCAAACATTCAAAACAGGGCTTAATCATCAATGCAAAACAGATGAATTAAGTCAGTCTTTTCTTGCGAACAAAGGTGTCAATACTCCCTAATAAAAATGTTGCAAGGATTTGGGATGAAATATGAGCGGTGATAATCTAGGATAGGGATAGTTCTGGAATAACAGGTTTCTAGTTATTGACTACTGTTATTTGCGGTCCAAACTCCCCTAAATCGGGATGCTGAAGATGCTGGAGATGCGACCCTTTCTTAGCAACTTAAACGACGGGTAATGGTGTGGAAATTTTGGAATATATATATTTGTTATTTGTTCCAGCGACAAACAAAGTTTTTGAGAAATGTTCTAGCTTATTTTTAGCGCATTTTTTGGAAAAAAGCGCTATTATATTCACTTTGGTTGTCTGGCTGGCTATACTATTTAAAGATATGAAACTGGTACTAAATAAAAGCTTCTGTTTCGCAGGTTTGCACAAATTGCTTTAATTCAAGCTCAGTGATTGTGGAAGATTCAATTATTCAATTACTTGTTTCAAGTAAAACAATGCCCATAGATATATATGACATTAGGGATATGGCAACTAAAATTTATTCAAGTAGATAAAAATTTAGTTACAACTTTCGCCGCCGCTGTCACTATTATTATGTGCAGTTGTCAAATCTGTCCGGGATTCATTCAATGACTTTTTTGACGTGAATTTGAAGCTTATTAAAATAAATTATTATTATTGGATGAAAATTTGTTTACTTTTGGTGTATTTTTTTTATATAGCTTTGATAAAGATCAAATTATCATTTTAAGGTACAGCACTTGACCTCCCGTCAGTCAATAATTAAACAATGAAGATTAAAAGCTATTTTTGAGTTTGTACATGCATAAATTATGTACCTATCAAATAGTCAATTTGAAACTAGTACTAAATGGAAGCTGCTTCGTAAGTTTGCCAAAACTGCTTGATTTCAAGCTCAGTAATTGTGAGAGATGGTAATTTGCGAAATCTCTGAAGTAACAAGCATTCATGAGCTGTCAAAAATGCGCTTTCCTCATCTAGATGATTCTTCCATTTTTTTTTCCTAGTTTGTACATAAATCTAGAAGCACAACAATTATACTTTGTATTTGTTTGGAAACGCTACACTTCTCCCAATTATTGTTAATTCACATAAATTTTGCAGAAATAAAATCTCAATGATTATAATATGAAATGATTTGTTTGAATTTAGGTGCTAATTTATTTGTAAAAAATGTTGATGCCCACTGCTATGGAAATCGCGCCTCTTGCCACAGATAGTTCCTTTTATTCATCACCATCCATCACTAAGAAAGGGCTTAATCTCCCTTTTCTACATGCGCGCACCTTGTGTGAAACCAGGGGTGACCAACATCCAGCATCCGTCGCCTACTGATTATTAGATAAATAATAGATGGGAGGGGTGCATGTTCTGGACAATGGCTATTCATGTGCTGACAGTTACAAGTATTAACTTAATTAATCATAGTGTATGCACCGGCCACAGCTCACTTGGATGTTTTGTCTGTCTCTGAGTGATAATGTAACCGAAATGTATTGAATCTCCGCCAATGGCGAAGCTGCGTTGCTCATGAAAGCATGACTGATGATAGACTGCTTACTAACACTCACTTTTTGCAACATTATTCATATTTTTATTCACATGAATACAAGAAAATATTATTAAAAAATGGAAGAATCATCTAGATGATGAAAGCGCATTTTTGACAGCTCATGAATGCCTGTTACTTCAGAGATTTCGCAAATTACCATCTCTCACAATTACTGAGCTTGAAATCAAGCAGTTTGGGCAAACTTACGAAGCAGCAGCTTCCATTTAGTACTAGTTTCAAGTTGACTATTTGATAGGTACATAATTTATGCATGTACAAACTCAAAAATACCTTTTAATCTTCATTGTTTAGTTATTGACTGACGGGAGGTCAAGTGCTGTACCTTAAAATGATAATTTGATCTTTATCAAAGCTATATAAAAAAAATACACCAAAAATAGACAAATTTTCATCCAATAATAATAATTCATTTTAATAAGCTTCAAATTCACGTCAAACAAGTCATTGAATGAATCCCGGACAGATTTGACAACTGTACATGATAATAGTGACACACACGGCTAAAATTGTAACTAAATTTTTATCTACTTTAATAAATTTTAGTTGCCATATCCCTAATGTCATATATATCTATGGGCATTGTTTCACTTGAAACAAAGTAATTGAATAATTTAATCTTCCACAATCACTGAGCTTGAATTAAAGCAATTTGTGCAAACCTACGAAACAGCAGCTTTTATTTAGTACTAGTTTCAAGTCTGTAAGTAGTTTAGTTGCTGAGAAATCAGTGTCACGCCAGCCAGCCAGACAGCCAAAGTGAATATAATAGCGCTTTTTTCCAAAAAATGCGCTAAAAATGCGCTAAAAAGAAACTACTTGGAACTGAAAACGTTTAAAATTTAAAATCGATTGCAAAATTTGTAGCGAGTTGATAAAAGCATAGTAAAATATTCAGAATCTTTTTATTTTTGCAACAAGAAATTAATTTCCCTCGTTTCTGTTCCGCAACAAAAACATCCCTCCTCTATTTTGGTCATTAATTACTATGCATTTCTTCAGTAATCTCCTTCACCAGGTGTAAGTCGTTCACGTTTTTAGCAGGACCTGTTGAATAGCGCGTCCGCCCCCGCTTCGCGGGCTGCGTGGCTGCACGGAATCGCAATGCGTCAGGATTATCGCCGCCTCTGGGCCTCTACCCCAACCAGCTGTAGACTTAGCTTGATGAATATGCTGTAGGAAAGGAATGAAATATTTAAAATACAAATTGTTTTGAATGCGCCACAAATCTTGCTGGAAAATGCTTTATGGTTTGTTGACCGCGGGGTTTTAACATTCATATTGCGTAAGACAGAAATAAAAGACTGGAACAATTGTTCATTCTGCGAACTTGGAAATAATTTATTGTAAATATATCATGTGAAAGAGCGCATGAGTTGCGTAAACCGATAATTTAGATTTATTTTTGTTTCGTGGCGCTTTATGACACTTCCTTATAGCACTTGCTTAAAAAACACTTGTTCCTTTACTGTTGTGCTGAAAGAAAGCGTTGAAAAACATATTGTTGAAGAAAACATACTTAAAACTACTAAAATACACTTGTTAAGTTTGGAAATTATTTGTATTTTAAATTGAAATGACAAATACTTTTTATTTCGTATTTATTTCAGTTTATTTACAAATTTATTTGATACTGTTCAAGCTACGCTACAAAGCAGGGTGGATGGAATTCCCAATGCTGCGCTGAATAAATATTCAATTATTTTATGAGCGATCTCGAATGGCACTATTATAGGCTACCCTGTCGGAAAGAGCACAAGCTTGGCTCGGTATATCCCCTTGTGTTGTTTGTTTTACGTTTGCGACCGAGTATTCTCATGGTAATATATTATTCTACGATATTTACTCAAGCTCCTTGCAGCGATTAAACATCCTCTATATTTTTGTATTCGGGAAACATGTTTCTGATCATTCTACCGTGAATGCTATTATCAAACCACTACGTTCTTAAATTGCACTAAAAATAATCAATTAACCAATTTTTACAGCAACGCTCTTAACTATAAATTAAATTAAAACAAAATTGTTTACAAAATAAGACATCGTACTAAAAATATACTCAACAAATAACTACAGTACATTTTTTCGAACTATTGGAAACATTGATCAATTTTGACAGCCGTAATTAATGACAAATAATCTAAATCTGCTTGTTATGCCTATCTGATAATAAAATTTATTAATTTGTTTGAAGATATCAATAGTTGGATAATCAGAAATAATCAAATCGATTATTCTAAAATGCAACAAATAAGACATCATACAAAAATTGTGCTCAACAAATAACCACAGTTTTTTCACAATATTGGTAACATTGGTCAAACTTGACAGCTGTCTTTAATTATAAAACTTATATTTAACTTATTATTATTGTAAATCAAATATTCCGAATTATATTAGCGTTAAATGTAACAATAATCATAAAAGGAGTCATAAAAACGAACAAAAATGCTTAATTAATAAGACATCATACAATAATTGGCTCAACAAATAACCACGGCAATTGTTCTTATTATTGGCAACATTGATCAACTGTCATTGATTAAAAAATTAAATAAAAATAAGTAGAGGACATTTTGTTGGTTCAATTGCCTGTAAAATGCATGCTGCAATTATTATTTATGATTTTTATATATAAAATATTGATATTATTGGTTATTTGGCACTTTATCAATTGACATTTATTGTTCTTTATGTAACGTTTAAATAAGGACTAAAATCGCGCATCACTAAGTCATTGAGTATATCCCAGATAGACGGTACAACTGCAATTAATAATTAGAACACGGTACACTAGCGACAATGTGTGATAAGTAGCAAAACCAATTGTTGTAATCAAATAGTAACAATGAATGCGGGTCCGTAAATTGGATCATCTGTGTATAATCTGACAGTTCGCGTTTAAAATTATTGTGAATTTAATTGTATACTGTTTTATAAGTTTATTTACGTTAAAAATGTTGTAGTTGGTCGTAATATAAATCAATTTTATTATTATAAGTAAATTTGAAGAGTTTAAATGTTAAAATTTGTGTATATCAATTTTAATTGATTCAGTAAATGAAGAGTGGAAGAAAGAATGAAAAACTGATGAACAGTGCCTCCGAAAACAGCTTAAAATATGGACAGACAGGAGTGTAAGCGTGCTACAAACGATTGAATATTGTATAGTCATCTGAAACTGAGCTTCCCTAAAAGTTTGAACGGACTAGCTAGCTGAAAAGTGACTAAAATTCTAATTTCAAGTTTATAATAGACCATCAGACAGACAAAAAAGTGAGTTAATATTGCATTTTAACAACAAGAAAATGTATTAAAATCTAAATGGATCAAAAAAATTCCAATGCGGGCATATTCATAACAGTTCTAAATATATTTGATAGTAATATCGGTGCATAATCATGGAGATAACGGCCATCCCGGGTTTCACACGCATCACACAAAGAAAGTCCTACTACTCTTGTCATCATGTGCACTTCAAATATGCAAATCAATTTCGAGTTTGTGACGCGTTTGACATTCATAACCAGGTTGATGGTATCAATCACTAGAGCCTGCATTCAGGACGAGTTCGAGTATGAATCTTTCAGCTGCTGACCGCGGCTTTCGTCATGGAAACGAGACTAGTCACCCCGATTTTTGGTGATAAATTTTTCTCTTTCATCTAGACATGATGAGTGTGCTTCTCTTTGACGAGGAATTTTGCGCGAACTGGTGGAAAATTGGAGCTTTGAACTGCATTCCAAAATTGTAATCAGAGAACGAACATTGACAACGCTTAATAATTAATTATTCAAACTGGAAAAAAATTGTGGTTTGAATTCTATATACAAAAATAATATTTCTAAACTTTCACATAAGATCTTTTAAGTGCTAACCATAGATTTAAATGATATCTATTTTGATATCAATTTAAGCTCTCGGAAAAATAAACTTACAAAAATCTAAAATAAATAATTTTTGGTGCTTGAGAATGCCCCAACGAAATTTCGTGCACGAGTTGCATACAACATTTTTTCTACAGACGTCAAATAATTATAGAAAGAGTATAAAAATCATAATAAAATACAGAAGTTTTCTTTACAACGTGCACGAAATATGAAAATTTGCAGGAATATTACGAAAAAATGTACTATGAATATCAATCAAATATTTAATTTGATTCATGAGTTATTAACCTGAAAACTAAAGCTTCCAGCTGATAATTCGTATGGGTCAACAATTTATTACTAAATTAGTTATCTCAGATATCTAAAAGTCTTCCTGGAAATCAGAGGTTTGAAAAATATAGTAGCGAGAGGTCATGTGCTGGCCTGAATATTTATTAAAAAGTATAATTTATTATGATACTAATATGAAAAACCGCATGACAATATCTTATATAACTCACGAGATATTGAGATTGAAAATTTATACCCTAAAATGGGTAGCATGATGAATATAAGGTATACAATCCTTCATTCTGATACTAATATCGAAAACCGCATGTCAATATTTTATGTAATTCTCGAAATATTCAGATAAATAATTTATACCCTAAAGTGGGTGTTTTGATTAATCCAAATATAGAATTTTTCTTCCTGATACTATAATTGAAAACCGCAATTCAATATCTTGTGTAACTCGCGAGATATTTGGATAAATAGTTTCTACCCTAAAATGGGTATTTCAGTTCAAAAAAAAGTTTAACGTATAAAATTTATTTATTAATGTATTGCTTGCTCCGTACAGCAATTTTCAAATTTGTACCTTACCCAGTTCGCCAGTAATTAATTATTGAATATTTATTTAATTTTTTACCCAAAACTGGGTGGGTGTATCAAAAAATTAATAACATAATTATCATCCTTGAACCCTTTTTCACAAGTATGCAAATTTTCACAATGTTCGTATGTCTGATATCAGAGATATTAATTAATTTATAAACAACCCTTTTCAGTTTTCCGAAAATATTGAAGTTATTAGTTTGAAACGCAATATAGCGATCTAATCAAATCAACTGTTTTGGAATTTTCTTAAATTTTAGCTAAGATTTAATTAAACGTCACTTTTTTTTTCAAAATTCATTATTTTGATTTAAAAAGTTGTTTTGGGGCAATTTTTGGGTGAAAAATCATTCTTCGCCACCCGTATTTTATTAAAAGTACCCTTTGTATGCTGGAGCCTACTCAAAAGGGCTGGAATTTATGTCTGAAAATTGCATTTTTACTTATTTTATAAAAATAATCTCGTACTCTTTTACGGATTGAATTTTATGCAGTCCTATATTGCGCTTCAAAGCCATTAGCAGTACAGAAATTATTTAAAAATTTGTAAGTTGGTTATTTATGCTAGAAAATCGGGGGAAAATGATAGATCGGGGTAAAATTTTCTCAAGAATTCAATTTTTACCTTAAAAGTATGATTTTGTTGATACCTCGGTTATAACGAATATTTTTTATATATGCTTTTATAATTATTTATTTAATTTGTTGTGACAGAAAAATGGGATAAAAATTATATTTGGGGTGAAATATTCTTATAAGTCAGAAATTATGTAGCTGTTCATTTGTACCTTGTTTATAACGAATATACGTTACAATGATTATATTATTAATAAATTTAATTTTGGCCGTAGGAAGCTGGGAAAAAATGTAAATTGGGATAAAATTTTCTGAGGATTCAGAATTTTCAGTCAAATGTTGTCCTATTTTTGTACGTCTTTTGTTTTATCAACAAAACAGTAACTAAAATGTTTTGTAAGCTTTTTTTAATACTTTTCAATTAATTTTGGGGTTGAAACTTTGCAGGAATATTACAAAAGGATAAATCAGACAGCTTGATGAATATTAATCAAATATTTGATTTAGTTCATGAGTTATTGACATACAAATTAAAAATTTCCTATTCTCAAAGAAATTATTAAATTATACCCTAAATAAAAAAATTTGTTTCAGAAATTACCAACAGTTAATGCAAAAATTCCGAAATTAGATTCAGCATCTGATGTAGATGTCCGAAAATCTTTACCGAACCATGCGTTTCACATTGTCAAAAAAAATAGAGTGAGTAATATTTGAATATTTGAAAAATATTCTTACTTATAAAAAGTAAATGAGATTTTTTTGATTTTTAGCATTTAGTGTATTTTGGATGGCTGTCAGATGGTGAAATGGTATCTGTAGAGCTAAGTCCGCTAAGTCTTTTGGAAAAATTGCCTGTTGGTTACCAGAAGAAGAAATTTGGGACGAAATAAACTGACGGTAAGTCAAAAAACTATTTGAAGCATGCATTTTAAACGATTGAAAATAGTAGCATATAAATCAAGATGTATTAATTACACTTACCAGTCTTTAAAATCGATTATCGATTGTTGGAATACTCACTAATTATCTTCGTTACGCTTTTAATTTTTATTTTAATAAATAAGTATAACCGCAGGTGTTGGTGCTATTTCCTTGCTAAACGTATATTTAACGGAACACTAAAAGGCTTTTTAAGCGTGTCTGCTGTGCCTATAATTCAAAATAACGTGGCGTCAGTTCTTGCCAGATTTATTGCTTCAGATCAAAAAGAAACAGCTTTTTGCGCAAATCATTTTTCATCTTTTAGATAAAAAATATATTTACTTATTTTGCTGCTTGAAAATTAGGCTTTATTTGAATATTTTTTTACAATAGCGACTATACTTTTTCATATTATTTTACAGAAACTGGCTATCCAATTGCGGACTGTTTAAAATATTGTTACGACTTTATTATGTTTTATATAAAATAAATGGAAATATTCTTAATTTTTTTTTGCGCCTTTTTCTACCAATTAAATATCCTTGAAATATAAATAAATTAACCGAGAAATATAAAATTTTGTGGAGGTGTTGGTGAACGATCCGGAGGGTTGATAGTGAACCTGGGGCTTGTATATAATGAGCCAAATCGTTCTACAGTGCATTCCTGTCGGGAACTCCTCCATCCCACCATTCCTACAAAAAAATTAACAGCACTGCAATCAAATTCCATCTTATTAATAATTAATTTTGTAGGATCCCACTTCTGACACCAATTTAATAACTTATGTATAGATAAAGTAATTTAATATTGAACTAATCAGAATGTCGTCAGATAGAAATTTGTCCCTTCTAGGTAACAATGAGCTATCATTAAAATGGTTTCTATTGATTAATAATTGCGAGTTTTCTCGTTGGATGAGCAAGTGATGGAGCGAGCGAAGCAGCGAATTCAGTGCGTTGTCAATCAATCAATCGCGGCAGTCAAACGCCGAACTTAAACAGCAATTAAGCATCTCGAACACGTTCATTACAACTTGAAAGCAGTGGTGCAGACACCCCCGCCATGCTATCAGATCTCAACTTTGCTCTCGAGACGCGAAACGAACACACCGAGTGAAAACAAAACCCAAACGTACAACAAAACAACAGACGAATGAAACCGAACAAAACAGAAGAAAAACGACGTTACGAACAGTTGAAAGGTAATAAAACACGTGAGAGAAATACAGTGGAAACGTCTCGGAAAAGAATATTTATAGCGACAGGAGTGCGCTGTGCTCGCCGCCGCAATTTATGTAATCATATACAGTTCCCGTTCAACCGCAAAACTGCCTCACTTATTTTAATTAGCATCGCCACCACTGCGCCGCTAGCGTCGCTATACTAAATGAGATAACCGTCCCCGCCCTAATTAACCTACGCTAGCCACAAATTCGTATATAAAAAATCCTATCAATAAGCATTAATCCGATCCATTGTATGACTGAAGGACATATTTTATCTTTCAAAGTCCCAGAACACACACTAAAGTAATTAAGTCAATTAAAATTGCCTGAGCCCCGATGCAACATTTCATTTTACATGTATGATGCACGCAATCAAACGCTAATTTAATTACCGCATCAATTATTCAATTTTTTCACCCGTTCGTTAAAGCCCAATGCAAAAAAAACTGCAATTGAATTATGGAGGTATAAGGGGATTACTTTGATGCTTTCCAAATGAAATTATGAATGCTACAAATAATAATAATAATAATTCATTGCACTTTCACAGATAACAGCTGGGAAGGCAGTCGAAATCTGTGCTGCCATCTTTGAACGTTGAATTTATTTAAAGAAAATATTCAATGAAAATCAGTTCTAAAACAATGAATTTAATTGAAAATATTGCCACAAGCGAAATTATGAACAAAACAATCGACTATCTAGTGCAACAATGACGTCATACATCGTGAAAATCAATTAGTTATGACAAACATTTGTTTAAAAACATTTTCAAATGATGTTCAAATTTATTTCCATTAATTTTTGTTCCATCAATTCCATTTTCTCAAAAATCGATGGTAAATTGTCAACTGTCAAATTGTCAAACTCTGATATCAAAATTCCGAGGGAAAAATAATTTTTGTAATACAAAATGGCAGTACAATTGATACAGAAGATTGTGCGACATATTTACCACTCCGTTTATACCACTACAATTTTTTCCACCGCTTTGACATTTGTATCCAATTTCATGGTCTAATAATTGTTAACATCAAAAGGCGGGCTTCGCCCGCTCTGACCAAGCTCGACGTACAACTTCAGAAATGTAATTCAAACTTGTAAATAAATCAATAGTAAAAATATATTTAGTAGAAAAAATATACAGTGGAAAATTTATTCTGTATGAATTCTTTTCTTTAAAAAATTCTATACCTGAGCTAGTTATTGGATATTTTTCTGAAGGTATATAAGTCCAGCCCTCCACTTTTAACGACCTTTTGCCTGGTTTTGTTATCCGAAAACTCTTATATTCCTCTTCAGTCAATCCTTCTTTTTTTGCTTCTTCTATAAAAATCTATAATAAAAATCAAATTGTGAAATATGTAGCTAACTTCTTCCTGGAGGCCAATCACTTGCAGAATAGTGTTATAATAAACATAAAGGTCAATTTTACAAACACTCACAATGACAAAATCGCTCACAGTTACTCTTACTGCTCGCGTGCCTTATATACCCTCCCCCAACAATGGTCCAACTTCAAAATGTCTGACAGTTGAACAACAATGAACCAGTATTCAAATACCTGACAACCACCAAACATCTAGTAACCATAGGCTGTCAATTATGTCCAACAATTGAAGATCGACTAGATTACAGTTACAATAAATTATTAAATAAATAGAGAATTCAAATTAATAATAATATGAACTAATGACTTAAAATATTTCACAGCTGTGACAATGTTTTATAAACGTCTCTTTAAGCACGAGCAGAGCAAGTTCTTAGAGTAATGCTTGTTTAAAAAATTATGAAATAAGTTACAAACTATATTTTATCTAAAATCGCAAAAATTATTCAAAGAAAAAAACAATTGGGGCTAGCTTCAGCCCACATTTAAAAGGTTGCACTAAAAACGACCGAAGCCTCGATTTGGCCAATAGGTGTTTGAAATGTTTTTACCTTATCGAATTCCTCCAAACAATCCCACTTCTTATTCCAAAGACGTTTTGCCTTCTCCTCGATAACAACTTGTTCTTTTCTGAAAAAAAAAATATTGTTCAATATTATTGGCCTTCAAGAGAATTATTACTAAATACATAAACAAATGAATTTTGAGTTATTAATATTGGCTATTTTTTTTTAAATATTATAACTACAACCATGACACAAAATACCAAAACCTTATCCAATCAAATCATAGGATTTGAAGTGGGTGGAGCCAAGAACTACAAAGTAAGATTTAGTGAAAACAACAAATGAATTTGAGTTATTAATGTTGGCAATGTTTTGTTTAATCTTATAACTACAACCATGATACAAAATACCAAAACCATATCCAATCAAATTACAGAGTTTGAGGTGGATGGAGCCAAGAACTACAAAATAAGATTTAGTGAAAACAATGAATGAATTTGAGTTATTAATGTTGGCTATTTTTTTTTAATTTTATAACTACAACCATGATACAAAATACCAAAACCATATCCAATCAAATCATAGGGCTTGAGGTGGGTGGAGCCGAGAACTACAAAGTAAGATTGAGTGAAAACAACAAATGAATTTGAGTTATTAATGTTGGCTATTTTTTTTTAAATCTTATAACTACAACCATGATACAAAATACCAAAGCCATATCCAATCAAATTACAGGGTTTGAGGTGGTGGAGCCAATAACTACAAAGCTAAATGAAGTGAAAACAATAGATAAACCTAATGAAAGTTATGCAAAAAATTGAAGAATCATCTAGATGATGAAAGCGCATTTTTGACAGCTCAATAATGCTTGTTACTTGAGAGATTTCGCAAATTACCATCTCTCACAATTACTGAGCTTGAAATCAAGCATTTTGGGCAAACTTACGAAACAGCAGCTTCCATTTAATACTAGTTTCAAGTTGATTATTTGATAGGTATATAATTTATGCATGTACAAACTCAAAAATATCTTTTAATCTTCATTGTTTAGTTATTGACTGATGGGAGGTCAAGTGCTGTACCTTAAAATAATAATTTGATCTTTATCAAAGTTATATAAAAAAAATACACCAAAAGTAAACAAATTTTCAATCAATAATAATAATTCATTTTGATAAGCTTCAAATTCGCGTCAAACAAGTCATTGAATGAATCCCGGACAGATTTGACAACTGTACATAATAATAGTGACACCCGGGGCTAAAGTTGTAACTAAATTTTTATCTACTTTAATAAATTTCAGTTGCCATATCCCTAATGTCATATATATCTATGGGTATTGTTTCACTTGAAATAAGTAATTGAATAATTTAATCTTCCACAATCACTGAGCTTGAATTAAAGCAATTTGTGCCAACCTACGAAACAGCAGCTTTTATTTAGTACCAGTTTCAAGTCTGTAAATAGTATAGTTGCTGAGAATTCAGCGTCACGCCAGCCAGCCAGACAGCCAAAGTGAATATAATAGCGCTTTTTTCCAAAAAATGCGCTAAAAAGATTATCTAAAGGAGACATACGTAATGCAAAACCAAAAGGAATCAAAGTCAAATAACAGATTTTGAGGTGGGTGGAGCTAAGATCTACAGTGTAATAATAAAGTAAAACCACAGGAAGAACTAATCAATATAATTTAATAAAGGGTTATCTAGAGGAGACAGATCGTAATTCAATAAATATTTTTATGTTTTTTCATAAATATAGCTTCTGACATGTTCAGTTGACTAAAATAGTTACAGTTTTTCAGCAATTTCAAATAATTTTGTTCAAATTTGTGTCCTGTTTCATGCTGGTGGTGAGCTAGAGCCTATGATTTCATTGGATATACTCTTGGTATTTTGTATCAGGATTGTAGTTTTCTGCTCTGACTTATTATACTCTGAAGATGGTAGCTTTGCTACTAAAATGTGCGTAAGTAATTTTAATGTAACGTGCGAAAGTGTGGAGGCTCGTAAAGGTGACCTTGCATGGGCAGAGCCTTTCGTCTTCATTGCGCCGCGCCGCGCGGCATCACATCACCCCTCCCGATGGAAGCCTCTAGCAATATACCAGAAATGTGGTAGAAAATTCGAGAAATGGATATTTCTTTACATTAACGCAAGCAAACAATTTGAGAATAGTGTAATGGTGAAGCTAGAGCAGTGAATATCAAACAGTGAAGTGATAAAATATAAATAGTTAAATATCTGCGGCTTTGTTTAAGTTAGTATTAAGTGATAAATAAATAATACAGTGTTGTTAGTGATATCCAGAAGAATAAAACTTTTATTTCATTTAAAATTCTTAAATAGTGACTTTTATTTTAATTATAAGCAATTTCGAAGTAATAAACATTACATTAATAAAAAGTCAAGGAAAGGTTTTATTGCTCTATTTTAATAAATAGTATATTATGCTACAAGGATCGAACGACCGTCATTATTGTCCAGGATGAAGTTGGCTGCACTCAGTGGAGGCGTGGCTTCACGCAGCCAACTTCTCCCGTGATAATAATGACGGTCGTCCAGTGCTTATTTATTTATTAATTTATTAAAAACTTACAGTACTCCGTCCCTTTTAACCTCATTCTTCTTCTTAAGGGTAACTGCCACTGGTTGTTGCGGGGTGATCATCTGCTTTTGCGCCACAATTTTTTCTATTATCCTGTCTTATTCACTGGAACTACTGGAAGAGAAGGTCACTTACGGTTGCATTGCAGGACGATGCTCTGCTGTTTATTTACTTGATGTATGTTGCTTAGCAACCACCAACTGACATCACCACCGAGACAAATAGGTAGGGTAGTTTAATTGATTGTAATCAAAAGATTTTAAAATATAGTTAATACGATACTTTCTTGGAAAGTGTCTTGATTGAATCTCAGGTGTTCACTAATAAGTAAAAACTTTCAAGATTTCCTGTTCAAAAACATCTGCCCAACTCCATTTCTTATCAAGCGCCCCAGCGGCGTCAAATAAGAGCACCAAGTTCGAACTTACGGAATTATCTTTAAATACAACTCTGTTGAACCTAATTACCGACGAACGATGGCAAATACAGAACAATTACACAAGTCTGAAAACTTGAACCACGAGAAAAACCTCTTTTTCTATGTTTTTTGGGGAGGGTGAAGATAGCTGAAGAAGCGTGCATTGTGCAATCGATTGTAGTTTGTTATACAAATTGCAGCTGTCGGATGTTTACTGACTTTTATTTTGTTTCGTATTCACTGCTTTAATGATCTATTATTTTTTTATTTTGCCTTGAAATGAACAAATTTTTAATGATTTACATTATTGTTGTTAAATTAGAATCTTAGGATGTTAGTATTTCAGGGGTTAAAATTAACGCTTAACGCGTTTAGAGCATCCCATTCTCGAGCTATAACGGCACGACAGCGATAAGGAATAGGTGTGTTCTGTGCCATAACTTAATTCCGTCGGCATCTGGAATTTTCCTGGCTCTTGGCGCACATTTCCCCTGAATAACTACGTCGGTATTATTCATACCAACCCATTCTCAGCCGAAGACGCAGGTATGCAACCACCGACGGCTAGACACATAAGTTTTATTTACTTGAAACCTCCGTGCATTATTTAAAAATATTGCCTTCATATTTCGGGTGGCTGGCGTCGATAGATCTCTCATTATTTGGGAGTTAATTAAAAAGTTAACTAATCAATTTTCCATCAGAACTTTCCTTTTGTCTCCGTTGAATATTGTAACGAATTTAAGTCTATAAATTAGTCATCTCGGCTTTACTGGTGCTTAGAATTATTGTGGAAATATTTCACATCAAGAAATAGAAGCGAATATATTTATTTTCTAGAAAATTGCTGGTACCTTCTAGCGTTTTCTAGAAACGCCTGGACGTTTGCGGGAAAAACGTAGTGGGGAGAGACCACTGATCTCTATATAACACTGGATTGGGTTTAGACCGTATTCTGGCATCTGAAAGCGGTCCCGGTTGAACGGCGGCCTTGACAGTAAAACTGAGGTTTTGTGTCACTATTCGGCGGCAAATTCAAAACACTTATAGAAGACACTCGATGAAATTCAAAGTATAATGCAAGTAAGATGAAGAAATTATTCTCAATATATATTAAAATACATACATTAATAATCAACAAAAGTTAAAAATTGTTATAATAGTTGAAATATTTATTAATAGTTGAAAATATTTGTGAACTTTTTAGTGTCAGTGTTTTAACAATTTTTAAACATTGTAGTTTAGTATTATTCAATCCGTTCAATGGTTTTATAAATTTTTGTAGCCTAAAATTTAAAACTATGAATTTACCTATATGAATAAATGAAGTGCATTTTTACGATAATATTGCCTATTCAAAACTAATAATTTTAAATATCTACTACACATGATAGGAGAATAATAATACATTTAATAATCAAGATTTTATTGTTCGTAAGTAAGCACAAATTTGCAGTCCAGCGATTAATTTTGTGAGCAAGATATTTTATATTAAATTTGATATATTACTCAAATTTGTTATCATAACTTTGTAACATTGCCCAACAATATGATTTTATTATTCATGATATTTTCAATTTAATCTAAAATTGAAAATCAAATCGTTTGATTACTTTAACATAATGAATTGATGTATCCTTCTAGGTCTTCATAAAACCTGTAAAAAGTAATACTTTACTGAAAATAGGAATAAGTTGTATCTTCAAACTTTTTCAGTTGAGTTTTTCTAATAAAATAAAACAATAACAATATTATGTATTAATATATCTACATTTAAATAGATAAACAAAATTTATTCAGTATAAAATTGCGTCCCAACACCATACTGAACTATCACCAATTGACACAGAGCCTCAGTTTTTGCCAAGATGGCGACGCTCAATTGGGGCCACATTCCAGCGGCCTAAACCCAATCCAGTGTTTATTAGAGATCAGTGGGAGAGACCCACGGTATATATCAGTGACTGACTCAACGAGGATTATTATTAATTTTGGCTCAGATACCTTATAATATGGACTGCTAGTGGTTGAAATAAATTGTGTTATTCAAAATAAATCAATATTGACATAAATAATTAAAGTCAAGTTATAGTGTAGTGTAATAATATTTAGTTTAAATTAGAATTATTTATTAGAAATAGTGTTTGCTATGTAATTTATTATTTTAATAAATTATAACAATAAATAGTAGTGTTTAGTAACTTTTGCTTCCTAAATTAAAATAAATAACGTTACAATATGAAACTTTTAAATGAAGATCAATTTTGCCACACAAAACCTTAAGCATCTTTGGCAATACAATAACTCAGTCCTTCTCATTTACTTGCTTCGCAAGCTGCATTGTGCACTCTAGTGCAGTTGCAGCTGCAACTATATCTACGTTACATTAGAGGACGTCTCGCCCCGCATTCGTCGCGACGCTGTATTTGCACTACAAATAACAATTTGGGATTTTAGCTCGTGGCAACATGTATCAATTACACTGGACCATCAAAGCCCCCTGCAATCTACACCGCTGTTTGTCTTCCAACCGAGTATTTGTTGCTTGAGATGACAGCATAATGAAGCAGTAATTGGAATACCAAATTATATTCAATTGCACTAATTCCAATATTTATATTTCCAGGAGTAGGTAAAAGAATTCCGTTTTATTTTGTAACAAGTTCCTTCGTTATATATTGCTCAAAAGACTCTTTTATTTTCACTCTGTAATATAAATTTAATGTTGAAATACTTTCGGAAACTCGGCGCTGTTGGAAAGTATTTCCGAAGAACGAGTATAAAATAAATAAAAAGCTTGAGACCAAGGTAACTAAACTCCCAGTTTTTTCTAATTAAAGCTTTGTTGGAGTTAGTACTGAGTTCGATTTTCGACAGTTTTTTTTATTGCGAACTAATCCCAACAATATGGCACCCAAGCGAAAAACTTTAAACGGAAAATTTATTTTTATAGAGACGTTGGAAGTGGCCAAAATAACTACGTAAACAAAATTACGTATATTCAAAAACACAGGACGTTTCGGCGCCGCAACGCTTGCCATCATCAGCTTGAAATTGGGAACTTAAAATTTAGTTACATCATAAAATGAATGTCAAGTGCAATGCGCTTTCAGCCAAGTCGGTTGCTATGGAAACAGTAGGCCATTATTCTTATACTACAACATTCCTAAATACTGATTTCCAAAATTCTACGTCTACCAACAGATCTGAATTTATGCGCAAAATTAAAAAATAAATTTCTACTGAAGTACACTTCCGGTTCAGTCTATTGTTATGAAAATAGTAGGCAATCATTCAGATGCTACAGCAGACTGAAATACCAAATTTCAATATTCTGCACCTGATCGTTTCGAATTTATGCGAAAAATTCCAAAAGACTGTCAAGTAAAGTGCACTTCCGGCTCGGTGGATCTCAATAAAAATAGGATATGAGCATCTAGACGGTATAATCGTCCTAAATACTGAATTCTAACAATCTACGTTCAATCGTTTTGGATTTCTGTGGAAAATTCAAAAAATGTTTCGAATAAAGTGCTCTTCCGGCTTAGTCGATAGCAATCATAATGCAAGGTGTACAACTAGATATTATAAAAGTGCCTAATACTAAATTTAAATACTCTACGACTGATTGCTTAGAATTCATGCGGAAAATTCAAAAAGTCTGTCATATAAAGTGCACTTCTGGCTCAGCCGATTGTTACAAAAATAGAAGATGACCATTAAGATGCTACAGCAATTTCAAATGCTAAATTCCAGTATCCTATGGCTGATCGTTCTGGATTTATGCGGAAAATTAAAAAAAGTCTCAAGTAAAGTGCACTTCCGGCTTAGCCGATCGCAATCATAATGCAAGATGTACAATAAGATGTTATAGAACTCTATAACAATTTATTTGGATCACTACTTATGAAGGAAATTAATTTTTGACAATGTATCTATGTAATAGAAGGTTTACTGTATCATAATCTCAAATACGTTCCTCTTTGGGTGAAATATTCTGTAGCAGATTGCCTGCACAACAAAATGTAAAAATTACAACCGCAATAAGATGCATCCATGCACTCTAACTGCATGGAAGTTGCACCGTGCAGATACGAATTCATGCAATTGCAGCTATAGATTATAACGGTACATACAGACTAGAGGATATTATGCAGATATTCCGTATACTCGAATCCTTTATCACTGATTTATTGTGCCAAATTGTTGCCAAAGTCGTAAATAATTACTTGGACTGTTTGTGGATATGTCTTACATTGAATTTGTTGTGCTTCATTTGGAATATATTTGCAGTTTAATACTGCTCATCATTTTTACTTATTTGTACTAAGTACAAGGAAGTATTGTGAAACCGACAAAATTCACCTATCGAGAATTTGATGGAAATATCCGTTTTGAGCATACCTGAATCCATTTTGACTATTTTTGGCTTGATGTCGGTACGTATGTGCGTTCGTAACTCGCAAATCTCAAAATTGGTTGAACGTATAATGTTGAAATTTTGTATTTAAGACTGGTATAGGGTCTGGTTGTGCACCTCGCATTATGGTTCCAATCGTCTGTACCGAAAGTGCACTTTACTTGATACTTTTTTTGAATTTTCTGCATAAATATAGAATGATAAAGCCATAGCATATTGAAATTTCGTATAAAGAACTTCTATAACATCTTATTGTACATCTTGCATTATGATTGCGATCGGCTTAACCGGAAGTGTACTTTACTTGGAACTTTTTTAATTTTCCGCATAAATTCAGAACGATCAGCCATAGGATAATGGAATTTAGCATTTGGAATTGCTGTAGCATCTTAATGGTCATCCTCTATTTTTGTAACAATCGGCTAAGACGGAAGTGCACTTTATATGACAGACTTTTTAAATTTTCCGCATAAATTCTAAATAATCAGTCGTAGAATATTTAAATTTTGTATTAGGCACTTTTATAATATCTAGTTGTACACCTTGCATTATGATTGCTATCGACTAAGCCGGAAGAGCACTTTATTCGAAACATTTTTTGAATTTTCTGCATAAATCCAAAACGATTGAACGTAGATTGTTAGAATTCAGTATTTAGGACGATTATACCGTCTAGATGCTCATATCCTATTTTTATTGAGATCCACCGAGCCGAAAGTGCACTTTTCTTGATAGTCTTTTGGAATTTTTCGCATAAATTCGAAACGATCAGGTGTAGAATATTGAAATTTGGTATTTTAGTCTGCTGTAGCATCTGAATGATTGCTTACTATTTTCATAACAATAGACTGAACCGGAAGTGCACTTCAGTAGGAATTTATTTTTTAATTTTGCGCATAAATTCAGATCTGTTGGTAGTCGTAGAATTTTGGAAATCAGTATTTAGGAATGTTGTAGTATAAGAATAATGGCCTACTGTTTCCATAGCAACCGACTTGGCTGAAAGCGCATTTTACTTGACAGATTCTTAGAATCTCTTGAGTAAATCCAAAACGATTAACTTTGGAACGATGAGATTTTGTGTTTGATTATAAATATCCAATGATATATACGATCAAACACAAAATCACATTGTATTATATATATCCAATGATGTACAAGTAAGTCACGTGATGTGCACGTCAGATTTTTTAGTTTACATACTTATTTTTGAGTAATTGGAACATGACCCACAAAAAATCAGCTATTACTCGAAAATTAATACAAAAATGGAAGAAAAGTTTTGATCAAAGTCATACTATTTTTGGAAATTAAGGGGGGTACTTCATGTACCACTTTTTGATTAGTGTTCTTGTTCACTTAGAAATCGGTAATTTATGAAAATATGATTTGTGACGTAACGACGATACTAGTCAAAAAGTGGTACATGAAACACCTCAACTAATTTTAAAAAATAATATTACTTTAATTGAAACTTTTTTTGATTAAAGCCTCCAGTTCCAAGATACATTTTTTAAATGATTTACAGATTAGTACTTGGAGTACCAAGAGATGGCAGCATGTAGCTCGTTTCGAGAAATATCAAGAATTATTTAATTTTTTTGTAGCTAAATGGCTACTTACGAAATCAATTATTGATATATTTGATTATTTTAAAATCCAAAAAGTGACATTTTAAATATATTTGCTCAAAAACTCATATTTAAAGACTGAATCAGTATAAAATTAAAATAAATTGATTTGAATTAGTTAAAGCTAGTTTAACACTTGAAACGTGGATTTGTTCATCAAGTAACTTGATTTACCGCGCTTTAAATAAAAACATAATTGTGTAAATTCGGCTTTATCATTCAACAGTTGACAGGTGCTGCCGCACTTCAAAAAATTTGAATTACAGTAATTTTAGATAAATTTGGAAATACAAGGGAAACTAGAATGAATAAAACATTAAATTATAAAATATTATTTGGGGGAGTTATTAGGGCTCAATACAGGTTTTAGGATATATTCTAATTAATATATTGATGTCAACGATTATAATATTTATTTATTCTTTTCAATTATTTATTTATGGAACAATAAACTATTTAAAATAAAATAATGAAATGCAACAATCATTTAATTTATTATTTGTTTAAAAAGTAATACAATATATTATTTCGCTTTACATATTTATTACATACAACATAATATATTTATTGTGAAGTCCAACTCTGAAAAATAAATTTGGGGGTTTCTGTAAATAAAACAACATAACATTTTTTGGGAAAAGGTTTATTTGGGAATGTACAGTTTAGGGAAAAAGGTTCATTTTTAGGAAGTTTTAAGTGTAAGTGTGTAAAAGGCATTAGTAAACCATGATTCGTCTCCAGGCAACGACTAAGGGGAAAGAGACGAAACCTTCCTCCGGGATTCTCCCTTCGGGTCTAGGGAAACCCCAGCAAAACCTAGACAGAGGAAGTGGATTCTTCGCAGCTGCAACTGTAACAAAAATAAACAATACATTAGAGTCAACAATAAATAATAATTTGAATTATGAAAAAAATAATTAAACATAAGTAATACTTACTTAGGCTCAGCAAACTGCGGGCAAAATAGGATCAGTTGAGGTTCTTGGATCATCTTGAGCTTCTTTTATCATGACTGCCTTTGGAACTGCAAATATTGAGCTCTGCTACTGCGGTGGTGATCCTCTGCAACAGCTGGATTGATTTCCTGCTTCTTGGATGATGCTCTGCAACTGCTGATTGTTCTTCAGCTGCTGACGAACTGTAATACATTAAAAAAAGATTAGAAATTTGTAATATAGCCATTTTTCAATTACTTACGTCCTGGTGTTGAGGTGATGGTGATGACCTAAAAAAGAAATCTGAAAGGGAAGTTTGATTAATTCCAGCGGAGGTTGCTCCCGCGTTGGCTGCTCCAACGATGGTAGCTCAGCTGATGCTTGATGATTCCTGGGCTGCTAATCGTTCTCTGCAACTGCTGCGATCCTCCAACTACTGCTCCAGGTTCTGAAATTCATAAAAATACAATTGTAATCAAAATACAAGAAATAATTAAATTGAACAAAACAAAATAGATTAGTAACCTGAAAAATAATAAATTTTTAATCAACTTACGTCCTGAAGAAGATGTTAATGAGCTGAAAAAAAGGCTGAAAGGGAATTTTTTGATTAGTCACAATCATTCAACATACATTCATTATTCAAACGCTTCTTTCTTGAGTTCTTTCTTCTTGTTGGCTTCTTTCTAACCCCGTTGACCCTAACCCTCTAAACCTAACCGATATTGCCGAGCTAGCTACGCGAAGTTGGTTGCTTTTTCCCTAATAAACGAACGTTACTTTAAAAATTGAGAGGCATATTATATCGTCGACCTATTGATTCTAACCCCAGGAGTCCTTCTGCATATCCCCCTCTTAGCAAATTACGAGCTGTGTCTAGCCGGACAGCCGAATGGTCGCTTACATAACACGGGCATAACTGTTCGCTCCGCAGCTTCTCGTGGTGTTGGGCCCCCGGCCCGCTCTTTGAAAACACGAGTTATGCACTCCCGACAAGACCGTCCAGACCTAAAAGGCACTTAAAAGGCGACTTAAAAGATCTAGCTTGTGCACCGATCCCTCGTTGGGCCCTTATCGGAAGGGCCTTGCCTCGCCTAAATGGGAGGACTTTGCAAAAAACAAAATAAAAAAATTGACAGCAAAACGAACAAGTGCACCAGAAGGGTGCACGCAAAAACACTAATCACGATATCCCAATTTAAATTTACGTTAAACCGAGCTAATTCAACCCTTTATATACCCCAAAACCCCCAAAGTAACGCAAAACCGCGAGCTAAATCAACAAGATGTTGATTCAAACGACGACCGAAAGCAACAGAAGCTCTACACCAGTGTTAAAATTTACAAACATTTATCAGAAGTATCGATGTACGTTTAAAACTTGTCAGCATAAGCGAAACGCGCCTGAGAGAGATAGAAAGAGAAGCCGTATTAGTTTTGTATTGCTAGCTGCTGGAGATTCCAATGCTTGTTTGCAGTTAACAGGTTACGACTTCGTTTGTTCATTAAAAATGTATTAAGAATTAATGAATATTCTTGTATTTTGTACACAAAATGAATAAAAATATTCCAATACATTTTTCAAAAAACACATTTTGACATTAATATGAAAAATATTGTTTGTATTATTAAATTGTTATAGTTTATTTATTATTCAGTATCTTTGAAATATTTTAAAATTTATTTTAAAATTATTGTTTTATAATAAATAGTGCAAAAATTATGAATTTTATTGAAAACGCGAGTCGAACTCGCAAGTCAAATGTACCGTATCATAATCAAGAAAATTATAATATCCATGAAAATTTTCTACAGTCGAATCCAATTTCAATATTTTGGATTTTTTTTCTAATTACTTTATATTTGATACCCCACACAATGGGGATGAGAGCAAAATCCTCAAATTTATCCCTAAACACTAAAGTCCTGTTTATTACAAAATCTTTCAACCCTTAAATGGTGTCATAAATTGCAATAATTCTGTTTGAATCTCCTGAAATAATAATCATACAATAAAAAATTTAACACTCATAGGAAGAATATGTAGTACTAAGAATATTATGAAACCAGTTTCAGCCCCTGAATTTTAGCCCTGCTAGTACTAGGGATCAAATGTTGCATCGAATATCTGTCACATTTTCAAAGCATATATCTTCTGAAATAATAATAATAAAAAGTTTATGTAGAAACATTTATTATACAACTGATTTTAACCCTTTAACTTCCAACCCCAAAGGTAGCTTAAATACCAAGAATAAGCTGAAATTTAATATTTTTGTGTCTGAATTTCCTAAAATAATAATCTGACAATAAAAGAAACGCCAATAGAAAGATCATGTTGTGCCATTTATTATAATCAATCATTCATATTTCCACCCTAGTATAAAGAGGATTAAATGCTGCAACGAAAATATATCACATTTTGGAAGCCTATATATTTTAAATGAATAATTATATAGAATAATAAACCAGACGTTAGGAGGAAAATTAATTTTATATCTTCATCTTTTAACCCTAGTGATATTGAGGGTTAAATGATGCAACGAAAAATTGTCACAATTAGAGAGCTTATATTTTGTGAAATAATAATCGTAGAGAGATAAAATGCTAAAAGAAAGCTTATGTAATGCCATCAACCCTTAATATTTTAATCCTGTTAGTATAGGGGGCTAAATAATGTAACGAAAATGTCACATCTTCAAAGTTTAAATTCCTCAAAACATCAATCGTCGAGTATAAATAGAAAGTTTATGTGATGCCATTTATTTTAAATCTAATTTCAACCCCACATCATCTTAAATAACAAAAATTAGGCCAAATTCTATAAGATTCTGTTTGAATCTCTTAAAAAAATAAAATAGAAAGCTTATGTAGTACAATTTATTATAAACCAGTTTCAACCCTTGATTTTCCAGCTCTGCTGGAATAAGGGGTTGAATGATGCAACTAAAATTAGTCACAATTTGTAAATTTTTATCCCCTAAAATAATAATTAGAATATTAAGACGAACGTTGATTGAGCTTTTGCGTAATGCTATACATTTTAATCCAGTTTCAAGCTTCCGTCATTTAATCCTCAAATAAGCAGCCCAAATTGTTTATGAATCGATCGGATATTTAGTGATCATTGGATGCCTGTCCTAGGTGTCGAAAAAAAGGCCGATTCTGGTTAAGTTTTTCGACGCAACTTCCCTGATAGAACTTACAATTGAAACTAGTACCAATCAATAGTAAATGTCAATACTTCAAGAAAAAACTACGGTGCCAGCCTCTGTCCTGTCCAGGAGGGCAGCAGCCACTTTTCTCATTAAACCTGATCAAGGTTACGATAATAATTTTTTTCAATTGAAGGTCGAACCTTTCTGTCCGGAAGGGCGGCAGCCACACTTAAAATTATTCGATTTTCAGGTCCCAATAATTCAAAAAAATAATCGTGCAATCTATGAGAGAAGTACTGCATTCAAAATTGAGACTTGAAAAACGAATAATTTTAAGTGTGGCTGCCGCCCCCCTGGGCAGATAGAGGGGCGGAACTTTGTTATTTTCGTCGTCAGAAAGCTTCAATTTGCAAAAAAAATGGAAGCATCATCTAGATGATGAAAGCGCATTTTTGACAGCTCATGAATGCTTGTTACTTCAAAGATTTCGCAAATTACCATCTCTCACAATTACTGAGCTTGAAATCAAGCAGTTTAGTACTAGCTTCATGTTGACTATTTGATAGGTACATGATATATGCATGTACAAACTCAAAAATACCTTTTAATCTTCATTGTTTAGTTATTGACTGACGGGAGGTCAAGTGCTGTACCTTAAAATGATAATTTGATCTTTATCAAAGCTATATAAAAAAAATACATCAAAAGTGAATAAATTTTCATCCAATAATATTAATTCATTCTAATAAGCTTCAAATTCGCGTCAAATAAGTCATTGAATGAATTCCGGACAGATTTGACAACGGTACATAATAATAGTGACAGCCGCGGCTAAAGTTGTAACTAAATTTTTATCTACTTTAATAAACTTTAGTTGCCATATCCCTAATGTCATATATATCTATGGGCATTGTTTCACTTGAAACAAGTAATTGAATAATTTAATCTTCCACAATCACTGAACTTGAATTAAAGCAATTTGTGCAAAGGTATGAAACAGCAGCTTTTATTTAGTACCAGTTTCATGTCTGTAAATAGTATAGTTGCTGAGAACTCAGCGTCACGCCAGCCAGCCAGCCAGCCAGACAGCCAAAGTGAATATAATAGCGCTTTTTTCAAAAAATGGAAGAATCATCTAGATGATGGAAGCGCATTTTTGACAGCTCATGAATGCTTGTTACTTCAGAGATTTCGCAAATTATCATCTCTTACAATTACTGAGCTTGAAATCAAGCAGTTTGGGCAAACTTACGAAACAGCGTAATTTAGTACTAGTTTCAAGTTGACTATTTAATAGGTACATAATTTATACATGTACAAACTCAAAAATACCTTTTAATCTTCATTGTTTAGTTATTGACTGACAGGAGGTCAAGTGCTGTACCTCAAAATGATAATTTGATCTTTATCAAAGCTATATGAAAAAAAATACACCAAAAGTGAACAAATTTTCATCCAATAATAATAATTCATTCTAATAAGCTTCAAATTCGCGTCAAACAAGTCATTAAATGAATCCCGGACAGATTTGACAACTGTACATAATAATAGTGACACTCGCGGCGAAAGTTGTAACTAAATTTTTATCTACTTTAATAAATTTTAGTTGCCATATCCCTAATGTCATAGATATCTATGGACATTGTTTCACTTGAAACAAGTAATTGAATAATTCAATTCTCCACAATCACTGAGCTTGAATTAAAGCAATTTGTGCAAGCCTACGAAACAGCAGCTTTTATTTAGTACCAGTTTCAAGTCTGTAAATAGTATAGTTGCTGAGATCTCAGCGTCACGCCAGCCAGCCAGCCAGCCAGCCAGCCAAAGTGAATATAATAGCGCTTTTTTCGGAAAAATGCGCTAAAAATCATCATCGTTAACTCAAACTCGATCAGGGAAGTTCAGTACGAAAATAGGTTACACTTAGGGATGGCTGCTGCCCTTTTGGACAGGACAGAAGGTAGTACCCTAGTTTTTCATTGATTGGTAAGTTCTATCAGGGAATTTGCGTTGAAAAACTTGACCAGAATTGGCTTTTTGTTCGACACTTAGAACAAGACCCTGCATTTATAAAGTCTGGCATTCTGTTGATCGATTCATATACAATTTGGGCGTAAGTTCGATCAGGGAACATAAGGTGCTAATAAGCAACCCTATCGAACGCAACAAAGGATTTCCTGTCGCTTGTTTTTCGGTTTGATTAATTAGATAGGGGCCCAAAAAGTGTCCCCACAAATTTAAGGTCCGCCCTTGCAAATAAAATAATCATAAGGTTCTTCTTAATCGGTTAAAATAATAATAGTGGAATAATAAATCACACGCTAATTAAAATTATTTTAAGGCCTCCAATCCTTTAATACGGCAGCATGAAAACCAAAATTCTGTATGACTACTCTCGAATTACCTAGTTTCAACCCCTAATTTTGCAACCCTACTAGTATAGGGGTTCAATGTTGCATCTAAAATCTATAGCATTTTCAAAGCTTTCTTGAAATAATAATCGTAGACTAATGAAATAGACGCCAATCGAAATAATTAATTTTTTGATTTATTATAAAACTAGTTTCAACCCTTCGTCATTCAACCCTTGAATACAGTAGCATAAATAACAAAAGTTCTGTCTGATGAATTCCTGAGTAAATAGTAATTGTAAAATAATGAACCAAACGCTAATAAAAAACAGTTTCTACCCTAGTGGTGTAGGGGGTTGATGCAACGAAAATCTGTCACACTTTGTTTGCTAATATCTCCTGAAATAATAGTCGCACAATAATGGGTTGAACATCAGTGGAAAATTTGAAATTTCATTTATTATTATTGTGGTACAGGGGGCTGAATAATGCAACGAAAATATGTCACATTTTAAAAGCTCATTTCTCCTAAAATAATAATCGTATAATAAAAAACCAAACGCTGATAGAAAGCTTATGTAATAATATTTATTATAAAATCAGTTTCAACCCTTTATCGTACAATCGTTTAGTATAGCAGTCTAATTATTTATTGATAAAACAATTTTTTTAAGATTCTAGTTTTAATATTCAAGTGTAAATTTACTTATTTTATTTTATTTTAAATCTATGAGTTCCAGCCAATTGTAATCATTCTCGATAATTCTTGCTTGCGTAGGTTCATTATTGATTCGTCACTATTCCAAGCAGTCGATTTTTGTGAAGTGAATAGATTTTAGTTGCAAATTATTAAAAAAAGTGTAGTTCGCGAATTTGATAGACAATTTATTGGTTATTGTGACAATTTGAGTTTTTGGTGATCAAATTGAACTTGAGTGACATTTTTGTGAGGAACTTTTTCAAACAGTGATCCAGATAGCTTGGAAACACCTGATGGTAAGGATTTTGTTTCAAATTATTCATGTACAGTATGTCCCACTATTAAACATAATTCGGAGTAGCGCAAACAGAACCAGAATTTATAAAAAGGAGCACAAAGTTTTAAATTTCGTGCGTGTTTGTCTTTCCCTCTTTCCAGATTTACGATTGAATGCCCAACAGAAGCTCAGGTTAAAATACTATTTAATGGATACATGCAACAATGTTTGTTTTGTTTTAATGCCCTCCATAAATTTTGTGGAACTGAACTTTGCATTTTTATAGCAGCTTATAAATGTGTCATGTCCGCGTCATTATGCGACGTTAGCGCCATGAACTAAACGTTGTCTGGACGCCAAATGGGAACTAAACTTTGCTACTTGAATGTCAAAGTGAGAAAGAAATTTGTTTTCTAAATTACTTGATATACTCGTGAGGTAATAAACTTCAGAAGTAATCAAGAAGTTTATTCTGCAAATTTTAAATTTGATTAGAAGCAGCACTCTTTAAACTTTTTTTTATATAGGTTGCTAGAATTATTCTGAAAGTATTCCATACTACAATATTTTCTTTTCAAACCTGCAACATTTATTGGAAATTAAATTCGTTTAATCCCAAATTGTCTTTTTGAATTGCAGCACAACTAAATGAGATTTGAATGAAATGCTGACGATAGAAGTTTAAAATGTAATTTTTGCAAGAAATAAGGTTTATATTTTGTGATTTACAATTAATAATGAGAAGTGAAGTTTGGAGGGTCTCGCTTGTGAAGTTTATATAAATAATCCTGAAAGTGTGCGTTTTCTACGAAGTTCTACTTCATTTAAATTTCCATCGCTTGTTGGGCGAGCGACGAGATTGAGATGAACGTCCAGTGCCGGACTCACTAAAATTACAAGAGTTTCTTTACTTTTACTTATACAGTGATAATATTTTATGAAAAACAACAAAAGAGACTTCAGGTTATGAAAGGATTTTTTATTTCTTTTATTATATTTTTTAAAGAAAAAAATCGCTATTATATTCATTTGGCTGTCTGTCTGGCGTGACGCTGAGTTCTCAGCAACTACAGCACTTACAGACTTGAAACTGGTACTGAATGAAAGCTGTTGTTTCGTTGGCTTTCGTTGGCTCGTATCTCATTCGATTCGGAGTAAAATTCAAAAGAATTTTCAAGATTTTTTCGCCAACAAAAATTGCAATTGTTATTAACAAAAAGTTTTCTTGCAATAACTCAGAAACTATGAGGGATAGTGCTGTAAAGCTTTCTAGATCCTTTTCTTGAAGGGAATCAGTCTTCTTTTCTTTTTTCTTTAGATTCTTTCAGCTATATTTTTCCTATCTCTAGTTTTTCCTTTCCAATTTCTTACTCCTGCTATTCTTGAATCTTCTTCAACTTCCTTTATCCACGTTGATCTTGGTCTCCCTCTTTTCCTTCTTCCTCCTGGACTCCATTCTAGCATTGTCTTTATTGGGTTTGTGTTCTCGGCTCTCCATACGTGTCCTAACCATTTTATTCTTTGTTGTTTTATTTTATGTACTATGTCTTCTCCTTCTAATTCTTGATCTCTTCATCAGTTATTTTTATGGGCGCTAGGATTGCCCTAAATATTTTTCTTTCTATTATTCTTAATTCCTCTTCATCTTTTTTAGTTAATGTTAAGGTTTCGGCTGCGTATAATGTTACTGGTCTTATTATTGTCTTGTACATTCTTAATTTTGTTGTTTTTGTTAACAGTTTGCTCGTTAATAGTTTCTTGTTTGCATAGAATGTTCTATTTGTTGCGATTATTTTTTCTTTTATTTCTGCTTCCCTGTCTCCTTTATTTGTTAGCATTACTCCTGAATATTTGAATTTATCTACCACTTTGAAAATATCCCCTATTCTAATTTCCTTGTTATTTACTTTTTGGTTTACTATCATTATTTTTGTTTTGTTTGCGTTTATTTTCAAGCCTATATTGTTTCCTTCTATAGTGATTATTTCTAATAGATCTTTCATCACTTGCCTATTTTTTGTAATTATAGCAATGTCGTCGGCATACGCTATTATTTGTCCTCCGCTTGTTCGTAATGTTCCTTTTTTTATTTTCATAAGTATATATTCCAAGTCTAGATTGAATAAGGTTGCCGATAGTGTCTAACTCCTTTATTTATTACAATATCCTCTGTTTCTCCTTTTGGAGTTTTGATAGATATCGTAGTTTTTTGTAATGTTGCTTTTATTAATCTTCTTAGTTTTTCATTCACTTTTAATTCTTTCAAAGCTTCCAACAATTTTTCTCTTTTAATTGAGCCTGTTTGAAATCTATAAACAATATTTCCCAGTTCAGGTTATATTCTATATTTTTCTCTATTATTTGTTTAATTGTATGTATAGCATCAGTAGTACATTTTCCTTTGACAAAACCGCATTGATATTGCCCAATTGTGTTTCTTGTTTCCGTTGTTAGTTTTTTTTGAATTATTGTGGAGAAAATTTTGTAAGCTGTATTTAATAGTGTGATTCCTCTGTAGTTTTCACATTTCTGTTGATCTCCCTTTTTATGGATCATTACGATTTGCCCCGCTTCCAATTTTTTTGGTATATTCTCTTCTCTCCATATTTTTATTTATTTCGAGTGTATCACTTTCTTGAGCTATAATTCTGTGAAGTGGTCAACCCATACTTGCTTGTATCGCTGTTCATTTTCTGCAACACTGTCATTTTTGTCCTTTATGCTGTGTATTTTTGCTTTGAATGGTATACTGTTTTCTCTAATCTGTTGGTAGAAACTTTTTGTGTTCCTTTTTATTCTTTCTTCCTCTATGAATGTAATTTTATTGTTTATCCATTCTCTATTGTTTTTCTTATCAATTTATTACATTCATTTTTTATTCTGTCGTACTCATTTTTATCCGCTTTTTTATTTGTTTCTATCCCAAAAGAGTACAGCACATGAAATAATTTTTTATTTTATTTTTTGACGCCTGTAGAAAAAATGTTGTATGCAACTCGTGCACAAAATTTCTTTGGAGCTTTCGAACGACTTAAACTTTTATTCTCAAGCACCAAAATATAATTTCGCGCACTAGATACATAAATAATTATTTTATAGTATTAATAACAATTTAAAAATCGGAAAAAAATTATGGTGTCATCTTAAAACATGAAAGAATAAAGATTTGTAGAAAAAAAAATTTAATAATTTTTAAAAAAGTCATTGAGAGCGACAAAAAATGTTTCAATAATTCGTCTATAATTTTTTTCTTTCGTGGCAACAAGATTATGTCATAAAAGTGTTCAAAAGTAGTTTATTTTGTTTATTATTAGTTATTTATACAACAAGTGAATTAAACCACTGTTTATTTGCGAGAAGAAAGTTCAAAATCACGAGCGCGTTTAGCGCGAGTGGTTTAATTCTTTGAGCAAATAAAGAGGTTTAATTCACGTATTTGTATACATAATTTTATTCAATTTTGCGTAAATTTCTGGAACATGAAACTGAGGAACCAAGTTCAAAAAAATTAAATTGCAGTTGCAAGGGAGCTTCTTTGATATCGCGACGAGTATTTGTTTTTCAAACATTCGAGAGTGTGACTGTCAGTAAACTGTCAGTTTTGTGAATTTTGAATTGAAGCGTTATAATTGTGAAAAGTATTGTCTGAAATGATGTAAGAAAGTGATTAAAACAATGTTCTCGTCCCCGATATCATTTCGAACGAAGCTGCTGCAGCAATTGGGAAAATTATTTCTCAGAAATCGAAATCTTTTTATGAAAAGGAATTTCAACAGTGATTTAAATTTTTTTAAATCACTAATAATTCATTTTTTAATCACTAGTGAATAAAGATTTACTTATGACTGTTGCTATGGATTTAATAATGTAGCTTTGAAACGTAAAAATTGAATAAAAATTTTTAAAGTTACCAAACAATGAAAAATCTAATAAATATAATAATACAAGTACTGTGAAGTCGACAAGATTTATATTTTGAAATTTTGATGAACATATCCATTTTGAGCATCTCTTAACCCATTTTGACTATTTTCGGCTTGATGTCAGTACGTATGTATGTATGTATGTGCGTTCGTAACTCAAAACCCGTCGAACGTATAATGTTGAAATTTTGTATTTAAGTCTAGTCTAGAGTTTAGTTGTACACTTCCAATTATGGTTGCAATCGTTTAAACCGGAAGTGCACTTTACTTTAAACTTTTTTTGATTTTTTCGTACAAATCCAGAATGATTAGCCGTAGGATACTGAAATTCAGTATTTGAGATTTCTGTGGCATCTTAATGGTTATCTCATATTTTTGTACCAATCGGGTGAGCCGGAAGTGCACTTTATATAACAGACTTTTCGAATTTCTCACATAAATCCAAAACAATCAGTCGTAGAATATTGAAATTTTGTATTGAGCATTTCTGTAACATCTAGTTATGCAGTTCACAGTATGATTGCAATCGGCCTAACCGGAAGTACACTTTATTCGAAACATTTTTTGAATTTTCCACATAAATCCAAAACGGTTGAACGTAGAATGTTAGAATTCAGTATTTAAGACTGTAGAACCGTTTAAATACTCATATACTATTTTCATTAAGATCGACTGAACCGAAAGTGCACTTTACTTGACAGTGTTTTGGAATTTTTTGCATAAATTCGAAACGATTGATTGTAGAGTAATGAAATTTAGTATTTCAGTTTAGTGTAGCATTTCTCATAATAATATACTGAGACGGAAGTGCACTTCAGCTGGACTTTTTTTTTAATTCTGCGCACAAATCTTGTTTTTTTTTTCCGAATTTTTGGATAAATCCAAAACGATTAGCCATGGAAAATTATTGATAAAATATTGTATTCCGAATGATTAATGGGAACGATATAAAATATTTTTGGGTTTCCTACGCAGTTCCAAATTATATATTTGGTTACCTTAAAATAGGTATACTCTGAAAAACTTTCAGAACATTATTTTTATCTTCTTTAATGCAGTACGACCACGTATTGTTAAATTTTGCATGTGGGTTTGTAAGTTTAAAAGATCCCCTTCCTGATAATTTTGAAAAGATTTGGTGCGGGACAATTTATTACAGTGTGCGATAAGATTCATCACAAAACGCAAAAATTCATCTTTGAACAAAAGGATGGACACTCTTACAATGGCATACGTGTATGAATGGACAAAACGAATAGTTGGATGTCCATTGTTGGCCGGAATGTACCTAGACATGGTTCAAATTAACACATACATCATTCTTTGATGCAATACTTCGAATTCTAGCTACGAGGGGATAAAATCGAAAAGAATTCCGCGCATTGAAAACCATTTCGAGCTCCAAATAGAATAACATTCCATATTTTGACAGAGCACAAAAATGAAGATATTTTTCAATTCCTACTCGCTCAATTATCTCGCTTAGTTAAAAATAGCATTTTATTAAAATTGTGAATTACAGTTACTAGTAAAAGATGATAGTCTATAATAATACAAATTAAAGATTTTTCAAATAGTACAAGCGAGATAATGGTGAACGATATTGCTGATGAACGGTGTATGATTTAAAGGAAATGAAGCATCATTTACTGATTATAGTCATCAAATGATTTGCTCGCTTATCTTACACTAATCGCGAATTATTTCAACAGCTACCTACATTTACATTTTTAATAAGTTTATTTAATATGTACTTTATACAATACGTGCACAACATATCAAGACAAAACATCAAAATTACATGCCTTACGAAAACAGACATGATAGAAGTTTCTGAAGGCACTCAGTTCATTATTTTTTGCTTGCTGTAGATTCCTAGGGATATCAGAAAAGTTTTGTATAATACAAAACTAAAAATTAAAACTGGGAAACCAATTTGTGTATCATAACAACGTCGAGGTACGACGTTGCGTCGGCGAAAAATAAAGAGAATAAAAATGTAATAATTGTCAGAAGCGTAGTAATCTGGCGAGAGAAGAAGCATGTAAATCAGTTGTAGTCTCATCCCTCGCCACTCACATTGCATTGCATTGTGCTCCACTATTCATTAATCAAACTTTAAATTGCATTTTTTGCCGTCTGAAGTAAACGGTGCCGTCGAAGGCAAAGTACGAAGTTTCACGGAATTTCATTCTCCACTATGTAATAGTTTTTGCATCCAATTTCGATCTTGTTTTCTTTATTAATATTAAGTTAAAACAAATCTAAACATCTCTCGCTTCTGAGAGTCGAGTCCTTCTTTCTTTTCTCCAAGGAGCAGACTTCAGAGACGGACCAAAATAAATAAATTGTAAGCACAGTAATTGAATTTTACCGATCATTTTGTAAAAAGCGTTTTCAAGTTATCGTGCTTTCAGAACGATTTTTTTAGAATTAAAATAAGTATCTTTCAACTTTGACGAAGTCATGTCAATCATTTAATATAATACATTGAGATCTTCACTTACCTCGATAATTATATTTTTTCATATGTTGTAAGATAGATTTTTATCTCTGAGATCAACAATTTGGTCTATCAGTCATATTTATACCCCATTTCTATTTAGGATTGTCTGCACAAGTTTATTGCGCTTTCACAGACAATAGCTGAGGAAAACAATCTAAAAACAATCAGAATATGTGCTGCCATCTATGAGCGGCGAATAAACTAACTGTTATTTTCAGACATTGAAAGATTTCTTTAAAGGAAACGGTGGAATATGGAATTCAATTCTAAATAATGAATTGAATTGAAAATATTGCCACAATTCTGAAAGCTTCTATTCTTAAAGAATAGAAACTTAATAACAAGCAATCTTGTTTGCTCGATGACGGTTTGCGACTAATTGTCATTGTAGACGAACCCCTGAAAAAACACCGTTGGTGAGTTCTCCCCTTTTCAATGTTAAATAAGTCGAAGAAAGTTCAACTCACAAAAAAAATTGAGAAGACTAAATTTCCAACATTTAAGATATTCCAGAGCATTCCGAATTATTTTATAACATTATACAGTATATTCTGAAGTATTTAGAAGTATTTTAAATTGTTCTGGAACATTGCATAAAGCTCTGAAGTGTTTTGGTTTATTCTAAAGTGTTCTAAAAGATACTAGAACATATGTATACAGTTCTGGAGTGTTCTGGTTCATTCTAGGATGTTTTAAAATATTATACAGTGTCCTGGAGTATTTAGGAGCATCCTGGACCGTTTTAGAGCGTTCTAAAATATTTTATAAGGTTCTGGAATGTTATGGTTTATTCTAGAGTGTTCTGAAAGATACTGGAACATTTGCATGAAGTCTTAGAGTGTTCTGGTTTATTTTGAAATGTTTTTAAATATTATATAGTGCTCTGGAGTATTCAGAAGCATTCTGAAATGTTTTCAAGTGTTCTGAAATATTGCATAAAGCTCTGAAGTGCTCTGTCTTATTCTAGAGTGTTCTAAAAATACTGGAACATTTGCGTTAATTTCTAAAGTGTTCTGGTTCATTCTGAAATGTTTTAAAACATTTTACAGTGTCCTGAAGTATTTGGAGACATCCTGGAACATTTTAAAGTGTTCTGAAATACTGCATAAAGCTCTGAAGTGCTCTGGTTTATTCTAGAGTATTCTAAAAAATACTGGAACATTTTCGTTAAGTTCTAAAATGTTCTGGTTCATTCTGAATTGTTTTAAAACATTGTACAGTGTCCTGGAGTATTCGGAGATATCCTGGAACGTTTTAAAGTGTTCTGAAATATTACATAAAGCTCTGAAGTGCTCTGGTTTATTCTAGAGTGTTCTAAAAAATACTGGAACATCTGCGTTAAGTTCTAAAGTGTTCTGGTTCCTTCTAAAATGTTTTAAAACAATGTGCAGTATCCTGAAGTATTTGGAGACATCCTGAAACGTTTTGAAGTGTTCTGAAATACTGCATAAAGCTCTGAAGTGCTCTGGTTTATTCTGAAATGTCTTAAATAATTTTACAGAGTCTTGGAGTATTCAGAAGCATTCTGGAACGTTTTAAAACATTGCATAAAGCTCTGAAGTGCTCTGACTTATTCTAGAGTGTTCTAAAAGACACTGGAACATTTGCGTTGAGTTCTAGAGTCTTTTGAGACATACTGGAACATTTGCTTAATGTTCTTCAGCGATCTGAAGTGTTTTGGAACGTTCTAGAGATTTTTAGTATATAGTGGGGTGTTCTAAAATAATGCTTGGCATTTTGAAGTGTTCTGAAATATTGTATAGAGTTCTGATGTGCTCTGGTTAATTCTAGAGCGTTCTAAAAGATACTGGGACATTTATGTTGAGTTTTAAAGTGCTTTGAAATATACTGGAACTTTTGCTTGATATTCTGGAGCGATCTAAAGTGCTTTGGAACCTTCTAGAGTTTTTTAGAATAAAGTTGGGTGTTCTGGAATATTGTTCGGCGTTTTGGAGTGTTTAGAAACATTCTGAAATGTGTGTTCTAAAATGAGTGTTCTAAAATATTGTATGAAGTTGTGAAATGCTCTGATTTATTCTAAAAAATACTGGAACATTCACGTGAGGTTAGTGTTTTGATCTATTCTAGAGTATTTTGAATCATACTGGAACATTTGCTCAATGTTCTAAAGCAATCTGAAATGTTTTGGAACATTCAAGAGTTTTTTAGAATATAGTGGGGTGTTCTGAAATATTGCTCGACGTTTTGAAGTATCCGGAAACATCCTGGAACGTTTTAGAGTGTCCTGAAATATTGTATAAAGTTTTGAAGTGCTCTGGTTTATTCTAGAGTGTTTTAAAAGATACTGAAACGTTTGTATAAAGTTCTGAGGTACTCTGGTTTATTCTGAAATATTTTAAAATATTATACAGTGTCCTGGAGTTATTCAAAAGCATCCTGAAATGTTTTGTAGTGTTGTGAAATACTGCATATAGCTCTGATGTGCTCTGATTTATTTTAGAGCGTTCTGAAAGATACTGGAACATTTGTATACATTTTCTGGAGTGTTCTGGGTCATTCCATAATGTTTTAATACATCATACAGTGTTCTGGAATATTCGGAGACATCCTGGAATGTTTTAAAGTATTCTGGAACATTGAATGAAGTTGTGAAATGCTCTGGTTTATTCTAGAGCGTTCTAAAAGATACTGGAATATTTGCTCCAAGTTCTAGAGTGTCTTGAAACGTACTGGAACATTTGCATAATGTTCTGGAGCGATCTGAAGTGTTTTGAAACGTTCTAGCGTTTTTTAGTATGTAGTGGGGTGTTCTAAAATATTGCTTGGCATTTTGAAGTGTTCTGAAACATCATGAATCGTTTTACAGTGTTCTGAAGTATTGTATAGAGCTCTGAAGTGGTCTGGTTAATTCTATAGCGTTCTAGAAGATACTGGAACATTTGTGTTAGGTTCCAGAGTGTTCTGAAACATACTGGAACATTTGCTTAATATTCCGGAGCGATCTAAAGTGCTTTGGAACCTTCTAGAGTTTTTGAGAATAAAGTTAGGTGCTCTGAAATATTGCTCGGCGTTTTGTAGTGTTTGGAAACTTCCCAGAACGTTTTAGAGTGTTCTGAAATATTGTATGGAGCTGTGAAGTGCTCTGGTTTATTCTAGAGCGTTCTAAAAATACTGGAACATTCACGTAAGGGTCCAGAGTGTTTTGATCTATTTTGGAGTGTTTTGAAACATGCTGGAACATTTGCTCGATGTTCTAGAGCGATCTGAAGTGTTTTGGAACGTTCTAGAGTGTTTTAGAATATAGTGGGGTCTTCTGAAATATTGCTCAGCGTTTTGAAGTGTCCGGAAACATCCTGGAACGTTTTAAAGTGTTCTGAAATAGTGTATAAAGTTCTTAAGTACTCTGTTTAATTCTAGAGTGTTTTAAACGATACTGGAACATTTTCGTTCAATTCTAGAGTGTCTTGAAACATCCTGGGACATTTGCTTAATGTTCTGGAGCGATCTGAAGTATTTTCGAACGTTATAGTGTTTTCAAGAATATAGTGGAGTGTTCTGAAATATTGCTTGGCGTTTTGAAGTGTGTGGAAACATTCCGAAACGTTTTAGAGTGCTCCGAAATATTATATAAAGTTCTAAAGTGGTTTGGTTTATTCTATTATGTTTTTGAAGATATTGGAACATTTATGTTAGGTTCTAGAATGTTTTGAAATGTTCTAGGGTTTTTTTAAATTTATTGGTGTGTCCTGTAATATTGCTCGCCGTTTCGAAGTGTTCGGAAACATTTTGGAACGTTTCAGGATGTTCTGAAATATTATATAGAGCTTCGAAGTGCTCAGGTCTATTCTAGAGCGTTCTAAAACAAACTCGAACATTTGCGTTTGGTCCTACAGTGTTTTGAAACATACTGGAACATTTTTATAATGTTTTGGAGCGATCTAAAGTGTTCTGGAATGTTCTAGAGTTTTTTAGAATATAGTGGAGTGATCTGAAATATTGCTCGGCGCTTTGAAGTGTTCGGAAACATCTTGGAGCATTTTAGAGTGTTTTGAAATATTGTATAAAGTCCTAAAGAGTTCCAATTTATTCTAGAGCGTTCTGAAAGATACTGGAAAATTTGCGTCAAGTTCTAGAGTGTTTTTTAGAATATAGTGGGGTGTTCTGAAATATTTCTGAGCGTTTTAAGGTGTTCGGAAACATTTTGGAACATTTGCTCAGTGTTCTGAAGCGACCTGAAGTGTTTAGAAACGTTGTAGAGTTTTTTTAGAATATAGTGTGGTGTTCTGAAATATTGCTCGGCGTTTTGAAGTGTTCGAAAACATCCTGTAACGTTTTTGAGTGTTTTGAAATATTGTATAAAACTCTGAAGTGCTCTGGTTTATTCTAGAGCGCTCCAAAATATACTGGAACATTTGCATGAAGTTCTGGAGTGTTCTGGTTCATTTTGAAATGTTTCAAAACATCATACGGTGTCCTGCAATATTTGGAGTCATCCTGAAACGTTATAAAGTATTCTGGAACATTGCATAATGTTCTGAAGTGCTCTGGGTAATTCTAGAGCGTTCTAAAAGATACTAGAACATTTACATGAAGTTCTGGAACATTTGCCTAATGTTTTGAACCGTTTTGGAACGTTCTAAAGTTTTTTAGAATACAGTGGGGTGTTCTGAAATATTGCTCGGCGTTTTGGATTGTTCGGAAACATCTTGGAACGTTTCTGAGTGTTTTGAAAAATTGCATAAAGTTCTTGAGTGCTCTATTTTATTCTAGAGCTTTCTAAAAGGTGCTGATTTATATTTCTTTTGTTCATTTAAATGTTCAAATATTCCGACATTTAACTTCATTTTCCAGGAAAATTTATTGTATGGAATCCCAGAGAAAGTACAGTTGATTAGAGGCTATTCATACGACTCGTTTTAATGTGTATCCGTTCAAAATTGATTATAGATACACCGTTGTATTTCATAATTTATGCCTAACATATCTCTTAGTTGACACTGTACTTGATTTAAGAGCGTATACAATATACAATGGCTTAACACTAACGGTATCTTTTGTACTATAGCAACCGTTCATCTTCAAATTTATAACAATGGATTTTTAAGATATAAAAATATTATTTACTGCCCTTAATTCTTGACACATAAATAAGTAAACTAGAAAATAATAAATTGGTTAGCACTTTGCGAATGATGAAGGTCTGAGCTCCCGTGAATCCGTTCGATTTCCCGTTGAGAATTTTCTGTGAGATTCAGCTATTCTAGCAGCATTTGCATAATATATGCTGATGTATGTTCTATGTCTGATCCATGCAAAGGCGCTCAGCCTCTTGTCATTTATTTGTGACAATTTATGTGCATGTAACAATGCAACACGGCGACGGTACTCCTGGAAGAGGCAGCGACGGAGGCATTGAAGAAAATTGCAGATTGCGACGCTTGCTGCTCTCAAAGGGAAACAAACCCTGAGATTTTGAGGACACACCTTTCGAAGATTCAACAAATCGAATTATGTGAAAGCACTTATTCCAGTATACAAAGTGATATCTTTCTTAGTGGTTAGGAACCTCTGTTTATTATATAGGGGACAATATGACCGCGCCCTGTTGTTGGCTTGTTTTAAATTTTACGATCAACATCAAGCTGCTTCGCTGTCATATGTGAAACGTATTTAAACTATTTGATGCCATCGTTCGTTTAAATTTTACGATTTGTGTGCACAGGCCACTATATCCCCCTCTTTACCCCTTGGCACCCAACAGTTCTCATCATCATTCGTAGTGGAGATACAACTATTCGCTGGCTCTCCAGTGTCTGGATAAATTATCTCCACACGGCCAGGCACTAACACATGCCGGCAATTACTATTGACGTAAATATGCTTAACAGTTATAGCGATTCTGGCTGTGAGGTACTAGGAAACTGGTTCCTTTATGTGTTTTTATCTGGCGGAATTATTGCCAGGATGGGGACATTCATGTTAAATAAAATTTTGCAAGGATTACATCACGGAGACTGAAAAAAAGTTCGCCCGGAGGCACTTAGTCCGATTATAACAACACAAACATCAATTCCAACTGTCACTTCTGCATATGTAAAATACTTTATGTATTCCATAAAATAACGACAAACTGCTTCCTAAATTTTCAATAATTTGTTGAAAATAAAGAGAGTGTAATGCGCGCGGTTGAACAACCCGTCCTCAAAGCTTCCTTTACCTCAACGTCTCGTTTCACTAGGTGCTCAGTGCCCCGGTGCTCATCTATCGATGCTTTGAGCGCATCAAATCTGTCAAGTATGAGATACAACAATCTACCCGGTGCATATCTTTGATCATTTTCACGCCCGAAATTGCAACGCAAAATAAAATCTAACAACTTTTTCAGACATGCCTGATTATCCTTTTGATTCCTCGAGCGAGAAATATATACAGGAATAAAAATAAGACAAGTATTGCAAGCTTGATTAGACATACGTGAGATTAAAAGAAAACTCATAATTATATATTTTTTTCAAATCTGCTTTATATCCTTTCAGGCGTCGCGATTAGATTAAGTTTGGTTCAAATTCTTTATTAGTTCTCCCCATTTTATTCTGTTCTTCTTGCCGTTTCTCAATTTCTTAAGCATTATTTAAATTTTCTCCTCTGTTATGTCCTGTGTCTCGTTTTCCTCTCTAGTGCTCCTTTCTTGCTGGTTTTCCTCTTTTTAATTTTCATTCATAATCTGCTTTTTCCAAGCAAATCTTTAGAGTGTTCTTTTCATCTCTCCATAATTTCTTAATTTATTTTTCAATATATATATATTTCCATGTCTATATTTTGTCTCTTTGTATCGCATCGCACCGCACCACATCGCCCCGCACGGTTGAAAACTCTACTAACATGCTCCCGACTAGTCTAGAACACTTCCAGAAACGGACATATGTATATATGAGCAAACGACCTGACTGACAGACAGTGAACAGTAAGACAGTGAGATAGTGAATATCCAGTGAGTGATCAGTGTAATAAATAAATAAGTATTAAAAAATCAGTATTTGTGGCTTTGTTGTTAAAGATTAATAGTAGTAAGTGAGAAATAAATTGTATAGTATTTGTTTAGAGATATTTCGAAGAAGAAAACTTTTATTTGCTTTCCATTTATTAAATTATTTAAACAATAAACACTTCTTTAGGAGCAATGAACATCACAAGTTGTTTTAGTACTGCTTGGTTTCTCTTTTAAAAGTTTTTAGTCGTGGAATAGAATAATTTCTTATTTTCTTTGTGGTTTTCTTCCAGTATGTTTCCGAATTCCGCCCAAGTTCTTGTTCTTGATTTTTCGATAACTTCTTCCACTTTTTTTTCCGTATTTGGGAATTTTTTCGTATTTCTGCTTCTTTTTTTTTATTTCTGCTCTGCCTTCTTCGTTATACCAATGGGTTCGTTTGTTGTTTCTTGTGTTTCCGTATACTCCTGCTTCGTTGCAACCTTTATTATATGTTTGAAAGTTTTCTTTATTTCTTTTATATCGTTCATGTCTGGTTTTGGTGTATTATTTACTTGATATTGACCTTTTCTCTTACTTTCTTGTCTTTCAATCTCTCTATTCTTAATTCAACAATAAAAATAAGACAAGTACTGCAAGCTTGATTGGATATACGTGGATTTAAAGTAAACAACAATAGTCTGTTTTTTAAAACGACTCTTGAGGACAGTTCAGTAATACGAGAACTTATATTGTATTTTCCTTCCACGGGAGCTATACCGCAGGAACAGTTGTTATTTATCGTTATATTTGTTACTGACGAAGTCCTCATAGTAATTCCAAAAAAAATTGTCAGCTCCACTAAAAACAGCAGCCGTTTTTAGGGTTATGCTTGTTGTTTTCTACTACGCGAGTGATTCTGCGGGTACAGCTAATGATAGTGGTGTCTTCTCACGAGACTTAGACCGTGGGAATTGCTGTTATTTATTAATATATTTGTTATAAAGTCTGCAAAGTGATCCAAAAAAAAAATTTCAGTTCAACCAAAAACAACAATTTTTCGAGGTTGTTATGTTTGTTTATCACCACGCGGGTGATTCTGCGGGTAAAACTCGTAAAAGTAGAGCATAGTTATGTAATTATTTTGAATTCATATCTTCAAGTAGCATTAAGGTCTGTATTAAGGATTATTAGGGACAGTTCAGCAATACGAGAACTTATATTATATTTTCTTTCCACGAAAGCTAGACCGCGAAAACAGCAATTATTTATTGATATATTTGTTAACGACGAAGTTTGCAATGTAATCCAAAAAAAAATTGTCAGCTCAACCAAAAACAACAGTTTTTTTTTGGAGTTGCCATGTTTGGTGAGAACAAAAAGAAGACAAATAACAGCATACACTGACGATATAGCGATCATAACGAAAAATAGACAAACGATGAAAGAAATTTTACAAGAAATAATAACGGAAAGTAATAACATAGGATTAGAAATAAATATTAATAAGACAAAAATAATAAAATTCTGGGAAACAACAGAAGATAAACAAATTAAGATTGAAGAATATACTTTTGAAAAGGTTGAGAGACTCAAATATCTAGGTGTTACAGTAACAAATACAGCGGAAAGAGAAGCACAAATGAAAGAGAAGATAGCAACGACAAACAGAGCTTCCCACTCAAATAAAAAACTATCGAAAAGTAAATCGCTGTCAAACATAACAAAAATGAGAATATATTAAATAATAATAAGACCAATAGCGGCCTATGCTGCCTAAACAATGAAAATGACAAAAAAGACGAAGAAAATTTAAGAATAATAGAAAAAGAAATAATGAGAACAATGCCAAGCCCAAAAAAATTTGACTCAATCAAGAGAGGAAAACTGATGACAGCTTTAAAAGAACTGATAAGATTTATAGCAATGGCATTAAAAAAAAAAAGAAAAAATTAGTACTATAACATAGGACATAACAGAGGATAAAAAATATACTTTTGAGAAGATAGATAGATTTAAAAACCTGGGTTTCACGATAACAAGTATAGAGGAAAAAGAAGCAGAGATAAAAGAGAAGATAACAACAACAAACAAAGCTTAACACCCAAATAAAAGAATATTGAGAATTAAAAATCAGTCAAAAATGAAAAAATAAGAATATATAAAGTAATAATAAGACCACTAGTACTCTATGCTGCCGAACAACAATGAAAATACTAAAAAAGACGAAGAAAACTTAAGAATAATGGAAAGAAAAATTATGCGAACAATACTAAAGCCAAAAAAATTATCAGAAAACGAATATAGACCAAGAATGAATCATAAAGTAGAAAGAGAATTAGAAGGAGAAGATATAGTGAAGAGAATAAAACAACAAAAAATAAAATGGCTCGGACACGTATGGAGAGCTGGAGAACAAGACACAATAAAGTCAATTTTAGTATGGAACCCAGCAGGAAGAAGAAAAAGAGGAAGACCAAGAACATCATCGATTAAAGAAGTAGAAAAATATCTAAAACCAGTGGGTTTTTTGGGGTTGTTGTGCTTGTTGTCTACTACCACGCGTGCAACGTTGAGGTTTATAAAAACGACTCTGAAGTTCATCAATACGAGAGCTAATATTACACTTTTCTTTCATGGGAGCTGGACCGCGAGAACAGCTGTTTTTTATTGATAAATTTATTACTGACAAAGTCTACAAATTCACAAAAAAATTGTCAGCTTAAACAAAACCAGCAGTTTTTTTGGGGTTTCTAAGTTTGTTGTCTACGGATGATTCAGCGGAAACAGCAGTTATTTATTGAAATATTTGTTAATAACAAAGTCTGCAAAGTGATTGAAAAAAAATATTGTCAATTCAATCAAGAACAGCAGTTTTTTCGGAGTGATTCTGCGGGAACAGCAGTTATTTATTGATACATTTGTTGATGGCAAGGTCTGTAATGTAATTTTACGAAAAATAGTCAGCATAACCAAAAACTGCAGTTTTTTTTAGGGGTTTCCATGTTTGTTATCTTCGGGTGACTCTGCGAGAACAGCTGTTATTCATTGATATATTTGCTAATAATGAAGTCTGCAAAGTAATAAGTGAAAAAATTGTCTACTTAATCAAGAATAACATTTTTTTTGGGGATTTCTAAGTTTGTTGTCTACGGGGTATTTTGCGGGAACAACTGTCAATCATTTATGAATTTGTTACTGACAAAGCCTACAAAGTAGTTCCTAAAAAAATTGTCACCTCAATCAAAAACAGCAGTTTTTTTTGGAGTATCTATGTTTGTTGTCTATCACCACTCGAGTGATTATTTATTGATATATTTGTTGATTAGGAAGTGTGCAGAGAAATTGAAATTTTTTTTTTATGGTCAACCTAGAACAGCAGCTTTTTAGGGATTTCTATGTTTGTCGTCTGCCATCATTCGGGTGATTCTGCGGAAACAGCTGTTTTTTATTGATACGTTTGTTAATAACTGAGTCTGCGGTGTTATTAAAAAAAAAATTGTCAGCTCATGCAGGAACAGTAGTTTTTTTAGGGATTTCTATGTTTGTTGTCTATGGATGATTTTGCAGAAACAGCTGTTATTTATTGATATATTTGTTGATGACAAAGTCTGCAATGTAATCAAAAAAAAAAAAAAAAATTGGTAGCTCAACCATAACAGCAATTTTTTTGAGGATTTCTATGTTTGTTGTCTATCACCACTCAAGTGATTTTACGGGAACAGTTGTTATTTATTATTATATTCATCACGGATGAAGTCTGCGAACCAATTAATAGAAAAATTTGTCAGCTCGAAAAAGTACAGCAGTATTTCTAAGGATTTCTTTGTTTGTTGTTTACGGGTGATTCTGCAGAAAGAGCTGTTATTTTTTGATATATTTAATACTGATGAAGTCTGCAAAGGAATTTAAAAAAAAATGTCAGCTTAACTAAATACAATAGAATTTTTTTGGGGTTGTTATGCTTGTTGTCTTCCGCCATTCGAGTGATTCTGCGGAAACAGCTGTTATTTATTGATATATTTATTACTGATGAAGTTTGCGACGAAAATCCAAAAAAAATTGTCAGCTCAAGCAAAAACATTAGTTTTTTTTGGGGTTTCTATGTTTGCTGTCTACTACTACGTGAGTGATTCTGCAGGAACAACTGTTATTCATTGATATATTTATTACTAATGAAGTTTCCGTAAAAATTACAAAATAAAATTGTCAGCTCAACCAAAAACAGTATTTTTTTTAGGGTTTCTATGTTTGTTGTCCACCACCACTCGGTTGATTTTGCAGAAACAGCTGTTATTTATTGATATATTTGTTAATAACAAAGTCTGCAATGTAATTTTAAAAAAAATCTTCAGATCATCCAGGAACAGCAGTTTTTTTTTTGGGGACTTTTATGCTTGTTATCTGCGGGTGAGTCTGCAGGAAAGCTGTTATTTATTGATATATTCGTTAATGATTTAGCCTGCGAAGTAATTCCTAAAAAAATTGTCAGCTCGACCAAAAACAGCAGTCTTTTTTGGGGTTTCTATGTTTGTTGTCTACGGGTGATTCTGCAGAAACAGTTGTTATTCATCGATATACTTGTTAATGACGAGGTTTGCAATGTAATTCCGAAAAAAAATGTCAGCTCAACCGAAAACAGCAGTTTTTCTTGGTGTTTCTATGTTTGTTGTCTACTGATGATTCTGCAAGAACAGCTGTTATTTATTGATATATTCGTTTAAAAAGGAAGTTTGCAAAGTAATCAAAAAAATTATTGTCAACTCAACCAAGAACAGCAGTTTTTTTTTAGAATTTCTATGTTTGTTGTCTATCACCACTCAAGTGATTTTGCGGAAGCAGCAGTTATTGATTATTATATTCATCACGGATGAAGTCTGCGAACAAATTAAAAGAAAAATTTGTCAGCTCGAAAAGTACAGCAGTTTTTTTAAGGATTACTTTGTTTGTTGTTTGCGGGTGATTCTGCGGAAAAAGCTGTTATTTTCTGACATATGTGATACCGATGAAGTCTGCGAAGGTATTTAAAAAAAAAATGTCAGCTCAACTAAAAACAGTACAATTTTTCTGGGGTTGTTACGCTTGTTGTCCACTACTACGTGGGTGATTCTGCGGAAACAGCTGTTATTTATTGATATATTTATTACTAATGAAGTTTCCGAAGAAATTCCAAAATAAAATTGTCAGCTCAATCAAAAACAGTATTTTTTTTGGGGTTTCTATGTTTGTTGTCTACCACCACTCGAGTGATTCTGCGGAAACAGCTATTATTTATTGATATATTTGTTAACAACAAAGTCTGCAATGTAGTTTCAAGAAAAATTGTCAGTTCATCCAGGAATAGTAGTTTTTGTTTGGATTTCTAGGTTTGTTGTCTGTCACCATTCGAGTAATTTTGCGGGAACAGCTGTTATTTATTGATATATTCAATACTAATGAAGTCTGCGGAGAAATTAAAAGAAAAATTGTCAGTTCAACAAAAAGCAGTAGTATTTTTGGAGGTTTCTATGTTTGTTGTATACTACCACTCGGGTGATTTCGCGGAAACTGCTGTTATTTATTGATATATTTGATAATGCCGAGGTCTGCAATGTAATTCCAAAGAAAATTGTCAGCTCAACCAAAATAGCAGTTTTTTTGGGGTTTCTATGTTTGTTGTCTACGGGTGATTCTGCGGGCACAGCCGTTATTTATTGTTATATTTGTTGACAGCAAAGCTGGCAGAGTAATTAAAAAAAATTGTCAGTTAGGAAAAAAAAAGGCGGTTTTTTTGGGGGTTTCTATGTTTGTTGTCTACGGGTGATTCTGCGGGCACAGCTGTTATTTATTGATATATTTGTTAATGATGAAGTCTGCAAGGTAATTCCAAGAAAAAATTGTCAGTTCAACCAGAATCAGCAATTTTTTTCTGGGTTGTTATGTTTGTTGTGTACTACCGCAGTTAGTGATAAATAAAAATGTTACTCTTCATAAAAATATTTGTCTTGAAAAGAGAACTGCACCGGGCAAAAAATTTGCGCCATAAAAATTCAAATTTGCGAGATTCATGTATCCAGCAACAACACATGTATGTTTTATAGTCATGTAGTAAACAGATGCTTTAAAATTGATTAAAGTCCATGTCCTACAAGCTCAACTTCTAATTGCCCTACCCTGTAGTATAAATATTAAACTTACTTAACCCCATTCCGTCCCTGGTGGGCGATTTAGCGGCAGCTGGGGGATGTTATTTGAATTTTTTAGAATCCAGCAACAGACGGGCGTTTGTAATTTAATTAAAGTCAGATTCATCACGCATGCTTTAGCCATTGACATATAATTCAATATACCGGGTGTCCGGACCATTGTCTGCAGAAAATTAAACGTTAAAACTTCAAATGAATATTTCATGTCACCTGTGCATGTTGTCTAAAGCTCGGATCCTTGTTTAATTGTGTTATTCTGGGGAATTGTTTCACGTAAATGGGATTTTGTGCTGAATAAGTAAAGCCACACACTAAAAAAAAACTTTAGTTGATGGAACCGGTCATTAATAAACCCCAATTTGATTTTATGTAAGAAGATATTCTATGTGGCGTGAAATTGATTGGTAGTTTTTAGTTTATTTGGTGAAAACTTCATTCCTTTTGGTGGTTTGTTGGTTTTCCACTAAGATAACGGTTTTCCACGATCGAGAGCTAAGCTCACTAGATCCGGGCTTGCCTCAAGCGCGATTTTATTTCGTTTTTGTAGATAAAAGAATCCCAGACACGAAGACAATTCCGGCAATAATATTACACCAGTACAACATTTAAAAAATATTATAAGGATATTAAAGCTATCAATATCTGAGGAATTAGGGTATAAGTTATGTATGAATCAATTTAAAATTCCTCTTGATGTCATCAGAGTTCCCACGGCGACGTTAGCTGCTATATATGCGCTTCGGTTACCGGTGCAGACACAGGAAATTACAGTAAAGCGCTTGGAATTAAGCTGCAGTGTACACCAACCCCTTGCAGTGTTCATCATCGCTCCCTAAACCCTTCCGCCCAACGTGTGAAGCTCGAAAAACTTGAACATGTCACGTAGAGGGCGCCACTAGACGCGGACACATACAGCGTCGAAAGAGCGGGTGTCACGACGTCACTGCCAGAACCGACTCCAGGGAAATTAAAACTAATACTTTCTAGTTTTAGTTTTCATCTGACCAGCCAACCGACGACGTGAACTTCAGATCATGACACTCATGACAGCAAGATGAGACACTGCCGTCTTTAATCAAACTAAATTGGAAAAATTTATTATTACTTTTGATTGTTCTTCCTAATCAATTATTGGCAAACTAATAAAATGCAAGAAAACTGTGATACATTTAAAGTCGGCCATGCCGCACGCTTCCGAATTTCGCTGCGCGCGCTCGTCTTCAATTTTTAGATGTTTCGTTCCAAAATACTTAAATGCACTCATTGCAAGCTCAAATCATAAATAATGCAATTAATTTATTATTAATATTCGCAGTAACTTCAATAATATATTCGTATAAGATTAAATATTTAAATTAGTTTAGTACAACTCTGCAGCAGAGCTTACGTCACAGGATATGAGAGAATGCAAATGGTCCCGAGTGTCAGAACATTGCATGTCTGAGACTTGTGATTTTCATGTGAATAGGTTTTGTTTGGAAATTGATTTCTGAATGACATTCATTGTCACAATGTGAAAAATCATTGATTTTAGACTCAAAATTAAATTAATATTTATTTTACACCGTATTATTTATTTATAAATGCTTGTTCATTCGTTATCCGCCCTTGATTTCCTTACGCTTACCTGTGTTGATCTAGAACACCGTAGAACAATCGAGAACGTTCTAGAATTTTGTTGGAACTGTTCTAGACTCTGAGGGCAAATCGTTACAACCCTTGCTCTCATTCACAGCACGATTTTTTTAAATGCAGGTGCTGATTATGCAACCATCATCTCTCTCTCTCTGTTTCTCTATATATACAAAGCAACTAATATTTATTTACAACAACTTATTTACTTATTACATTTCGCTTTTTGTGGATCAAGCTCTGGAAATTCACTACTCTCACAAAGAGATGAAATAATAAAAATTATTTGTGACGTTTTTCGTTAAAAAACAATTTGAGGGTTGATGTTTGAGAATTTTAAAGCTGTTTGAGAGACACTGCAGTATGTTAATACTTGAAGCCTCTGTCTTGTCCTGATTGAATCTGGACAATTTACGATGTCAAAGACATTGACTTTCTCGTAGACGCTGACGCAAACTTTTTGCATGACACTTTTCCTAAGACCTTTAATTAATCTATGCTGATGATAGTCTGACACTCCGACGCTTTGATTAGCTTACCAACGGACGATGAGATCCAGGGTAGATCAAAGATTATTCAGCATTTTTTTTTTTTGGTATTTTTTCACAAAGTTTTTTGTGTTTATCTTAAAGTAAAGTTGGCTGTATCTATTCAGGAAGTTTGTTATCATTTTTTAAAATTAATTAAGGCGTAATTAGCAATATTTCGAAGTATTTTTAGATTTGAATTTGAGGGGTAGTCCAAAGTTGTAGGGGTCTGTACGTTAGGTAATTAATCAACTAAACTAAAGTTGAAGATCTGATCATGCAATCAACATGCCTCTCTCCTTTTCGATTGTACATAATAATAATTACAGACATAACAAAAATTAGTGGTAACGGCATTCGTCAAAACAAAATTGAACAATGTGGCACCAAAGCGACACCCTTCGCACGTGATCTGTCTGTCAAAGTGTTAGATAAAAGTCTTTGAATTAAGTTACCGTTCACCGTCAAAGTGCAGTTTTTGTGCTAAGTCTGTTTGGTGCAAACCGTACGACACGAAAAGAAGTTCGTAAAAGAAACTTGAAATTATTATTGCTCTTCTTATCTTTGCCGTCTGGAAGCTAAGCCTGTTTTGCGCAAACCGTTCGACACGAACCGTAAGTCCGTAAAAGGAACTTGGTAATATTTTTGCTCCTCTATTCTTTGCCGTCTGGAAGCTGAGTCCGTTTCACGCAAACCGTACGACACGAATCGTAAGTTCGCTGATTTTTATGAGTCCCTAAAAGGAGCTTACAATTATTTTTTCATAATACCTGCATTGAAACAACGCGTTTCAACGCCTGTTTTGTCAGTCGAAACAAGACAATTGCGAGTGTAGCCGGGCAGGAACAGCCTTGTTTCTGCCCGCTGAATCAATTTTTTACATCGTTTTATCCCTGGCAGAGTCGCATTTGTTCATTGTCAATCTCTAAATGAAAATCATATAACCTTAGTTAATTTGACAGTTGTATTCGGAACTGTAAATTAAATTAAAAAGACGATTAGTTTCAAGAAAAAAAGGATTAATACGACAATTTTAAGTACACCACAACATCTTATTGATGAAGCACAAGCAGCTACTTTCGACTTGTTATCTGCAAAATCAAAAGAAAAATATTTACTTTGTTATGATAAATTTGTAATGTGGAAAGTTTCAATGCAGGTATTATGAAAAATACAGTGTGTGGCACGGGAAAAAACACGATTTCAGCCGAGGGTGATGCCGGCCCTCGCTTCGCTCGGGCAAGCAACGCTCACCCTCAGCTGAAATCGCCTTGTTTCGCCCCTAGCCACACAATATACTATTGTTCCTCTTATCTTTGCCGTCTGGAAGCTGAGTCCGTTTTGCGCAAGCCGTACGACACAAACTGTGAATTCGCTGGTTTTTATAAGTCTGTAAAAGTATTGAAAAAAAACCCTGAAAGTTGCGAAAAACAGCAAAAAATTGAAGATTAGAAGTTTGTGCCTGTTTTTTTGCTATTTACTTAGATTTTAAATGGCTTATGGTTAAATAAACTTCAGATTTGGATTCAGCGGACCAAAATACATAAAAATCAATCTTGGCACATAGTTCCTTGAATTTTTTTCTTACCAAAACTGATAATTTTTGGCGATTTTCATGGTTTTTGCAATTTACTCAAAATTTTGAGGGTGTACGGGCAAAACTGATTTCAGATTCGGATTCAGCGCGTCAAAATACATAAAGATATGTAGGTCCAGTCAAAAGTACAGACCACTCTTTTTTTTGTGAGCCGGTGATTTTTTTAAGTTTGTAAAAGGAACTTAGAAATATTTTTGCTTCTCTTTTCTTTGCCGTCTGTAAGTCCGTTTGGCGCAAACCGTACGATACGAACCGTAAATTCGCTGATTTTTATAATGCCGCAAAATGAACTTAAAGTTATTTTTGTTCCTCTTATCTTTGCCATCTGGAAGCTAAGTCCGTTTTGCGCGAACCGTACCACACAAACCGTAAGTCCGTTGATTTTTATAAGTCTGTAAAAGAAACTTAAAATTATTTTTGCTCCTTTTATCTTTGCCGTCTGGAAGCTAAGTCCGTTTAGCACAAACTGTACGACACGAACCGTAAGTCCATTGATTTTCATGAGTCCGTAAAAAGAAATTAAAATTATTTTCGCTGCTTTCTCTTTGCCGTCTGGAGGCTGAGTTCAATTTGACAGACGTTGAAATATTTTAAGTCCAATCACCGTTTGGAAATCGAGGTTCGATTTGATAAGTTCTACGTTTGGGTTCACAAGCGTCGAAAGTTCCTCTCCATTTTCGACCATCACTGATTTCGAGTCTAAGAAAATTTCGCGCTGCCGCCAATTTTCAGATATTTCATCGACCGTACTGATTCCTACAAACATATGTTTTATAGTATAAATCTTATTGTGACACTTACTTTCAGAATATTCTCTTCACGAGCCTCGAAACTGATTTGGCGCCCGAGCATACTGTTACAATTTGTCCAAACACCTTTTCACTTATCAGACTGTCTCACTTTACTGGACAGACATTCTGCAGTGATATTTTCAGAACATTTTATGGATAAAATAAGCTTCAATTTTCACAGGCATCGAAAAATTTATTGCCTTTTATTGAGCAGTGGATACGCTTGTTTTAAAACTAAAATTAGTGGTCAATAGGATGCCAGACTTTATAAATGCAGGCAGTCGAGATAAAGGCCAATTTTGGTCAAGTTTTTTGACACAACTTTCCTGATAGAACTTACGGTTTTTTAGTGGTACCAATCGATAGCGAATGTCAAGTATTTTAAGAGAAAACCAGGGTGCCATCCTCGGTTCTGTCCAGGAGGGCGATACCTCTGTATCAAACTTCGCTGACCGAGCTTACGATAATTATTTTTTTCGTCAACTGTCAAAAAAATATGATATTTTTGTATTGTTATGCATACGCAAAGTTCGTGATTTTTTCACTAGTAAAAATTAAAACATATTTTTGCACACCTAATCTTATATAAATCAGTTTAATAATGCTACAAGGATGGAAACAAACAAGTATTTAACAAAAAAGAAATATGAAATTGTACACAAAACTACTTATTTTTGAATATAAAAATTAATTGTTGACAGTTCTTTATTTATCAAACAACAATTGCGCATACTTTTGGATACAATATCCAGGTGACTGCAAATTAATTATAATTTGTACTTTTTTCCTACATTTTACTGAATAAAACAATAAATATTGTTGATCTATTATTTTTTGACATTTGGCGAAAAAATATTGTTTGTATTTCGTGTGCGAAGTGATTGTATTTTGTTGCGCTTTCGAATGAATTTGTTACCTCGACCTTACGGTCTCGGTTAAAATTGACATTGTCACGCGCAACAAAAAAAACAATCACTTCGCACATTGATTACAAAAATAACTATTTCCAAATTGAACCCGAACCTTTTTGGCTACGAGAAAACAAAGGTACCGCCTTTCTACCTATCCGGAGGGCGGCAGCCACACTTGAAATTATTCGATTTTCAGGTTCCGATTTCGTGCACAGTTGTACTTACCTCATCGAATGTACGATAATTTTTTTCTGAACACGAAAATATCGAACTGCTGCCTCTCATCCTGTCTGGGAGGGCGGCAGCCACACTTAAAGCCTATCCGATTTTTAGGTCTCAATTTTGAACGCAGCTGTATTTCTCCCATCGAATGTCCGATTATTCTCCATAAATTGTAGGCCTTCCTGAACACGAATAAACCGAAGTGCTGCCTCTCGCCCTGCCTGGGAGGGCGGCAGCCACCTATAAGTGTAACGCATTTTAGTACTCGAATTTCCTTCAATGAATTTACGATTTTTTTCGATCTAAACGGAGAAGCTGCGTTCGGAATTGGGAGTTAAAAATCTAATGGATTTCAAAGGTGGCGCCGCCCTCCCGAACAGGGTAATAAGCAGCACTTCGGTATTCCCGTGTTCAGGAAGGTTCAAACTATAATTGGGACCTGAAAATCGAATAATTTTAAGTGTAGCTGCTGTCTTCCCAGACAGGTAGAGACAGTACCTTAGTTTTTTCGTGGGCAGAAATGTTCGAGCTTCAATTTGAAGAAAATAATTGTCGTAAGTTCGATCAGGGAAGTTTCATACATAAATGGGTTATACTTAGGGATGGTTGCCGCCCTCCTGGACAGGACAGGGGTGACATTTTGGTTTTTAGCGCATTTTTTGAAAAAAAGCGCTTTTATATTCATTTTGGCTGTCTGGCTGTCTGGCTGGCTGGCGTGACGCTGAGTTCTCAGCAACTATACTAATTACAGACTTGAAACTGGTACTAAATAAAAGCTGCTGTTTCGTAGATTTGCACAAATTGCTTTAATTCAAGCTCAGTGATTATGGAAGATTAAATTATTCAATTACTTGTTTCAAGTGAAACAATGCCCATAGATATATATGACATTAGGGATATGGCAACTAAAATTTATTGAAGTAGATAAAAATTTAGTTACAACTTTAGCCGCGAGTGTCACTATTATTATGTACAGTTGTCAAATCTGTCCGGGATTCATTCAATGACTTGTTTGACGCGAATTTGAAGCTTATTGGAATGAATAATTATTATTGGATGAAAATTTGTTTACTTTTGGTGTATTTTTTTTATATAGCTTTGATAAAGATCAAATTATTATTTTAAGGTACAGCACTTGACCTTCCGTCAGTCAATAACTGAACAATGTAGATTAAAAGGTATTTTTGAGTTTGTACATGCATAAATTATGTACCTATCAAATAGTCAACTTAAAACTAGTATTAAATGGAAGCTGCTGTTTCGTAAGTTTGTCCAAACTGCTTGATTTCAAGCTCAGTAATTGTGGGAGATGGTAATTTGCGAAATCTCTGAAGTAACAAGCATTCATTAGCTGTCAAAAATGCGCTTTCATCATCTAGGGGATTCTTCAATTTTTTCTTGAAGTACTTGACCTTCGCTATAGTAAGTTCTATCAGGGAAGTTTCGTCGAAAAACTTGACTAGAATTGGCCTTTTTCCGACACTTAGGACAGAACCTTGCATTTATAAAGTCTGGCATCCTATTGATCGATTCATACACAATTTGGGCGTAAGTCCGATCAGAAAGTTATGAATACTCATAAAATTATTAAATTAATCAATAAACGTTGTGAAAATTCTGATTAATCTATTTATGTTTGTTTACATTTATTAGTTTTGTTGGTTGATAAATCTTTGCGGTTTTCTTGACGTTTGAAGTTCGTGGGGAATTACAACAAAAAATATTCAAGGTTTTACAAGATTAGCAATAACTGCGGTTACAATTCAGTCTTTGCATATCTTCTCATGTGTACAGTTATCATAATGTTTCATTTGTTTTTCTGTGTACTTGTGGTTGCTTTCCCAATTCATTTTTGTACGGGAGTGTATGTATACATTGAAGATGGAAAAAGAAGAACTTTCGCAACGTTTCCTAATACCGTTATGGATGGATTTATTCTAACAACCGAAAAAACTATCGATTATTTGGAGGTTCTAAATTTTGACGAAAATGAGAATAAGGACGTGAAATTGATCACTAATTTCGCGGCATTAAAATATATTAATATCAGTTATATTGGAATGGAGAAAATACCAAAATTCTTGAACTTACCAAGCGCTGAATGGTTGGTAATGACTTACAATAAAATTAAAAAAATACCGTCCACTGCTGTATCAACATTGCCGTTAACTGAAATAGCTTTTTCTGCAAACCTTATATCAGAAATAGAAGATGCTGCATTTGGATTTAATGTAACTGATGTAAACTTGGATTGTAATTTACTGGAGGAACTATCACCAAAATGGTTCAAAAATCCAGAGCAATTAAAAATATTAGGTTTGTCACATAACCTGATATTATTTATAGACGAAAATTTCTCTAAATCTTTCAAAAATTTGGAAACTCTTTCTTTATCGCACAACAAAATATTATCTATTGGAAATGGAGCTTTTTCCGATATTTCCTCAATGAAATTTCTCAATCTTCAAGGCAATAATCTGACAGTTCTCCAGCCCGAAATTTTCGGATCATCAATCAACATCACGCAAGTCTTAAATATTGGAAGGAATCGCCTGAACTTTTTGTCGAAAGATCTGCTGAAAAAATTACACCTGCAACAGTTTATTATTCTGGGAAATCCTTGGCAATGTCCGTGCTTAAGAGAAATTGAAAAATGGATGACCTTAAATGTGAACGATACGACTTATGCTAGTTATTTGTTGAGGTGGCAAAGTACTAATCCTGTTTGTATTACGGCCACGTCGTTTTCCAATCAGTGCGTCGAATTAGTTGATGAAGATTTGTACCACTCTTATGTTGAAAATTTGAATGTGATAGACCACAAAGTCTGCTAAAATGTGTAACTATTGTAAAAAAATTTAATATACAATTTTTTATAAACCTAATAACATTTAATAATAATAATGTACTAAGTTTTCTATCTTTTGAGAGGCCGCTAGAATTATTCCGGAAATATTCCAGACTGTTCAACATCATTTTACAAACTTTGGACACATGTACCGCCTAGTAGATAACTTCGGTACTTCAGGGGCTCAATTCTAATTTGCAGGGAAACGGATAAAGTTTGACGTCATTTTAGAGTCTTTCGACGTTAAAATATTGAATGTCAACCACTATTTTTAGCGCATTTTTTGGAAAAAAGCGCTATTGAAACTGGTACTGAATAAAAGCTGCTGTTTCGAAGGTTTGCACAAATTGCTTTAATTCAAGCTCAGTGATTGTGGAAAATTCATTTATTCAATTACTTGTTTCAAGTGAAACAATGCCCATAGATATATATGACATTGGGGATATGGTAACTAAAGTTTATCCAAGTAGATAAAAATTTAGTTACAACTTTAGCCGTGGGTGTCACTATTATTATGTACAGTTGTCAAATCTGTCCGGGATTCATTCAATGACTTGTTTGACGCGAATTTGAAGCTTGTTAGAATTAATTATTATTATTGGATGAAAATTTGTTTACTTTTGGTGTATTTTTTTTATGTAGCTTTGATAAAGATCAAATTATTATTTTATGGTACAGCACTTGACCTCTCGTCAGTCAATAACTAAACAATGAAGATTGAAAGGTATTTTTGAGTTTGTACATGCATAAATTATGTACCTATCAAATAGTCAACTTGAAACTAGTACTAAATGGAAGCTGCTGTTTCGTAAGTTTGCCCAAACTGCTTGATTTCAAGCTCAGTAATTGTGGGAGATGGTTATTTGCGAAATCTTCGAAGTAACAAGCATTCATGAGCTGTCAAAAATGCGCTTCCATCATCTAGATGATTCTTTAATTTTTTTTCAGATTCAGATAAAGCGTCGAATACTAAGTTAATTCTGCTTGGAGCCCCCGGGGATGGACCGTTAAATTCAATAAGTAGTCTAGTTCATGTAAAAATCCAGCTTGTTAAATGACTTCAATTAACAATTGCATAAATAATTGAAAAATTGTTTTCCAATACGCTAATCGAGCGCAGAAGCGACTCCACCCGTTTTTAGTACTCTTTTTACCTGCAAATCCTAACTAATATTATAAATGCGAATTCGTTTGCTTGTTTGTTACGCTTAACCAATCATCTTGAAATTTTGTACACATATTTAGGACATTTTATTGGGTAATGAAGGATATTTAATTTTAAAGTGAAACTTAGCTAGACTTTGTGGATTACAGGGACTCCCTTATATACAGAAACCTGTCTCTCGAAATGTTCTAGATTAGTCTAACACGTAACCAGAATTTTCCACCGTGCGGGGCGATGTGGTGCGGTGCGGTGCGATACGAGGACGAAAAACGCCGCCCAGACAACAGAGATGGATTCAGGGCTCATTTTACTTTTGCATGTTACATTATAATGTAAATGAGAGTTTATAAAGAAAAATCATTGATTAACAATAGCTTCATTCAATAACGAATGCACAAAAAAATTTCATTCGAAGATATTATTTTCTTTCAAGTGTCTAGATGACACAGTAAATTTTACAAATTTTTAAATTGATATTTAATGCATTAAAAATATTTTTTTTTCATTAGCGGTTGGTTTCAAGGCAGCGGAACTGTATTTTCAACATCAAATAAAAAATTGAAGAAACATCTTGATGATGAAAGCGCATTTTTGACAGCTCATGAATGCTTGTTACTTCAGAGATTTCGCAAATTACCATCTCTCACAATTACTGAGCTTGAAATCAAGCAGTTTGGGTAAACTTACGAAACAGCAGCTTCCATTTAGTACTAGTTTCAAGTTGACTATTTGATAGGTACATAATTTAAGCATGTACAAACTCAAAAATACTTTTTATTCTTCATTGTTTAGTTATTGACTGACGGGAGGTCGAGTGCTGTACCTTAAAATGATAATTTGATCTTTATCAAAGCTATATAAAAAAAATACACCAAAAGTAAACAAATTTTCATCCAATAATAATAATTCATTCTGATAAGCTTCAAATTCGCGTCAAACAAGTCATTGAATGAATCCCGGACAGATTTGACAACTGTACATAATAGTAGTGACACTGACGGCTAAAGTTGTAACTAAATTTTTATCTACTTGAATAAACTTTAGTTGCCATATCTCTAATGTCATATATATCAATGGGCATTGTTTCATTTGAAACAAGTAATTGAATAATTTAATCTTCCACAATCACTGAGCTTGAATTAAAGCAATTTATGCAAACCTACGGAACAGCAGCTTTTATTTAGTACTAGTTTCAAGTCTGTAAATAGTATAGTTGCTGAGAACTCAGCGCCACGCCAGCCAGCCAGCCAAACAGCCAAAGTGAATATAATAGCGCTTTTTTCAAAAAAATGCGCTGAAAATATTAACAATGAAGTTCAAATTCCGGGAGTCCACATTTATTCTTGGAAATTTCCTTCTCTTTAACAATCTGTTTGTAAAATTCCTCTAGCACCAATAGTTTTCGAGTAATTTTCAAAAAAATAAACTCCTTGTCTTTGGAATCTTTAATTGTTTATAACTTTTGCAACTGTTCATGTGCAGGTTTGAAATTTTAGCACATTTTCTGGACGTCATAACGAATTCAACGAGCTATCGCACGTATTTTAGTTTGAAGTAGCAAGAATTAACACGTTTTTCAACTTGTTGACTAGAATATATATGAGACATCAAAAAACACTGAATTAGAACTGGTGGTCGGAATAGTAGACAAGCAAACAGCTCTTACAAGTGTCTTTTCTAATATTAAAGCACGCTGCCGGGCTTGCGTTACTGCGAATAGTGACCATTTTGAAAATCAAATTTAGTACATTCTGTTCGTTTTTTTCTTACATTAAATAGCGAGAAATGATATAGCGTTTGCACGTTATATAAATTTATATTGAAAGATATTTGTGCAGTGAGCAACAAATAATAGTGTGAGAGAAATAATGAAAGGTAGAAATCCCGTAGCGAAGTCTTGATCACTTTGTGTGGAAGTTGTAACTTAATTTGTCGAAGGCGCTCGCAAGTTTATTACGTGGTCGCGCTAGACTTGACTCTTCTTCCTCATTGCTGCGAAGAGTGAAGGGGGAATTTTTCCTCCAATTTAAGTTGCAAAACGTTTAAAGCAAATGTATCTACAGTGTGCAAACTTGATTAAAGTGTCAAATAAAGTTTATATCTTTCAAGTAGGGCCATAAATTTGATCGACACGGGGCGGGCAAACTTTGAGCTCGAACTTTTCCAATTTGGAGACTCGCTTTCCAATTGAATTAGGACGAATTAAACGTACGTGATTGAAAATGGGAGAATAAAAACGTACAACATTGAAACATTTCAATTTCGCCTCGTACTAGAATGTAATTAATTATTAATATTGAACAACGTTTGGCGATCTCGTGTGATGTTAATCGCCTTGTATCGTCAATGCAACTTCTCCACGAACTTCATCAACATTCTGTCGGTGGTCGACATTGCAAAGGCGGCGGGTGGCGGTGGTTCTATTAGCCGATTGCTTGAACCGGCGCTGTTTGACGCCGCCAATGTCCTACGCTTTGAAATTCAAGATCGCGGTCAGCTAACTTTACAATGACGCCCCACAGACTGTGGCTTGCAAGCAAGACAGCCAATGGAGAATTACTAATCATCAAGTATATGGAATGAGACTAAGATTGAGAACGGAGATTGTATTTGCTGATCAAACAGAGATTGAGGGAAATGATGAAATGAATAGATTTATAAGAGTAAGTAATATGTTACATAACAGCTACGGAAGTGAATGTGGTAAGTGAGCAGATCTTGCGGATGAAGACGAGCCACGGTGGAGGTATCCAACCATAATAAATGACACATTACGAGGCCGCGATCGATGCCAGACGGTGGTTGGAGGTCGGCGAGCCGCAGCTCCACCGCCGCCACCACCCGCGTCGTCGCCATGGCCGACAGACACTGCAATGTGCACCAGCGCACCAGGAAACAGAGACGTATACAACAAAATGCTACATTACGATACCAAAACAGAAAAGTCTAAATTAATAACCAAATTATACCAAAAATCAATTAATAATAGCGCTTCCACTATCAGACACTTTTCCCCGAAATTTTGCTGAATACGTCGCTGTGTATTACACGTTACATCGTTTCAGCGGTGTTGTAGCTGCCTCCGCGGCCGCTAAAGGGGATTTAGCGAATTTAAAGTAAATATTTACGATATCGGTGTGTCGTACTAACCATGTGAATCTGCTTACATGTTCCCATACCACAACGTTTCGGCTTTACGTGCGGAATATTCCAAATCCCTCTTTACTTGAGAGCTGAAAATGATATTAAAAGAATAACCGCATTGACAAAACTGCGATTTAATAAGTTTTTCACATATTTCAGATCAGATTGTCACACAATGTAAATTTCGCGCCACGTAGGTTTATACCATCGCTTGATGTTTCAGAACATTCTAAACCAATCAGAGCGTCGCCAGACAAGCAGCGGACCAATCAGACACAATTTCTTGCCACAACGTCACAATTACATTCTGCGACAATGAACTAACATTCGAATGTCTAATAACTAACAGAAACATTTCTTATTACAGCGAGGGGTCGCCCAGTGGTCGAAATTTGACCGTAATTCATCAAATTTTCAAGGGTAAACGTTTAATCTAGTCCTTGTCAGAAAATTATTTGATAAAAAGATTGCAGCAGCTATAAGCATTTCATTGAAAAAAAGAGGCGGTTTCGTTTTCCGCCAATATCTCGAAGATGATCAGAACTATTTTATTTATATTTTGAGCAATTAAATTTTAAAAAATTGAAGAATCAATCTAGATGATGAAAGCGCATTTTTGACAGCTCATGAACGCTTGTTACTTCAGAGATTTCGCAAATTACCATCTCCCACAATTACTGAGCTTGAAATCAAGCAGTTTGGGCAAACTTACGAAGCAACAGCTTCCATTTAGTACTAGTTTCAAGTTGACTATTTGATAGGTACATAATTTATGCATGCACAAACTCAAAAATACCTTTTAATCTTCATTGTTTAGTTATTGACTGACAGGAGGTCAAGTGCTGTACTTTAAAATGATAATTTGATCTTCATCAAAGCTATATAGAAAAAATACACCAAAAGTAAACATATTTTCATCCAATAATAATAATTCATTCTAATAAGCTTCAAATTCGCGTCAAACAAGTCATTGAATGAATCCCGGACAGATTTGACAACTGTACATAATAATAGTGACATCCGCGGCGAAAGTTGTAACTAAATTTTTATCTACTTTAATAAACTTTAATTGCCATATCCCTAATGTCATATATATCTATGGGCATTGTTTCACTTGAAACAAGTAATTGAATAATTTAATCTTCCACAATCACTGAGCTTGAATTTAAGCAATTTGTGCAAACCTACGAAACAGCAGTTTTTCCAAAAAATGCGCTAAAAAGCGCAATTATATTCACTTTGGCTGTCTGGCTGGCGTGACGCTGAGTTCTCAGCAACTATACTATTTACAGACTTGAAACTGGTACTAAATAAAAGCTGCTGTTTCGTTGGTTTGCCCAAATTGCTTTAATTCAAGCTCAGTGATTGTGGAAAATGAAATTATTCAATTACTTGTTTCAAGCGAAATAATACCCATAGATATATATAACATTAAGTTATGGCAATTGCAATTAATTCAAGTAGATAAAAATTTAGTTACAACTTTAGCCGTCGTTGTCACTATTATTATGTACAGTTGTCAAATCTGTCCGGGATTCATTCAATGACTTATTTGACGCGAATTTGAAGCTTATTAGAATGAATTATTATTATTGGATGAAAATTTGTTTACTTTTGATGTAATTTTTTTCTATAGCTTTGATAAAGATCAAATTATCATTTTAAGGTACAGCACTTGACCTCCCGTAAGTCAATAACTTAACAATGAAGATTAAAAGGTATTTTTGAGTTTGTACATGCATAAATTATGTACCTATCAAATAGTCAACTTGAAACTAGTACTGAATGGCAGCTGCTGTTACGTAAGTTTGCCCAAACTGCTTGATTTCAAGCTCAGTAATTGTGAGAGATGGTAATTTGCGAAATCTCTGAAGTAACAAGCATTCATGAGCTGTCAAAAATGCGCTTTCATCATCTAGATGTTTCTTCCATTTTTTCCAAAAATTGCGCTAAAAGTTCGAGTTTGAGTTTATAGGCGGTAAAAGTGAAACTTTATATTCTAGTTTTACAATGCGAGCAGTCTGAGAATGCAGCGAGCACCGTGACGGCCGGTGTGCTATAGTCTCATTCTGGTTCTAGAACGTGTGCAGTCTGAGGATGCAGAGAGCACCGTGGCGCAGTAGTCTCAATTCCGTTACACTCTTTCGTACATCCCAAATAAATTTTCACTTTAAAATTAGATATCCCATATTAACCAATATCTCAAAAAATATTGCAGATATCGGAAATCGGAAAAAATTCTCAAAGAGCAGGAAATTTCCTGAAAAAAAAGTCGCAGTTACTCGCGGCTTCGCCTGCATATAAACTTACATTTACTTAACGTTAATCAAGCTCGCTTCGCTCGCACGGCGGCCTATCGTTGACCAAACTCGTTTAGCTCGCACGGCAGCGTACTGTAAATTCGAGTTTGAGTTCATGAGCGGTAGGAGTGAAACGCGAGCAGTCTGAGGATGCAGGGAGCACCGTGGTGCAGTGGTTTCATTTTCGTCACACTTTTCCGTTTCATAAATAGTGGCTGTTTTACAGTGGCTCGAGCCACTGTGAAATTGTCCCGAGCCACTGTAAAATGTTCAGAAATTATGGATGAAATATTTAAAATTGCATTTCATATACATTATATTATTACAATTTTAGAGTTATAACTAATTTAGTTGAAACGGTCTTTAAATGACCATAAGTTAGGAAAGATATCGCTTTACGATTGAATAGTTATTTCGTGAACATTATTCCGGGAACGCTCTCTAAACAGATATCATTTTGAAATTGAATAGTTATGTCGTGAACGTCATTCCGGGAGCGCTCTACGAATGATCATAAGTTAGAAAAGATATCACTTTATAATTGAATAGTTATCTCGTGAACGTCATTCCGGGAACGCTCTTTTGATGACCATAACTTATTATAGATAACACTTTATAATTTAATAGCTATCTTGTGAACGTCATTCTGGGAGCGCTCCTTTAATGACTGTAACTTATAACAAATATCACTTTATAATTGAATAGTTACTTTGTAGTTTTTGGCTCCGCCCACCTCAAGCCCTATGATTTGATTGGATATTCTTTTGGTATTTTGTATCATGTTTGTAGTTATAAGTTAAATTTATTTTACTCTGCTTTTCTACTGAAATATATATGACTATTCCATTCATAGTATTTATAACAAGGTTAACAATGCTAAATCGCCATAGAAACGTTGCATATCAGTGGGTATTTGGACGTGTAGAAATACCATCGGGTATGACACTAGTGGTCAGAGTGAGTATTTTACTCAAAGATGTGGATACCTCCAATTTGTGCTTTCTTCGTATTTAATGGAATATTTTTCTGAATATCTTCACCAATTTTATCTTCTGATCTATCACCAAACCTTTCTGAACTAGATTCCATAACAAGACGCAATATATTTCTCTATTATTCATCAAAGAAAATGAGAAACTCTAATTTTTCAGTTTGACAGAAGTTTGTTTACTCGTTCCTATGAAAATTACGTGAGTTGTTACTAGATTCATAGAAAACTAGTTTGAAAAAATGGTTTGACTCTTGGAATAGTCCTCCATATACCATTTGTAGTTAAAGTATTATAGACTATTTTTGTGGTGCAATCACTCATGTTTATTGTGCTTGTGAATACCACTCGTGCTGCACACTCGTGATATTCAAACGCAAGCACAATAAACATTCGTGAAAGCACCACATAAATAATCGATTATACTTCAACTACTTATGGTATAATAAATGAGTAATTTTGATAAAAAGTGAAGGAATTTTTTTATTGTTTTGTCAAAGATATAAATTTTAATGGGATTATTAAATGATGACAGTATGAAATTATAATATAAAAATGTCCCAAAACTCACGCAAGAACTAATTTTGATAGAAAACATGTTTAAAATAAAAATTATGAGTTTTTTATTGGATCATAAAGTATATTTATGCAATATTATTTAGAGAAAATGGCCTCCAGGGCTTTGTTGGCACATACGGTATCTTGTAGAAATTTCCATGATCGTTTTACATACTAATTGTGACAGAATTTTGTTAATACAGCACTCAATTTCCAAAGCTATATGTCTTTCACATTTATACCTTACAATGTAGGCCCAAGATATTTGATTTTCATGTCGCGATAGCGAGCACCATTAAATATTTTTGCCTGATCAGCTGTTTCTTCGAAAAAGAATGATCCGATGATGCCCAAAATTTGCACTAAACAGTAACACAACATTGTGGATGTATTTGTTTCACAACAATCACTCGTGGATTTTCTGCCCAAATGCGACATTTCTCACAATTAACGAAACCATCAAAATTATAATGAGCGTCATCGCTGAAAATTGAGAGTAATGCAGATTCGAATTCTCATCTGTTCACTTTCAGCTATAGTAACATTTAGGAATCTAAGAGAAATAAGTATTACAAAATTTGATTTGTATTTAATTTTCAATGTATTTATCCAATGAACTTACTGTAACATTGTAAGTCAGACCTGTCCCTTGGAATCCAAACCATTCTTCTAACCAGTACTACAATTGAAATCAATTCTTTCGGTTCTTGAAAGATTGATATTCAAATATGTGAAGCCAAATACAATACCCAAATATCATATACATAGATAACATTTTAACAAACACAGCCAGAAGCAAATACTCAAAATGGTTTTGTTACCAAACTCAGCCATAGGCTGTTTGTCATCTAATAAATAAATAAATGATAAAATTAGTTTAGTTAGGTTAACAAGCCATTGACAGCTGTCATGTAATACAACATACTGATACTAGATAGCGCCACAGAACATATCTACTAGTAAGAAAGTCATATTCACACCACTAGAAGAAACTAAAAAATATTTTCCTAAATTATTATTTTGAAATTTACTGCCGCTGAAACTCCGGAAAATATTGTATTTACCACTCTCAAAAAAATATATTATCTTCAAGAAATATTCGGCCACGGAATATAATCAGGTCACATAATTCTTTATTTGAATTCGCTGTAACTGTAATCCTAGTTAGTATTGACAAGATCGATGTTCAATTGTCGGTCATGATTGACAGGCTATGGTCACTGGATGTTCGGTGGTTGCCAGGCAACAACTGTTAGACAATTGAATGTTGGCCCATTTTCGGTTAGATATATAAGAGCGCGAGCTAGAAGAGGGATTCAGTAATTCAGTGATTAAATACGAGTAACAATGAGTGATATTGTGAACATACGAGTTGTAAAAATAAATATTGGTACTGTAACCTGTGATAATAAATTATTCACATTGAAATTTGTGACAATAATAATTACTTTAGTCAAAATTAAACTTGTAAATTTCGATACAGAATAAAAAAAGTGCAAAAGGACATCAGATAAGTACCCAAAATATCGAAAACTTAATTAAAATTAATTATTCAAATATAAATACTTCTAGAAAATATTTTTTCAATATTATTTTGTTAATGTAGGTACCCACAAATGTATGAAAGTAAATCATAGTGAAGTACCTACCTTTACAAAACGGTAGATCAACATAATATGCTGCAGCATATGGGTTGGAGGAATTTGAATGTTACGAGATCTTGAAGACGGCTTTCGAATGTAGCTTTATTACATTATAAGTGATATTGCAGCCGCTGTCTGCAAGATTTGTTTTTTTCATTGACTTGCTTCGGATATATTAAAAATGTTAGCTTCCAGTCGGTAGTAGCGCATATTTCAAGTTACATCAACTACAGTTTGGTACAAATTTTGCAATCGATTTTAAAGTAACTTCCCGATGAGGTAGAGACTTGAAACTGGATAAAAATGCAACATTAACTTTGTTTTTTTGTCTGTCTGTAATATTTTGATCAAAATTTCAGCCACTTTTCTGTTAATTAGAAGCTCAGTTTCCGATAACAATACAATATTCAATTGTTTGTTGCACCCTTCAAGTCCTGTGGATATAAATATGATAGCGCGCAGGCTAGTATGCGTAGTGACGTATGTAGGCAGGTTGCACGCTATGTTAGCTCATGCGCTGTTAGGGGGTACCAAATTATTTTGTACTTTTTAGTTTATTTCTAATATGTACTTTTTTTAGCAATCAAAATGAACAAAGTTATGATAGAAATCAATCCCCTCGTGGAATGAAACAGATACGTTAAATTCTTTTGGAAAATAAAAAGGTTTAGGGAATTTATTTTATTTTCAGTTGAAGGGATTAAAGTTGTGTGTAATCTGCGAGTTAAGTAATTTTGCGGGAGTTCTAGCGATCCTATCCTTCGGGAATATGAGTCCTGAACTTTTACACGGTTTTATTTCCGTACTTTCAAATCCAATCACTTCTATTGTGCTAAAATGAACGGAATTCCATCGGGGATTAAATGCCAGTGTAACACGTACTTTTTTAAATGAGTTTTAAGTTTAACAAAAAAGTATTTGAAGGTGCAAGGATCGATAATATCGAAGAATCTTATTGGGAAAATTAATAATACAGCCCTGTACATCATGCAGCGTGTTCCGTTATGACTTTTATATGCACTTAGATCTGCGGTAGTTCGAATAATTGAAAATCTAATGGATTTTCAGTGTAAAGAAACCAGGCGTGCATCATATGCAAGCGAGAGATATATTGAAAATTCATTTATTCGCTTTTTACTGAATATACAATTTTCTATTTTCTGTGGGAAATAATCATATGATTTCTATGAGCTGAGGAAAACTAATAAATACTCTCTCTTCGCTTCATTAGCTTCAATTCAAGTTTACTTTTATTTTGTTTCTTGCTAAAAGCGGTAAAATTCAATATTAAAAAATAATTAATCCTCTAACGATATTCTTCAGAGTATTTTTATTCTGTAATGGGCTTTCAGTTTCATAGCTCACTGCGTCTTGATGGAAATTTTTGTTGTGTTTGTTGTCGGATCATTCAATTTCTCACCTTGAATCCTGTCTTTGAAGTTAAATGGATGAATGGGGAGGTTTTCTATCGTGATACTTAAAAATGCAGAGGACGCGACCTGAACAATAATTCATTCTAAAAGTTGTATAATGCGATGCTGCTGGCTGTTGTGAAATTTTCTATTTTGGTTTATTTGGTCGTGACAATGGCTGTCTGCTTCGCATTTATCTTGTACACTAAAATGTTTTATTGCAAACTTTTAAGCTTGCTTAATATGCCACTTTTTGCCACCTCTGCCGGCGATCCTTGCATGCTTCACAATATAACGAATTGACAAATTCGATTAATTAATTATTTATTAAACTAAACTAAGAAACAAAATTTAAAAAAAAGATAAAAATACAAATGCTAAATGGCATATAGAAAATATAAATGACAAAAATATACGGACGAAGTATAAAGAAAATATACAGAGTAATCTAAAAAAAAAGAGCCTGAAATAGATGAAATAGATAATAAATAAATAAGAAAGCACAGAAATGGATAGGGAAAGACCACAACGAGAGACTGAGGAATAAGTGCAACAAAACCTTAAAAAAATCAAAGAATATGGATGGAAAATAACATAACAACTATAGAAAAAGAAAGAAGAAACAAGAACACAAAAAAAAATTATCAACAAATCAACAAACATAATCAAAACACAAAATATATGTCATAAAACATAAATCTGGAAACGAAACGAAACGAACAAAATATAAACACAAAATGTATGGCAGACTTACTAAGAAAAAAACAAAAAATCGCACAAAAAATAGAAACACAAAAGCTAATTGGAATATAGAAAATATGAATAACGAACATATACGGACAAATTACACAGAAAAAAAAGAGAATAATCTATAGAAAGGCCTGAAGTAGATTAAATTGATAAGAAATGGGAATTGATGGAAAATAACATAGACAAAGCAGCACAAAAACAGATAGGGAAAAATCACAATAGCACCAGAAATAAGAAAAACTGGTTTAATGTAGAAAACAAAAAAAATGCTGGAGAAAAAGTTACCGCAAGGTGAAAATCAACAGAAAAAATTAAAGATAAAAATGAATGCAACAAAAATCTTGAGAAAACCAAGAGAATATAGATAGATAATCAAATAACAACTGTGGAAGAACAAATAAAAAACAAGAACACAAATAAATTTTACCAACAAATTAACGAGCAAAATAAGTCCTATAAACACAAAATATATGACATAAAAGATGAATCCGAAAACATAGCAGAGAATTGATAACAACATAAGCAAGTGAGAATCGAGCATTTTAAAGAATTGCCAATAAATACAGAGCAAAACTTGGAAAACGGAATACAAGAAGACACCGAGACATATGAACAATAGCAGAACCTATTTTAAGAGAAATAGAAGATGTATTAAAAAACAGTCGTAACGGGAAAACTCTTGGCAAAAACAAAATTAACATAGAACTCATAAAACAACTAAATATATGGGCTCATACTTAGAATATAGAGAAAAAAGAATGTATGAAGAGTGAAAAATGAGACAAATTATCACAACACATATGAAAGGATATCAAAAAGTATGCCAGCATTACATTGCTGAACACTGCGTACAAAAGAAAGTTAGCAAATGAAACTAGAGCTACCGGTGGTAAAAAAAATCTACAATAAACACCATCATCATCATCACTGGCGCAACAGCCCTTGTAAGGGCCTAGGCCTTCCTAATCGGTATCACCAAGCCGCGGTATAACACCGCCGTACTGCCGATCAGAATTTCGTGCCATTGCTACATATTTTAAGGTGCATAGATAGGCAACCTGTAGCACCCGAGTGTGTTGATGCAAGTAGCTGCATTTTTTATTTTTACGACAAATCACACATTGTCGGTGAGTGGATTCGAACCTGCGACCTCTTGGTCGAGTGACGTCACAGCATGTATAGGTGAACAAACACGCTCGGCCATCCGCACTCACAATAAACACCATATATATAATAAAACAAGTTATTGAAAAAATTATAAAATATAACATGAAAACAGAGGTACTCTTCGTGGATTTCAAACAAGCATTTGACTCAATCAAAATGAAAAACTGATACCAGGAAAACTAAGTAAACAAATAACTATAACAATAAAATAAAACTAAAATTCATATTATACACAAAAAGGAAGAACAGAAGATTTTCTAATGAACAAAGCAGTGAGACCTGGAGGAACTCTATTCAATTTGACATTAAAATATGTGCTACGAAACATAGAAAAAGGTATATCAAGAACAAAAGCAGGACAACGTTGACGATATAGCAATCCCAAAAAACGATGGAATAAGTTTTACAAAAAATAATAACGGAAAGTAATAACAGAATAAAAAATAAATATCGATAAGACAAAAATAATGAAATATCCTTTGAAAAGGTAGATATATTCGAAAACCTAGGTGTCACAACAACAAATAATCAAGAAAGAGAAGCAGAAATAAAAGAGAAGATAACAACAGAACTTTCCACGCAAATAAAAACTATTGAGAAGTAAAACTCGGTCAAAAATAACAAAACTAGGAATATATAAAACAATAATAAGACCAATAGTACTCTATGCTGCCGAAACGATGACATCGAAAAAAAAAGATGAAGAAGATTGATAAGAACAACACAAGGGCCAAAAAAAGTATTAGAAAACAAATATAGACGAAGAATGAACCACAAAATAGAAAAATAATTAGATCATGACGATATAGTAAAGAAACAAAAAAAAACAATAAGGAATAAAATGATTCTGACACGTTTCGAGAGCTACGTACAGAATCCTGTCTTCAATAATACCGTCGAAAAAGCGTTTGACTCAATCAAAAAATGATAAAAAAACTAGAAATACCATAAAAATTAGGAGACTGATAGCAATGACAACGAAAAAAACATGAATTAGTATTATACAAGAAAGGAGAAACAAAAGATTCTATAATAATTGAAGCAGTAGGACAAGGAGATGCCCTATCAGCAACTCTATTCAATTTAGCATAAGAATAAGTGCTACGAAACATAGTAAAAGGAACATTTAAAACAAAACAGGACAAATAATAACATACTGTAATGTTTATTGCTTGAAAATCACTTATAATTAAAATAAAAGTCACTATTTAATAATTTAAAATGAAATAAAAGTTCTATTCTTCTGGATATCACTAACAACACTATATTATTTATTTGTCACTTAATATTAACTTAAACAAAGACGCAGATATTTATATTTAACTATTTACATCCACTGATCACTTCACTGTTTGATATTCACTGCTCTAGCTTCACCATTACACTACTCTCAGATCGTTTGCTTGCGTTTGTATATAGAAATATCCATTTCTCGAATGTTCTACCACATTTCTGGAATATTGCTAGAGGCTTTCATCGGGCGGAGTGATGTGATGCGGTGTGGCGCGACGCAACGAGGACGAAAGGCTCCGCCCAGCAAGGTCACCTTTACAAGCCTGCACACTCTCACACGTTGCAATACCCTTATAACAAAAAATAGACTAACGATAAAAGAAATGTTACAAGAAATAATAACAAAAAGTAATAACATCGGATTAGAAATAAATAAAAATAAGATAAAAATAATGAAATTCAAGGAAATAACAGAGGATAAAGGAATTAAAAAGGAATAGATATCAATAAGACAAAAATACTGGAATTAAAGGAAATAACAGAGGATGAAGATAGAGAAAAGGAATAAATATTAATGAAGCTCAGGGAAATAGCAGAGGATATAAAAAAATATCAATAGGACAAAAATAATGAAATTTAGGAAAGTAGCAGAGGATAAATAAATATCAATAAGACAAAAATAATGAGATTCAGGGAAATAACAGAGGATAAAGAAATAACAGAGGATAAAGAAATAACAATTAGAGAATATACTTTCGAAAAGATAGATAGATTTAAATACCAAATAAAGTAACAAAAAAAGGGGAAAGAGGAATAGAAATAAAAGAAACAAACAGAGCTTTATACCCAAATAAAAAACTAAAAAATAACAAAAATTAAGACCAGCACTCAATGCTGCTACAACAATAACAATGGCAGAAAAACGGAGAAGATTCAAGAATAACGAAAAGTAAAATTATGAGAGCAATACAATAGAAAAATAATTGGGAGGAGAAGACATAATGAAGAAAATAAAACAAAAAATAAAACGGTTTGGACACGTATGGAAAATTGAAGAACAAGGCGCAATAAAGTCAATCCAAGAATGAAACCCAGCATGAATAAAATAAGTAAAAGATCTAAAAACAGTAGAAACAACAAAATAGAAAGAGAAAACGAGAGATAGGAAAAAATGGATTGATAGTGCAAATAACATGTGAAATTTAGCTTTTTTGTGATTAATTTATATAAAATATTTTGATATTCCCACTCGGAAACTTCCTCAGAAGCCTTTTTATAAGCAATTGTTTCTGGACTTTTGAGCCTGCTGTAATTCAGAGAATGTTTTGATATGATTATAAATTTTTCTATTTGTTGATTCCACAGTCAACTCTTTATATCTTTGTGTAAAGTAAAGATCGCGTTTGCTTGTCTGACTCGACGTCTAGACGGCCATGCATCCTCCTCACCCTTCCCCATCCAACATTGCACTTTGCTGACGAAAAATTAAAGTGCTTATCAAAAAATTACTTTATGACTCTTACATCGCTGATGCACATAAGCATTAGCTGTAATTCTACCTTCAGAATCCTGCTGCGCTGTGCGCTCTCTTCATTACTACCTGTTAAATTTAATTTAAATAGTACTTAGTTTTGAGTGCACATCAGTGTAGGTTTAGTCTTTATGGCCTCTTTTACTCAAGTATCGTTTACATGGAAATTGTTGATAATATTTTAAATGTTTATTGACTATTAGCCCTTTACATCTGGAAATAAATTTTATTCCGCGTATTAAACCATTTTACTGGAAGGGATTTATACCTTGAAGTATAAACTTTGAAGAATTTTATTTACAAAATGAAGACAATGAAAAAAACCATCAATTCGAATAAAAAAATACACTAGTGTTGTTGTTTTATAATTTATAAAGTGGTGTTATTCGAATAAAAAATTTATCTGCGTAAAATTGATATTGTGAATACTTTCGCAAATTTGGTTAAAAATCGTCGAGTTCACCGCGTTTAGCAAACAAACATTTCCGGCGAACTCCAAAAAATGAAATTCCGAGAATGGCCAACAATTGCACAAAAACCAATATTTACCCCGGGAAAAAAAATTCGCGAGATGTTTGTCGCTAATATTTAGCGAGTTTATTTTTAAGTTTTTGTTGAATTATACATTCGCATGTGTAAAGGAGCAGACAGACAGCAAACAACTCGGTTTTTGCATAGAAATTTTCGGGCAGCGATAATTAAATATACGAGTGGAATTTTTATGGTGTGAATATTTGCCAGCAGCTATTAAACACAGTTTGCTTAAATCAACACGAAATATATTATCGCAGAATGTTGAGCAAACAAAAAATTAAAAACGAATAAAATCTGAGTCAGGGTGTTTATTTTTGCAATAATGTACAAAATTCGTGTAACATTTCTTGTGGCTTTAAATTACAACATACATTCTCCAATCAATACTGAACCGTATCGGAATGAAAATTGAGTTTAAGCGTATATTCTGTTGGTTATATATCACCTGAAGACATATTACCTGTGTAAAAGCCACATCTCACCCCTCTGGAGGCCAATAATCCTTGTCCGAGCGACACTAGCGCCACAACGATCCTGCCATGGTAGATTCTCATGTTGCTAACCAGAAAATATTCACCGCCAATTTCATCTAATTTAAAAAGAATGGACAATCTTTATGCAACCACTTTACGATAAATCTAAAAACAACCTATAATAATACTGTTTTTAATATCGTCTGTTTGATTCCTGGAATGATTTAGATTAGCATAAAAAATAAAATAAGATACTCAGCATCTCCATCTTTATCCTCTAAATTCTCGTAAATTTTTCAATTCTCTATATTCTACATTCTCTCCATTATCACTAAACTCTCAAAATTCTCCTTATACTCTAGATTCTCTATACTTTGTTTATTGCCTAAATTTTTTTAATTTACTCTACTTTCAAAATTTTTTCATCCCTCTTATACCCCATATTCTCAAAATTCTCCATAATCACTTTATTCCATGAATTCTCTAAATTCCCTTTATCCTTTGAATTCCCTATATTTTCTAAGCTCTCTAGATTCTTTATATTCTCCAAATTCTCTATACGCTATATATTCTCTATACTCTTCAAATTCTCTATACTCTTCAAATTCTCTTTATTCCCCAAATTGTCTTTATTCTCTTAATTCTCCACGATCTCCTTTTCCCATGAATTTTCTATATTTTTCTTATTTTCCGAATTCTCTATATTTTCTAGGCTCTCTAGACTCTTTTGTCTGAACTTACCATATTCCCTTTATTTTTGAGTTATTATTATTCTTTGAATTCTGTATACTCTCTATATTCTCAATACACTATATTCTCTATATTCCATATTCTCTATACTCTTCAAATTTTTTTCATTTCCCAAATTCTGCATAATCTTTTCATCCCATGAATACTCTATATCCTCTTTACCTCCGAATTCTTTATATTTTCTGAGCTCTCTAGTATTCTCTATACTCTTCGAATTCCCCTTATTCTTCAAATTTTCTTTATACTTTGAACTCTCCATGATTTTTTTATTCCATGAATTTTCTGTATTCTTTTTATTCTCTCATTTCTCTATATCTTCTAAGCTCTTTAGATTCTTTATATTCTCTAAGCTTCTCATATTTTCTTCATTCTCAAAATTCTTATCATTCTTCAAATTCTCTATATTTTCTGTATTCTATATTCTCTATATCTTCCAAATTATCTTTATTCTCTAAATTCTCTTTATTCTCTTAATTCTGCATATTTTTTCCATTCCCTGAATTCTCCAAATTCTCTTTATTCACAAAACTTCTATGTTCTCCTTATTCTACAATTTATCTTTATTCTCTATAATCACTTCATCCGTAGATTCTCCATATTCTCTAAATTCTCCAAATTCTCTATATTTTCTAAGCTCTCAAGATTTTCATATTCTCTGAACTTCCTATATTCTCTTCATTCTCCGAACTCCTATTATTCTTCAGATTCTTTATATTCTCTATGTTTTCCACACTCTATATTCTCTATACCCTATATTCTCTATACTCTTTAGATCCTGTTTATCCCCCAAATTCTCTTTATTCTATATATTCTTACATTCTCTTGATCCACTGAATTCTCTTTGAATTATTATTATCCTTTAAATTCTCTATACTATCTATATTCTTCATACAAATTTTCGATATTATTTTTGTTCTTTTAGTTCTCTATATTCTAAAAGGTCCTTGAATTCTTTATTCTTAATTATTTTTATTCCTCGAATTCTTCTTATTCTTTTTATCTCTTCTCTGAATCCCCAGTATTTTTTTCTCCAAATTCTGTTCATTTTCTTAATTCTCAATATTTTCCTCATTTCTCAGACTCTTTTCATTTATCAAATTACCTATATTTTCCAAATTCTCGGAATCCTTTCTTTCATTTAAACTTTCTATATTCTTCTCATTATCTGAATTTTTATTCTAAATTCTCTATACTCTTCATATTCCCCAAACTCTCCATGTTTATTTCTTCAATTCTATTTATTCTCTAAATTCTTCATATTTTTTCGAATCCCTGGATTCTCCAAATTCTCTTTATTCCCAAAATTCCTATGTTCTCTTTATTCTTCAATTTCTCAAAATTCTCTTTATTCTCTTAATTCTCTATAATCACTTCATCCGTAAATTCTCTATATTCTCTTTATTCTCCAAGCTCTCTATGTTTTCTAAGCTCTCGAGACTCTCATATTCTCTGAACTTCCTATATTTTCTTCATTATCCGAATTCTTATCATCCTTTAGTTTTTTTATATTCTCTATGTTTTCCACACTCTATATTCGCTATACCCTATATTCTCTATACTCTTTAGATCCTATCAATTCCCCGAATTCTCATTATTTTATAAATTTTTACATTCTCTTCATTCACTGAATTCACTTTGAATTATTATTATTCTTTAAATTCTTCATACTCTCTATATTCTCCATGCTCTTTTTGTTCCTTAAGTTCTCCGAATTCTAAGTTTTCTATTTTCTAAAAATTCCTCGAAGTCTTTATACTTGCTCAATTCTTTTTATTCCTTGAATTCTTCATATTCTCTAGAATCTCCAAGTCCTCAGTATTTTTCTCCATATTCTCTTCATTCCCTAAATTTTTTATATTCTCATCATTCTCCAAATTCTTTAAGCTCTCGAATTTTTCTATATTCTCTCATTTTATTGAACTATCTTCTTTCTTTCGATTCACCAAATTCTCTTCATTTTCTTAATTCTCAATATTTTTTCAATTTCCCAAACTCTATTCATTTACTAAATTCCCTACATTCTAAACTCTCGAAATGTTTTATATCATCTTAACTTTCTATATTCTTTTCATTATCTGAACTTTTATCATAAATTATATGTATTCTCCATATTCTCCATGTTTATCTCTTCAATTCTCTTCATTCTCTAAATTCTTCAAATTTTTTCCATCCTCTTGATTCTCCAAATTCTCTTTATTTACAAAATTTCTATGTTCTCTTCATTCTCCAATTTACCTTCATTCTCTATAATCACTTCATCCGTAAATTCTCCATATTCTCTTCATTCTCCAAGTTCTCTATGTTTTCTAAGCTCTTAAGATTCTCATATTCTCTGAGCTTCCTATAATTTCTTCATTCTCCAAACTCCTATTATTCTTCAGATTCTTTTATATTCTCTATGTTTTCTACACTCTATATTCTCTATACTCTTTAGATCCTGTTTATTCCCCAAATTCTCTTTATTCTATAAATTTTCACATTCTCTTGATTCACTGAATTCTCTTTGAACTATTATTATTCTTTGAATTCTCTATATTCTCTATATTCTCCATACTCTAAATTTTTCATATTATTTTCATTCCGTAAGTTCTTCGAATTCTGAGTTTTCTATATTCTAAAAATTCCTTGAATTTTTCATACTTGCTCAATTCTTCTTTTACCCTAAATCCTTCATATTCTCTAGAATCTCCAAGTCCTCAGTATTTTTTTTTTATATTCTTTTTATTCCCTAAATTTTCTATATTCTCATCATTTTCTAAATTCTCTAAGTTCTCGAATCCATCTATATTCTTTAAGCTTCTTATGTTCTCTCATTTCTTTAAACTATCTTTTTTTTTCGATTCACCAAATTTTCTTCATTTTCTTAATTCTCAATATTTTCTCAATTTCCCAAACTCTTTTCATTTACTAAATTCCCTATATTCTAAACTCTCGAAATCTTTTATATCCTCCAAACTTTCTATATTCTTTTCATTATCTGAATTCTCTATACTCTCCATATTCTCCAAACTCTCCATGTTTATTTCTCAAATTCTCTTTATTCCCTAAATTTTCTATATTCTCTTCATTCCTCGACTCCTTTTTATTATTCAAATTCTCTATATTCTCTTAATTCCCCAAATTCTCTAAATTCACTTGACTCTTTATAATCTCTATATTTTCTTTATTCTCTGAATTCTCAATATTTTTAAGCTGTCCAGATTCTCCATATTCTCTGAACTTCCTTTTAATTTTTATCCTTTGAATTATTATTATTCTTTGAATTCTGTAATTTTTTTATATTCTCCATACTCTAAATTTTCTGAATTCTTTTCATTGCTTGAGTTCTCCGAATTCTAAGTTCTCTATATTCTAAAAATTTCTTGAATTATTTATACTTGTTCAATTCTTTTTATTCCTTGAATTCTTTATATTCTCCTTGTTCTCTAGATTCTCTAAATCCCCAGTATTCTTTTCTATATTCTCTTTATTCCCTAAATTTTCTATATTCTCATCATTCTCTAAATTCTCTAAGCTCTAGAGTTCTATACTCTCTAAGCTTTCTATATTCTCTTAATTTTTCAAACCCTCTTTATACCCTTAATTCTCCAAACTCTCTTAATTTTTTTAATTCTCAATATTTTCTTAATTTCATAAACTCTTCTTATTTACTAAATTCCCTATATTTTCTTATCTTTCGGAATACTTTATATTATCTAAACTTTCTATATTCTTTTCATTGTCTGAATTTTCATTCTAAATTCTCTATACTCTTCATATTCTTCAAACTCTTCATGTTTATTTCTTAAATTCTCTTTATTCTTGAAATTTTCTATATTCTTTTCGTTTCTTAGATTCTTCGATTCCTCTGTATTATTCAAATTCTCTATATTCTCTTTATTCCCCAAATTTTCAAAATTCTCTGAATTCACTTGATTCTCTATGATCTCTATATTCTCTTTGATCTCCGAATTCTCGATATTTTCAAGCTCTCCAGATTCTCCATATTCTCTGAGCTTCCTATATTTTTTTCATTCTTTGAATTCTCATTATTCTTTAAATTCTCTATATTCTTTATATTTTCTATACTCTATATTCTCCATATTCTCAATATTCTCATTTATTCTCTGAATTCTCTATATACTCTTCATATCATCTTAATTTTCTTTTTTTTATAAATTCTCATTATTCTCTAAATTCTCTATATTCTTTATAATATCGGCTCCTGATAAAAGCAGTCAATTTTTGTGGACTGTACTTTTGTTCATTATTTCAACGTTCAAAAACTAGAATATCCAAAATGGGGCGCATCCCCTATTCGATATTTTATACAAGAGAAAGATTTTTTAAATCGTTAATACTTAGGTCTGCATCATATTCTTATGAAGACTTTTGGAGTATCCAAAACACGAGGAATTTGGAGCAATACTTTACACTACGTGTTGTCTTGGGAGCTCGTTGAGTTGAACTAAACTGTTTCCCAAATAACCTCGGTTTTTTTTCTTCGATAAAGCTCGTATCTTGCTTATTTGACGTATTGCGCCCTCATCGGCTCTCAACTTGAATGAATTGAGAGGAATATTTTTTTTTGAGTTTGTTTTCGACTTCCATAAAACAAAAAGAATTCTTGTAGACAGAAATTCACCAGCACCGGCAGAAAGTTTGCAAACTAAAATATGAATATGTAATTGGGAGCAACATTAAAATTTAATTTACAGTGCCGTAATACGATTATATTTAGATTAAAATTGTAACTTTACAGTTCATGTTTTACTTTTATTTCTTATAGCAAAGTTGGCGCAATTCTGGCTTAGAATGTCTAAATTGAAATGTTCCTCAATTTGGGACAATTTGGGACTAACCAGAATATAGTTCGTATCTCTGTGATCGTTAATTAAAGGTACTGCACACTTCTGAAACTCACACATAATCACATTAGCGTTGTATATAAGAGCAATAAATTTGTTGTTTGTCGCTGAATCAACTGCGCCTCGCCTCGCTAGCTCAAAGACAATTTGAATAATGGCGTACGTTGTTAATAACTGCAGATGCTTGGCGGTGAAGGCAAATTCCATCGTTGCTAAACATTTTAGTAAAATTAAAATCCTACAAAGCGAGTACCCTGCGCTTTACAAACTTTCTGTTTGAACAATGAAACAACAAAGTTTCACGATACAAACTCTACATGTTGCTGAAGCTGCCCATTGCAGGATTTATTAAAATTGTGGTAATTATATCTTAATGAAGATTTTTCCATGAAACACGTGTAACTAACGGCCAAGTTCCTCCTAAATACAGCCCTTTTTTCGTTACAAATGGAACGTGCTTCCGCCACAAACCGGAAATTAAGGGTGTGAATCTGGCGTTTCAATGGCCATGTAAATTACCGTACAGTAAATTTCACTTCTGGAGAGTCTGGATGCGCTTACAATCACCATAAATAAATCAGGATTTTTTTTATTTGAAATAATTTAAAGCACGGCGAAGCGGCCATAGCCATCGCGATAAGCTTGAATACTATTTCACACTTGCACGTAAAATTGCCTGACGCCTGTAGTCCGCTTCAATAGCTATTTATTCGACACTAAATATTCCATAAACATTGAATTTACTACTTATGGCCCTGCTGCAAAGCAAAAGCCATTTTAACTTATGGCCAGATGGATATTATTGCAGAATTTTGCATCGTGGAAAATATTGCCTTTCTAGTTTTTCTTTTATCGTTTCCATCTATCTGCATGAATTAAAATTCATATAAAATGCCCAAGTACACTCGCAAAAGACTCCACCAACTTTTCTCAATTCGTTTGATTGTTCTGGATGATTGAGTTGTTGTATCAAATTTAAGGAATGATCCTTAACAAGTTGTATTATCGTCAGAGGTAAAACGGATTTGTTGTGGATAGAATCCATCAAGCATCCAGGTAATCAGATCACCTCCGAGATCGAGCGTGGAGGATGTACAGGAAAAAATTGTGTAGTTTATCAGCCGATGAAAAATCAGAAAGCAACGCCAGTGAGTAAGAAGCAACAAAAGAAAAATAAAACATCGACGGGCGCACGGTGCGCTATAGCTTCCAGAACTCTCAAGACGACCGCCGAACGCTTAGACGTGAAGCGGATGCCCTCGCAGGAGAGCAAATAGAAAAATGTAAAATGCAAGTTTCTTTATTCTAACTTTAGCACTTTGCGAGTTATGAATTTTGAGTTTACATAAAATATCGTTCCGTCGTCTAGGAGTTCTTTATTTGGTTTTAGCCGGTAGCGTCTTCCGATTTGTCTGCTGTAAATGCAGTTTAGCGAGAGGTGAGCTGACGCCAGAGCTGTATTTACTCAAGAGGATACACGACAATAGCTACAGACTCGCGGAGTGAAGGATCTCAACATCTAGCGTCTTCAGAATATATTGCTTTCTTCTATTGAAACACATTAGAAAATTTATTTAGTACCGAATTCATTTTACTGTCCTCCGGCTACCACTTTGGAAACCACTATCCCTCGCTTCACATGATCCCGACTCACGCTTGATATGCCCCTGGCTCTTGCTTGGCATACCTTTGGCTCTCGTTTGACATGCTCCTAACTCTTGTTGAGAAATGTGTCTCTAGTTTGACATGCCCCTGACTCTTACTCAAAAATCTACTGACTCTTGTTTGCCATGCTTCTGGTTCTTACTTGAAAAGCTACTGTCTTTAACTCGACACATCACTGACTCTTGCTTGATATGTCCCTGGCTCTCGCTTGGTTAGCACCTGGCTCTCGCTTAGCATGCCCCTGGCTCTCATTTGACATGCCTCTGACTCTTGCTTAAAAAGTTTGTCTCTCATTTGACATGCTTCTCATTCTTAATTTAAAAGCTTGTCTCTCGCTTGGATTGCTTGAAAAGCCACTGGCTCCCACTTGAAATGTCCCTGACTCTTGCTTGAAAATCTATTGTCTCTTGTTAGCCATGCTCCTGGTTCTTACTTGAACAGCCACTGTCTCTAACTCAGCATATCATTGGCTCTCGCTTGATATGCCCCTGGCTTTCGCTTGATATGTCCCTGGCTCTCGCTTAACATGCCCCTGGCTCTCACTTAACATGCCTCTGACTCTTGCTTGAAAAGTTTATTTCTCGTTTGACATGCTTCTCACTCTTGCTTTAAAAGCTTGTCTCTCGCTTGGATTGCTTGAAAAGCCACTGGCTCTCATTTGAAATGTCCCTGACTTCTGCTTGAAAATCTACTGTCTCTTGTTTGCCATGTTCTTGGTTCTCACTTGAAAAGCTACTGTCTTCAACTGGACATGTCATTGGTTCTAGCTTGACGTGTTTGTCTCTTATTGCTTGACGTGCCTGGCTCTCGCTTGATATGACCCTGGCTCTAGTTTGACATGTCCCTTGCCTCAAGCGAAGCTTTTATGTACTTGCCTGTGCGGCGTCCAGAATAATATCAAACTATTCCAGAGTGCTTATTGATTTTGACGCAGATAGTAATTTTTAGTCCACAGGAAGTTTGGTTGTGGGTTTTCAAATTGATTAACACAGTAATCCGCTAGTAGCTTGAAAAACAATTGCCTTTCGCTTGACATATCTCTTGTTTGAAAAGCCACTGACTGTCGCTTGAGAACCCACTGACTCGCTTGAAAGTCTACTGTCTTCAGCTTGAAATACTCTTGGTCTCTACTTAAAAGTCACTATCTCTGACTTGACATGCCATTGGCTCTCGCTTAATATGCCACTGGCTCTAGCATAACATGTCCTTGGCTCTAGCTTGATATGCTACTAGCTCTCGATTGATATGTTTCAGACTCTCGCTTAAAAATCTATTGTCACTAGCTTGATATGCTCCTGGTTCTCATTTGAGAATCTACTGTCGCTCACATTATACTCTCGCTTTACATGCCCTGGCTCTTGCATGACATGTCCTGGTTCTTGCTTGACATGCCCCAGCTCTTGCTTCAAAAGCAACTGTCTCCCGTTTTACAAGCCTCTAACTTTCGCTTGGCATGCTCCTAGCTCTCACTTAATATGCCGTACTGTCTTTCACTTGATATATCCCTAGTTTTCGCTTGAAAAGCCACTAACTCTTGCTTGATATACCCCTGGTTTTCGCTTGAAAAGCCCCTGATTATCGCTTGAAAATCTTTTAGCTCCAGCTTGACATGTCCCTGGCTCTCGTTTCAAAAGTCCCTGTCTAGCGCTTTACAAGCCCCCAGCTCTCGCATGGCATACTCCTGGCTCTCACTTGATATGCCCTACTGTTCTTCGCTTGATATACCCCTAGTTTTCGCTTGAAAAGCCACTGACTCTCGCTTGATATACCCCTGACTTCTGCCTAAAAATCTACTATCTGTCGATTGACATGCTTTTGGTTTTCACTTGAAAAGCCACTGTCCCTTACTTGACATGCCACTGGCTATAGCTTGATATGCCCTTGGCTCTCGCATGACATACCCTTTGCTCTCGCTTAATATGTCTCTAGCTCTCGATTGACATATCTCAGACTCTTGCTTGAAAATCTATTGTATTTAGTTTGACATGCTCTTGGTTCTCCTCCTGTCGCTCCTTTTGTATGCCACTGGCTATCGTTTGACATGCCCTGGCTCTTGCTTGACATGCCCTGGCTCTCATTTAACATGTCCTTGGCTTTCGCTCCAAAAGCCACTATCATATCGTTTTACAAGCTCCCGGTTCTTGTCCTAGCTCTAACTTGACATGCCCTTCTGTCTCTTGCTGACGTACCCCTGGTTTTCGCTTGAAAAGCCACTGACTCCCGCTTGATGTACTCCTGACTTATGCCTGAAAATCTACTGTCTATCGTTTGACTTGCTTCTGGTTTTCACTTGACATCCAGTCCCTCCTTTGGCATCGCTTTACTTGCCTTGGCTCTCGTTAAATATGCCTAAGGCTCTCACTTGACATTACCCTGGATCTCGCTTGACAACGTTAAGTGCCTCAAGCGTTAGCCTTTATATACCCGCCGGTGCGACGTCCAAAATAAATTTTGACGCAAATAATTCATTTATTTTAACCTAGTTTTCTTAATTAATTGAGACCATGTATTGGCCTATTTGCCGCTGTCGTATAATTGTGAAAAGGGGAGAGTCCTAAAATGTCACAATACATCCCTATTTCCGGTTCAATCAGCTCTCACCAAGCCTTTTATCAATTTTTATAAAACGTAACCCTGTTAGGCGTTCGCCTGCAAAATGAGGTTGAGTTAGCTACTTTTGCATCGCAAAAATGCACGGTACACTATTTTTACCAGAAGATTCTTTTTTATTCCATTTATTGTATATTTTTTAATCTTGGAACATTCAGTATGATACAAAAGTGTCTCATTGTTGAAATTTGGTTTTCTGTAAGTTCATGCTGGTAGCACTGTGTTCAGAAGCGATCAATTTGTTCTTGAAATTATTTTACTTCTGTCATCAACCGTCGCACGCATCGAAACCACCCCGTTATCGATTCTGTGTATTACGAAATAGAATTTTTGATGAGCCAGGTTTTCCGTACTCACGTGACGTTTTTATCCGAATTGTGGTAGGGTAGTTTACGTAGAAAGAGTGAAAGTTGTGCGCCCCACCCTGCGTCTGCATCAGATTCGGAAATAACGAAGTTTGGGGGTGGTGCGCCGTCTGGAAACGAGGTCACCAGACGTCGGATAGTGTGGGAGGGTGAGAGGGCACTCGCAAGGGTGAAGGTCAAGGTCGGAGCGGTAGACATCGCGTGATCAACCGCTATGTGGCTATGACGTACCTGTCGGAAACCTCTACAACATACTGTTACTATTACTTATTAAAATAAATTATAATTCTATACATTTGTCTGTCTAATTATTTCTGAGCTTGTCTAAATAATTTTTAATGAATGAAATGAGCAGAAAAATTATTAATACTGAACAAAATGTGGCCTTGGCCTTTATTTCACCCCGTCTGAGCGTTTTACGATCGATGGGTTACGCCTTTCCGGTCTCGCCCACGCATCCGGATTAAAGGATATTAATGCACCTGATAACTTCACTCACTTAATAAAATATTCAATAATCATTGCGATGATTGAGAAACGCTTGAAAATCTGGTTTTCTACGAAATGTCTCTGTTAAAAATAAAGAAAAGACCTGAGTGTTCATTAAATAGTGTAAACATCTCACACCATCTTGGTGGTGTAAACACACATTTTTCAGTGTGCTAAAATAGATTTCTCGTTCACATCACTCATCTCCTAAAACCTCAAGCCCTCATGAATCTTCTTCAAAGTGTGAACTGTTTATTGTTGATTCTTCTCGCTCGTCTTTCGGTTCAGATTGGGGGATTTTTTGTCAATCCTGAACAAATTAAACATGTGGAGTGTGTGTAAAATACTTGTTTAACGAGTAGATGATAAAAATAGAGGTCGATTTTATCAGGGCGTAAGAGATTGCACAATTTTAAAATGCTTCCTTGTATTTCAACTATGATTGTCAATCAGCAGTCTCCCCTAATGTTTTCATGTTTACATTCTCAGTTAAAAACTAACATTGGGTGTCAGGAACCACCTGCACTTGTACAAATATCTCGTGCGTTCGCCTCCTGCTAGGGCATTATTTATAAGACGCTAGACAAATATTAGTGCATCACTAACACGTCGTAGCTGATGGATGAACTTCCACACAGCCACTTACAACGTTCCTGATGATGAAGACTTGTAGAGGTTAATTAATCAGATTCTTTAGACATGTCGACAGTAAAGCAGAGATTTCTAAATGATTTATGTTATCTAAAATATTGGTTTGAAACGCAGTCGAATATATCAATACATTTGTTCCCATAGATTTTCTTTTAAAAGCTCATACATCATCAAAATGTAAGAAAAAATTAAAAAAGTATCCATAATAATACGATAATCAAACACAAAATTCCATCGTTTCACGGCTAATCGTTTTGAATTTATCAAAAAAAAATTCTTAAATACTAATTTCCAAGATTTTACGGCAAACAGTTCTCAATTTATGCGCAAAATTGGAGGAAAATCCAACTGAAGTGCACTTCCGGTTCAGTCGATTGTTATGAGAATAGGAGGCAATTATTCAAATGCTACAGCAGACTCAAATACTAAATTTCAATATTCTATAGCTGATCATTTCGAATTTATACAAAAAATTCCAAAAGATTGTCAAGTAAAATGAACTTCCGGTTCAGTCGATCTTAATGAAAATAGGATATGAGCATCTAGACGGTATAGTCGTCCTAAATACTGAATTCCAGTATTCTACGTTAAATCGTTTTGGATTCATGCGAAAAATTCAAAAAATGTTTCGAGTAAAGTGCACTTCCGGTACAAACGATTACAATCATAATGCGAGGTGCACAATTAGATGTTACAGAAGTGCTCAATACAAAATTTCAATATTCTACGACTTATTGTTTTGAATTGAAGCGGAAAATTCTAAAAGTCTCTTATATAAAGTGCACTTCCGGCTTAGCCGATTAATACAAAACTAGAATATAACCATTAAGACGCTACAGCAATCTCAAATACTTAATTTCAGTATCCTATTGCTGATTATTCTGGATTTATGCGAAAAATTCAAAAAAAGTTGCAACCATAATGCGAGGTGCGCAACTAAATCCTAGAGCAGTCTTATATACAAAATTTCAACATTATACGTTCGACGGTAGTCGGGGATTCGTAGAGCGAGAGACAGTAGCTTTTAAAGTGGGAGCCAGGGGCATATCAAGCGAGCTGGAGCATTTCAATCAAGAGTCAGGCGATATTCGGGGGCTTGTGTGTTTTATCAAATGAGAACTAGAGACAATAGATTTTCAAGCAAAAGTCAGAGCCATGTCAATCGAGAGCCAAGGGCATATCATGCAAGACAGGGGCATGTAAAAGCAAGAGTCAATTGATAGACAGTAGCTTTTCAAGTAGGAACCAGGAGCATGTCAAGCTGGAGACAGAGAGTCAATGACTTTTCAAGCAAAAATCAAAGATATATCAAGCCAGAGACAGTAGTTTTACAAACGAGAATCAGGGACATGCCAGGAGCATGCTAAGCGAGAATCGGAGGCATACTAAGCGAGAACAAGAAGCATACCAAGCTGAACCAGAGGTATGCTAAGAGAAGGACAGTTGCTTCTGAAGCGAAAGCCGGAGGCATGTAAATCGAGAGTCAGAGGCATGTCAAACGCCAATGGCTCTCAAAGCGACAATCATTCGTATATTAAGCGAGAGACAGTAGCTTTCAAGTGAGAGTGAGAGTCATAGCCATACCAAGCGAGAATCAGAGACATACTAAGCGAGAGTCAGGGACCTACTAAGCGAGAGTCAGGGACTTACTAAGCGAGAATCAGAGTCATATTAAGCAAGAACCAGGGGTAAGTCAAGAGAAGGACAGTAGCTCTGGAAGCGGAAGCCAGAGGCATGTAAATTGAGAGTCAGGAGCATGACATGCGTCAATGGCTCTTAAAGCGATAATCATGAATATATGAAGCAAGAGACAGTAGCTTTTCGAGTGGAAGCTAGACGCATGTCAAGTGAGAGCCATAGGCATACTAAACTAGAGTTGGAGGCATACTAAGAGAATGCCAAGCGAGAACCAGGGGTATATCAAAAGAAGGACAGTTGCTTCTGAAGCAAAAGCCAGCGACATCTAAATTAGGATTCAGAGGCACGTCAAGCACCAATGGCTCTCAAAGTGATAATGTGAATATATTAAGCGAAAGACAGTAGCTTTTCAAGTGAGAAATAGGCACATGTCAAGTGAGAGCCTTGGGCATATAAAGCGAGAGTCGGAGGCATACTGAGCGGGAATCAGGGGCTTATTAAGCAAGAAATAAGGGCATACTAAGCGAGAAACAGGAGCATACTAAGCGAGAAACAGTGGTATGTCAAGATAAGGACAATTGCTTCTGAAGCGAAAGCCAGAGGCATGTAAATTGAGAGTCAGAGGCATATCAAGTGTCAATGGCTTTCAAAGCGATAATCATGAGTATATTAAGCGAGAGACAGCAGCTTTTCAAGCATGTCAAATGAGAGCCATAGACATATTAAACGAGAGTTGGAGACATATTAAGCGAGAATCAGGGGCTTACTAAGCGAGAACCAGGGGCATTATAAGCTAGAACCTGAAGTATGTCAGGACAAGGACAATTGCCTTTGAAGCGAAAGCCAGGACATGTTAATCGAGAGTCAGAGACATGTCAAGCGCCAATGAAGCGAGATTCGGGGGCATGTATAGCAAGATGCATTGTTTTTTAAAGCAAGAGCCATGTCCAATGAGAGTCAGAGGCATGTCAAGTGAAAACCAGTAGCATATCAAGCAAGACTCAGGGACATTTCAAGCGAGACTCATCTCCAACCAAATTCAAGAGTATATCAAACGACAGACAGTAGGAGCTAGATGCATGTCAAGTGAGAGCCATAGGCATATTAAGCGAGAGCCAGAGGCATACTGAGCAAAAATCAGAGGCTTACTTAATGAGAATCAGGGGCATACTAAGCGAGAACCAGGAGTATGTCAAAAGAAGGACAGTTGCTTCTGTAGGGAAAGTAAGAGGCATGTAAATTGAGAGTCAGAGGCATGTCAAGCGCCAATGGCTCTCAAAGCGATAATCATGAGTATATTAAGCGAGAAACAGTAGCTTTTCAAGTGAAAGCTAGGTGCATGTCAAGTGAGAGCCATAGGCGTACTAAGCGAGAATAAAAGGCATACTTAGCGAGAATTAGGGGCTTATTAAGCAAGAACCAGGAGCATATTAAGCGAGAATCAGGGTCATATTAAGCAAGAACCAAGGGTAAGTCAAGAAAAGGACAGCTGCTCTTGAAGCGAAAGTCAGAGGCATATAAATTGAGAGTCAGGGGCATGTCAAGCGCCAATGACTCTCAAAGCAATAATCATGAGTATATTAAGCGAGAGACAGTAGCTTTCCAAGTGAGAGCTAGACGCATATCAAGTGAGAGCCGTAGGCATACTGAGCTAGAGTCGGAAGCATATTAAGTGAGAATCAGGTGCCTTCTAAGCAAGACACAAGGACATACTAAGCGAGAAACAGTAGTATGACATGAGAAGGACAATTGCTTCCAAAGCGAAAGCTAGAGGCATGTTAATCGAGAGTCAGAGGCATATCAAGTGTCAATGGCTTTCAAAGCGATAATCATGAGTATATAAAGCGAGAGACAATAATTTTTCAAGTGAGAGTTAGACGCATGTCAATTGAGAGACAAAGACATATTAAGCGAGAGTCGGAGGCATATGAAGCGAGAATTAGGGGCCTATTAAGCGAGAACCAGAGGCATACTTAGCAAGAATCAGAGTCATATGAAGCAAGAACCAGGGATATGTCAAAAGAAGGACAGTTGCTTTTGAAGCGAGAGCCAGAGGCGTCTAAATGAGAGTTAAGGGCATATCATGCTTCAATGGCTCTCAAAGCGATAATCATGAGTATATATTAAGCAAGAGATAGCAGCTTTTTAAGTGAGAGCTTGACGTATGTCAAGTGAGAGCCATAGGCATACTAAGCTAGAGTTGGAGGTATATTAAGCGAGAATAAGGGGCTTACTAAGCAAAAAACAAGGGCATTCTGAGCGATAAACAGGAGCATACTGAGCGAGAAACAGTGGTATGACATGAGAAGGACAATTGGTTCTAAAGCGAAAGCTCGAGGCATGTAAATCGAGAGTCAGAGGCATATCAAGCGCCAATGGCTCTCAAAGCGATAATCATGAGTATATTAAGCGAGAGACAGGTGCATGTCAAGTGAGAGCCATAGACATACTAAGCGAGAGTCGAAGGCATATTAAGCGAGAGCCAGAGGCATACCAAGCTAGAATCAGGGGTATATCAAGAAATGGACAGTTACTTATGAAGCGAAAGCCGAATGCATGTAAATCAAGAGTCAGGGGCACGTCAAGCGCTTAATGGCTCTTAGAGCGATAATCATGACTATATTAAGCGAAAGATAGTAGCTTTTCAAGCATGTCAAGTGAGAGCCAGGGGCATACTAAGCACACTAAGTTGCGTCGAAAAAGTTGACTATAATTGTCTTTTTTTCAACACTTAAGACAAAACCCTGCATTCATAAAGCCTTGTATTCTATTGATCACTGAATACCTGATCGATTTATATACAATTTGACCGTCAATTTGATCAGGGAACATAATGTGGGATCGTCATTTGTTCAATTTGTCATCCTCCAACTATTTTTTGAATATTTGTGCACATAATTAAGTATGTAACTTCCCATACACTGTCCGCCCGACTGCCCAAAATATATGTGATGTTGAGCCTGATTTTGAATTCTGTTGAGTCAACTTTTTCTTTTTACTTTCTTGCTGTGTGCTTGAGAATCATGAAAATATTGAAGTTGAGATCTGCAGGATAACAATTCGTGAACAGAATCAATACAGCATCATATACAAGTTGTTCGTGAATCAGTTTCTGAAAGTTTATTCCCATCTGTCCATTGTCCGTCTTATTTAAACCTCTTGTTGTTCAGTTTATAGAGTTTAAAATTCATGACATGAGTCGACGCCTTGCGTCCATGTACGTGTACCGTTGACGTCGACGAGGAATCACTGCAAACCATTTCCTTGGAAGGAAATACGTTATTCACCCGACCTGCCGAGTCTTTCATCCTATCCTTACTATTAACTCTATTTCTGTCTATCTCGTACAGAGTCGATGATGTTGTTTTTGTCAAGGACGTGAGTGAAGAAGCGACGTGAACTATTTGATTTACTGTCAATCCTGTGGGAGGTGAATGAGAACGGATATGTTTTTGGCAAATTCCATCTTTCGATTGGTCGGAATTTAAAAATGATTGATGATGAGAAATACCTGCGACCATTTTGTTCTTGTGGGTAAAAATAGCGTCGGTATGTCGCGGCATGATGATGTCGTAATGTGCATTTAATGTCCTCTGATGCAACACCCGGAGAAGGATTTCACTTGATCAATCCGCACGACCTTCCGAGCTCTCTCGATCTCGCCTTTTTCTCCTTCCGGCAGCGCTCTTTTTTCTCCAGTTATTTCCGCTAACACCGCGCCAGCGATCCAATGAAAGTAATGGCGGAACTTTGCCGACGGCTCAAACGTGGAATCAAAGTTGTGAGCGTCGTGACTGGGCTGCTTAGTTACCTCCAGGACTGTATTGGCACTTATTTTCACTACTAGAATAATCCGGAAATATTCCAGACTTTAATACATCTCTGAAATTCGCGCTTTCTTTTCTATTTCTCTTTTGTTTTGTTTTGAAGTAAGTGCCCGCCTTGTGAATTGTGGATATATAGAGAGTCGCAGTTAGCAGGCCATCTGCTTTCAAATCTTCCTTCCATTTCTCAACAGAAACTTAAGGAACTCTGAAGTTAAGTAGTTTAGCTTTTATCTAAAAGTCACTTCCGTTGCTTGAATAGAATAAAAATCACGAATAACTTCTCATAAGCGTCAGCAGTCGCTGCATTCCATTTTGGGTGAGAATTGAGTTCTGAGAAGCTTGTGGATAATGTTTCAAGCTATTTGGATGCACTTTCAGAACGAACAAATATTTAAATCTGGCTTACAGCGGGGGAATGTAATGCACTTTTGTAAGATAAATCGATGCATCAAGTGCAATGTATAATCTTTCAAACTGTCTGCTCATGACAAACTTACTAAACTATTATGAAGCTAATGGATTCACAGTTACTCATACTGAATGAATGACCTCTTAGCTTACGCTCTTATATACCTAATCCAACAATAGGCCAACATTCAATTGTTTAACAGTTGATGCCTGGCAACCACCGAATATCTAGTAACCGTAGGCTGTCAATCACGTCCGACAATTGAACATCGACTTGGTCAATACTAATCAAGATTAGTGAACTAATTACTTAAAATATTTCACATTTGTGACAATATTTATATTCAAAAAGTATATTATTATTATTATTATCATCACTTTAAATCCTTTAATACCCTTACGGGTGTCAGGATTGACTATTAATTTTACTTTTCAATTTTTTTGCCATTCTCTTTGCCTCTTGGGTGCTAATGTTGTTCCTTCTTAGTATTTCGTCCACTATATCCTGCCATGTTTTGGCTGGTCTTCCTCTTCTTTTTTCTTTCACTATTTTGGAGTTCCATATTTGTTTTGTTTGTCGAGTTTCCGACATTCTTATTAGGTGACCGTACCATGCAGCTTGTTTCTTTTCAATGGTGGTTTGTATACTTTCAATTTCTAGACTAGCTCTTACATGTTCAATTCTGATTTTGTCCATCTTTGTAACCCCTTCTACTCTTCTTAGGAATCTCATTTCACTCGCTTGTATTTTACTCTTAAGTCTATTATTCATCTTCCATGACTCACTTCCATATATTAATGTTGGTCTATACATTGTTTTGTAAAGTGTCATCTTAGTTCCCTTAGATATCTGTTTATTGTTCAATATTGTTTTGTTTATTGAGTAATAGCTTTTATTCGCGTTGAGTATTCTTCGGTTTATTTCTTCTTCAATTCCTCCTCTATTATGTATAGCAGCTCCAAGGTATGTGAAAGTTTCCACTTGTTCTATCTCTTTCCCGTTCATTGTTACGTTTGCTTCTATGTCTTCTTTTGCTATTACCATTACTTTTGTTTTTTCTATGTTCACTTTCATGTTGTGCTTTGTGAGTTCTTCATTCCACACGTTCAGGTTGTGTTGCATGTCGTTTTCGTTTTTTGCCAGAATTGCCAGATCATCCGCAAAAGCGCACTCTGCTATTGATATCCTGGCTAGTTTATGGTAGCCAACATCTACTCTCTTTATTTTGCTCTTTATGTTCTTTATTATATTGTCCAGGAAAATTATAAATAGTATAGGGCTCAAGGCTCCTCCTTGCCTAAGTCCTTGTGTTGTAATAAATTCTGATGAGGTCTCATTTCCAGTTCTTATATAATTTGAGGTGTTACTATATATACTCTTAATCGCATTTGTAAATTCCTCACTTATTCCTCTCTTTCTTAATATTTCCCACATTTTTTTTCTAGGGACTCTATCGAAGGCTTTTTCTAGGTCGACAAATGTTATGTATAGCTTTTTATTTTGTTTCATTACTATTTCTGTCAATGTTCTGATAGTAAAGATATGATCTTGGGTTGAGTGTCCCTTCCTGAGGCCACTTTGCGCGGGTTCGATGTTTAATTCTATTTTTCTTCTTAACTTGTTTTCCAATATGGATTCATAAATTTTAGCCGCTGTGCATAGGAGTGATATTCCTCTATAATTGTTACATTTCTTGCTATCGCCTTCTTTATGTATCGGGAATATCACCGCCTTTTCCCAGTCTGTTGGAATTTTTCCTGTTTTCCATATTTGGTTAAGCATGATTAATAATATTTGCTCTTCATGTTCCCCTATATACTTCAGCTGTTCTGCCTTTATCATGTCGTGACCTGGAGCTTTACCGTTTCTAAGTTTCTGTAGTATTGTCTTCATTTCGTCATACGTGATATTTTCTGTTTCGTTATTGATTTCGTTGTTTGATTCTTGATGATCTCTTACGTCCATGACTTGATCTTCCTCTAATAGCTCTTGGAAGTGTTCTTTCCATCTTTCCATTATTAACTCATATTCTTTTAATATGTTTCCCTGTTTATCTTGTATTTGTTTTAATATAACTTATTTTTGTTTTTTTGCATGTTTTCAATGTTTTGTAGAATAGTTTCTGGTTTGTCTTGTAGTTGATTTTCATTGTTTTTCCGAATTCTTCCCATGCCTTTAACTTGGATTGTTTTATAGTTTGTTTTACCTTTGTTCTTTGTATTTTATACTCTTTGTAGTCTTCCTCCTTTTTTGTACTTAAGTATTTCTTCCATTTTTGTTTTTTCATTTTAATTACTTCTTTAACTTCTTTATTCCACCAGCGTGTCTGTGTAATGTTTCTTGTGTTTTTATTAGTTCCGCATGTTTCTTTTGTTGCCTCTTGTATTATTTGTTTAAATGTTTTCCACATTTCTTCTATATTTTCTATATTTGGAATTGGTGTTTTCATTATCAATTCGCCAATTTTATTTTGGTAATTCCTCCTTACTTCTACATGGTTCAGTTTATCTATCCTCAATTTAACCGTGTTTATTTCTTTCCTGATTTTTTTCTTTGTTTGGGTTTCTTCTTGTTTTATTTTCATTTTCGCTACTGTTAGGAATTGGTCACTTCCGATTTCACTACCTCTTTTGACTTTAACATCATTTATGTTTTTTATTTGCGTTTTATTTGTAATAAAATAATCTATTATTGATCTTTCATTCCGACTTTTTACTTCTCGGGTATATTTATGTATGTCTTTGTGCTGAAAATATGTATTTAATATTTTCAGGTCATTTATTATGCAGAAATCGATTAATCTTCTTCCGTTGTTATTTTTAGTTTGTTCACCCTATCTTCCCATTATTTCTCCTATTCCTTTATTTATATTACCCACTCTTGCATTAAAATCTCCCACTAAGTATATTGGTTTTTTCAGTTTTTCATATTCTAATTGTATCGTGTCCCAAAACTCATCTTTCGTTGATTTATCGTCATCATCATTTGGCCCATAGATTATCATGAAATTCATTATTGCTTTGTTATTATTCTCAGTCTTAACAATCATTAATCCAAAAAGTATATACATTTGAATAATTATTATTTTTTTTGACGTTGGTCACTGAATTTTGGGCTCAAAATTCTCGTTCAACATATCCTTGTATTAAATTCAAATTAAACATTACAATAAAACAATATTGATATGTAATTGATATTTAGCGGCTGCCAATCTCAGAGTGTAGATCTCAAGTATTCTGGAAATAAAATATGAAATAAGCAAACTACTGGCTTAGTAAGGAATCACATCCACACACACGTTATACAATCATTATCATCAAAATCAAATCACACTCTATAATATACACATAAAAAGAGAAAGCACAAAGTGCGAAAACACATAAATAACATCAGGAAGCGCCAACCAGTCGACCTGCTCAAACCTCGGTGGGAGCGCCGAACAGTCGATCTGTTCAAACCTGCTGGGAGCGCCAAAGCTACATCTATCTAGCCCGACATGTCGGGGAGTCCAGTCATGTCTGCCCTGAATCACCCTAGCTGCGGTCACCTCGACGGCTTCATAAAGAACTTATGAGGCATTAGAAAAGCCCCTACCGTATAGTGATCCAGCGAAATATTTGCACTCAGAGCTACGACCACACAACAGCAAAAGGGATATCACGAGGATATAACGTAAACACAAATAAAAGCATACAATTATTCCATTGAAGCTCACTTTCAACACACTGCATACTCATTCAACTCACACACCTAGTAACTCAACTTACCCTCAACTCTTCTAGAGTACACCAAAACACTATAAAATCCATCTCGCGCAAATAATAATACTGAGGAACAAAAATAAGCATCAAAAAGGAGACACAGAAGACATAATAATAAATAAAGGAGTAAGACAAGGTGATGCCCTATCAGCCACGTTATTTAATTTAGCCTTAGAGCACGCAATGAGAAATATAACAAAGGGAACACTCAGAACAAGAGGAGGACTAATAATAGCATACGCAGATGACATAGCAATTGTTGCAAAGAATAGAAAAGTGATGAAAGAAATACTGGAGGGAATAATGAGTGAAGGAAAGAAAATAGGGCTAGAAATAAACGAAGGAAAGATCAAAATAATGATAATTGGAAACAAGGTAGGAGAAAATATAATTAAAATAGAAGAGCTCAAATACGAGCAAGTAAATAAATTTAAATATCTAGGAGTATTGTTATCGAACAAAGGAGATAGAGAAATAGAAATAAAAGAAAAAATAACGGCAACAAATAAAGCTTTCCACGCAAACAGAAAACTTCTAGACAGTAAAATTATATCTAAAACTACAAAAATGAGAATATATAGAACCATAATAAGACCAATAACATTATACGCAGCGGAAACAATGTCAATGACAAAAAAGAACAAAAAACAGTTGAAAATAACTGAAAGGGAAGTAATAAGAAGAATATTAGGACCCATAAAAATAACAGATACAGAATATAGGACGAGATTGAACAAGGACTAAATGGAGAAGACATAGTAAAAAGAATAAAATGGCTTGGGCATGAGTGGAGAGCCAGCGAGCAAGATACAATCAAGTCAATAATGCAGTGGAGCCCTAGAAACAAAAGAAGAAAGGGAAGACCACGATCAACGTGGATAAAAGAAGTAGAAGAAGACTTAAGATAAGTGGGAATTGGAGATTGGAAACAAAAAACAGAAAACAGGAAAATATGGAGCAATATAGCCAAGAATATTTAAAGTTACTAACTCAAACAGAGTCGCAAATATTTATATTCAACCATTTATATACACTGTCCACTTCACTGTTTGATATTCACTGTTCTAGATTCACCATTAAACTACACTCAAATCGTCTGCTTGCGTTTATATATAGAAATATCCATTTCTCGAATGTTGTACCATATTTCTGGAATATTGCTGGATAAGGCTAGAAGCTTCCATCGGGAGGGGTGATGTGATGCGGTGCGGCGCGACGCAACGAGGACGAAAGGCTCCGCCCATGCAAGGTCACCTTTACGAGCCTCCACACTCTCGCATGTTATTACAAACTCTCTGAAATATGTTAAAAACTATATGATTATTGATCTTAGGCAAAGCTAGAGGAAAATATGCGTAACACTTGCGTCAACTAAATTAATTCTATCATTTATTCATTTATTAGATGACAAACAGCCTATGGCTAATTTTAGCAACAAAAGTCATTTTGAATATTTGCTTCTAACTGTGAGTAATAAAATGTTATCTATGTATATGATACTTCGGTACTGTATTTTGCTTCACATATTCAAATATCAATCTATTAAGAATCGAAAAAATTGGTTTGAATTGTGGTTTTACCGATTTTGTCATACTGGTAAGAAAAATAGTTTTCAGCGATGAGGCTTATTATAATTTTGATGGCTTCATTAATCGTGAGAATTGTCGCATTTGGGATTAAGAAAAGTCACGAGTGATCGTTGAGAAACAAATGCACCTACAATGTTGTGTTACTGTTTAGAACAAATTTTGGGCATCATCGGACCATTTTTCTTTGAAGAAACAGCTGATCAAGTGAAAAAATTTAATGGTGCTCGCTATCGCTACATGATAATCAAGTATTTTGTGAATACATTGTAAGGTATGGACGTGAATGATATATAGTTTTGGAAATTGGGTGCTGTATCAACTAAAGTTGGTCACATTTAGTATGTAAAACGGTCATGGAAATATCTACAAGAGTCTGTATATGACAACAAAGCCCTGGAGGCCATTTTCTTTATACAAAGTGATCAATAATGATTGTCTGACAGATGACAGGCAAAAGTTCGCATTATGATCAAAACTATCTTCATGGAATAAAGTTAGGATAAATTTATTTATTTTGAAAACTACGTTACCGACATTTCAAGAACACAATGGCGTATATTTTGCATATTTTATTTTTTTCATCCATAATCTGATTGAATGAACAAAAAAGTAAGTAAATAGCTGTATTATTGACTGAGAATTTATTATTATTCTACCAAATTATTAGGTAAGAATAGTGTTTTCTGTCACTTGAAGGTCACTATCTCAAGCAGGCGGAAGAGTAAAATTCAGAACAAAGCGGCACGGACAATCATTTTTGATCACTCTGTATAATATTCTATATACATTGTGACGAATAATTGCCCAAAACTCCGTCACAGTTGCACATCCCAGAGCCTCTTGCTACTGTCAAATATTTTAAAGTACATCACGACATGTTTTACATCTTACACACCCTATGATTTTTAGCGCATTTTCTGGAAAAAAGCGCTATTATATTCACTTTGGCTGTCTGGCTGGCTGGCGTGACGCTGAGTTCTCAGCAACTATACTATTTACAGACTTGAAACTGGTACTAAATAAAAGCTGCTGTTTCGTAGGTTTGCACAAATTGCTTTAATTCAAGCTCAATAATTGTGGAAGATTAAATTACTCAATTACTTGTTTCAAGTGGAACAATGCCCATAGATATATATGACATTAGGGATATGGCAACTGGAATTTATTAAAGTAGATAAAAATTTAGTTACAACTTTCGCCGCAGGTGTCACTATTATTATGTACAGTTGTCAAATCTGTCCGGGATTCATTCAATGACTTGTTTGACGCGAATTTGAAGCTTATTATAATGAATTATTATTATTAAATGAAAATTTGTTAACTTTTGGTGTATTTTTTTTGAATAGCTTTGATAAAGATCAAATTATCGTTTTAAGGTACAGCACTTGACCTCCCGTCAGTCAATAACTGGACAATGAAGATTAAAAGGTATTTCTGAGTTTGTACATGCATAAATTATGTACCTATCAAATAGTCAACTTGAAACTAGTACTAAATGGAAGCTGCTGTTTCGTAAGTTAGCCCAAACTGCTTGATTTCAAGCTCAGTAATTGTGAGAGATGGTAATTTGCGGAATCTCTGAAGTAACAAGCATTCATGAGCTGTCAAAAATGCGCTTTCATCATCTAGATGATTCTTCCATTTTTAAAATCCGTAATTCTGTTTAAATATACGCCATCGTTTACCTTAGCATCAGCAGCCACCAGTTGGAATAAATACATTTCAATATTTCATAACAGGTGGTGGAATGAGGTTAGGTTTGAAAACATCTGAAATCAAATTCAATCTATATTTATTTGATCCGTATTTATGTCTTGTGCTTACCGTTAATGAATCCTGAATGTAATCAACCATTGTTCTGTAAATATGTTGTATATTGTATATTTTGTTCGACCATAAACAAATAAATATTTGACATGTGACAGTTAACCGACAGAGGACTAAATCGTAACTACTTTGCCGACAGATAGAAAGAACTTAGGACAATTTGAATTTCAAGGAATTGTTTATAAGGATGTATTTAGTAGGACATTTGTTGTTGTAAAGAAATTTATATTTGTAAAATTACTTCTTGTTTTTATCTGCATCTCCTCTTCACATTACTGACAGCACTAAAAAAAAACATAAATACGAGGAATAAAAAGAATTATGAAAGCTATAAAGGTGAAAGAAAAAAGGCAAAGAATGCAGTAATGGAGGCAAAAAAGAGCTCATGGACAGAATTTGGCGAACTAATGAAAACAGCATATAAGGACAATCAAAAACTATTCTTCGGGATAATAAATGCTGCATAATATTAAAAACAAGATTGGAGAACTGATGACAAAAGAGGAAGAGATAATGGAAACATGGAGACAGTACTTCAAAGAGCTGTTAGAAGGAGATGATATAAAAGAAAAGAAAAGTACACAGGAAAAGAGAGAACCCATACCACAGGAGAAAAAACTTGAACAAGATGAGGAAATAACTCTAGATGAGATAAAAGAAGCACTAAAGAAAACCAAAGCAGGTAAAGCCCCAGGACATGATAAGATAACGGCAGAAATGCTTGAAGCAGCAACAGATATAGCGCTGGAAAGGTTGAAGGAAATTTACAATAAAGTAATTAGTTCAGGAATTGCACCGGAAGACTGGCAAATAGGTATTATATGCCCCATATATAAACAGAAAGGTGACATAAAAGAATGCCAAAACTACCGAGGAATAACACTCTTAAGTACAGCGGCGAAATTGTTTGCAAGAATCCTGGAGAAGAAACTAAGGACCCAAGTAGAAAAATCCCTAGAAGATAATCAATATGGCTTCAGACCAAACAGAGGAGTAAATGACGCAATAAGTATAATGAGGCAAGTGAATGAAAAAATAATAAAACAAGGAGACAAGGTGCATCTGTGCTTTATAGATCTAGAGAAGGCGTTCGACAGAGTGGATAGAGAGGACATATGGAACACGCTAAGAGAAAGAGAAGTAGATACTAACATAATAATGGGTATACAAAGTCAATACAAAAAGACTAAAAATTATGTAAGAACAAAGAAAGAAACATCAGACATGTTCGAAACTACAAAAGGAGTAAGACAAGGCTGCATATTAAGCCCGTTACTCTTTACACTAGTGATTGACAAAGCAATAAAATAAGCAAGAAAGGAAGCGAAAGAATACATAATAGGAAAGTGGAAAATGGAAAACGTAAAAATAATAGAGACATGTTATGCAGATGACATGGTAATAATAGGAAAAGACGAAGACACACTAAACAAGAGCTTAGAAATATTCAGAAGACATCTTGAAAAAATTAACATGAAGATTAACCGCAATAAAACCAAATCGATGGTCATAAGCAGAAACGAGGAAAAACACACAATTAAGTTAAAAGGAGAAACGTTAGAACAATTCAAGAAGTTTGAATACTTAGGAACAATACTGACTTATGACGGAAAACTAGATGATGAAATAAACGAAAGAACAGGAGCCACAGGTAGACTGTTTAACGCTTTGAAGAAGACTTTACTAACAAATAAAGAAATACCGAAGGGAACCAAAGCACAAATATACAAAAAAGTAGCTGTGCTTATCCTGTCCTACGGATCAGAAACCTGGACAACAACAGAAAGACAACGTAGTAAATTGAACAGTACAGAGATGAGATTCCTGAGAAAAATAGAAGGGAAAACAGTTTTGGACAAGATAAGAAACAAGGTATATAGAGAGACATTGAATAAAAAACCGATAGAAGACATAATAGAAGAAGGACAATTAATAAAGAATGGAAGAGGAGAGAACGACAAAAAAAGTGTACGAAGCAAGAACAGCAAAAACAAAACAGAGAGGAAGACCCAGAAAAACATGGAAAGAAGAAGTGAAGAAAGCACTGAAAAAGAGGGGCTGTAAATGGGAGGAAGCAGGCCACTTAAGCAAAAAGAGAGAAGAATGGAAGGAGATCTGGAAGCGGATACCAATAGAAGAAGAAGAAGAATGAACAAGAAAAGTAAAAACCACCAGCCTTACACCGGAAAAGGTAGATAGGCTAGGATTAAGTAAAGTAAAGTAGATTGTTTTAACGTAGAATCACCGTTGAGGGAGTTATCATTGGCTTCACAACGTTGAGCAAGTTAACGTAGAGTCACTACTTGGGAACCAATTTGGTTTCATAATCACTTACCTTCTGTAAGCCTGATTTACTCCGAAACAAAATTAGACTAGACAAAGAATGATATAGGAAATTATGAGAAATTGAGATTAATAGAATCTTCTTTCATTTGATAATAATTGGAACTGAAGTGAAGATTTTATTGGGTAGTCTAGACAACGAAATAAAGTGAGCAATTCAATTTTTATTGCAACACTGTCTTAAAGGGTGTGCTTTTTTATTTCATTTCCATTATTATTCTTACAATTGCTGAAAAGAATAATTTACAAAATTTTTTGACGTTTCAAAGATGTCGGTTCCGATATATTCTTCGATTACGGTTGTATACTCAATTCCAGCTCTGAAACGAACAACAAAAGTAATGACGCTGATACAAGAAGCACATACAGAAATTCTTCCCTTGAGGCTAATTTACTTTAGAACCATGTAGTTTCGAAAGCAGTAACAATGCCTCACGGAATCGCTATTGCTTCTTTGTAATTTGATTATAATGTCTTTTATTAAACCTGAATACTCCCAAGGTGCACACCAAATTTTTATTACATGGAAATTAATATTCTTAAATAGGAAATGGGAAGAAGTGTTAATAAATAATGTTGATTCGGTCCTGTTGAAGGAGGGTGCAAGTTCGCGAGGAAATAAAAAAATTGTAATAAAAATGGTACCTCAGCTGTTGTTTGCCTCTGGGAGTCTGGAATCGATGAAACTTCTAGAAAGCCGTTATTGTTGCAGATAACAAGATTTAGATGTGTGCTCTTCTGTGTAAGTAGAAGTAAAAAGACAGAAATAGAAGACAGTCGACAGATGCAAAGGTGTGATGAATGTTGTACATTGTCCCTTGTTTGTGTCGCGAATCAGATTTAAGTTTTCCACTTTGTTTCCAAACTAAACTGCGATGTAAGTAAAAATAAGAATTACGTAAGATATTCAAATCTACGTCATCGGTAGTGACGTCTACGTTCTGTAGGGTACGCACATCGCTCGACAGTCTTTTTTATTTTATTTTGTCGTCTGGTCAATTCCAGAATCTCTCTATATTCAATACCGACGTTACATTGAAACCGAAAGCCTGGGGGAGCTCCAGCCGAGCTGCAATTCAGTTCGAGACGAACGTGAATGCGTAGAGGAAGAGGCCCTCTCAGGACGAAGAAGGAAACATTTTACACAAACTTCTAAATCCATCTCCTGAAAGATTTTTCTTGTTGGCTGTAGAGATGTAAAAATATTGCTTTAGGAAGATATATCAAGTTTTATTTACATTCGTGGTTACCCGGGGCGCCACGTAATTGTCTACACATTTTAATTATAAATTAAATGATGTAGAAGCCAAACTAAAATATTTATTTGTGTTTCAGGTCAAGAAACCCTCCCAGCATCCATTGGTAAGTACTTTTATGATTTCCCAATATCCCCCCGGATTCAGAACACCCGAAAATGATGTTTTTAATTAAAACCCTGTAACAAAATCTAATCTACGTCCATCGACTACCAAACGCGGTGTATTTGGTGTGATGAACAAAACGGAAAGTGCTGATCCACCCCTTTTAATCCGTTTATACATGGTGGAAAATTGCCACATTTTGTTCTCAATTTATACACTACCCTTTCTGACCGGTCCGTTTCGCCGCCATTGGGGTTAAATTACTTTTGACAGTTAAAAATCGCAGGAACGGATTTTTGTGTATTGTTTCGACTGTTGTGTGGATTGTAAATGATGAGTGCATTAGAGAGTGAATTAACACTTACAAGTGAAGTTAGTTTTTATTCAGGCTTTTTTTGTACTTTTTTGTATTTTTTTGTGAGGTTGGAGGTTGTCTTGGTGAGTGGATAATCTTTACACGTCAGACTGACATTTGCATACTGACGTTCAGCGATTTACTACATTCTAGAGCGGCTTTTTCAGCTTTCAGCGACTCAGCAGATTTATACAGCTACCAGTTGCTTCATTTTTATTTCCTCGACCCTTAACACAAATAAAAAAGAATTATTGAGACTGCATTAATTTTTGGCCTGATAGGAGGTCATGTCCTGTATTTATCAAAGTTATATAAAGAAAATGAGTAACGGGTGGTCATGTACTGGCCCAAATTGGTCATAAAAATTAAAGTTTTATTTATGCTGATACTAACATCGAAAACCGCATGTCAATATCTTGTGTAACTCCCAAGATATTAAGATAAATATTTTATACCCTAAAATGGGTATGACCCATATCAGTTCGAAATTTAAAGTATGTTAATTCTGTGCACTAATTTTCTGATTCCAATTATGCATAGTTCAGCATTAATTACATTTTGAATTTTTATTTAATTTTCACCCAAAACTGGGTGTGGGAATAAAAAAATCAAGCAGTTTGGGCAAACTTACGAAATACCTTAAAATGATAATTTGATCTTTATCAAAGCTATATAAAAAAAGTACACCAAAAGTAAACAAATTTTCATCCAATAATAATAATTTATTCTAATAAGCTTCAAATTCGCGTCAAACAAATCATTGAATGAATCCCGGACAGATTTGACAACTGTACATAATAATAGTGACACCCGCGGCTAAAGTTGTAACTAAATTTTTATCTACTTTAATAAATTTTAGTTGCCATGTCCCTAATGTCATATATATCTATGAGCATTGTTTCACTTGAAACAAGTAATTGAAAAATTTAATCTTCCACAATCACTGAGCTTGAATTAAAGCAATTTGTGCAAACCTACGAAACAGCAGCTTTTATTTAGTACCAGTTTCAAGCCTGTAAATAGTATAGTTGCTGTGAACTCAGCGTCACGCCAGCCAGCCAGCCAGACAGCCAAAGTGAATATAATAGCGCTTCTTTCCAAAAAATGCGCTAAAAATAGCTTCTTCGAACAACTTTTTACAGTCTGCCATTTTTTCGAACGTAAGGCAAGCATGCAAATTCCTCTAAAAGTCAATTAGCAGACGGTTTAAATGAGCCCTAGAAAAAAACATTTTCAGATAACCTTGTAAATTTATTGTGTAGCTTGGAACACTTTGGCTGTATGGCTGGCTGACTGGCGTGACGCTGAATTCTCAGCAACTACAGCACTTACAAACTTGAAACTGGTACTAAATGAAAGTTAATGTTTCGTAGGCTCACCCAAACTTTTTGATTTTTTCATTCATACACCCAGTTTTGGGTAAAAACCAAATGAAAATTTAAAAGGTTATTCCTGCTGAACTATTTATAAATAAAATCTGAAAATTGTTGCACAGAATGAGCAACATGTCATCAATTAGATTTCATACCCTAAATTTTGAAATTATAGTGGTTTATACCCATTTTAGGGTAGAAACTATTTATCTCAATATCTCGCGATTTACGCAAAATATTGACATGCAGTTTTCGATGTTAATATCAGAATGAATCAAACTTTTATTTTTATGATCAATTCAGGCCAGTACATGACTACCCGTTACTCATTCTTCTGATAGTTCTGGAAGTAATTGCACCAAATTTTCAAGAATGTTTTTTTTTTAAATATAATTTTGATAAAAATTGAGGGTACAGCACATGAACTACCATTAACCAAACAATGAAAAATGTAAGGTCCTTTTGATTTTGGAAAATTGATTTTAAATAACAACAATAAATAGCTTTTTAAAACAACTTTTTACAGTCTGCTATTTTTCCGAACGTAATGCAAGCTTGCAAATTCCACTAGAAGTCAATTGGCAGACGGTTTACATGAGTTCTAGACTAAGGCATATTTAGATAACCTTGTAAATTTATTGTGTAGCTTGGAACAATTTTTACAATAAGATTTTGGTCAATTCGGCAAACTTTTTCAATTTTTCAGTATGCATCAACACCTTGCGGAAATTTTTGAATGCAAATATCATAGGCCTACAGATGTGAGTATCCACCCTATAAATGGCAGTCTGTAAAAATTTCTGCAAAGAAAAAAAACGCTCTTGTATTAACTTTGTCTTGCTGGCTGGCATGACGCTGAGTTCTCAGCAACTACAGCACTCACAAACTTGAAACTGGTAATAAATGACAGCTTATGCTTCGTAGGCTCACCCAAAATACTTAATTGTTCTATTCATACACCCAATTTTGGGTAAAACATTAAATAAAAATTCAAAAGGTAATTCCTGTTGAACTATACATAATTGAAATCTGAAAAATGGTGCATAGAATAAGCAACATGTCAGTTATTAAATTTTATACCTTAAATTTTGAACTGATATGGGTTCGTACCCATTTTAGGGTAGAAACTATTTATCTCAATATCTTACGAGTTACACAAGATATTGACATGCAGTTTTCGATGTTAGTATCAGAACGAATTGAACTTTCATTTTTATGATCAATTTAGGCCAGTACATGACCATCCGCTCCTCATTCTCTTAATAGTTTTGGAGGTAATTGCATCAAGTTTTCAAGAATTTTTTTTTTTAATATAACTTTGATAAAAATCGAATTATTTTTTTAGGGTACAGCACATGACCTTCCATCAGTCGATAACTAAACAATTCATACTAAAAAGTCCTATTGATTTTGAAAAATTGATTTTAGATAACAACAATAAAAAGCTTCTTAAAACTACTTTTTACAGTTTGCTATTTTTCCGAACGTGAGGCAAGCTTGCAAATTACACTAAAAGTTGATCGGCAGACGGTTTACATGAGTTCTACCTTCAGGTAACCTTGTAAATTTATTGTGCAGCTTGGAACAATTTTTTACAATAAAATTTTGGTCGATTCAGCAGCTTTTTTGAATTTTTTTATTATGCATCAACATCTTGTGGGTATTTTTAAATGCAAATTTGTTAACCTAATAGCACTATATATGGAGATCCATTTTAGCGCATTTTTGAGAAAAAAAAAAACCCTATTGTATTATCTTTGGCTGTTTGTTTGGATGGTCTGACGTGACGCTAAGTTCTCAGCAACTACAGCACTTTTATACTTGAAACTGGTACTTAATGAGAGCTGATGCTTCGTAGGCTCACCCAAACTGCTTGATTTTTTTTTTATACACCCAGTTTTGGGTAAAAAATTAAATAAAAATTCAAAAGATAATTACTGCTGAACTATATATAATTGAAATCTGAAAATTGTTGCACAGAATGAGAAACATGTCAGTAATTAAATTTTATACCTTAAATTTCAGATTGATATGGATAAATACCCATTTTAGGGTAGAAACTATTAATCCCAATATCTTGAGAGTTACACAAGATATTGACATGCGGTTTTCTATGTTAGTATCAGAATGAATTGAACTTTTGTTTTTTTGATCAATTTAGGCCAGTACATGACCACCCGTTACTCACAATTCAATAAAACACTATTGTGAAATTCTGGTGTATAGAAATGGAAAGGTGCAACAATTTCAAAATGCTATATTTCCTTTATGTCACATGGACAACTTCGCGAGAATTCTTCCACGTCAGCATTTTCTTTAAAAGCTTATCGCCCAACCAATCACTTTCCGAATTAGCTTTGAGTAAATTCGAGCTTTTCACACGGCAAATTGACATTGATGTTCATTCGTTGATATTTTTTATTTGTATTACAGCAGTCGATACCAATTTTGAATCCTGGAAATTTGAAAAGAAGGGTTTAATGAAATGGATAACCTTTTTTTCGTTTACTATCCTTGAGTAATAATTTATGATTTATGACATTGTCAAAGGTCAGTTTGTCAATTACTCTGCGTAATTTTATTGCGTTGTTTTATTAAAAAAAACTGTCGCACGGTTGAGGTAAAAAATTGACTGTCTAACCTGGATGTTTGTTCAGAAAAAAATGTCTACGCTCTACGATCGATCTTGTTTGTTTTGTTTTGAACTTAAATCAACATTTTTTTCTACTGGAATAGAAACTCAATTGAATATCACAAGAATTGGGTTCTTTTTTTGTAATATTGCAGTCAAAGTGCAGGGTGAAAAATTAAAATGCAAACTGCAATTTAAAATCAAAGCAATCGACTTTGAAGGCTGCAAAGTGAAAAGAACGTAATAATATTAAGTTGTAAAAGCGAGTGACAGATACCAAACGAAGCTTCAACAAAAAAACAATAAATTTTAAGGCGATTTCACTGCAAGTTTGAAAACTTAAAAATGCAAATGCATGAATGCACTTAGAACATTTTCTCTTCGGAGTAATACTCTTAATATAATCGTATTATCGTTACCAGACGAGAAACGTCTGCTCTCCTTTCAACTGAAAGAAGTGTAATGTAAGACATTTTTCAGCAGAAGTGATACACATGCTCACTTTGATATTTTAATTCTCATAAGATACCAAAGAAATCAATTGATTTCAATTTTTTATTATAATAACAAGGTATACTTAAGTCCCTCTCTCTAATATTCTTATGAGAGCACATCATACGTCGAACTATGAGGTACACACTTATTTGATTGGTTGCCGGACGTTAAACACAGCAACTTATCTGAACTCCATGCTCTAAGTCTGTCTGACGAAATTTTCATGAATTTGCGACTTTATTTTAATGAAATATGAACTGAAGTGATTGAAGAAATACATTTCAATGCATTTATCATGTAAGAGGCTTAAAATAAGAGATAAATCAAGTTAATAATATGAATTTGAATGCAATAATTCAAATCCTTAGTTTCGTTACTTGTTTCTTCTGAATGTTAGTTACCTTGGGCATCCGCTAGGTTTTTTTTTTGAGCTAATGAAATCAGGTTTTTTTCAATTAAGTCAAATCGACCGGATTTGACTTAATTTAAGTAATCAGCCTCAAGTCCTCGTTTAGGACAGACGTTAAATTTATTGCTATTTCTTTATTTTACCACTGCAATTTTGTGGGTTTTTCCCAAAGTTTACTTTTGCGTGTGCAAGTCCAAGTTTGGGGATTCTTTTGGGGAAAAACCTTTGCTTCGGCCAAATATTTTGGGGCAATTTGGCCATTTGCGTTATTCGGCGAAGCAGCCCACGTGTTGAAGATTTGCTTAAATTTGTCCAAAACCAAGGCACACGCTGTGGAAGTACCTGATTTCAAACCCTGGACTTTCTAACCTCCTGGAATTCAGTTCAATTAGTTCAATTAGGCCTGAAGGCCAAGATCCAGAAGGCAGACAGATCAATTAGCTAAGCGGTTCAGTTTTGCTTTCTTTGCTGTCAAGACTTTCGTTATTGCTAATTTGTGTGATTAGGCACCACGAATTTAGTTCTTTTTGTTTGTATAACTTTTGTTGCGGTAGGCATTTGTCGTCGCCTTTCTTTTTTTATGCTTCTACTACGTTATGAACGCTACGTTCTGCTGTAAACCAGGTCGATCGATCTCGGGCCTGATTTTCATTTTCTTTGTACTTTTTTTGGAGTAGGTTTATAAGCGTTTTGTTCAGATATTAATTTTCTTGAGACAATTGTTATTACGGTTATTCCACCCTTAAAGTTAAGTGATGGTGGTGCAACTAGCCATTAGTGCTTTTTTACAGCTTTGAGATATTGTTTTATTTTATGTTCTGAGGCATCTCGATTAACGTCGACAGGTCTAATTATCCTAAAATTCAATATTCTACTCGTCCATCCTACCATCTCTTTTTTTTAAAGGTACAGTTAAGTGCCTGGGGACAGGAAAATCTACAATTGCGTGGCGTCCTAGTTTTTGTTAAACTTTAAAATTCATTTTACGTAACATTATTGGTAATTCTTAAAAGAGTTTTTTTTTAATAATTTAGATGATTTCATTTTGATATATTCTTATTATGAATCTTTTTGACAGACTTCGGAAGGCCTTGAAGTCACTAAATCAATTTTAGGTCTATATAATTAGTTAAAAACCATTCATAGACCTTTCTCTCATTGAAACTAGTGTTTAACAAGAATCAAGTAGTAATCTTGATCTTGTCTTGGAATCAAGACAAGACCAAGACAAGAAGTACTTTCTATTTTCCAAAACAAGACAAGAAAGAAATATCAAGAATCAAGACTTCTTTAATTAATTTCTAAAATCTGCATATTCATTAATCTTTTATTGAAAAATTAAAATCTGCTGCGGCCATTATAGTTTTTCCGCGACAGTAAATTTCATGGCCAGTTTCATCACTGTTTCATGAGTTTAGGAATGTCATACCAACTTTCAAAGTGACAGCGTCATTGTCAAAGTGATAGCATCATTTTCAAAGTGACAGCTGTCATTGTCGAAGTGACAGCTGTCACTGTCAAAATGACAGCTGTCATTGTTATGATGATAGATGGCGGCTATATTTTAGTCCTTACAGTATAAGTATTTTCGAAAGTGGAGAGTCTTTTTCTAGATTTTCTGGTTGAAAAAGCTCATTTACAAATTTAAACCTAGCATTTTGATATAAAACTCGAATATTGAATTTCACGGGTTCTCAAATTATTATACTTTCAGACAGACAGGCCGACCAATTTCATTTAGACTTATGTTTTTTTGAATTCAGTAGGGTCAAAAATGTGGAAATTCATCAGAATCTCGAGCATTGCTATACCATATAACAATTAATAATTGGAAAAACTGATTAAAACATCCAAATGACAGGCTTTTCATTCATTTCTATTGGTGGCAATCTTGGAAAACGTTGCTAGAATCGATTCATAACATAACTGACAGGGAGCATAAAGGATAGACACTAACGCTAAACTGAGTGTTCGGAATGGATAAAGCAATAGAGAAAGGAGATGACCCCTTAATGTCAAGATCAAGAAATATCAAGAATTCTTGAGACAAGACAAGAAATGCGTTGCCAAGAAATGGGCAAGACAAGAAATTTTTATTTTCTTGTCTTGAAAATCATGACAAGATAAGAAATGATCATCAAGACAGGAAATCTTGTCTTGATGAAACACAAATTGAAACACATCTTTTTACTTCAAAACTTCAATATATTTGTCAGTATATTATCAGTATTAATCTCCTTAGATTCCTAAACGTATTGTAACGTGCGAAAGTAGCATAATTCGTTACAATGAAATAGGCCTTGAATCCGTCCCTATTGTCTGGGCGGAGCCTGTTATCTCTCTACGAAGAGTCAAGCGACATTCAAGATTAACGTAGAAATTTCTGGATGTTTGGTTTCCGTATATACAAAAGCGAAAAACTTGACTGAACAACAGCGAATAGTGAAATGAAGTGAATATTCAGAGTTTGATAAATAAATAAGTTGTTGAAAATGAATATTGGTGGCTTTGTAGTTAAGGTTTAATAATAGTTAGTAGAAAATGGAATAAACAATTCCTCAAGAGCAACAAACGTCACAGGATCAATGTAAGTAACGCAAGAATTAATTAAGAATTTTTCCCAGTCCTAATGAACAATGTATATTTAAGTCCCTCCCTCTAATATTTTCATGCGAGCACATCATACATCGATCTATGAGGTACACTGATTTGATTGGTTGCTGGATGTTAAACACAGCAATTTATCTGAACTCTATGCTCTAAATCTGTTTAACGTAATTTGCATGAATTTGCTACTTTATTTTAATGGAATATGAACTTATTTCTTTATTGATAATAAAATGAAGACAGTTGAGGCATTTTTCAGTCCAACAAAAGCACATATCAGATTCACTAATGTGTCTTCTTCTTAGTATCTACTTAGAAACATGTCATGGAGATTGAATGGGTTTGTATGAAATGCAGCAAGGCATGAGGGCCCCGCATGATTGAACCGACGATACTAATCACTTAAGATTATATTGGAATGAAAATCTTTAATCATTATTCAGCATAATTCTTCCATTTGATTGCAGCTGGGCAAAAAATAACAATATTTTTTGTTTGTATCATCACTCTCTCTTTCTGGAATCCATTTACGACATAAGGATAAATTTGCGCACTTAACAATGGGGTAGCATCCACCACGGGTCATTCATTTTGTGGGAGCGTTGTGTTGGGATCTGGTGTACCACCGTTGCCGCTTGCCACGTCACTAGACGCAAATATAAATCAGTCTAGCGCAGAAAATCCTACTGGCAGGATCACTATGCACGATTTATTTTCCTGTCTCGTAGTCGTACTTCGCCTTGACGTTTCAATGCCTGTCATTACTTACTGACACAATATCAAATATTTCAGCGATTGATTTTGCTTATTCTTGCGATTTAGATCATATGATTTCATTCTCGGGAACAGTATCCATGGACAATGGACACAATATTTCAGTGACGTCGTCGCTGATTGGCGCGTCGTGTATAAAAGCGACGCCCAACTATTACATGTCAGGGAGACACGTCGCTCGCCAATTTATGACGGGTCAGCCGGCCTTTCAGTTCCGCTTTTCTATGTCCGTATGTATGTCTGTCACCCTGAACACTGAATTCGGAACATTCATTTTTATTCACTGGTTTCATAAAAATTTACGAGGCGCTGAAACAAAATGAGTTTTTTACTTACCTATTCGATTTGGGGATAAAAAAATGGAAGAATCATCTAGATGATGAAAGCGCATTTTTCACAGCTCATGAATGCTTGTTACTTCAGAGATTTCGCAAATTACCATCTCCTACAATTACTGAGCTTGAAATCAAGCAGTTTGAGCAAACTTACGAGACAGCAGCTTCCATTTAGTACTAGTTTCAAGTTGACCATTTGATAGGTACATAATTTATGTATGTATATATATAGTGGCTTGGACACCCCAGGTGGGGTTGCGCCGCTTCTTCTGAAGCTCTCTAGATCCTTTATTTGAGGGGGATCAGTCCTCATCGCCTTGTTCTAAATATTCTGACATATTTCTCTCCATGTCTTCCTATTTTCTGTTTTCTCCTTCCATTTCTTTATTCCTGCTTTACCCAGATCTGCTTCTACTTCTTGTAGCCATTTCGACCTGGGTCTGCCTCTTCTTCTGTTTCCGCCTGGTTCCCATTGTAAAATTGCCCTTACGGTGTCTTCTTCCCTTTTTCTCCATATGTGTCCTAACCATTTCGTCCTCTGTTGTTTTATTTTCCTTACTATATCTTCTCCTTGCAGCTCTATTGTTCTATTTCATGGTTCATTAGTATTCTATATTCGTTTTCTGTCGTTTTTACTAATCCTGTAATAGTTCTTACTATTTTTCTTTCTACTATTCGTAAATCTTCTTCATCTTTTTTGGTCATTGTCGTTGTTTCTGCAGCGTACATTATTATTGGTCTGATTATTGTTCTATAAACTTTTAATTTTGTTTTCTTTGTTAGGTTTTTATCCTTGAGTAATTCTTTTTTTGCGTAAAAGGCTCTGTTCGCTGTTAATATCTTCTCTTGGATTTCTGTTTTCCTGTCTCCATTATTTGAAAGCATAATGCCTAAGTATTTGAATTTATTAACCTCCTCAAACTGCAGGCTACCTATTTTTATATTTCTACTTCCTGATTTTTTTCCTATCCTCATTATTTTAGTTTTGTTCTCATTGATTTTTAGACCCATTTTGTTTCCTTCTGTTACTATTTCTTCGACCATTTCCTTCAATATTTTCCTATTTTTTGTTGCCAATACTATATCGTCTGCGTATGCTATTATTTGTCCGCCTTTAGTTCTGAGTATTCCTTTGTTCAAATTCCTCATCACATATTCTAACGCTATGTTGAACAGAGTTGCTGATAGTGTATCCCTTTGTCTTACTCCTTTGTTTATTTCGAATTCCTGAGTTTCTCCTTTTTGTGTTTTAATTGTGGTTGTTGTTCCACTTAATGTCATCAAGATCAATCGTCTTAGTTTAGCTGTTATCCCAAATTCTTCTAGGGCTTTCATAAGTTTTCCTCTTTTGATCGAGTCAAACGCTTGTTTGAAATCAATGAATAATAAGTCTATGTTCATTTTATATTCATGTGCTTTTTCTATTATCTGTTTAACTGTATGTATAGCGTCTGTTGTTGATCTGCCTTGCGTGAATCCGCACTGATGCTGTCCTATTATGTTTTCTGTTTCTTTCTGGACTCTCTTTTGTATAAGTGTTGACATTATTTTATATGTCGTGTTCAGTAACGTTATACCTCTATAATTTTCGCATGTTTGTTGGTTTTTTCTTTTTTGTGAATTGTGATTATTTGTCCTCTTTCCCAATCCTTTGGCATTTTTTCTGTTCTCCACACCTTCATTATAAGTTTATATATATATTCGTGTAGTTCATCTCCTCCATATTTTATTAGTTCTGTGTTTATTCCATCTTTGCCTGGAGTCTTCGCATTTCGCCTGCTTCTTATTATTTCTCTGACTTCTTCTTCTGTTGGTTCTTCTAATACTCCTTCGTCCGCAATTTCATCTTGTGTTGTAATATCCACGTTTTGTTGCGGGTCTGTTAGCAGGGTTTTGAAGTATTCTACCCATGTTTTCTTATATCGTTCATGGTTTTCTGTTTTGTTGCCTCTTGCGTCTTTTATACAGTAGACTTTTGGTTTGTATGTTCTTTTTTGTTCATTTATTTTTTTATAGAATTGTTTTGAGTTTCTATTCATACTTTCTTTTTCAATATCTGTTATTTTATCGTCTATCCAATCTCTTTTGTTTTTTCTTAGAATTTTACAACATTTCTTCCTCATTTTTTTATAATCTTATCTGTCTTCTATCCTATTTGTATTCATCCACTTCAGTATTGCATTTTTCTTTTTTAATACTATTTCTTGGCACTCTTTGTTGAACCATGTTTTTTTATTTTCTTGTTTTTCTTCTCCTATCCATTTTTTTGCAGCTTGGTTTATACAGTTTTGTATCTTATGCCACTTATTCTCTACATTGTCTTCTTCTTCATATTTTTCTTTGATGTGCTTCTCTATTTCTTCTTCGTACTTCTTCCTTGTGTCTTCATTGCTAAGTTTTTCTATGTTCCATTTAGTTTTCTTGCTTCTGTCCTTCTGATTTCTTCTTACTTTCTGTTTAAGACTTGCTATTACCATAAAGTGGTCTGAATCCGCGCATGCTCCTCTGTATGATCTTACATCTGTTATATCTGATTGTTTTCTTCCTGTGATTAGTACGTGGTCTATTTGTGTCTGGGTTACTTGGTCTGGCGATACCCAAGTTATTTTATGTATTTCTGGATGTTTATGTTTGGTACTACTTATAATCATGTTGTTTCTTGCCGCTATATCACATAGTCTTTGACCGTTGTCATTTGTGTTTTCATGTATTGTATATTTTCCTGCTACCTGCTTTATATGATCTTCTTTTCCTATTTGAGCGTTGAAATCTCCTAATAGTAATAGGGTGTATGTACAAACTCAAAAATACCTTTTAATCTTCATTGTTTAGTTATTGACTAACGGGAGGTCGAGTGCTGTACCTTAAAATGATAATTTGATCTTTATCAAAGCTGTATAAAAAAAATACACCAAGAGTAAACCAATTTTCATCCAATAATAATAATTCATTATAATAAGCTTCAAATTCGCGTCAAACAAGTCATTGAATTAATCCCGGACAGATTTGACAACTGTACATAATAATAGTGACACCCGCGGCTAAAGTTGTAACTAAATTTTTATCTACTTTAATTAATTTTAGTTGCCATATCCCTAATGTCATATATATCTATGGGTATTGTTTCACTCGAAACAAGTAATTGAATAATTTAATCTTCCATAATCACTGAGCTTGAATTAAAGCAATTTGTGCAAACCTACGAAACAGCAGCTTTTATTCAGTACCAGTTTCAAGTCTGTAAATAGTATAGTTGCTAAGAACTCAGCGTCACGCCAGCCAGTCAGACAGCCAAAGTGAATATAATAGCGCTTTTTTCCAAAAAATGCGCTAAAAAAATCTGCCCAGAAATTAATTTATTCTTCGACGGTCTTATTTGACCTCTCAAGTAAACGACGCGGTCTTTTATATAGGCAGAGGGTGGTACGTAGCGTAACATTGCATTAAAGTGCGAATTAATGTACGTATCATGTTGGGCAGTTCATTGTTCCCTTCTCTGGACGTAATTACCGTCAAACCAATCGTTCTCAAATGCGTATAGTCAACTAACGAACCATACCGAATTACTAAACCTCCATTGTTTCATACAAGCCATTATTCGCTACAATACAATAAGAATCACGTGAATTTCATAGATGCTTTGTTAGATATTCATCATTTGTCTTGCAACATCATTTTCCTGAAATATTATATGCTAATGAGTCCTCAAATACTCAAATAAACTCAAATAATTCTAAAATGTCTATCAATTTTTCCTGCAAATCGATTGGAAGTCTTTACTAAATGGTCTGCCAAGTACGTGATTTATTTTTCAATAATTTAATGAAACGTAATTTTGAGAATATCTGGCGGCAGCGATAAATCGACTCTAATATTTAGTGATAAAAACAAACAGAAATAAAAATAATAACGACATAGAAATGATTAATACATTGGCAACATGACTCCGCTTTTCAAGCTCATAAATCAAGCACCACGAGACTTGAAAGTATTAAATACTTTGGTGAAAAATAATAGATACGTCAGCATTAAAATCGCCATTATTTACCATCGATATGAAACTTTCCAGTATATGAAATTCTTAAGATGTCATGTATAACAAATTTCCTATTTATAAACATAACTTGCAGTCAACAGTCAAAGAAGGTTACTTTCAAAGAGATGGACAAACATCAAAATAAAAGTCGGGATGCTTGATTTACATACTGATATATTCTGTGAATATGTGTTTGCATCTGTATGCGGTGACCAGTCACGAATCGAGGCCTTACAGAGAGGCTTATCGCTATGGAAACTCCTCATTTGCCGTCATGTCATGTCGGATTTGGCATTTGACGTATCTGTAATCTACTGTTCGATATTCTGTGGAGCTTTGGGCGACTCTATTATATTTTTTACCTACTGAATTTATTCTTCATCATTTTCAGAACGCATTATGTCATAGTGATTGTGAGAAATTTGAAACTGCCGAGAACTGGACAGAGCTCCAACCAATAGATTGATCACATTTTAAAGGAGTGTATTTGAAGTCCATTAAGAAATAGAGAGGATTTTCAGAGAGTGGTTACCCAATATTTCTCTAATGTTGTTTTTTTCAGTGTAATCAATACTTTTATACATCTTGCAAATCTCGACAAAATGCTCGCCGAAAAGAAATATGACTTCAAGGACAGATCGTTCTATGTATTTGCCCTTCATTCTCTAAATTCTTTATATTCTATAAATTTTCTATACACTTCATGAATCTAAACTCCCTAAATTCTCCTCACTCCCAAAATTCTCTTTATTCTCTGAATTCTCTATATTCCCGTCATTCCCTAAATTCTCTATATTCCCTTTTAAAATTCTCTATATTTTCTGAGGTCTCTAAATTCTTCATGTTCTCTAAACTTCGTATATTCCCTTGACCCGTCAAATTCTCTTTATTCTCTTAATTCTCCATATTCCCTTAATTCTCTTGATTCCCTGAATTCTCTATATTCTCTTTATTTTTTGAATTCTCTATATCTTCAAGCTTTCTGAATTATTTGTATTCTCTAAGCTTTCTATATTATTTTATCCCCTAAATTCTCCTTATTCACAAAATTCTCTTCATCCTCTGAATTTTCTATATTCTCTTCATTCTTTGAATTCTCTACATTCTCTTTTAAAATTCTTTATATTTTCCAAGTTCTCTTAATACTTCATGTTCTCTGAATTTCCTATATTCCCTCGACTCTCCAAATTTTCTAAATTTCTCCATATTATCTTTACTCTCCAATTTCTCCATATTCTTTATATTCTCTTTATTCTCTATATTATTTATATTTTCTAAGCCTTTCAAATTCTTCGTACTCTTTATACTTTCTATATTATTTTGATCCCCCAAATTCCCCTTTTCCTTGAATTCTCCTCACTCTCTAAGTTTTCTATATTCTCTTCATTGCCAGAATTCTCTATATTCTCTGAATTCTCCATATTTTCTAAGCTTCCTGAATTCTTTATATTCTCTAAACTTTCTGTATTATTTCTATGCTCTAAATTCTAAGCTTCCTGAATTCTTTATATTCTCTAAACTTTCTGTATTATTTCTATGCTCTAAATTCTTTTCATTCCCTGAATTCTCTTTACTCTCTGAATTTTTTGAATTCTTTTCATTTCTTGAATTCTCTTTTATAACTTTCTATATTTGCTGAGTTCTTTAAGCTTGCTATATTCTCTTTATTGTCAAATTTATCTTTATTCTCTCTATTCTCTCAATTTTCTATATTCTCATCATTCTTCTAATTTTCTAAACTTACTAAATTCTTTGTATTCTCTAAACTTTCTATATTATTTTTATCCTCTAAATTCCCTTTATTCCCTAAATTCTCGTTATCTTTTGAATTTTCTATATTCTCTTCATTCCCTGAATTCTCTATATTTTTTAAGTTCTCTAAATTCATCATATTTTCTGAGCTTCCTATATTCCCTCAACTTTCTAAAATCTCTTCATCTTCTAAATTCTCCATATTCTCTTTATTCTCCAACTTCTCTATATTCTGCTTATTCTCTGGATTCTCTATATTCTCCAAGCTTTTTAAATTCTCTGCACTCTCTAAAATTTCTATATTATTTTTATCCCCTAGGTTCTTTGTATTTCCTAAATTCTCGTTATCCTCTGGATTTTCTATATTCTCTTAATTCCCTGAATTCTTCATATTATATTTTGCGATTCTCTATATTTTCTGAGCTCTCTGAATTCTTCATGTTTTCTGAACTTCCTATATTTCCTTAACTCTGCAAGGGATCTTCATTTTCTGAATTTTCCATATTCTCTCCATTCTCTAACTTCTCCATATTTTTCAGGCTTTCAAATTATTTGTATTCTCTAAACTTAGTATAATATTTTCATTTCCTAAATTCTCTTTGCTCTCTTAATTCTCTTTACTTTCTGAATTCTCTATATTCTTTTCATTCACCAAGTTCACTATAGTCTCTTCAGAAAATTCTCTATATTTGCTGCGTTCTTCAAACATGCCATATTTTCTTTATTCGCTAAATTTTTTTCATACTCTTTATTCTCTAAATACTCTATAATCTCTTAAGCCTCTGAATTCTCTATATTTTCAAAACTTTCTAAATTCTTTGTATTCTCTCAGCTTCTATATTATTCTTATCCCCTAAATTTTCTTTATTCCCTAAATTCTCGTCATCCTCCGAATTTTCCATATTCCCTTCATTCCCTGAATTCTCTATATTCTCTTCTAAAATTCTCTATATTTTCTGAGGTCTCTAAATTCTTTATGTCCTCTGAATTTTCTATATCCCCTTAACTTCCCAAATTCTCCATATTGTCTTTATTCTCCATGTTCTCTTTATTCTCCCGCTTCTCTATATTTTCTCCATTCTCTAAATTTTCTATATTTTGTAAGTTTTCTAAAATTTTTGTATTCTCGAAACTTTCTACATCATTTTCAACTCCTTTATTCTATCTATTCTATAAATTCTTGCTACCCTCTGAATTTTCTATATTTTCTTCATTCCCTGAATTATCTTTATTCTCTTCTGAAATTCTCTATATTTGCTGAGTTCTCTAAGCTTTCCATATTCTCTTTATTCTCTAAATTCTCTTCATTCCTTTTATTCTCTGAATTCTGAATTCTCTATATTCTCCTTATCCTCTGAATTCTCTATATTTTATAAGCTTTCTAAATTATTTGTATTCTTTGAACTTATATATTAATTCAATCCCCTAAATTCTCGTTATCTTCTGAATTTTCTATATTCTCTTCATTCCCTGAATTCTCTATATTTTTTTTGACATTCTTTATATTTTCTGAGTTTTCTAAATTTTTCATGTTCTTCGAACTTTCTATTTTCTCTTAACTCTCTATATTCTCTTTATTTTCCAGATTTTTCATATTCTTTTTATCCTCCAACTTCTCTATATACTCTTTATTCTCTGAATTCTCTAAATTTTTTAAGCTTTCCAAACTCTTTGTACTTTTTAAGCTTTCTATATTATTTTGACCCTTTGAATTTTTTTATTCTTCAAATTCTCTTCACTCTCTGAGTTTTCTATATTCTCTTCATTCCCAGAATTCTCTATATTCTCTGCTGAAATTCTCTATATTCCCTGCTAAAATTCTCTATTTTTTCTGAGTTGTCTAAAATTCTCAAGTTCTTTAAACTGCCTATATTCCCTTAATTCTCTTTATTCTCTGAATCCTCTATATTCTCTTTACTATCCAAATTCGCGTTATACCGTGAATTCTTTATATTCTCTTTATTCTCTGAATTCTCTATATTCTCTAAGCTTTCTGAATTCTATGTATTCTCGAAACTTTTTATTTTTTTTTGATCCCCTAAATTCTCTTCACCCTCTGAATTATCTACATTCTTTTTAATTCCATGAATTCTCTATATTCTATTCGTTCTCTAAATTCTCTATATTTTTCAAGCTTTCTAATTTGTTTTATATTTTCTAAGCTCTCCATATCATAATTCCTCTCTGTTTCCATAATTCTCTATATTCCCTGTATTCTCGAAATTCTCTATATACTCTTCACTTCCCGAATTCTTTATGATACCTTCATTCTGTAATTCTCTATATTCTCTTCATTCTTTGAATTCTCTCTAAATTCTCTATAATCTCCAAGCTCCCTAAATTCTTTACATTCTTTGAACTTTGAATATTCTCTTCATCCTTTATATTCTCTTGATTCCCTGAGTTCTCTAAATTCCCTATATTCTTATTATCCTTGAAATTCTCTTCATTCTCCAAGCCTTCTAGACTCTTTATATTTTTTGAATTTTCCATATTCTCTTTATCCTCTGAAATCTTAATATTCTCGAAATTCTCTATACACTCTTTATTCTCAAAATTTTCTATAATCCCTTTATTTTGTAATTCTCTATATTCTCTACATTCCATAAATTCTCAATTATCTCTTTATGCTCTTAATTTTCTATATTCTCTAAGCTTTCTAGGTTTTTCATATTCTCAAAACCTAGACTCTAATTTACCCGAAAAACATAATTTAAAAGAAGTTGGTCTGTCTGTCGGTCTGTGTGGAAGCGCGATAACTTGAGAACGAGTACGAATTTTCGACTGAAATTTTATATTCAAGTTTTTCATAAAAAATCTAGGTTCAGGTTTGTAGATGAGCTTTTTTCAAACAGTGGTACTAAAACTTTATTGATGGAACTTTTTAGTTTTTTGCGTTTATTTTATAAACGGTAGTATTTATCATAAAATATGAAATAACTAAAATTAATCTATGAATGATTTGGCACAATATTCACAAGAAACATTTTTCTAAATCATCAGCAGTTCATTTGTTATAATCAAAATTTGAATAGTTATAAAATTCGTTATATTTTTATGAACCAAAGAAATAATGAGAATCATAATGTGGAGCTGACATCACAAGCAAACGTTCGTCAATTGTTTCTTTTTCAAATGAGTAATTTGGCTCCATCATGTTTGATCAATCAAATTAAAGATCTTGTGGAGATAATTCTAATAGAAGTGTCAAACGATTGTCAATTTTTTCTCCATCCGTATCTTTAAGTATTGTAATAACGACAGTAAATATTATTTCTGTCACGTCTAAATACCATAGTACTATTCCTGGTATGTTTTTATCAGTCATCGCTCTCTTGATGTAAACAACAACAAATCCTTATCTCTTTTGTGGAGTGCATTCGAACATGAACATCCCACTCTCTGTGCACATACCACTCGATGCTTTTTGCTTTCTTTCTGCCCTTATCAAGTAGTCGCACAACTGCCTTGATCCATTCTGATAACCACACTACTACACCGAAAAGCAGCCTCTTACACTAATTATGCGCTTTTCTAGTTTTAATTAATTATGCAGTTTCTTTGATCTCTTTGCGATTAGAGTCCACAGCAGACATGATCTTACTAAAGATCGCATTTAAATGGACAAAGGGTTATTATCATATCTTAGGTTTGGAATTTATGCATAATTTCATGACTTCACACTTTTTAGACTTTAAATATGGTCAAGTTTGTGTTCTGTTTTAGCCTCATCTCCATAAAATTTCCTGCAATTCCAAAAACTTTTTCTGCTTGAATGTTTATTATTCAATCCGCAGACTTTTTATAATTCCTCTCACGTTATTTGTTCGCAATCTGAGTCTCTGGGGTCACCTCCTTCATTTATTTAACAGGATACATCTCAGACATAAATAAGCAGAGCCCCAGGACAAGGGCACCCACAAAAACTTAAAAATAAACTCTTGAAGATTTAAAATATCAGAGGATTATCATTTCACGTACGACGTACGAGAGTACGGCTCTTGGGTTTGGTTTTTGTATCTGCAAACGGCCAGACTCAGCAGAAAACAGACGGACAACAGACTGGAGAACAGACGTTGAGATTACAGTGTCTAGCAAGTTTCGAATGTGAAGTGACTCTTCAGAAATACTTTGCACGTGATGCAGACAAGAACAAGTGCTTCCGTCTGAGTGAAGTTGATAAGATGGAAAACAGTAATTGTAAAACAAATCTTCTATTCAAACCGAGGACTCAAATAGGATTTCCAACCATTTCTCTGCAGCAACATCAGATTGTTTCAGATAATTGTAAATTTATCTTGCAGCTTGTTGATTTGATAATTCATAAATTTAGCGGTGAATTGAACACGGCCCGCGACAAAGACGAAAAGACGTGACTAGGTAGTAAGTGACGATAGTTCTCGCGGTATGCATTCATTGTGCATCCGTCGTTAGAATACGCTTTTAATTATAATTCGCCAGAAGATTAATTAAACATTAAACAGGCGAGAGCTAACGACTCAATTATTAAAGAGGATCTATTATGAAAATTGCTAAGTGGTCGTGTAAAATGAAATTACTTGAAAACTGGCAACGGTGGAGGAGTGGCGGATGATGGCTGCAATGGAGGTGGAGGTTTAATGAAATTTATGTCATCGTGCACTGCACACGATGCCTTCGCCGTTCGCTTCTTACTACAACAAAAAGATTTTATAATTAACTCAAGAACTACGAATCGGAATATAATTATCCTCACTTTGAACTATAAATCTGACTTCTAACATTTTTAGTACTCATTTGTCAAGAATATTTCAATGATCTAGACATGTTTTCAAGGTTTTTTTTAATTAAATTCTGTATATTTGTTTATATTTTCTAATGTTTCGACTCTTTGTCTACGTTTAGTTCCAGTTGTCAAATATTTCGAAGGTGCAGAGTCCCCATAAACACAAACTAAATGATGTAACTGATTGCAAATTTTTCATCATTCATTCAAAAGTTGGGACTTTACTAGAAACCAGAATTGATCAAAAAAGGCAAGCTTTATAGAGAAGTTATTCTCCAGCATAATGATGCTCTGCACATTTTGCCCCAGAAACAGATAATTTGTAGGAGTTTTCGCTGGTTTACTTTGTGTCATCTCTTTGTAGCCCATATTTGGTCCTAATTGACCATTTTCCAAAAAATGGAAGAATCATCTAGATGATGAAAGCGCATTTTTGACAGCTCATGAATGCTTTTTACTTCAGAAATTTCGTAAATTACCATCTCTCACAATTACTGAGCTTGAAATCAAGCAGTTTGGGCAAACTTACGAAACAGCAGCTTCCATTTAGTACTAGTTTTAAGTTGACTATTTGATAGGTACATAATTTATAAACGTACAAACTCAAAAATACCTTTTATTCTTCATTGTTTAGTTATTGACTGATGGGTGGTCAAGTGCTGTACCTTAAAATGATAATTTGATTTTTACCAAAGCTATATAAAAAAAATACACTACAAGTAAACAAATTTTCATCCAATAATAATAATTCATTCTAATAAGCTTCAAGTTCGCGTCAAACAAGTCATTGAATGAATCCCGGACAGATTTGACAACTGTACATAATAATAGTGACAGCCACGGCTAAAGTTGTAACTAAATTTTCATCTACTTGAATAAAATTTAGTTGCCATATCCCTAATGTCATATATATCTATGGGCATTGTTTCACTTGAAACAAGTAATTGAATAATTTAATCTTTCACAATCACTGAGCTTCAATTAAAGCAATTTGTGCAAACCTACGAAACAGCAGCTTTTATTTAGTACCAGTTTCAAGTCTGTAAATAGCATAGTTGCTCAGAACTCAGCGTCACGCCAGCCAGCCAGCCAGCCAGCCAGCCAGACAGACAGCCAAAGTGAATATAATAGCGCTTTTTTCCAAAAAATGCGCTAAAAAAATTGTTATTAGACTTGAAAGGATGTCTGTAGTGGTACAGAAGCTGAAAAGGACTACAAAGATAGGAATGTTTGAGCCTTGTATTGAAAAAGCGTACAGAGCACTTGTAATCAACAAGAAACAAGAATTGATTAAAAAGAGACAAGCTTCATCAAGGAGTTGTTTATCAGCATAATGGTGCTCCTGCTCATTCTGCCTCAGAAACAGATAAAATTGAGGAAGTTACTGCTAGGATATTTTGAGTCATCCTTTTATAGACTAGATTTGGCCCTTTTTGATCATTCTTCAATTTTAAAATTGTAATTGGACCTCAAAGGAGGCCTTTGAAAAAGACTATGTTTGGACCTCTTATTAGAGCCCAGTCCCATCATCCTTCTAAAAAATAATATCACAATTCCAAATTTAAAGTGCATATTATTAGCGCAGCAGGAATGATTTGAATGGTAACCACTGGTGAACTACAAACGCAATACCATTGAAAAATATTTTGTTAGTTACTTTAAAACAAGCAAAATCAAATATTGTTTACTGGTTTGAAATACCTGTACTAGTTTTTGATTTATAGCTCGTAGAAGAGTACAGCAGGAATTACATTTTCTCAAAAATCAATTAATTCATTGTTTCTAATGCAGACTCTTCGAAAGACAGTCAAAACGTCTAAAAAAAAAAATATACAGAATACAAACCAAACAAACCTTTCAATTAATAATAACAGACACTTTCAAGTATTTTTCATTGTAATCAAATCTGAAAGGAGGCCTGAAGAAGAATAAGCTTTTTGAAAAGGAATGAAAAAAGGTTTGGACCTCGTATTGGAGCACTATCTCGTCATCCTTCAAAGAAAAAAAGCAAAACAGTTCCGGTTGTAAAAGGGATATTATAAGCGCAGCAGGAATAATTTGAATGTTAACCACTGGTGAACTACAAACGCAATACCAGTGAAAAATACTTTGTTAGTTACTTCAAAGCAAGTAAAATCAAATATTGTTGACTGTTTTGAAATACTTGTACTGGTTTTTGATCTTTAGCTCGTAAAAGTGTACAGCAGGAATTACATTTTCTCAAAAATCGATCAATTTATTGTTTCTGATGAAGACTTCCGAATAGAAGGTCAAAACGTCAGAAAATATTACTAAATATACAGAATACAAACCGAATAAACTTTTAATTAATAATAACAGACAGTTTCAATAATTTTCCATTGTGATCAAACCTGAAGAAAGGCCTGAAAAGTATCTTAAGCTTCTTGAAAAGGACTAAAAAAATGTTTGGACCTCGTATTGGAGCACTATATCGTCTTCTTTTCAAAAAAAAGAAACAAAAAGTTTCGGACTTATTATTAGCCCAGCAAGAATATTTTGAATGCTAACCACTGGTGAACTACAAATGCAATACCAGTGAAAAATATTTTGTTAGTTACTTCAAAATAAGTAAAAGCAAATACTGTTTACTGTTTTGAAATACCTGTACTAGTTTTTGATTTATAGCTCGTGAAAGAATACAGCAAGAATTAAATTTCCTCAAAAATCAATCAATTCATTATTTTTGATGAAGACATCAAAGAATATAATGGAATATACAGAAAACAAACTAAAAAAACCTTTTAATTAATATTAACAGATAGTTTCAATTATTTTTGATTGTAATCAAACCTGAAAGGAGGCCTGAATAAAATAAAAGGACTTAAAAATGTTTGGACGTCGTATTGGAGCACCATCTCGTCATCACTTAAAAAAAAAGCGAAACAGTTCCGGTTATGAAGGGGATAAACTACAAACGCAATACTAGTAAAAAATATTTTGTTAGTTACTTTAAAACAAGTAAAATCAAATATTGTTTACTATTTCAAAATACCTGTACTGGTTTTTGATTTATAGCTCGTAAAAGAGTACAGCAGGAATCAAATTTCCTTAAAAATCAATCAATTCATTGTTTCTCATGAAGACTCTTGGATAAAGAGTCAACACGTCAAAAAATACAGATGAATATACTGAATTCAAACCAAAAAACCTTTTAATTCATAACAGTAGACAGTTTTAAGCATTTTTTTATTGTAATCAAGCCTGAAAGAATGCCTGGAAAGTAGAATAAGCTTTTTGAAAGGACTGAAAAATGTTTGGACCTCGTATTTGAACAATATCTCATCATTTTTTCGAATAGAAAAACCAAACAGTTTTGGATTTGAAGCGGATATTATTAGCCCAGCAGGAATGATTCGAATGTTAACCACTGATGAGCTACAAACGCAATACGAGTGGAAAATATTTTGTCAGTTACTTCAAAACAAGTAAAATCAAATACTGTTTACTGCTTTAAAATATTTGTACTAGTTTTTGATTTATAGCTCGTGAAAGAGTACAGCAGGAATTACATTTTTTCAAAAATCCATCAATTCATTATTCCTGATGGAAATTCTTGGATAGAGTCGAAACGTTAAAAAATAATAATGAATATACAAAATTCAAACCAAAAAACTTTTAATTAATAATAATAGACAGTTTCAAGCATTTTTTATTGTAATCAAACCTGAAAGAAAGCCTGAAAGATAGCATAAGCTCACTAAAAAGGATTAAAAAAATGTTTGGACCTCGTATTAGAGCACTATCTCGTCGTCCTTCCAAGAAAAAAAAAAACAAAAAAAGTTCCGGATTCAAAGGGGATATATATTAGCCAAGCAGGAATAATTTGAGTGCTAACCACTCGTGAACTACAAATGCAATACCAGTGAAAAATATTTTGTTATTTACTTCAAAATAAGTAAAATAAAATAATGTCTACTGTTTTGGAATATCTGTACTGGTTTTTGATTTATAGCTCGTGAGAGAGTACAGCAGGAATTACATTTTCCCAAAAATCAATCAATTCGAAGTTTCTGATGCAGATTGTTGGATGGAAAGTCGAAACGTCAAAAAATATATATAAATATACAGAATTCTAACCAAAAAACTTTTAATTAATAATAATAGACAGTTTCAAGCATTCTTTATTGTAATCAAATCTGAATGGAGGCCTGAAAAGTATCTTGAGCTCCTTAAAAAGGACTAAAAAAATGTTTGGACCTCGTATTGGAACACTATTTTATCATCCTTTCAAGAAAAAAAACAAAACAGTTCCGGATTCAAAGGGGGTATTATTGGTGCAGCAGGAATAATTCGAATACTAACCACTGGTAAACTACAAACGCAATACCAGTGAAAAATATTTTATTAGTTACTTCAAAAGAAGTAAAATCGAATATTGTTTACTGTTTTGAAATACCTGTACTGGTTTTTGATTTATGGCTCGTAAAAGAGTACAGCAGGAATCAAATTTTCGCAAAAAATTAATCAATTCGTTGTTCCTGATGAAGACTGTTAAATCGAGAGTCGAAACTTCAAAAAATATTAATAAATATGCAGAATTTAAATCAAAAAAATCTTTTGATAAGTAATAACAGACAGTTTCAATGTTATTTTTTATTTCGATAAAACCTGAAAAGAGCCTTTCACTGTAGCATAGGCTTTTTGAAAAGGACTAAAAAAATGTTTGGATCTCGTCATCCTTCCAAGGAAAAGAAACAAAATTGTTTCGGATCCAAAGAGGATATTATAAGCGCAGCAGGAATAATTTAAATGCTAACCATTGGTGATCAACAAACGCAAAACCAGTGAAAAATATTTTGTTAGTTATTTTAAAACAAGTAAAATCAAATACTGTCTATTGATTTGAAATACCTGAATTTGTTTTTGATTTATGGCTCGTAAAAGAGTACAGCAGGAATCACATTTCATCAAAAATCAATTAATTCATTGTTTCTGACGAGAACTGTTGGATAGAGAGTCTATACGTCGACAAAAATGAATAAATATACAGATTACAAATCAAAAAAATCTTTCGAAATATATTGACCGACAGTTTAAATTATTTTTCATTGTAACCAAACCTAAAAGAAGGGCTAAAAAAATGTTTGGACATCGTATTGGAGCACGATCTTGTCATCCTTCCAAGAAAAAAAAGCCAAACTGTCCTAGATTTAAAGGGGATATATATTAGCGCAGCAGGAATGATTTGAATGCTAACCACTGGTGAACTGCAAATGCAATTCCAGTGAAAAATATTTTGTTAGTTAATTCGAAACAAGCAAAATCAAATATTGTTTACTGTTTTGAAATACCTGTACTGGTTTTTGATTTATAGTTCGTAAAAGAGTACAGCAAGCATTATATTTTCAATCAATCAATTTATTGTTACTGATGAAGACTTTTGAATAGAGAGTCCAAACGTCAGAAAATATTACTAAATATACAGAATACAAACCTAATAAACCTTTCGATTAATAATAACACACAGTTTCAAGCATTTTTCATTGTAATCAAATCAGAAAAGAGGCCTGAAAAGTGGAATAAGCTTTTTGAAAAGGACTGAAAAAATGTTTGGACCTCGTATTGGAACACTATTTCGTCATCCATCCAAGAAAAAGAAACAAAACAGTTCCGGATCTAAAGGAGGTATTATTGGCGCAGCAGGAATAGTTTGAATGCTAACCACTGGTGAACTACAAACGCAATACCAGTGAAAAATATTTTATTAGTTACTTCAAAACAAGTGAAATCAAATACTGTTTACTGTTTTGTAATACCTGTACTAGTTTTTGATTTATAGCTCGAAAAAGAGTAAAGCAGGAGTAACATTTTCTCAAAAATTGATCAATTTATTATTTCTGATGAAGGCATCAAAAAATAAATAAATATACCATTTAATTGTGTTACAAAAATTCGTCTGACGTCTTTTTTTTTGTACAATTGTTTTCCCATTGCATACCCATGTCGCCATCTATGTAGCAGATTCGCACTAATTTGTAAAATAGTACGTTCGTCCGACACATGATTGAAGCGCTCTCTTGGGGAGTCGACGCGTCTGTTTCTTCCTCGCTCTCTTGCTTCCGAGCTGTTGTTGCAGACGTTTGTTTTTGAGTAGTCTTGTGATTTTTCTTGTTGTTCTAAATTTGGTGATTATTTTATTTAATTAAAATCAGTGTTATGATTTTGTAAGTATTTCGTTTATTATTTTGTTCACGTATTCCAAATTTAGTATTATTTTTCGAGTGATTTCGTTTGAGGCGACCCGCATGGTTAACCTTTTGTTTTCCAAATTTATTTCTTTCATCCTTAATTATTTGTTAGTTTTTTGTGTTCAGCACCTTTTTATTACCTTGAAACTTTTATACCAAATTGATATTTTTGTTCTAAATTTATTTTTTTTCTAAATTTTACAATAGCGTATGCAATAGCCGTTCCGGTCGTAGGAACTGGTCTTTTCCTCCTTGGGAGGTTATTATTGTTTGTTGTCCTTCCTCGGGAAGATTCGTTTAACTATTTCTGATGTTTTGTATTCAGATTAGTTTTGATAATTATTACTATTGATAGTGTTTCGTACACATGTCTAGTTGCTACCTGCCCTAGTTTACCATACTTTTCCGCCTACAAGAGTAGACATTCCTTTTTGTAATTTACCGGTTTTTTTTTTGTATTTCTGTTTTAAATTTTTTTTACTACCAAACGCGATCAGGCGGATATCGATTCGGTGATACGCGATTTTTTTTTATATAAACACTCGAAGTAATAAAACCTACGAGATTTGTGGCTATCTTCGTTCCTCCCTTTACCTTTCCTCACCTAAGTATGTGTGCAGTATGAATGATTAGTGAAAGTGGTTGATAATACATAATTTAACTATATTTTGGATCCAACGCGTTGCGGATTTGTCATTCAACAACTCGTAGTTTAGTTTCTTACGTTGTTTTTGTAGTTTTTTGTTTCCAAAGCTTAAAATATTTTGTTGTGGGCTTTAGTTCCCGTTTTTAAGCTGGAAAATCCTACGAGTTTGTGAAGATTGATCCAATTTTTTTAGTAACGAACCACGTTCGTAAATTTATCGACTCGACGCTAATAAATCCTTTTTCTTGTCCTGCTAGACTTTGTATTTTCTGTGTTTTTCTTCTCTTTAATGCTCAGCGTAGTTTTTTTACTTTGTAAATTTTTAGTGCACTATTTCAAATCAGACAAATAAATAACATACTGATTATTTTATTTAACTAACTAAATTTTACAGTTTATTCGTTTTTTTAATTGAATCTAAATTTATTCATTCAAGTTTAACGCTTCACGTTTGAAGAGAGCTCTCGAATTTTTTTATAGGAACCTCCTGTTTCAGTTGAATTGGATACTGGTTGGGTTGTTTGTTTTCAGTGTAAACTGCTAGGAATCTTAGGGACCTGTGGCCACTTGAGACTAGTTTTTGACCAACTTCAAGTTAAGAAAAACATCAACACGTCTACGAAATAAAGAAGAACATTAATATCTCCCGAAGTTGACGACCAAGCGCACGGCCAACCTTAACACCTTCAAGGACCGTTGGGTATTTATCAAAGCCCTATAAGACGCAAGATCAACTTTACTTAATTCAGGGAACGTTCTTGTCTGACGTTGTTTTTGTGGCTACCAATTCGACATCTATCTTCTCTGCCGATACTAGTCTTGAGTTCCGCCTGAAGAGGATATTTAGCTAGTTTTTGTAACGTAATTTTGAACGTCTGTGACGTGCTCTCCAGTTCCCTTTTGGCTGTTGCAGTGAGATTTTTTTGTATAATAGCTTCAATCATTTTCGTAAGTTACAAATTTTTTGAATTATAATTTTGGAATTCTTTGCTTGAAATTAATAATAATTTTATTTATAATTGATTTCGACGTCTATGCTTTATTTCTTTTTTGCTGTCGCTATTGTCTCCCAGAATAGTACCTTTTTCTCCTTTGATCATTTCCTGGGAGTGGCGCCCATTTCCTATTTTTCAGGTAAAATATTTCTGGTGCCCTTATTAATAGCTAGCCTGGGTCTTCACTTACAAGGTAGGATATTCCATTACTTAAATTTAGTGTCAATCAGCAGTACATTAAGTTTTTGCCACCAAATAGTGAAGAAACATTACCTTTTTTAATTTCCTACTGCCACCTTGGAAATAGGAAAAGGTACAATTGATAATAATAGACAGTTTAGATTATTTTTCATTATAATCAAACCTGAAAGTAGGCCTGAAGAGTAGCATAAGCTTCTTGAAAAGGACTAAAAAATGTTTGGATCTCGTATTGGAGCACTATTTCGTCATCCTTCAAAAAGAAAAAACAAAACAATTCTGGATTTGATTGTAAATCAATATTCGTCGTTGTTATTTGGAAAAACATCCTAAAAAGATACCTGCAGTGCCTAGCAAAGCTCCTGCTAGGCTCAATTTTATTGTGAATCATTATTCGCAGTTGTTGCTCCGAAAAATGGCCCTAATAGATGTATTCAGCGTCTAGCATGAATCCAGCAGACCCATTTTTTTGTGAATCACTGTTATAATTATTATTTTGGAAATCATTATTAGCAGGAATCTGCAGGATGTCCAAATTTTGTTGTTGTTACTTTGAAAAATGTTCCTAATGGGAATCTGCAGCGTTCATGAGTTTGTGAATGAAGTATTTTTGACGAATATTTCGTCGCAGATGTATCTTGCATAATTCTTCTTGCAGGAACATTTAACTTCACGGGTGTCGCTGCACGTGAATAATAGCCACACATAAAGTGAAGTGCAACAATCGCATATTGATAGCATGCAACATTTATGTATTCGCTCACGTCTAGTGGAGCTATTAAGCAGTTGTAAATTTCCATCGCTGAACGATGTACGATCCATAATTCAGATGAACATTTCCTAATGTCCCACACACTCTGCGCGAACGTGCTGAAGCTCACAAATAATTTCGCGAAATTCCTTAAACAGAGATGGAATCAAAATCACTGATTTCCCAAAGATTACTGGTGAGAAAAGGTGAGAATGAATTTATATGGCAGCAGGAAGCTATAAAGTTGTAAAACATGTTTAATTTCCTGCTTGGGACTAAATTTATACATTTGGAACTTGCTTATCGCAAATTTTGTTGGATGGGAGGTTTTTCATGTGGAAATAAAAATAATCTCACATCCGTGATTAATTAGTATCAATTAAGAAATATTTCACGCATCGCTGAAACAAAAACAAAAAAACTGAAAGTAGCAAACGATTAATCAGTAAATAAGGTTTCCGATGTGCGTGTACGCGGCATGTGTACACCGGAAACGATCCAGACCGCGTCGTTCGATGATAATGACCGGGAAACCACGGCCAGACACTGACAACATGGACATGGATTGTGGATGATGGCGGGGGCGATAGTCAGTTGTCAGGTGTAGCGGAACAGACGACACGCTCGCTACTTAGCAAACATGAACAAGGAAACGATCTAAAATGACATCAAGAATAACGCTGACACTTTTGTTGGCTTTTCATGACATCACAATGGCTTCGTCAATTTCTTTCCGCGTATGGAAAATAAATGAGCATTTGTCTGCGACGACAATAGATTTTATTGCTATATAACCTCATAAAAAATTATTATGTAATGCACAGAGAAAATTGAGGGACAGTTCAAGCTTATTATAACGTGCAAGTGAACCTTAAATTATCTATTGTCCTGCCAACGTGTGTCAGCCATCATCACAAGGACTGTTACCCTTATTGCATCCGATTGTGCGTATCTCGTCTGGATTCCGAAACACTCACAAAAACGACTCCAATCATTCCTACAAGGGAAGCTATCTTTATGTGAAAGGAAGCATTGGGGAGCCCCATGTCGAGACAGATAGACCTATGTCCGGTGAAATGAATCGAACAAGAAATCGACACCTACAGCAACCTACAGCAGTTGGACTTGTTCAGCACAAAAGGGAATCTTTCATGAATCCAGGGGAAACAAAGAATTGGAAAGGAGTTATTCTCTCTTACAAGATACCTGAAATATCAACGAAAGGACAAAATTCATTTCGAATTGAGAAAATATAATTCCTGCTGTACTCTTTTACGAGCTATAAATAAAAAACCAGTACAGGTATTTCAAAACAATAAACAATATTTCATTTTACTTGTTTTGAAGTAACTAACAAAATATTCTTCATTGATATTGCCATTGTAGTACACTAGTGGTTAGCATTCAAATTATTCCTGCTGCGCTAATAATATCTCCTTCAAATCCGGACGCTCTGCAGATACCTGCTATAAGGATGTTTTACAAAATAACAACGATGAGAGTGATTAACAAGAAACTGGGCTTGTAAGAATCATACTGGATGTTACAGATAGCTACAAGGGCCATTTTTTGGAGTATCAACTGCGTATAGTGACATACAAGAAAATTAGGCACAGCAGGATCTTTTCTGAGTGCTGCAGATACCTGATAAGGATGAAAATAAATAATTGCGAATAGTAATTCACACTAAAATTGAGCCTAGCAGGAGCTTTGCTTGGCACTGCAGGTATTTTTTAGGATGTTGTTCAATATAAAAACGACGACAGTTGATTCACAATCAAATTTGGCTTCGCAGGATCTTTACTGGGCGCTCTGCAGATACCTGCTTAGAAGTTTTTTTAAAATAACCACGATGACAGTGATTTGCAACAAAATTGGGCCTTTAGGACTCCTGCTGCACGCTACAGACATCTATTAGGACCAGTTTTTGAAGTAACAACTGTGAACAGTGGCTAGCAATAAAATTGGGCTTTGCAGGACCTTTGCTGGATGCTTCAGGTACCTTTTTAGGATGTTTTTCAAAATAACAACGATGATAGATGATACACAATCAATTTTGGCCCTGTAGGATCTCTACTGGGCGCTCTGCAGATACCTGCTCAGAATGTTTTTCAGAATAACAATAATAAGAGTGACTCAAAAGAAATTGGGCCCGCAGGACTTATGCTGGACGTTACAGACACTTTCTAGAGCCATTTTTTAGAATACTAATAAAATTAGCAGTCAGCAGGACCTCTGCTGATCGCTGAAGGTACCTGTTGAAAATGTTTCTCAAAGTAACAGCGACTTATAAAAAAATTGGACCTCGGAGGACCTTTTCAGGCTGATGCAAGCATCTGTTAAGATATTTTTTCAAAATAACAACGATTACAATAGCTCACACAAAAATTGGGCCTGTAGGATTAATACAGGATGCAGCAGGTGCCTATAATAAACATTTACAAGCGGAAAAACGATGACAGTGACTGAAAATTGAATTTGGCCCTGCAGGACTTTTACTGGGCGCTTTGAAGATTCCTGCTAAGGATGTCTTTCAAAATTACAACGATGACAGTGATTTACAACAAAATTGAGCCTGTATGACTCCTGCTGAACTCCATAGACACCTATCAGGACCATTTTTCAAAGTAACAACTGTAAACAATGGCCAACAATAAAATTGGGCTCCTCAGGACCTTTATTTGGCGCTCCGCAGGTACCTGATGATAGTGATTTGAAAGAAATTAGGCTTGCAGGACTTTTGCTGGACGTTACTAGGGCCATTTTTTAGAATATTAACTGCAAACAAAGATTTACAATAAAATTAGGAGTCAGCAGGACTTCTGCTGATCGCTGAAGGTACCTGTGGGAAATGTTTCTCAAAATAACAGCGAGTTATAATAAAATTGGACCTCGGGGGATCTTTTCAGGCTGATGCAAGCATCTGTCAAGATTTTTCCTCAAATTAACATAAAAATTGGACCTGTGGGATTGATACAGGATGCTGCAGGTGCCTATTATAAAAATTTTCAAGCGAAAAAGCAGTGGCAATAATTAACAATCAAATTTGGCCCTGCATAACATTTACTGGGCATTCTGCAGAGACCTCTGCTACGAATGTTTTTCAAAATATCAACGATGACAGTGATTTACAACAAAATTGGGCCTGTAGGATTCCTGCTGGACGCTATAGACACCTATTAGAGCCATTTTTTAAAATAACAACCGCGAACAGTGGCTAACAATAAAATTGGGCCTAGCAGAACCTTTGCTGGGTGCTGAGAGTTCCTTTCAAAGATGTCTTCCAGGGTGACAGCCTCGCAGGATTTCTGCAGATATCTGTTAAGATGGTTTTTTAAAATAATAAGGATGACAGAGATCAACAAAATTAATTTGGCCTCATAGGACATTTTCTTGCTGCTGGTCTTATGCTATACGCTGCAGACATCTTTTAGATACATTAATTAGAGTCTCAACGACGACATTGACTCACAATGAAATTGGGCCCACACAGAACTTTTTCTGGACGCAACAAGCACCTATAAACGTTTTTTCTCGAAATAATAATGATGATTGGACCTCGCAGGATCCTTTCTGGCCACTGGAATAACAACATTGACAATGATTCATAAAAATATTGAGACTGCATGACTTATACTGGACGTTGCGGTGGCCAATTAAAGGGGACAATGATTCACAAAAAATCTTCGACTGCAGGATCTCTGCTGCCTGTTACAGATACCTATTAAGGATGTTAGCAACGATTACGGTGATTCACTGAATAATTTGGATCTCCCTTTCTAGCCACTGCGGGGCCCATTTTTAAGGCCGCAGTCATCTTCTGAGAATGTTTCTCAAAATAACAACGGTAACAGTAAATCACGAAATAAATTAGACCTCGCAGGACCTTTCTTGGGCGCTGGCACATGGGGATATTTTTTGGAGTGATAGTGATCCATAAAAAAATTGGGCTTTATAGGATCCTTGTTGGACAATGCAGGCGCTTGTTGAATGTGGTTTTTTTGGGTTATAGTGCTTCATAAAGAAGTTGGGTTCCGCAGGACACTTGTTGAGTGATACAGGTACCTTTTATCAGAATAGCAATTAATTAAACAAAATATTTTATTTAAGTCCATCAATTATGGCTTCGTTAGTCGTAAGAATTGTCACATTTGGGATTCAGAATATCCACGAGTGATTGTTGTCACTGTTTAGTGCAAATTTTGGACATCATCGGACCATTCTTCGAAGAAGAAATAGCTGATCAGGCAAAAACATTTAATGGTGCTCGTTATCGTTACCGGGCTTGCGTTGCTACGAATGGTTAAAATCAAATATAGTCCTCTTCTTGTTGTTTTTCTATTATTGTTTAATTTTCTTGTTTAAAGTCTACTCTATTTTAAATGATTGTTGCAGTGTTGAAACTTATTTATCTATGTATGAGTAACTGAAATATTTTCCCATAAAATCCACAAAATCGGCATGCAAATTTGCAAAATGATAAATAAGGTGCAAATAACCTAAAAAACACTCTAGCTGGACAATATGTCGTTCTCGTCTCGAACGGGCGGCATCCCGATCTGAATTGTAAAATAACGGGGCTGCTACATAAATCACGCAGCCATGCGGGGTGTCCGCACACGGTGTTCACCACCACCACCACGCCACAACCGCATGCAGAATTTCAATTTGCTGGCCAGCGTTTTTGTTCTGCCATGTTTTTGTTTATTTACTCGTTGGTTACAGGTTTATGTAAAAATGTTCGGGAATTCCACAAAGGTGTGTAAACAATAACAGAGAGAGCCTTTTTAGCTATTCCAAATATTTGGACATTCAAAATGAGTTTCACACTCAAATTGGGGGACTTAGGAGTTTTTTGTACTGTTGTCTCAATTGTTTTTCGTACTTTTGGGGCTCCCTATATAGAGAAGGAAGTAGGTATTATTGTACGTACTTTTGAGTAAATTTGTATGTGTGTAGCAATTGATAATAACTTTCAAGTGTCTCTATATTCTGCATCATTACTTCGTCTGCTGTTCCACTTCATAATTGTAGACACTTGAGTTAATGTTTATAGCTATGATATATACTCATTTCTTTATTCTGCAATGACGAATAATTGCGAATATAAATCCCAGGAAGCGAGCAGAACAGATTTGAGAATGCAGACGCAGAAGCTGCGGATTTATATTACCGACAATTCCACTTATTGTTTCATAAATTTAACTCGCACTCATCGTTGCAGAATGCATTTCAGCGTATTATTCAAATTCCGCATCCGTTTCCAAAATAATTCAGTTCAATTCGGCCGGTTTCACAGGTAAAACTTCCACAAAAATTCATGAGCGAAAAGGCGTCGGATAAGAGAATATAAATGTTCGCGTAACGCTTTCAATTTCCGGCTGCAGAACCGGACTGGAGTATATTTCATTATTTCACATACTTGCCGAGAATTGCATTAATTATTCATTGGTATTTGCATTTGAGTTAAGCTGCAGCCCCGTCCCCATAGTCATGCGACATTCAGCAATTCGATATTAAATAAAAGCGGTTGCAACTGCGAATTTAATATACGGAATTGTAAAATAAATTATGCACAAGTGTCAGCAGCAGTTTCGAATGCATTCCTTGTATTCGAACGCGAACTCGTGAACGGTTATTGTTCACTATAGCTGCCGGAAATTGTTACTCTGCAGATACGAACTTGCATATATCGTCCTACATATTCATCCCTTAACAAATAAGAATTGATCATTACTATTTCCCAATTTCCATTTTACTATTTGCTGTAAGCAAACTGTTCTAAAATAGCGAATAACGGGCCACGAAATCAGAAAACGATAAAAGTCTGAAAATCAAAATTTGGTGGCAGCATCAAAATCCACGGTGATCACAGTTGGCAGGTGGCTGGATTCAAACGTGGATGGTTTTACAGGTTGCATAGCTTTTCTTGAAGATCACAAAAGCAACGCCTAGTAAAAGTTTTATTGTGAATCGTTTTTGTTTAATAGGTGCCTACAGCGCACCATACGAGTCCTGCCCCAATGCATTTATTTTTCAACATTCACTTCTGAATTTTCTGAATCTCAAATGCGACAATTTTCACGATTAACGAAGCCATCAAAACTATAATGAGCGTCATCGCTGAAAATTCCTAAGATCGTAGAATTCTGCTTGTGGTTTAGCTAATTCAATGTCCAAAGGTCTTCAGGAGATGAAAATGAAGGTCTAAATAGGGAAATAGTCAACTCCTTGTGGTTCTAGGTCAATCTGGCTCTACTCTTTTTGGTTTGACACATAATTGAACCATCCACACATCTTCAGGAGGTGGTGTTGAAGTAATTCTTGCAAGTAGATTCACAGATAAAAATAACTTGAAATTATGAACAAATGACTGGTAACCACGATCGATTGAGTTCATAACCAGTATTCAAATTCAAATTATTCGGTGATTTTTTTATTTCTATTGCTTCTTTTATTAGCCCCTTGAACCAATTGTTCTCTTTAGCCAGAAGCTTCGTATTCTTAAAGTCAATGCCATGTAATTCTTGAATAGCATGCTCAGCCACCGCAGACTTTTCTGGGTGGTTTAATCTTATATGACGAGAATGCTCTTTCAATCTTGTTTCCACAGACTTCTTGATTTGCCACATTGGCAAGAAATCTTGTATGTACCTGGATACTGTAGAGGAATCTGTCTTTAGCATTACCAATAAGATTTCGAATTTTCAAATTGGAAATGTAAGAGGTTTCAAGTCATATTTATGTAAAAGTCTTCCAATTTTATCCGTTATATTAGCTACGTAAGGCAACGTAACATTTTCTTATTATTCGGATCTTGAACAGGAGGCATAGAATTCTTCTGTCCAAGTGCTCTCTTGATCTGTGTTTTATTATGACCATTCTTCAAGAAAACATCATCTAATAATTTGATTTCGTCAGACAGTTTACTTGGATGACATAAAGGAGAGGCTCTCTGATATAAAGTTTTAATAGTGCAAAATTTTTGAGCAATATGGGGATTTGAGGACACATGTAAACATGTTGAAACTGGTACTAAATAAAAGCTGCTGTTTCGTAGGTTTGCACAAATTGCTTTAATTCAAGCTCAGTGATTGTGGAAGATTAAACCATTCAATTACTTGTTTCAAGTGAAACAATGCCCATAGATATACATGACATTAGGGATATGGCAACTAAAGTTTATTCAAGTAGATAAAAATTTAGTTACAACTTTAGCCGTGGGATTATTATGTACAGTTGTCAAATCTGTCCGGGATTCATTCAATGACTTGTTTGACGCGAATTTGAAGCTTATTAGAATGAATTATTATTATTGGATAAAAATTTGTTCATTTTTGGTGTATTTTTCTTATATAGCTTTGATAAAGATCAAATTATTATTTTAAGGTACAGCACTTGACCTCCCGTCAGTCAATAACTAAACAATGAAGATTAAAAGGTATTTTTGAGTTTGTACATGCATAAATTATGTACCTATCAAATAGTCAACTTGAAACTAGTACTAAATGGAAGCTGCTGTTTCGTAAGTTTGCCCAAACTGCTTGATTTCAAGCTCAGTTAATGAGAGAAATGGTAATTTGCGAAATCTCTGAAGTAACAAGCATTCATGAGCTGTCAAAAATGCGCTTTCATCATTTAGATGATTCAATTTTTTTCTATCAGCTCTTGTTTTCGTACGAAAATGTATACTTTTACACACTTAAGTTGATTTAAATCCATACAATATTGTCTTTTATAGGACTTTCTGGAATGAGGAGCTTGCTCAAGGTCCCGGCAAAGATTCCAGCAATAATATGCCATCATATAAGTGTCCCATCATCCTTGGTATCGTTTTTCCATAACTCGTATCTTGATGAAATCTTTCATCCTGTTTCTCACTAAAATCTCCAAGAGTTTTAGGAAATCGATCCAAATGAGAATGTAAATGATGAACTTCAATGTTCTTGTTACATCCAAAATCTCTCAGATTTGACATGTCCTGTACCAATTATAAATAGTTTTCTGACTTTTTGGATTTTAAAAACAAATTGTCTTTATGTCCTCTTTTCGAGTTCATATGTGCTCAACAAAATTTTGGATTTCTGATCAACAGTCTAATTTGTGGATCATCGAGAATACCTACTTTCGATTTTTCTGCACTTAGCTAAGGAGATTTGATAGGTAAGCAGAACATTCACCATCTTTGTTAAGGGCCTTACCAAATTGTTTCCTATTGCCGAGTTTATTATAAAGCGGTGGTAATATAATTCGATCTCGATTCACTAAATGTGGATTCATCACATTTTGATTACCAATAACTAGTGATTCTCTCTACAGCCGCATTGTTTATTTTTAATATATTTACGATACTGTATTAAGGTATATTCACCACAAATAAAACAAAAACTGTCTGGATCGTTCGTACAAGGTCTCCTCTCTGTCGTCATTGTAATATTCACTATTAAATTAACAGATGTGCTAAGTAAAACAAGAAAAAAAATCTACTTCTTGAATGTTAATGAATGTGAAGAATTTAAATATCTCAAAAACTAGAGCTGCCAAGAAAGATTTAGTATGATATATGGAATCATCACATCAAAATACATTACACAAAAATAGGAGAGCCCATGGTGGCACCATCGATTTGCTTGTTAAAGTTACCATTGAAGGTAAAGAAACAAGAAGTCAAACAATGTTTGAAAAGCTTGACAATATCAGTTGAAAAATGATCTTCTAATAATTTCAAAGAAAAATAGTCAAAGAGATAAGCAAAAAATCAAAAACAGAAACATGGGAAGAATTCGGGGAAAAGCTAGAGACAAACTTCAAAGAAAACCACAAATTATTCTACAGAGTAACAAACAAAGACAAGAAAGGAAAACAAGGGATGTTAAATCAATTAAAAAGTAAACAAGGACAAATATTAAAAGAGAACGAGGAAATATAAGAAAGATGGAGGGAACATTTTCAAGTATTACTGGAAGAGAAAACGAAACGCTTCAGCAGTTTTAGAAAAACTAAGAAATGAAACAGTACCTGGACAGGACTTCATAATAGAAAAGCAGCTAAAATATATGGGGAAATAGAGTGAATAGAATATGGAAGAAAGAAACAATATCAAAAGACTGGGAAAAGCATTAATATTTCTTATATACAAAAAAGAAGACAATAAAAATTGCAGAAATTATAGAGGTATATCACTATTATGCTCAGCAGCAAAAGTATACGAAGCTATCTTAGAGAACAAATTTAGACAATGTACAGGAGAAACACTGGAAGAAATCCAACGCAGATTCAGAAAAGGACACTCCACACAAGATCATATATTATCAATAATAAAACACACAGAAAAAAATCCTAAAGCTAAACAAAAAATCAATAATCTATACATTTTCCAGAATTTTATTTAATAAAAACGATTTTTGATATTAAATTCTGTATATTTATTTGAAATTTTGACGTTACGATCCTTTGACCAGGATCTTCTTCAGAAAACAATGATACAAAATAGAATAAGGCAAGTAACTAGATACTAAAAATATACAGAATACTAGATGTGATAACGGGGATATCACATCTAAACAAAAAGAATAAATTCCTCTGGCATTCACCAAAGGCTTGAGGAAAACCACGTGAAAACCCCGTGAAAACCCCAAGCAGAGAAATATATCCTACTTGGTGCAGCTCCGCACACATCCCAAATCACAAAATACACGACAACTGTAGTGTCAAATAGTCTTCAGTGTACTTTATAATCCAAAATATGCACAGAACTACACCAACTAAAACATAGTCATTATATATGGGTGTTATTGATTACAGAAAGCCAAACATTTAATAATTCAAAACCATCAGTATGGTTGAAGTTATTTGGATGTTCAAGTATCTCTGACCAATCTACCATGAATCGATGAGCATCTTGCGACTATTCTTGTTTCTTCAAACTTGATGTCATGCAAAAACTCGATGGCATGATCAGCTACAGAAGATTTATTTGGACGGTTTAATCTTATGCATCTCCTGTGTTCAGCAATGCGAGTGTTCACAATTCGGCCCGTCTGTCCAACGTAGACTTTCCCACAGGTACAAGGGATCTTATAAATGCCCGAAGATTGTAGGGGAATCACGTCCTTTACAGGTCTCATGAATTGCTTGATTTTCATTATCGGAGCGAAGGAAACTTTGAAATTATATCTCGACAAGATCCTTCCGATCTTCTCTAAAATGAACATAATTTTTACTCACGTTAGTATCCTCAACAGTAGCATTGGTAGACTTGGATCGAAGAGCCTTTTTAATGGAGTGATAACTGAAACGATTTTCCTGAAAAATCACTTCTAGATTATCAATTTCATTATCAAGTTCATCAGGATGACAAATATCATTAGCCCTTCGGAATAAGTATTTAATTGTTGCGTACTTTTGTGAAGGATGGTAATGTGAATCAGCATGAATATATTGATTCGTGTGTGTAGGCTTTCATAAACAGTATGCAAAAGTCTACCATAATTGGTTCGTTTTAAGTTCACATCAAGGAAAGAGCCATTATTTTCGATTTCTGATGTAAATTTGATATTTTCATGGATATTATTCAAATGGTTCAAAAACCATTCAAACTATCACGACCATGGAGCTTAATGACAAAAACATCATCTACGTAACGAAGCCATAAGGATGATTTATGATTACTAGTTTCTAATGCCTTCTCTTCCAAAAATTCCATGTAATAATTCGCAATTGAGGGAGAAATAGAGTTCCCCGATGCAAAAACCAAAAACTATTCATAGTGTAATGTTCATTGCTATTTAGTATTTAGTAATTGAAAATAAAATAAAAGTTTTATTATTCCGGATATTACTAACACACACTTATCTATATAGTATCACTTATTACTATTAAACAAAGCCGCAGATATTTATTTTCAATTATTTATTTATTTATTACATTGACTATTTCACTGTTTTATTGTTCACAGTTGACTATTCATGGTTTTACTATTCTCGTCAGGTCGTTTGGCTTTCCTTATATACAGGAACCTGTCTCTCGAAATACTCTAGATTTAGTCTAGTACGTTATTAGTTTTTTCCACTGTGCGGGGCGGTGTGGTGCGGTGCGGTGTGGTGCGGTGCGGTGAGATACAACAAAAACGAAAGGCTCCGCCCAGACAACAGAGATTGATTCAGAGCTTATTTTATTTTTGCACTTTATAATATGGAAGATACTGAGAGAAAAACAGGTAGACAAAGAATCAATACGAGCAATAAAAAATATATATAATAGAACATCGAACTATAACCGTACAAACAGTGGAACATTGTATGAATTCACATCACAAGGACTGAGTCCTTTACTATTCTTGTTCCTGGATAAAATAATGGAAAACATAAAGAACAAAACAAAAAGATGGAAGTTGGTTATTGTAAGTTAGAGCAAATAAAAATAGCAAAAAGCGAAGAAGAGCTGAAGAACAACCTGGATGAATGAGAAACAGAACTAAAAAAATGGAAGAATCATCTAGATGATGAAAGCGCATTTTTAACAGCTCATGAATGCTTGTTACTTCAGAGATTTCGCAAATTACCATCTCTCACAATTATTGAGCTTGAACTCAAGCAGTTTGGGCAAACTTACGAAACAGCAGCTTCCATTTAGTACTAGTTTCAAGTTGACTATTTGATAGGTACATAATTTATGCATGTACAAACTCAAAAATACCTTTTAATCTTCATTATTTAGTTATTGACTGACGGGAGGTCAAGTGCTGTACCTTAAAATGATAATTTGATCTTTATCGAAGCTATATAAAAAAAATACAGCAAAAGTAAACAAATTTTCATCCAATAATAATAATTCATTCTAATAAGCTTCAAATTCGCGTCAAACAAGTCATTGAATGAATCCCGGACAGATTTGACAACTGTACATAATAATAGTGACACCCGCGGCGAAAGTTGTAAATAAATTTTTATCAACTTTAATAAATTTTAGTTGCCATATCGCTAATGTCATATATATCTATGAAACAAGTAATTGAATGATTTAATCTTCCACAATCACTGAGCTTGAATTCAAGCAATTTGTGCAAACCTACGAAACAGCAACTTTTATTTAGTACCAGTTTCAAGTCTATAAATGGTATAGTTGCTGAGAACTCAACGTCACGCCAGCCAGCCAGCCAGCCAGCCAGCCAGCTGGCCAGCCAGACAGCCAAAGTGAATATAATAGCGCTTTTTTACAAAAAATGCCATGGTTATAGCGAAAGAAGAAGTGGAAACAAATATAACGCTAAATGGAGGAGACATAGAGCAGTTACTATGCTTTCAATAAAATTATAAACAATAAACAAGTGACAAGGAAGACGAAAACAACCTTATACAAAACAATTCATAGGCCAACATTAAAATAGGCAGCAAAACATGGATAATTAACTAAAACCTAAAAATCAAAATACAAGCGGCTGAGATGAGGTTCTTGAGAAGAATAGAAGGAGTAAAAAGTTTAGATAAGATAAGAAACGACCACATAAGAAACAATATACAAATAAAAAGTATACAGAAAACAAAGAGAAATTGTCACTTGAAAAAAATGCCCGACAATAGACAAACGAAAATAATATGGAATGCCAGAACAGCGTGAAAAAGAAGCAACATTATACGTTGAACGGGTACCACAATATCTACTCATATGGACTTATGTTGCGTCTGTGGGGATGTTAGTCCCTTCGGATGCGTCTGGCTTCTTAAATCTTGACTCAAAATAGTTACTTGAACATAATATATGAATCCCAGCTTTTATACTTTAACGTATGTCTGGCAGGCGCTGGCTCTTAGTCTAAAAGTGAATTCAATCTAATGAATAATGGCAATCAATTCAAGTACTTCATCTGATTGTTGAATGAAAAATAAAAGGGTTGTGCTATTGATAGGATTAAACAGAAAGTCGTGTATTACACCCTTATACCGTAATCCAACAAAAAATTAAATCCACTCTCAAAAATCAGAAATTAAAAAATAATACGATTACATCCCCCGAATGCATTTGCAACGAGAATGAGTTCGAGTCCGCAATCGTATTTAGCAGTGGAGCCGCGAGCCGGATCAAGAACTCTATGATAAACAAATGAGTTTCCAGCACCGTAGTCACGGCTATCTAGATTAATCGCGAACCGCTGAGTGGAGTCCAGTGGCCAGACATGGACGTATTAAAATATAAAAGCAAAGACGTGTCACTCTGCTGTAGTTCTGAAAGCTGTCGGGCGTTGCGCGAGTGAGGGCCCGCCAATGGCGGCGATAGTAAATTTTAACCTCACTTTTGCACAATAGAAAAAATCATACATCATAACATTCATTTATCAATTATAAATTCTTCCTAGAATAATTATAATCTCATGTATGATGTGCTAGTAGGTGGTTGAAGTTTGCACCCCTTGGGAAGGGTTACGTGATTGCGGTGACGAACGCTGCTGATGTTAGTTCGGGTTTAGTGAGGATCCGCCAGGCTGCAATTCTGATTTCGTCCAATCCGCTCAAATCCGCTTCTCTCGTCGTTCAAATTGAAAATGCAAATGCAACCGAGGCTTGGTGGCGGTGGAGACTACACTGCACCTTCATCCATGCGCTCCCTCTCCTTCTCCACACCCACTAACAGTCCAGATGTAGTTTGTTAGCACAGACTTCACTTTAAATTTGCTTTTAAGATAGGATAAGCTAGAGAAATCTCATCTCACAAATATTAATTTTTATTGCGAGAAATGAAGATGGTTTTATGCCTCAATCATAAATTAAACATTTTTTACGACAGGTCAATAGCAGTCAAGTATCATTAAACGTGTTTTCTTCCTTATTCGCTTGACAATAATTTTTCTTTCGAGCTTTAAGTGACTGTATCCAGAAGCTCATTTTGAGAACCTCCTCTTGTCGTTAAACAAAACGTGCTTCAGCAAAATTACTCTTCGATAAATTAATTAATTTTATGTTAAGAGAACACTAAATTTTATGTACTTTAGAACAAGTTTATTTTAAAGTTACTTAGGAAAATTTGATATCATTTGGAGATTGGATTGTGCTTCCAACTTGGGATGTAAACTTTTATTGTTGTAAGGTACGAGTGAAAATCAGTGAAAAACATGAAAAAATACTTATTTTTTACTTTTTGGTGGTCTATTTTGAAGTGAGCTCCTTTTTTTAAAAAAAGTTTTGAATTTTAATTTTTTTGAATGAATATCTTTGACACATGGTTGTTTTCTCTATTTTTCCACCCTAATACCATCCTCAGGGATAGAATTTGAAAGAGACGACCCTCAAAATGAATCATTTTTTGAAAAAAAATCATCATTCCATCTCTACCCCACCCTTGGGGATGGAATTCTTTCTATAAATTCGAATGGGACCACCCTGGAAGTATCATCATCATCTGCTGCAGATTCAGTCTTTACGGCCCTACTTAACTTTTCCTCTTTCCATAAAACCTACTCCAGAAATTTCTTTTAGTCTTTGATGCGTCCCCTAATCTTTCTACATGACCAAGCCATCTTAATTGCATATAATATTTACGTCCGAAAATATGTCATTTAGTTCATAATTGTACCAATCTTCTTCCTATATTAGTCCAACGATTCTTCGCAGTATTTTTCTTCCGAACTTTTCTTATTCTTTAGGAATTTTGTCTGATAGTGTCAAGGTTTCACAACCGTATGTATTATTGACGAAATTATAAATGAAATATCAGAATATTGTTTATAGTTAAAAAAAAGTCACTATTTAATAAATAAAAAGAGAATGAAAGTTTTATTGTTCGTTGTAACACTAAAAAGACACCACACAATTAATTTCTTATTCACTTATATTAAACCTCAACTACAGAACCACCAATATTTATTTTCAACAACTTATTTATTTATCACGCTCTGAATATTCACTCCTTCAGTCAAGCTGTTCGCCTTTATACATACGGAAAACAAATGTCCAGAAATTTCTACGTTATTCTCGAATGTCGCTCCGCCAAGACAACAACGACGAATTCAGGGTCTATTCAATTTTTACGAATTATGATATTTTCGCACGTTACTTGTACATCCTTGGATATATTTTTTGCATACAATAATACGATAATCAAACATAAAATTCCATCATTCCACGGCTAATTGTGTTGGATTTATCCAAAAACTTCTAAAAATCTGTCAAATAAAGTGCGCTTTCGGCTCAGTCGGATGCTTTGAAACAGTAGATCATCATTCTTATGCTACAACATTCCTAAATACTAATTTACAAGATTCTATAGCCAGCAGTTCTGAATTTATGCGCGAAATTAAAAAAAAATCCAACTAAAGTGCACTTCCGGTTCAGTCGATTGTTATGAGAATAGAAGGCAAACATTCAGATACTACAGCAGACTGAAATACTAAATTTCAATACTCTACAGCCGATCCTTTCGAATTTATACGAAAAATTCCAAAAAACTGTCAAGTAAAGTGCACTTCTGGTTCAGTCGATCTCAATGAAAATAGAATATAAGCATCTAGACGGTATTACCGTCTTAAATACTGAATCCCAACATTCTACGTTTAATCGTTTTAGGATTATGCGGAAAATTCAAAAAATTTAAGAATCATCTAGATAGATGATGAAAGCGCATTTTTGACAGCTCATGAATGCTTGTTACTCCAGAGATTGCGCAAATTACCATTTCCTACAATTACTGAGCTTGAAATCAAGCAGTTTGGGCAAATTAACGAAACAGCAGCTTCCATTTAGTACTAGTTTCAAGTTGACTATTTGATAGGTACATAATTTATGCATGTACAAACTCAAAAATACCTTTTAATCTTCATTGTTTAGTTATTGACTGACGGGAGGTCAAGTGCTGTATCTTAAAATGATAATTTGATCTTTATCAAAGCTATATACACCAAAAGTTAACAAATTTTTATCCAATAATGATAATTCATTCTAATAAGCTTCAAATTCGCGTCAAACAAGTCATTGAATGAATCCCGGACAGATTTGACAACTGTACATAATAATAGTGACACCCACGGCGAAAGTTGTAACTAAATTTTTATCTACTTGAATAAACTTTAGTTGCCATATTCCTAATGTCATATATATCTATGGGCATTGTTTCACTTGAAACAAGTAATTGAATAATTTAATCTTCCACAATCACTGAGCTTGAATTAAAGCAACTTGTGCAAACCTACGGAACAGCAGCTTTTATTTAGTACCAGTTTCAAGTCTGTAAATAATATGGTTGCTGGGAATTCAGCGTCACGCCAGCCAGCCAGCCAGCCAGCCAACAAGACAGCCAAAGTGAATATAATAGCGCTTTTTTCAAAAAAATGCGCTAAAAATGTTTCGAGTATAGTGCACTTCTGGTTCAAGAGATTGCAATCATAATGCGAGTTGCACAACTAGATATTACAGAAGTGCTCAATACGAAATTTCAATATTCTACGATTGTTTTGAATTTATGCGGAAAATTCGAAAAGTCTGTAATATAAAGTGCACTTCCGGTTCAGCCGATTCGTACAAAAATATAAGATAACCATCAAGATGCTACAGAAATCCCAAATACTGAATTTCAGTATTCTACGGCTAATTATTCTGGATTTATGCGGAAAATTCAAAAAAAGTTTCAAGTAAAGTGCACTTCCGGTACAGACGATTGCAACCATAATGCGAGGTGCACAACTAAACTCTACACCAATCTCAAATACAAAATTTCAACATTATACGTTCGATGGGTTTTGAGATATGCACATACATACATACCGACATCAAGCCGAAAATAGTCAAAATGGATTCAGGGATGCTCAAAACGGATCTTTCCATCAAAATCTTGAAATGTTAATTTTGTCGTTTTCCGAATATCGTCAGCATACATTAAGTTTGTTCACGTATCGTTAATCCGATTGAGTTAAAACTTACTACAGCTGTTGTTTGTTCTTTTGTGAAGATTCTTTTTGTTGTAATATCAACATTCATCAAGTGGCGTACGAGCTGTATTAATCCGTTCGCGCATCATTCATCCGATTGAATTTAAACTTTTTAAAGTTGTTCTTGGCATTTATATAAAAGTTTTGACATAGTACTACTAATGTGAAATAGGTGGCACACGAATGTTATTCGTCCGTTCGAGCATTGTTCATTCGATTGAAGCAAAACTTAAACTTCCATCGATCAAGCACTTTTTTGCGGTCTGCCTTCAGCGTATTTTTAGGGCACAAAATATCAAAAATACGCTATAAATATTTAATAATAATCAGGATGTTACTGTATACCAAACCTGGAAATCCTGGAAAACCTGGAGATTTCAGGGAATTTAGATAAATTGGAAATGTCTTGAAAAAGTCAGGGAATTACTGTTATTTGTCTGGAATAAATAAATTATAGGATATTTATACATTATCAATAAAAATACATGAAATTTTCACTCTGTAAGAACTAGTCCCATCTGTCGTATGAACCACAGTGACACAGTTAATATAGTCAATGATTTTTGTTGTAATTCCGTGCAAATCCATGAGTTTTACAGATCTATGAATCCATAAAAAATGGAAGAATCATCTAGATGATGAAAGCGCATTTTTGACAGCTCATGAATGCTTGTTACTTCAGAGATTTCGCAAATTACCATCTCTCACAATCACTAAGCTTGAATTCAAGCAGTTTGGGCAAACTTACGAAACAGCAGCTTCCATTTAGTACTAGTTTCAAGTTGACTATTTGATAGGTACATAATTTATGCATGTACAAACTCAAAAATACCTTTTAATCTTCATTGTTTAGTTATTGATTGACAGGAGGTCAAGTGCTGTACCTTTAAATGATAATTTGATCTTTATCAAAGCTATATAAAAAAAAATACAGCAAAAGTAAACAAATTTTCAACCAATAATAATAATTCATTCAAATAAGCTTCAAATTCGCGTCAAACAAGTCATTGAATGAATCCCGGACAGATTTGACAACTGTACATAATAATAGTGACACCCGCGGCTAAAGTTGTAACTAAATTTTTATCTACTTTAATAAATTTTAGTTGCCATATCCCTAATGTCATATATATTTATGGGCATTGTTTCACTTGAAACAAGCAATTGAATAATTTAATCTTCTACAATTACTGAGCTTGAATTAAAGCAATTTGTGCAAACCTACGAAACAGCAGCTTTAATTTAGTACCAGTTTCAAATCTGTAAATAGTATAGTTGCTGAGAATCCAGCGTCACGCCAGCCAGCCAGCCAAACAGCCAGACAGCCAAAATGAATATAATAGCGCTTTTTTCTAAAAAATGCGCTAAAAAATTATTAAAGCGCATTTACTTTTGCTTTTCCAATCAATATAAATTTGTTCGTAAGGATAATATCAAGTTTATTGCATATATTTTATTATCTATCAAACTTTTAAGATGTTACTATTTGGAATTTTATTAAAAATGACCTGGAAAACCTAAATATGTCAGGGAATTTCCGTTCAATTTTTTTGTATACAATTATTATTAATTCAACTGATATTTATTCATGAAAATACTTATATCACACCGATTTTCATTGATCTGGTCCAATCAATTGTTGGTGACATATTCGTGCAAGTTTTTATTATAGTATCCTCAACATACATTAAGTGGCGCATGAGCCGCATTTGTTCGTTCACGTATCGTTCATCCAATCAAATTGAAATTCCAAATATTCATTGCTTGTATTGTTGTGAAGGTTTTTATTTCAGTATCATGAACATACATCAAATGGTGCACGATCCATATTTGTTCATTCGCGCATCGTTAATCCGATTGAATTACAACTTACTACAGTTGTAGTTTGCTTTTTTGTGAAGCTTCTTATTATTGTATCATCAACATACATCAAGTGGCGTTTTAGTTGTATCAATCCCTTCGCGCATCCTTCATCCGATTGAAATAAAACTCAAATTTCCATCGCAAGCACTTTTTTGCTGTCTGATATTGTAAAGATGATCACAGTATAAAAATATAAGATTGAAAGAATTGTTCTTTCGTAAGAATTGAATGGGCGCAAAAAACTGGCAATATATGAAGAAAAATATTGTGTAAAGTCGCGACGATTGTCTGGCATAAAAATGCAGATGACTTATTTACAATGAGGACAAAGCAAAGAAGTCTTTCTGGCAGGTATGATTTGCCGAGGACAACCCAACAGTGCAGAAACTTCGCCTCAATGCAAGATGAAATGTACGTTACCGCAAATAAAACCAATCCAGTATCGTATTTTATTTTAAAAATTGGTTTCATCAAGACATTGGCAACCGCACAACCGCGGCAAAAACCATTGAGAAACATTTGCGGTTGTTGTTTTAGGGAAGACTGCGCACAAATTTGTTCGAATCAGATATCACCACAAATTGCCAATAACTACCGTCTTGTTTTCTGCTACATTGAACTTTGCTTCCCTTCCAAGGTAATATGATTTGTCTGACTGCAATCAATACATCCACAGGCTAATGCCATGTCTTTTACAACAGAACGAATTGTGAATAACTTTAAAAACGAAGGAAACTTGCCGATGCTAAGCGCAGATTACTTTGATGAAATTGAAATTGAATTTACAAATTTTTAATAAAGTAATGCGAGAATGTAGTACAAGGTAGCTAAATGGGGCATAAAAAACTTGAGCATTTTGTTCGATGCAAAAGAGTGTTTTTAAGTGAACCTGGCAAGTGAATAAAACAACAATAAACTCGTGTAAATTACGAGAATTTTATGTATGATCCTTGTAAGGACTTTACGAGTGCAATGTTTGAATATCTTTCCATGTTATGTATCAACATTAAGATAAAAATATGTTCAGCAAGACAAAACAATTCCATGTTTCTCCTACAGTTGATTAAACTGTTGTTCTTTCGTAGTAAGTTTTCTTATTGTAACAAAATGATTAAAAAGGCACAATTAAAGTAATTAAGGAGAGAAAAATACTTGCGAACTAGTCTTAGGTAATTTTTTGATAAAAGCTTTGTCTTTATGCTGATTGCAATTAGCGCGATCACAAAGGACAAAGGCTGCCTTAGAAAGACAAACGATAATGTACCGTCTAACGTTAGAATAGGTCCCCGGAACGTTTATAAAGGGCTATGGACTGATCACGTCGCAAGAACTGTTTCTAACTACAAATTGAAATAGCTTTTCAGCACGTCTATGTGTCGGAACTTTCTGAACTCTTTAGAGCTATGATAAATATTTTTTAACAGTGAAATGACGACACTGATTCTCCAGCACCGCTCAAAACAAACTAATAATTTATGACCAAATCAGAAGCTGCAGAAATTTCAAATTTTGCACATGTACTCAAAATAGATGTAAAAATATGTAAAATTAATATTATCTACCTATAATTATTGGTGCACGAGCTGTAGGCTTACAAATTACTGACTTGTTTAATCATTGATTAAAAATAGTAATAAAATTGGAAGTGCGTTCGGTTTTCTTGCAGTTCTCAAAAAAAAAATATAATTGATTATAATTAATGATTCCTCCAGGCATTCTTGGAAGATACTCCTGCAAAGTAAATTGAAAACAGGCGTCTTCGAATAGAAAATCAATTGATAAGATCAGAAGAATTTATTCTATGTAATGCCAGTCACTTTATTATTCGATGGGTCTTCGTATGACTTCCTAGAATCTATGACGGTTTCCTCTTTACATCAAAGAGGTGCCTTGTGCCTTTTCAGGGTCCCACATTGACACTATCACCTCTACTAAACTTTACATCAGAAATTCAGTTCTTACAACGTTCAATCGAAATAGTTTTTTTTATAGCTCCAATCTTTCATTATGTACTTGATCAAAACCCTTAAAAGTGCAAATTATGCAAGAACTAGAGCCCTTATTTCAATTTTGATTATGGATTCGGATTCTACAGGGTCGAATCAAGGAAATGACATGCGTAGCACATTTTTTGAAATTTTTATTATTCATTTTAAAAGGGAGGACAATAGCTTTGATGTTTTTCTTAAGCAAAGAAAAGCTTTTCTCTCCGATTACTTTTAAATTTAGTATACAGCTTCTATAAAGATCTATTATTTGATAAATTGAGTTTAATAAATTTTGAAAAAATATTTAGAGGGTGAAACACCCCTTCGAATTAATAAAAGACGCATATCTTAAAAACTGTTGATGAATTTGAATTTGTCTCTTCATATTCTGCTTGCATGGACCTTAATCTATATGAAAATATATTTTTCATCCCTCAAAACTTCCAATTAGAGGGTTAAATAAATTAATAAATATAACATGTGATTGGCTCAAAAACTCCATATTAAAAGGGCGAATTATGCAAGAACTAGAGCCCCTATTTGAATTTAGATTATAGATTCGGACTCTACGGGGCCAAATTAAGAGTATGACATGCGTGACATATTTTTCAAAATTTTTATTATTCATTTTAGAAGGGTGGACTATAGTCTTGATGTTTTTTTAAGCGAAGAAAGGCTTTTCTCTCTGATTTCTATAAAATTTGATATAGAGCCTCTATAAAGATCTATTCTTCGATAAATTTAGTCAAATGAATTTTTTAAAAATACTCAGGGGATGAAACACCCCTTCGAATCAATAAAGGCCGCATATCTTAAAAACTGTTGAGAAATTTGAATGTATCTCGTCATATTCTGTTTGTATGAACCTTAATCTATCTGAAAATATATTTTTCATCCCTCAAAACTTCCAATTAGTGGGTTAAATAAATTATTAAATATAACATGTGATTGGCCTAAAAACACCATATTAAATGGGCGAATTATGCAAGAACTATGGCCCCTACTTGTATTTAGATTGTAAATTCGGATTCTACGGGATCAAATTAAGGGTATGACATGCGTAGAACTATTTTTAAAAGTTTCATAATTTATTTCAAAAGGGTGGACAATAGCTTTGATGTTTTTTAAGCGAATGAGGGTTTTTCTCTCCGATCAATTCCAAATTTAGTATACTGCTTCTATAAGGATCTATTCTTTGAAAATTGAGTTGAATGAATTTTGGAAAAATACTTAGGGGGTGAAACACCCCTTCGAATTAATAAAAGACGCATATCTTAAAAACTGTTCGGAAATTTAAACATATCTCTTTATATTCTGTTTGTATGGATCTTAATCAATATAAAAATATTTGTTCCATCTCTCAAAACTTCCAATTAGAGGGTTAAATAAATTAATAAATATAACATGTGATTGGCTTAAAAACGCCATATTAAAAGGGCGAATTATGCAAAAACCAGAGTCCCTATTTGAATTTGGATTGTAGATTCGAATTCTAGAGGGTCAAATTAAGGGTATGACATGCGCAGCACATTTTTTCAAATTTTCATAATTTATTTTAAAAAGGTGGACTATAGCTTCGATGTTTTTTTAAAGGAAGAAGGGCTATTTTCTCCGATTACTGTCAAATTTAGTATACAGCTTCAATAAGGATCTATTATTTGATAAATTAAGTTAAATGAATTTTGAAAGAATATGTAGGGGGCGAAACACCCCTTTGAATTAATAAAGGACGCATATCTTGAAAACTATTTGGAAATTTGGATTTATCTCTTCATATTCTGTTTCTATGAATTTTAATCTATATGAAAATATATTTTTCATCCCCTAAAACTCCAAATTTGAGGGTTAAATGAATTAATAAATATAACATGTGATTGACTTGAAAACACCATATTAAAAAGGCAAATTATGCAAGAACTAGAGCCCCTATTTGAATTTAGATTATAGATTTGGATTCTATGGGGTCGAATTAAGGATATGACATGCGTAGCACATTTTTTGAAATTTTCATAATTTATTTTAAAAGGATGGACTATAGCCTTGGTGTTTTTTCAACCGAAAAAAAAACTTTTTCATCTGATTCCTTTCAAATTTGGTGTACAGCCTCTATAAGGATCTATTCTTCGATAACTTGAGTCAAATTAATTTTTTTTAAATACTTAGGGGATGCAACACCCCTTCGAATTAATAGAGGATGCATATCTTGAAAACTATTGAGAAATTTGAATGTACCTCTCCATACTCTGTTTGCATGGATCTTAATCTATATGAAAATATATTTTATCTAATTCCGTTTTGAAAAGTCAAACTTTACATCAATTTTTGACGTTATGCAACGTCCCATTTTTCATAACTGCAATGCAACAGTTGCGTAAAGTAGCATAAAGTAGTTACGTAATGACTTTACGTAACTGGCCATGTTTCAGAGCTAATCAATTATACTTATCTGCGTACAATTAAAAGAAAGATTTATTATTCACAGTGTGCAGCATTGGCAGAGTCTTTGATATCAAAGGGTACTATATCACTCAGGATATTACTGCTTAAGCACATTTAAAAAAATTATTCTGACGTTTTGTGAAAATTCGATATTTGTTTATTTCAGTGCACTCTTGTTTCTGTAGTAACATTAGATGGTCATGAATCACGGTCATCTGAATTTGGTGATGTGACATGTTCTTATTGAAAAATATAGTTAAAATTATTCTGACGGAATTAGATAAAATTTTGTACAGAATACGTTATGAAAAGCCATATTGTTTGACTCACGTAATTTGCAAAACTCGCTACGCTCGTTTTGGCAAATATTACGTTTCGTCAAACAATATGGCACTTTTCATAACTAATTATGTAAATAACTATTTCATCACTCAAAACTGCCAATTAGAGGATTGAATAAATTAATTGATATAACATGTGATTGACTCAAAAACTCCATATTAAAAAAGTGAATTATGCAAGAACTAGAGCCCCTATTTGAATTTAGATTATAGATTTGGACTCTAGAGGGTCGAATTAAAAAAATGACATCCGTAGCACATTTTTTGAAATTTTTATAATTTATTTTAAAAGGGTGGACTATAGCCTTGATGTTTTTTCAAGCGAAGATGAGGTTTTCTCTCCGATTACTTTCAAATTCAGTATACAGCTTCTATAAGGATATGTTCTTTGATAAATTGAGTTAAATTAATTTTGGAAGAATTCTTAGGGGATGAAACACCCCTTCGAATTAATAAAGGACATATATCTCAAAAACTGTTGGAAAATTTGAATTTACCTCTACATATTCTATTTGTATGGACATTAATCTATGTAAAAATATATTTTTCATTCCTTAAAACTTCCAATTAGAGGGTTAAATAAATTATTAAATATAGCATGTGATTGACTTGAAAACGCCATATTGAAAAGGCGAATTATACAAGAACTGGAGCCCCTATTTGAATTTAGATTATAGATTTGGACTCTAGAGGGTCGTATTAAAAAAATGACATCCGTAGCACAATTTTTATAATTCGTTTTAAAAGGATGGACTATAGCCTTGATATTTTTTTGAGCGAAGAAGGGCTTCTTTCTCTGATTACTTTCAAATTCAGTATACAGCTTCTATAAGGATCTATTCTTCGATAAATTAAGTTAAATAAATTTTGAAAGAGTACTTAGGGGATAAAACACCCCTTCGAATTAATAAAGGACGCATATCTTAAAAACTGTTCAAAAATTTGAATTTACCTCTTCATATTCTATTTGTATGGACATTAATCTATGTAAAAATATATTTTTCATCCCTCAAAATTTTCAATTAGAGGGTTAAATAAATTATTAAATATTTAATGTGATTGACTTGAAAACGCCGTATCACAAGGGCGAATTATGCAAGAACTAGAGCCCTATTTGAATTCAGATTGTAGATTCGGAATCTAGAGAGTCAAATTAAGGAGATGACATGCGTAACATATTTTTTTTGAATTTTATTTATCCATTTTGGAAGGGTGGACTTTAGCCTTGGTGTTTTTTAAGCGAGAAAGAGCCTTTCTCTCTGATTCCTGTCAAATTTGGTATGCAGCCTCTATAAGGATCTATAATTTGATAAATTGAGTCAAATGAGTTTTGAAAAAATACTTAGGGGTAAAACACCCCTTCGAATTAATGAGGGACGCATATCTTGAAAACCATCAGGAAATTTGAATTTATCTTTTCATATTCTGTTTGTATGGGCTTTAGTCTATACGGATATAGATAGTTTTTTTCATTGTAGTTACTTAAAATTCATTACTTACTTCGTCCAACGTTTTCCTAATTTTTCAATCTCTTCCAAACGATAGAATTTCGGCAGTACTTCGAAATAGGTGTTTGTTTCAGCGATGGCCTCATCTTTTAGTGTGGCTCTTATAAAATAAGCCAAATTTAGTGAACTGTATCTTTTTCACGATATTTATTATTATTAATTAACGATCCAAATCCAATTTCGAGGTTAATTTCTTTCAAAAAGAACTAAATTCTTCACCATCCAATTTTGCAAGTTGGAGCCAAATTTCTTTCTTGATTTTCCGTTCCAATTCTATCCTATCTAGTTCCATGCAATGAATCCGACTTAATTCACTGCCTATTATTTCTTTCCACTAGTGGAAAGACACAAATAAAGCAGCCAGTCGATGTACGTACTGCTTCTTGAAGTTGTAGTTTGGAACTGAGCTGCTTAATTGCTTTGTTTTACAAGTAACCTCTGTTAGTCACGTTACCATTGTTGATTTTTTATTTTCATAAGCCCGCAGCAAAGCCTAAACCGTTGATCTTGGGAAACTGGAACTAATCTATTTTTCAATGTAGCCTTCCTGAAGGATAGCGCACCTCTTACTTCGATCCACCAGCTTCTGAATTCTCTCAAAATAAATCAAAATGACGTGAAACCATCAGCTTGAGGTCTTCGACGCTCGAAAAGTACCTTCCAGACAGTTCTTTTTTCAAATTTGGAACAGGAAACAATCGCTCGCAAGTCTGGACTGTAGGGTAGGTGTGCCAAAATTTCAAAACCACCTCGAACACAGCAACCATCCTTTTTTTTTATGAATGCGCAGGAGCATGGTCTTTTACTGACAATTTCGGTTCGTATTTTTTTCAAAACGGTAACGTAGTATTTACCGGTTACAATGAAACCTTTTTCCAAGTAATCAATGAGAATATCTTTCCAGCTGATGACTGCACCTTGAACTTTCTAAGGGCTGTCTTTCCTGATCTCCTCCACTCCATTGATTTCAATTTGCTTTCTGGATCATAAAGATGCAACCAAATTTCATCCCCAGTTACTTACACAAACTTGAAAAGTCAGTACACGTCTTGTTTTTGTTCGTCAATGAGCACATTGGGATAATAGGGGCCCCTATGACCTTGTCAGAGCATTATTTTGTTCATTCTTTTTTTCGAATGAATATCAACACATTTGACTACATCCTAGCCAAAATTGAACATAGGCTACAGAAAAATTAGACAAATTTCAATCACAATTCCATCAACCCTGATAGGCTTTCTCACAAACACTCCACTTATGAGCAGTTCAGCATCCATTTTGCCCTGAACCACCAGCGAAAATAGCGACGAAAAGAAGTTTGATTCCTTCGCTCTTATCGCTTATTTGTCGCTCTTCTCTTCCCACTTATCGTCGCTTGTATCGCCGCTCCACTATGCTCCCTTCGATCGGTCACGTTTAGTTTTACATCGCTATAGAAATCCTACGAGTAATGAATATCGGTTATCGACTTCTCAATCAACTTGATATTTTCAGCGGGGATGACTTCTAAGGATCTACCCTTCTTTGTTTCATCTTTAGCGCTCTTTCTTCTTAACCGAAAGAGCTGAGCCCACTTTTTACCGTCGAAATCTTAAACGAAGAGCCAAACACGTTTAACAAATTTTGTCGGAACATAACACAACAGCTACGACCCTTACGCACAAAATTAGCAACTGAATTGACTTTGCGAAACAAAATATGGCAGCTGAAGTCTATATGCTGTGTAACTGGGGCGAAGCGTCGTCACAACTGTTTGACTCAGATGAGTGAAAGTTTGTGTCAGATCTCTTGAAGGACTTGCCTATGTATGGAAATCATGCAATTTTTCCATTGCGCGTTTTCCTAATGGAAAAGCACTTTTTTCCTACCAAATTCCCTTTTCAAAGTAGGACTTCAATTCGCCAGGATAAGTCCACTGTTTCGATCGTTCTTTGGTTTCTAGATTGCAAAACGACGCAAAAAGTCTTCCGAATTGCGTTTAAACATCGCCAAACATCCTTTTATAGTTGTCACGCCCAAAAATTCAAGCAAAATATCTCGTACCCGTTCGGTTCGGATGCCCCTAGCCTCAACAATCTCGTGCACTTCTACTAGCCCTGCACTCGCTGATAATCCAATAATACAAAGATTTTATCAACGATTTTTGGTGTTGTGACCTCAATTGGACGCCCAGAACGTTTGACGTCGTTTGTGTTCATATTACCACTATTTATAAATCATTTTAATCGATGGTGAGGAGTTTTTCACTCCTGAGAATGGTCCAGGTGAGACTGAAACTGTAGAGTAGAATGATAATGTTGATAACAGTGTACAATATAAGTATAGTAGTGCGAATGAAGTTTGCATTATCCTGGGGTCATGTTCGTCAACCGATGATTGCAACATCCGCGTTCCGTTGTGTCTGGCTGGGTTCGGTTTCCGCCGTCGTCGACATTACTCCCCAATACCCTCCTGTTACATAACCACAGTTTCATGGTCGAGGTCGCACGTTACATAATTACACATGACGTTCATTATGTGCCATTACTGACAGTCAGAGTGTAAGTGTTGTTACGACAAACTCACTTATGCTTGCCTGTATTTAGTTGGACTATTCCCCACAATCTAACAAAACATATTGTAATGTATAACTATTGGCGATCTCCTGAAATAGAAATTCCAGGCAATCTGCTAAGTTCCATGATAGTTTACGGACTTATTAGTAAGTGAAGTCTATATTCAAAAGCTTTGGCATATCTCTAAACGCTTCTAAACTAGAGATCCGAGTCCTCTTCTGCAATAGATAACACACAATTGTCGCCCCGCGGTCTAGGACGTCTGCTGAGCTAATCTCCAGGACCATCGATCCAACTTATCGCCTTGCTGTCTCCTCATCCATCTCTTTCTAACTCATGCGGTGCAAAGGAGTCACGTTTTAGTTGGATTTCACTTGCGGATTGCAATTACCGTGTCTGAGTGAGTCAACTATTGCGAAGCAGACGGAATCGCTCCGAGCTGCCCTCAAAAGTAGTCATGTGCTTGTTTAACCACTGTCTTTTCGGCCTTAACTGAAGAGAACCCTATTATACATTCATACACTTTATCAAAGTTTTCCTCACTCTCAAACCCTTGTTTTATCGTCCAAATAGTCAAGACGTGGGTTGAGTTACTGAGTGTGTGAGTTGAGTTACTAGATGTGTGAGTTGAGTTACTGAGTGTGTGTGTAAGCGTGTAATGCTTATGGTACGACCTGTCACTCTAAAATCAATTGGTTTTAAATTTTTCCATCAAAATAGGCACTGTCCTGGATTTTGCGTGCATTATCCACCTACCATTGTGCCTTCAAGCTTTTTATTTGAGTGGATATTGTAGAATCTTTCAAATATCTGTTCATATATTCATTGGAACTCTCCCGTGCAGTTTATTTCATTTTATCGCGAGGCAGTCGATTCGTGGAATGCATAAAAGGAATAGAGAAGCTCCTTTGAAAAGTATGCGCTCAATTTATCTTTTATGGCAATAAAAATGACAAATAGCAAAGATTTGAAAAATTATTTGCGGGGAAATCAGCTTGTGTGTCTTTTAAATTAATGTTTGTAATCAGGAAGCTTAATATCATGAAATATCACAATAATTCAATAAAATAAAGTGCAGAAATTTAGAATGTCGCATGTTTTCAAGGCAGGATTGTTCAAATGGCTTACAATTTAGATTTCCAAAGTGGCTACAGCAAACCTATCCACAATACCGTAAAAAATTGATGGCAATTTATTTGAAATGCAAATGCAGAATCAACTAGCGTAGAAAAATTGAATTCTCGCACGACAAGTTTGTTAAGCTCGGGTAAATTTGTATACTGTCAAACATAACTACCCTTTTTATAGCACGCCAATTTTTCTCGACCAAATTACACGATTTAAGAAACTTAATCATTCAAGCAAGCTCAATTTTCCCACACAATTAAGTTTTGTTCATTAATTAATCTTCAACAATGCTTTTCTAATACAATTTCATCTCAAGTCGAAGGCAATTTAGTCTAAAAATAAACCTTTTAGTGAATCTCAATCCAGATAAATGAACGCTATTCAATTCACAGTCGCTATCATTCAAAGCGACACTGCTGCAGTACTAGACGATGTCTTCGTGTACGCGTAGTGAATTCACTTTGCACATGCACATGCTCTTGAACGCCTCTTTCAAACCGACTCTCCCTGTGCTTATTCAACCCTAAACATGGCAAGTTTTCGAGCTCTATCGTATATTACTTTGACTCTCGAAGTCATGAACCCATTTTTCTTGCACTAAATATTGCACTAATAATAATTTTCTGTTGTATAAGAATAGAAGCTTTCAGAATTATTGTGGCAATATTTGCAATTGAATTATTCCCTAAATTCATTATTTTAGAATCGAGTTTCATTCAATAAATTGTATGTTTGAGAATAACATTTGGTTTATTGGTCGCTCATAGATGGCAGCACTGACTTTGACTGTTTCCAATTTGTAGATTATATCTTCTGTTGTGTAAGGATTGTGGCAATATTTTCAATTTAATTATTCACTAAATTCTCTATTCTAGGATTGAATTCCATTTGATATTTCACCGTTTTATTCGAATAAATCATTGAATGATTTTCTTTCAATGTTTGACTGCTTTTAATTCGTAGGTTATGTATTCTGTTGTATAAGACCAAGCATTCAGAATAGTGGCAATATTTTCAATTCAATTATTCATCATATTCATTATTTTAAAATTGAGTTACATCTAATATTCTACCGTTTGCTTCAAATAAATCGTTAAGAATAACAGTTAGTTTATTCGCCGCTCAAAGATGGCAGCACAGACTTTGACTGTCTTCAATTTATAGGTTATGTTTTCTGTTATACATATAAAAAAAAATTCCAAGTGAATCGTTGAATGATTTTTTCTTAATGTTTGAGAATAACATTTAGTTATTTCGCCATTCATAGACTGCAGCACAGATTTTGACAGTTTTTAATTGTAGACTATGTTTTCTCTTATATAGAAATAGAAGCTTCTAGAATTGTGGCAATATTTTCAATTGAATTATTTACTAAACGTATTATTTATAATTGAGTTCCATTTAATATCCCACCGTTTCCTCCAAATAAATTGTTAAATGATTTTCTCTTGATGTATGAGAATAGCAATTGATTTATTCGCCGCTCATAGATGGCAGCAAATTATTCATTAAAATCATTATTTAAGAATTTGATTCCATTTAACATTCCATTGTTTTTTAAATGAATCGTTGGATGATTTTCTCTCAATTTTTGAGAATTCCAGTGAGTTCATTTGCCACTCATAGATGACAGCACAGATTTTGACTGTCCCTTATTTCTAGGTTTAGTTTTCTGTTGTATAAGAATGCAAGCTTCTAGAATTGTAGCAATATTTTCAATTGAATTATTCACTGAATTCATTATTTTAAAATAGAGTTCCATTTAATATTTCACCGTTTCTTTAAAATAAATCATTGAATGATTTTCTTCTATTGTTTGAGAATAACAGTAAGTTTATTCGCCGCTCGTAAATGGCAGCACATATTTTGACTGTTTTCAATTTGTAGGCTATGTTTTCTGTTATAATTATGAGTATAGAAGTTTTCAGAAGTGTGGCAATATTTTCAATTGAATTATTCACTAAATTCAGTATTTTAGAACTAAGCTCTATTCAATATTCCACTGTTTTCTTTAAATAAATCGTTGAATAATTTTCTCTCCATTCATTTGCTGCTCGTAGATGGCAGCACAGGTTTTGACTGTTCTCAATTTGTAGGTTAGGTTTTCTGTTGTGTAAAAATGCAAGCTTCCAGAATTGTAGCAATATTTTCAATCAAATTATTCATTGAACTCATTATTTAAGGATTGAATTTCATTTAATATTTCACTGTTATCTGCAAATAAATCGTTGAATTATTTTATTTTGAGGTTAGAGAATAACAGCTAATCTATTCGTTGCTCATAGATGGCAGCATAGATTTTGTCTATTTTCGATTTGTGGATTATGTTTTTCAGGTTTGTAGCAATTGCTTTCAGAATTGTAGCAATATTTTCAATTGAAATATTTATTAAACTCATCATTTCAGAATTGAATTACATTTAATATTCTACCGCTTTCTTCACATAAATCGTTGAATGATTTTATCTTGATGTTTAGGAATAATATTTGATTTATTCGCCGTTCATAGATGGTAGCACAGACTGACTGTTTCCGATTTTTGTATAAGAGTAGAAGCTTTCAGAATTGTGGCAATATTTTCAATTGAATGCTTCACTGAATTCATCATTTCAGAATTTATTTCCATTTAATATTTCACCGTTTTTTTTTTTAATAGATTGTTGAATGGTTTTCTCTTTATGTTTGAGGATAACAGTTGGTTTATTCATCGTTCATCGATGGCAGCACAGATTTTGATTGTTTTCAATTTGTAGTCTATTTTTTCTGCTATATAAAAACAGAAGCTTCCAGAATTGTGGCAATATTTTCAATTCAATTATTCACTATATTTATTATTCATTTATTCTGATTGTTTTCAATTTGTGGATTATGCTTTCTGTTTTATAAGAACAAGAGCTTCCAGAATTGTAGCAATATTTTCAATTGAATAATTCACTATATTTATTATTTCAGAATTGAATTCCATTCGATACTCTACCGTTTCCTTCAAATAATTTCATCTTCATGCTTGAGAATAACAGTTGATTCATTCGCAGCTTATAAATGGCAGCACATATTTCAATTGTTTCCAATTTGTAGGTTATGTCTGCAGTTATATAAGAATAGAAGCTTTTAGAATAGTAGCAATATTTTCAATTAAGTTATTCACTAAATTCACTATTTTAGAAATATATTCTATTAAATATGTCACCGTTTTCGTAAATGGATCGTATGTATGAGAATGACAGTTGGTTTATTTGTCGCTCATAGATGGCAGCAAAAAACTTGACTGTTTTCAATTTGTAGGTTATATTTCCTGTTATATAAAAATAGAAGCTATTAGAATTGTAGCAATATTTTCAATTGAATTATTCACTAATTCAATTATTTAAAAATTGACTTTCATTTAGTATTTTACCGTTTTCTCCAAATAAATTGTTGAATGATTTTCTCTCGATGCATGAGAATAACAGCTAATTTATTCGCCGCTCATAGATGGCAGCCGAGTCTCAGGTTGTTTTTAATTTGTAAGTTATGTTTTCTGTTATATGAGAATGAGCTTTAAGAAGTGTGGCAATGTTTTCAATTGAATCAATCACTAAGTTCCTGATTTCAGGATTAAATTCTATTTTATATTCCATCGTTCTCTTCGAATAAATCGTTCAATTATTTTATCTTGATGTTTGAAGAATTATGGCAATATTTTCGATTTAATTATTCACCGAATTTATTATTCCAGAATTTGATTCCATTTAATACTTCACGGTTTTTTTCAAATAACTCGTTGAATGATCTCATCTTGATGTTTAAGAATAACTGTTAGTTTATTCGCCGTTCAAAAAAGGCAGCACAGACTTTGACTGTTTCCAATTTGTAGGTTATATTTTCTGTTATATGAGAATAGAAGATATTAGCATTGTGGCAATATTTTCAATTGAATTATTCATTGAATTCATTATTTTAGAATTGAATTTCATTTGATATTCCACAATTTTCTTCAAATAAATCGTTGAATGATTTTTTCTGAATGTTTGAGAATAAGTTAGTTTATTCGCCGCTCAAAAGATGACAGCGCAGATTTAAATTGTTCAACCACTGTAATTGTTGTATAAGAATGCAAGTTTTTAGAATTGTGGCAATATTTTCAATTGAATTATTTATTAAATTCATTATTTTAAAGGTTATTGCATTATTTCTTTAAATAAATTGTGACGTTCCCGCTTGGAACGTCAGAAATATGTAACGTACTTTTGGGCCTGTCGCTAACTTTTACTCAATGCTCGGGCGCCATTCACTAACAGAGCGACAGACTGTTGTACGTGCCAAGGTAGCTCTGTGGAGGTATGATGTCCAGGTTTCTGAAATCTTGCTGAAAAAGGAGAACAGGGTACACGCAACAAAAGAGTAACAGTTTTTACCAAAATAAAATATTTCTATTTAATATAGTTGAAAATAAACATCAAGATAATACAAAAGTAACACCAATAATATTTTCTATTGTTGGACCATCTCAACAATGTAAAATAGTGTCAACAAAATCATTGTAACAATCAAGTGATTGACCGCTTGTCTAAATAATCGACTACTTGACTGAATCTACTAACTGATACTGACTGACTACTGACTGTACTGACTGATTCAGTTTACCGACTGATTACTGACTGTACTGACTGATTCAGTACACCGACTGACTGCTGACTGTACTGACTGATTCAGTATACCGACTGACTACTGACTGTACTGACTGACGGGGTATACTGACTGACGGAGTGTACTGACTGACTGAGTACACTGACTGACTACTGACTGTACTGACTGTACTGACTGACGGAGTACACTAACTGATTGAGTATACCAACTGACTGAGTATACTAACTGACTGAGTATGCTGACTGACGGAGTATACTGACTGACGGAGTATACTGACTGACGGAGTATACTTACTGACGAAGTATACAGACTGACGGATACTTTTACGTACTTCACAACGCAGATCCACTGAAACAGAAGTGAAGGACGATGACTCGGAAGACGCGAGTCGGAACACTAGGATGTAGCTCGGAAGACGCGAGCTGGATAACAGGACGTTAACTCGGAAGACGCGAGTCGGATCACTAGGAAATAGCTCGGAAGACGCGAGCTGGATAACAGGACGTTAACTCGGAAGACGCGAGTCGGAACTAGGGTGTAGCTCGGAAGACGCGAGCTGGATACTAGGACGGAGACTTGGAAGACGCAAGTCGGGCACTAGGTATCGGTTTGCTTACCCTGAGTCTGACGAACGCCACTGGCTGCTAACTCGGAGGCTGTCCACCAGCCTAGAGAGCTGGTGGGCTGTAGGAAGTCGCTACAGCCCAGCTCTGGGGAGCTCAACTGTAGGAAGGCGCTACAGTTCAACTGACTTCTCTTCGAATTCGGAGGCTTTATATACTGCCTATCCATTAAATATTTAATTTTTCAGTCTCAACTTGCTGCATACCGATTTTGAATCAAAAATAAAAATATAAAAGTTTACATGGTGCGGTCTCGAACCCTGAACGCTGGCGCACCAAGCGAGCACGCTAACCGCTAGACCAACAGTACTTTTACACTTCATGTTGTAAATTAACACGTGACTCAGCAACATCGTCACAAAATCGTATATTTGAGAATAACAGTTTGTTTATCCTTCGCTCAAATATGGCAGCACAAATTTTGATTGTTTAAAATTTTTATGTCATGTTTTCTGTTGTACAAGAATAGAAGCTTTCAGAGTTGTAGCAATATTTTCGATTGAATTATTCACTAAATTTCTTGAAAAAGGATTGAATTACATTTTATATTCCACTATTCTCCTCAAATAAATCGTCGAATGATTTTATTTTGATGTTTGGGAATAACAGTTGATTCATTCGTCTCTCATAGATCGCAGCACAGACTTTGACTGTTTTCAATTTGTAGGTTATGTTGGCTTCTATATAAGAATAGAAGCTATTAGAATTGTGGCAATATTTTCAATTCAATTAGTTCATTATTTTAAAATTGGATTCCATTTAATAATCCATCGTTCTCTTTGAAAAAATTGTTTAATAATTTTCTCTTATTGTTTGAGAAAAACAGTTAGCTCCTTCGCCGCTCATAGATGGCAGCACAGATTTTAACTGTTTTCAATTTGTATCCTCCATCGTTTTTTTTTTCAATAAATCGTTGAATGATTCTCTCTCAATGTTCAAGAATGACAGTTCATTTATTCACAGCTCATGGATGGCAGCACAAACTTTGACTGTTTTGAATTTTTAGGTTATGTTTTCTGTTATATAAGTATAGAAGCTTTCAAAATTGTAGCACTATTTTCAATTAAATCATTCATTAAATTCATTATTTTAGAATTGGATTACATTCAATATTCCACCGTTTTCTCTAAATAAATCGTTGAATGATTCCTCTCGATATTTGAGAATAAAAGTTAGTTCATTCGCTGCTTATAGATGGCAGTACAGACATCGAATGTTTTTAATTTGTAGGTTATGTTTTCTGTTGTGTAATAATAGAAGTTTTTAGAATTGTAGCAATATTTTAAATTGAATTATCAATTAAATTCATTATTTTAAAATTGAATAACATTTAATATTTCACCGTTATCTTCAATTAAATCGTTGAATGATTTTATTTTGATGTTTGGGAATAATATTTGATTTATTTGTCGCTCATAGATGGCAGCACAGATTTCATCTGTTCTCTTCAGCTATTCTCTATGAAAGTGCAGTGTATTTGTACCGACAAACTGATTTGTGAGAAATGTACTGTGTGAAAAATTATTATTCGGGAAATGAACAATCAAATTATTTTGTGATTAGCAATGATCCAAAGATTTTCAGCTGAAATGTGGGTATCTCGTGAATAAATTATTGAGTGAAGCAGCATGCGAATTATCATTTTCTGGCTAATGGCATGTTCACTAACTTCTTAATGACAATTTCTTGAATAAATTGATGATGCACAGCGTTCATTTGTCGCATGTACATCGCATGTAAAGTTGAAAGGATGAACTAGACATAATCACAAAATCAATAGTTTCATCTAGCAGGAAACGAATCAGCATTACTCCGAACCCAAACACAGTTTTATTGCACTTATCAGCCAACATAAAATATTTCCCTAAAATCCTTCCTGGAGATCTATTTTATGCATTTCCTATTATGTATAGATATAAAAAGGTATTTTTTATTGAAGAGCAAATCTTTTTATTCGTGTTTATCTATAGTAAAATGTATGGATGAATGAATCCCTTGGGAGGAGAATAAACCGCGCTTGTAATGGCGCACATGCAAAAGGCCAACGGCGGCGATGGAAATGGCTTTAAAAGCGGTAAGAACGGGGATCTTCTGGTCTGGCGAACATTACGTAACAAGCGATTTGGCTCGGTACAACCGCTTTGGTAAAAACTTAATACAAATAAAAATACCGGAGCAGACGGCGGTTGGCGGTTGGCTGCTGCAAACTCTGAACCGGTCAAGGATGTAACAAATACGAATTTCCTGCGTTTCGGGTTGCGTTTGACTATCCCTCAATAGAATTAATAAGTCGGTAATCTTGAATTTGTCTCATTAAAGTTAGATGAAGCTGGATGCGTAGCTGGCGGCGTTGGTGATGTTGGCGGCAGCGGGTGTCCGGTTCGATCGGCGGTGGAGGCGGCTGGGGAGGGCGCTCATGACGTAGCGTCTAGACACCGGCTGCCCCCACCCCTTCTAGCGGCCATGTTGTCCCACGTACACTGCTACCTCCTCTTGCCTCCTGCTGCCGCACAAACTCACACTAGCCAAACCGTCTGTCTGTCTGTCTGTGTGTGTGCTATGCAACCTGCTTCACATTTGGACTTCTGTACGCACTACCCTAAAACTTACATGTTTCATTTCATAAACTTCACTTGAGATCCTCCCCAATCCGAGAACTGACGTCATTGAGAGCCATTTCTAATTTTGATGACATTTTCATCATATTATTCATCAAGGAAGAGTAACAGTCCAAAAAGGATTATCGGAAAGTTTATAGCAATGTTTTTATTGTTCGAGAAGTTGAAACGAACTTTAGGTGTGATTGAAAATGTGAAAATTAAAGCTGCAACGTTCTAAAAATATAGTCGCGAAATGTTTGCTAGAGAGTGACAATTTGATAAGTGAAGACGTGCTGCCAGTTTTCTCGGCAGATTCATTGATTCACTTCACTTTAAGTACACCAAGAACTGTTTGATTGGGCCAAAAATCGCCCAAATTTGTTAAATAGAGTTATTACATAGGACAAATGAATTTATGGGCAAGACCCAGAAATGAAGGCACAATTATTGTAGAAATTTCCATGACCATTTTACCTACCAAATGTGACAGAATTTTGTTTATACAGTTCTCAATTTTCAAAACTATATGTCGTTCACATTCATACCTTACAATGTAGGCACAAAATACTTGATTACCATGTCGCGATAGCGAGCACCATTGAAGAAGATTCATCCGATGATGCCCAAAATTTGCACTAAACAGTGACAGATTGTGGATGCATTTTTTTCTCAATCCTAAATGGGACAATTCTCACGATTAACGAAACCATCAAAATTATAATGAGCGTCATCGCTGGAAATTAAGAGTATTGCATCAGATTCGAATCGAGTATTATTTGTAGAATGACAGACCTCAATAAATAAAATATTTTGTCGCTTTATACAACTTGATAACTTCGAATTCTCATTTGTACACTTCCAGCGATAAAAGCATTAGGAAATCTAAAAGAGATAAGTTTTACAAAACTAGATTTAAATTCAATTTTTAATGTTTGTATCCAATGAACTTACTGTAACATTGTAAGTCAGATTTGTCACTTGAAATCCGAACCATTCTTCTTACCTGTATGACAAGATTGGAAAACTACAATTGAAACCAATTTTTTCGGTTCTTGGAATATCATATACATCCACAACATCTAATAAATAAATAAATGATAAAATTAATTTAGTCAGGTTAACAAGCCATTGTAAGCGATACTAGATAGCGCCACAGAACAAATCTACTAGTGAAAAAGTCATGTCCACACCACTAGAAGCAATTAGAAAATATTTTTCTGAATTATTATTTTGAAATATACTGCCGGTGAAATTATTGTAATACATTGCTCATAATTTTTGAATACTATAAATATACTCTTTATATCGCTCTTTGAATGACCAGAGGTTAAAACAAATATCACTGTATAATTGAATAGATATCTTGTGCACGTCATTCCGGGAACGCTCTTCAAATGACCAATAGTTATAACAAATATCACTTTATAATTGAATAGTTATCTTGTGAAAGTCATTCCAGAAACGCTCTCCCAATGACCGATAATTAAAACCGATATCACTTCATAATTGAATAGGTATCTTGTAAACGTCATTTCGGGAACGCTCTCCAAATGACCAAAAGTTATAACAAATATCACTGTATAATTGAATAGTTTTCTTGTGAACGTCATTCCGAAAACGATATTCTAATGACCGATAGTTATAACAAATATCACTTTATGATTGAATGGTTATCTCGTGAATGTTATTTCGGGAGCGCTCTTTAAATGATCAATAGTTATAACGGATATGACTGTATAATTGAATAGTTTTCTTGTGCACGTCATTCCGGGAACGCTATTCAAATGACTGATAGTTTTAACAAATATCACTTTTTTAATTGAATAGGTATCTCGTGAATGTCATTCCGGGAACGCTCTTTCATTGACTGATAGTTATATTATATATCACTTTATAATTGAATAGTTATCCTGTGGACGTCATTCCAGGAACGCACTTTAAATGACCAATAGTTATAACAAATATCACTGTATAATTGAATAGTTATCTTGTGGACGTCATTACGGTGACGCTCTTCAAATGACCAATAGTTATAACAAATATCACTCTTCAATTTACTAGTTATCTCATGAACGTCATTCCGGGAACAGTTTTCAAATGATCAGTAGGTGTAATAAATGTAAACTTCATAATTGAATAGATATCTTATGGACGTCATTCCGGGAACGCTGTTCAAATGACCAATAGTTATTACAAATATCACTTTATAATTCAGTGGCGTGCAGTCCATTTGTGCAGGGTGTGCATATAATGGTTCATTGAATACTTCATTCATAAAATCAGAGAAAGATCGTATTTTATCTATTTATGCAACCAGAAATACGAGCGCGCCTCGCGGGCCACTCTGCTATGTCGACGCTTGAGGTGCAGATTTCTCGCCTGCACGGCGAGCGAGGTCTGTTTAGCATAGTCAGTATAGGGAAAGTGAAGGAATAGAGTCTGACAGAGAAAAAGTATTCCGAAATTAGCGATCTCCTATCGCTCGTTCTCTCTCGCTGGGTGCAGGCAGACTTTCTGCACCTGAAGCTGAATATTCAACGTTTTGCTGAGTTCTTTTTCAAACGCCCTTTATTAGTTTGTTTTAAAATAGTTGAAATATTGTTATTCGTTATTTAAGACAGCAATATTAGGTAAACACTCATTTTATACGTTTCTTAAATTATTTATTTTTGTGAAACCATCATTTGTAGAATGACAACTGAAAATAGATCTATAATTTGTGATCTACTAGAAAATCCTTTTTCACGTCGTAATGTCGGAACAAAAAATGAAATTATGAAAACAAGACCAACGCCAGACATAAAATTCATTCAAAACATAAAAATTAAAGGCCAGCAGTCCGTGCAACATTTCCAAATTAAAATATATGAAAAATTTAAACGGATTGCTGGTTGCTGCAAGCAAAAAAAGCTGTACTGTTGGCCATGTATATATTCCCTTCCTATACCTATCACAGAAAGTCACCGCACGCCACTGTTATAATTGAAGTTATCTTGTGAAAGTCATTTCGGGAACGCTGTCCTAATGACCAAAAGTTATAACAGATATCACTTCTCAATTGAATAGTAATTTCGTGAACGTCATTCTGGGAACGCGTCTTAAATGACCAATAGTTATAACAAATATCATTTTATAATTGAATAGTTATCTCGTGAACGTCATTCCGGGAACGCACTTTAAATGACCAATAGTTATAACAAATATCACTTCATTTTTGAATCGTTATCTCGTTAAAGTTATTCTGGGAGCGCTCTTCAAATGACCTCTAAGCTATGAAAAATATCAGTTTATAATTGAATAGTTATTTCGTGAACGTCATTCCGGGAACGTTTTTCGAATGATCAATAGTTAAAACAGATATCACTTTATAATTGAATAGTTATCTTGTAAACGTCATTCCAAGAACGCTTTTGAAAGAACCAGAAGATGTAACAAATATCACTTTATAATTGAATAGGTATCTTGTGAACGTCATACCGAGAACGCTCTCTAAAAGATTAATAGTTATAACAAATATCACTTCATAATTAAATAGTTATCTCGTGAACGTCATTTCGCTAACGTTCTCCAAATGACCAATGGTTAAAACAATTATCACTTCATAATTGAATAGTTATTTTGATGGGAACGTCATGCCGGGTACGCTTTCCAAATTACCAAAAGTTATGACAAATATCGTTTTATAATTTAATAGTTGTGTCGTGAACGTCATGCCGGGAACGCTCTTAAAATGACCATTAGTTATAACAAATATCACTTTATAATTGAATACTTATCTCGTGAACATTATTCCGGGAACGCTCTTCAAATGATCAACAGTTATATTGAATATCACTTTAAAATTGAATAGTTATCTTGTAAACGTCATTCCGGGAACGCATTTGAAAGGACCAGAAGTTATGACAAATATCACTTTATAATTGAATAGTTCTCTTGTGAACATCATTCCGGGAACGCTCTTTGAATGACCGATAGTTATAACAAATATCATTTTATGATGGAATAGTTATCTTGGAAACGTCATTTTGGGAGCGCTTTTGAAATGACCAATAGTTGTAACAGATATCACTTTGGTAATTGAATAGTCATCCCGGAAACATCATTTCTGGAACGCTCCCGCTGTTGATATATAAAATATTTTGTCAAAATTCAACCATGTATTCTCTTCTCGAAATTGTCAACCCTGTTATGTACATCTCATCATCTTACATACTTCTTTGACCCATAAATCATTTACGGCGATGAATCCAAAACAGAAAACTAATTTTTGTCTAGAGGCCTGCTAATTTTTGATGAGCTACGGATTAGCGGAGGAATTAGTTGCAGCAGGAGAAGCAGAGACACCCGACATCAGATATCAAAGTGCAAAAATAGCCGAGAATGCTTCCAAAAGTGGAAACACTATTGGAATCGGTGTGTTCAGGTAAAATAGGTCCAATAAATTACCTTGTGGCTATTTTTGGTCGAACTTGATTTTCTTATCTTGTTGGTTACACTTTACTCTGCAGAATAAAAAGTGAAAGACATTTAGTGAGGTGTGTGGGAGTATAAAACGCATCATCGCTAAAACTCTCCATTCTCCAGTGGAAATAACCTCTTCGATAAAACATTTTAAAATGAAATCATAAAAGTCCATGTTTATGGTTTGAACTATATCAAAACGTCAATTAACTCCAGAAGATACCGTCTTGTGCTCTTCGTAATATATTTTATCTACATTCGTGGCCTATTCCGTTCCTTGATATCTCTACTTTTTGACTGCTCTTATTTTTTATATTCAAACTTAACGTTTTTATGGTCCATTTTTTACAACATGTCGCTTTTTCTGGATTTTACTGTTCCTTAAAATAAACACGAACATAAATTGCCCAAAACTTCGAATTGCATCGTAAAGAAATTTGGAGAGGTGTGCACAAAGCACATGTCTGATTATCTTGCGGATTATAATTAATGAGTTTCCTCCGGGCTTTCTTGGAAGATACTTTTGCAAAGTAAATTGGAAATAGGGAATCAATCGATAAGATCAGAAGAATTTATTCTGCAATGTAATGCCAGTCACTTTATTGTTCGATAGGTCTTCGTATGACTTCCTAGAATCTACGACGGTTTCCTTTTCACATCAAAGAGGTGCCTTGTGCCTTTTCAGGGTCCCACATTGACACTATCACCTCTACTAAACTTTACATCAAAGATTCAGTTCTTACAACGTTCAATCGAAGTCGTTTTTTTTATAGCTCCAATCTTTCATTATGTACTTGATCAAAACCCTTAAAAGTGCGAATTATGCAAGAACTAGAGCCCTTATTTCAATTTTGATTATGGATTCGGATTCTACAGGGTCGAATTAAGGGTATGACATGCGTAGCACATTTTTTAAAATTTTTATTATTCAGTTTAAGAGGGTTTAGTATAAGCCTTTGGATTTTTTCAAGTAAAAAAGGGCTTTTTTCTCTGATCTCTTTCAAATTTAGTATGCAGCGTCTGAAAGGATCTATTGTACGAAAAATTGAATTAAATACCTTTTTAAAAAATATTTAGGGGGTGAAACACCCCTTTGAACTATTAAAGGACGCATATCTAGAAAAATATTGGGAAATTTGAGCTTATCCCTTCAAAGTCTGTTTTTATGAATCTTAATCTATATAAAAATATATTTTTCATCCCTCAAAACGTCCAATTAGAGGGTTAAATAAATTAATGAATATAACATGAGATTGACTTAAAAACGTCATAATAATAGGGCGAATTATGCTATAACTAGAGCCTCTATTTGAATTTAAATTGTAGATTCGTATTCTAGCGGATCATGTTAAGGAGATGACATGCGTTGCACATTTTTTCAAATTTTTATTATTTATTTTAAAAGGATGGACTATGATGGCTTTGGTGTTTTTTCAAGCGAAAAAGAGCTTTCATCTCTGATTCCTTCCAAATTTGGTATACAATCTCCAAAAGGATCTATTCCTTGATAAATGAATGAATGAATTCTTAAAGAATATTTAGGGGGTGAAACACCCCTTCGATTCAATAATGGATGCATATCTTGAGAACTATTGGGAACTTTGAATTTATCTATCCATATTCTGTTTGTATTGACCTTTATCTATATAAAAATATATTTTTCATCCCCTAAAATTCCCAATTAGAGGATTAAATAAATTAATAAATATAACATGTGATTGGCATTGGCTTATATTGTCATATTAAAAGGGACGATTATGCAAGAACTAGAGGTCCTATTTGAATTTGGATTGTGGATTTGGATTCTAGATGGTCGAAATAAGAGGATGACATGCCAAAAACATTTGTTCAGAATTTTTATTATTCATTTTGAAAGGGTTGTCTATAACCTTGGTGTTTTTTTAAGCGATAAAGGGCTTTTCTCTCTGATTTCTTTCAAATTTGGTGTACAGCCTCTATAAGGATCTATTCTTTGATAAATTTAATCAAATGAATTTTTGAAAAATACTAAGGGGGTGAAACACCTCTTTAAATTAATAAAGGACGCATATCTTGAAAACTATTGGGAACTTTAGATTATTCTCTTCATATTATAATTGTATGGATCTTAATCTATGCAAAAATATATTTTTCATCCCTTAAAACTTCCAATTAGAGGGTTGAATAAATCAATAAATATAACATGTGATTGGCTTAAATCGTCATATTAAAAAGGCGAATTATGCAAGAACTAAAGCCCCTTTTTGAATTTGGATTATAGAATCGGATTCTAGAGGGTTGAATAAAGGAAATGACATGCGTACGATATTTTTTAAATTTTTATTATTTATTTTATGAGGGCGGATTATAGCCTTGATGTTTTTTTGAGCGAGAAAAGGCTTCTCCCTCTGATTTCTTTCAAATTTTGTCTCTATAAGGATCTATTCTTTGATAAATTGAGTCGAATGAATTTTTTAAAGATACTTAGGGAGTGAAACACCCCTTCGAATTATTAAAGGATGCATATCTTTGAAACTATAAGGAAATTTATATTTATCTCTTCATATTCTGTTTGTATGGACCTTGATCTATGTAAAAATATATTTTTCATCCCTCAAAACTCCCAATTAGAGGGTTGAATGAATTAATAAATATAACATGTGATTGGCTTGAAAACGCCATATTAAAAGAGCGAATTATGCAAGAACTAGAACCCCTATTTGAATTCAGATTGTAGATTCGGAGTCTAGAGTGTCAAATTAAGAGGATGACATGCCCAACACATTTTTCAAAAATTTTATTATTTATTTTAAAAGGGTGGATTATAGCCTTGGTGTTTTTTGAAGCGAAGAAATGCTTTTCTCTCTAATTTCTTTCAAATTTGGTATACAGCCTCTATAAGGGCCTATTTATTGATAAATTGGAGCAAATGAGTTTTCAAAAAATATTTAGGGGGTGAAACACCACTTCGAATAAATAATAGACGAATATCATAAAAACTATTCGGAAATTTGAATTTATCTTTCCATATTCTGTTTGTATGGACCTTTATCTATATAAAAATATGTTTTTCATCCCTCGAAACTTCCAATTAGAGGGTTAAATAAATTATTAAATACAACATGTGATTGGATTGAAAACGCCATATTAAAAGAGCGAATTTTGCAAGAACCAGAGCCTCTATTTGAATTTGGATTGTGGATTTGGATTCTAGAGGGTCGAAATAAGAGTATGACATGCCAAAAACATTTGTTCAGAATTTTTATTATTCATTTTAAAAGGGTTGTCTATAACCTTGGTGTTTTTTTAAGCGATAAAGGGCTTTTCTCTCTGATTTCTTTCAAATTTGGTATACAGCCTCTATAAGAATCTATTCTTTGATAAATTTAATCAAATGAATTTTTGAAAGATACTAAGGGGGTGAAACACCCCTTTAAATTAATAAGGGACGCATATCTTGAAAACTATTGGGAAATTTAGATTTTTCTCTTCATATTATAATTGTACGAACCTTAATCTATACAGAAATATATTTTTCATTCCTTATAACATCCAATCACAGGGCTAAATAAATTAATAAATATAACATGTGACTGGCTTAAAAACGCCATATCAAAAGAGCGAATTATGCAAGAACTAGAGTCCCTATTCGAATTCAGATTGTAGATTCAGATTCTAGAGGGTCGAAACAAGGGAAAGACATGCGTAACACATTTTTCCAAATTTTTATTATTCATTTTGAAAGGGTGGTTTATAGCCTTGGTATTTTTTACGCGAAAAAGGGCTTTTCTCTCTGATTTCTTCTAAATTTAGTATACAGCCTCTGTAAGGGTCTATTATTCAATAAATTGAGTCAAATAAATTTTTTTTGAATACTTAGGGGATGAAACACTTCTTTGAATTATTAAAGGAAGTATATCTTGAAAACTATCAAGAAATTTGAATTTATTTCTTCATCTTTTGTTTGTATTGGCCTTAGTCTATATGAAAATATATTTCTCATTCCAATTAGAGGGTTGAATCGAATTTGGTTTCAAATTCGGAGTAGAATCACAAACTGAAGCAGTTTTGAAAGAAGTGTAGGAGTCTTCGTTGAAAAAGAGAAGTTAAGTAAACTTCCACATTTATTTTGGACACGAATGATGCACGCGAAGATTTAGAAATAATTGTAACCATTAATAATAAACAACTGCACGTGCGTATTAATTTGAAAACAGTGTATAAACACCTGAAACAATTAATAATCGTGTCAAAATTGGCCACTAATCCCATGTTAATTATTGCTTTTGGGAAGAAAACATTGGAGTTGAAAATTTTCTGGAAAACAACAATTTGTCTTATGCATCTAATCAACAGAACTTTCGACAGATTTCTTTTGATTTTATGACTCAACTTTCATGTGTCTAGTAAAATACCGCCTCTAATTAATTTAGTAGAGGGCGTCCAAGTATCCTCGTCAACACATGATATAATTAAACGCATTTAATAAGTGTCTAAAAATACAGTTTAAGTAATATTGGGACTGATGCCCAATTGGCTAAATACACTGTTTTAATTTCGAGCATCCAGCATAAACGCATCAAACAGGTAAAAAACCTAACAATACTGTTTTTATTTCTTATTTTTGCTGTGTTGCTCCACCACGTGGCTTCAGCTCAATGTTTACTATCTACCTGCCATGGAGTGGATGGTTAATTTTAAAACTGCTACTAAATATAGTTGACGTTCGCCGATACGGCTAACAACATTAATTTTGGCAGTGCACGGGGCTATATTTAACGGAATAAATTCATTGGCCGGATGGGACAATTTCTTGTGTATTTTATTAGCTGCAACAATGTTGCTTTGATACACTCATCGGGATGTTACGCAGTGTCAACAATTGTTTCTTACGTTCATTTTAATTATGAAATAGTACACAATTGGATGTTCAAAACTTGAAATTACAGTGGATTTATTGATCTTATAATTCCTGGCTTAATCAGCCAGCCGAAAAATTTGAAATTTTGAATGATGACTGAGGAAAGACAGACGCTCTTCTTCATCTTGGTACAATTATAGTGTTCAAACTGAAAATCATAATAGATATAATAATCCAATCTGCTCCTAAAAATAATTAATTAATTTCTGACTGAACCAGCAGCGATAAAAAAAAAATTGAAGAATCATCTAGATGATGAAAGCGCATTTTTGACAGCTCATGAATGCTTGTTACTTCAGAGATTTCGCAAATTACCATCTCCCACAATTACCGAGCTTGAAATCAAGCAGTTTGGGCAAACTTACGAAACAGCAGCTTCCATTTAGTTTCAAGTTGACTATTTGATAGGTACATAATTTATGCATGTACAAACTCAAAAATACATTTTAATCTTCATTGTTTAGTTATTGACTGACGGGAGGTCAAATGTTGTACCTTAAAATAATAATTTGATCTCTATCAAAGCTATATAAAAAATACACCAAAAGTAAACAAATTTTCATTCAATAATAATAATTCATTCTAATAGGCTTCAAATTCGCGTCAAACAAGTCATTGAATGAATCCCAGACAGATTTGACAACTGTGCATAATAATAGTGACACTCGCGGCTAAAGTTGTAACTAAATTTTTATCTACTTCAATAAATTTTAGTTGCCATATCCCTAATGTCATATATATCTATGGGCATTGTTTCACTTGAAACAAGTAATTGAATAATTTAATCTTCCACAATCACTGAGCTTGAATTGAAGCAATTTGTGCAAACCTACGGAACAGCAGCTTTTATTTAGTACCAGTTTTAAGTCTGTTAATTGTATAGTTGCTGAGAACTCAGCGTCATGCCAGCCAGCCAGCCAGACAGCCAAAGTGAATATAATAGCGCTTTTTTTCTAAAAAATGGAAGAATCATCTAGATGATGAAAGCGCATTTTTGACAGCTTATGAATGCTTGTTACTTCAGAGATTTCGCAAATTACCATCTCTTACAATTACTGAGCTTGAAATCAAGCAGTTTGGGCAAACTCACGAAACAGCAGCTTCCATTTAGTACTAGTTTCAAGTTGACTATTTAATAGGTACATAATTTATACATGTACAAACTCAAAAATACCTTTTAATCTTCATTGTTTAGTTATTGACTGACAGGAGGTCAAGTGCTGTAGCTTAAAATGATAATTTGATCTTTATCAAAGCTATATAAAAAAAATACATCAAAAGTGAACAAATTTTCATCCAATAATAATAATTCATTCTAATAAGCTTCAAATTCGCGTCAAACAAGTCATTCAATGAATCCCGGACAGTCTTGACAACTGTACATAATAGTAGTGACACCGACGGCTGAAGTTGTAACTAAATTTTTATCTACTTGAATAAACTTAAGTTGCCATATCCCTAATGTCATATATATCTATGGACATTGTTTCACTTGAAACAAGTAATTGAATAATTTAATCTTCCACAATCACTAAGCTTGAATTAAAGCAATTTGTGCAAACCTACGAAACAGCAGCTTCCATTTAGTACCAGTTTCAAGTCTGTGAATAGTATAGTTGCTGAGAACTCAGCGCCACGCCAGCCAGACAGCCAAAGTGGATATAATAGCGCTTTTTTCCAAAAAATGTGCTAAAAATGCGCTGAAAATTAAATTATTAGTGCTAACTGAATTATAGTGCACAATATTATTCCATATGTCCTCTTGAAATATTTATCAATTCCTGATTAGACCAGCGGATCAAAAAATTTGAAACTAAGAGTGTCGACCAAGGAAGGATGTGGAAATAACCTATTTAAGACAGCATGACGCCCTCTTCTATCTAAACACAATTATAGTGTTCAAAACTCAAAATCACAATGAATGTGTGGTTGAATATGAAATAATATACTAAAGACAGAATGATGTTCTCGTTTCTCTTGACACAATTATAGTATTCAAAACTTGAAATCACAGTAGATATAATAATCCCATATGTCTTCTTGAGATGATTTATCAATTCCTGAGTGAACCAACAATTCAAAAAAATCGGAATTATGAGTGCTAACTGAAAAAGGATGGAGAAACAATATACTGAAGACAGAATTACATCTTTCTTTTGTTTCTCTTAGATATAGTGTTTAAAACTCAAAACCAAATCAGATATTCTTATCTCATATGTCCTTTGAAAATAATTTATTAATTTCTGTCTAAACCAGCGATGAAAAAAAAAATTGAAATTATGTTGCTGACTGAAGAAAGATGTAGAAACAATAAACTGAAGACAAATTATATCCTCCTTTTACTTCACACAATTATAGTGTTCAAAATTCATAATAAGAGTGGAAATAATAATCTTATCTATTCTTTTGAGATAATGTATCAAATCCTGACTAAATCAGCGATTCAAAAAATCTGAAATTGTGAATGCTAAGTAAAGAAGGATGTAAAAATAATATACTAAAAACAGGAGGACTTCCTTCTTTTCCTTCATACAATTGTAGTGTTCAAAACTCAAAATCACAATACATATAATAATACTATCTGTCCTCTTGAGACTAATGATTAATTCCTGACTAAACCAGCGATTCAAAAAAATTGAAATTATGAGTGCTGATTGAGGGAGGATGTAGAAATAATATACTGAAGACAAAATGACGCCCTCTTCTATCTTGACATAATTAAAGTGTTCAAAATTTAAAATCACAGTAGATATAATATTCCTATCAGTCTTTTTGAGATATTTTATCAATTTCTGACTAAATGAGTGATTAAAAAAAATTTAAATTGTGAGTTCTGACTAAAGAAGGATGCAAAAATAATATACAAATACAAAATAACGTTTCTCTTCTTATTACACAGTAATAGTGTTCAAAACTCATAATAACGTTGGGTATAATAATCGAATCTGCCCTCTCGAGATGATTTACCAATTCATGACTGAACCAGCGATTCAAAATTTTTTAAATTGTTAATGTTTATTTAGGGAGGATGTAGAAATAATATACTGAATGACGTCTTGAATTTTCTCCACCTAATTATATTGTTCAAGACTAATAATAATCACATCTGTCCACTTGAGATAAATTATCAATTTCTGACTGAGCCAGCAATCCAAAAAATTTTAAATTATGAATATCAATTGGGGGAAGGCGTAGAAAGAATATACTAGGAACAAGAGGACGTCCTTTACTTCCTTCACACAATTATAGTGTGCAAATCTCAAAATTGCAATTCATTTATTTATTCTATCTGTCCTCATGCGCTAATTTATTGATTTCTGATTAGATCAGTGATTTATAAAATTTGAAATCAAGAGTGCTGACTGAGGGAGGATGTAGAAATAATATACTGAAGACAGAATGACGCCCTCATTTTTTTTGACACTTGTAGTGTTCTAAACTTAAATTCACAGTAGATATAAAAATCTTGTCTGTCGCCGAGATATTTTATCATTTCCTGACTGAATAAGCGATTAAAAAAAATTGAAATTGTGATTTCTATCTGAAGAAGAACGTAAAAATAATATACTGAAGACAGAATGACGTCCCTCTTTATCTTGACACAATTATAGCGTTCAAACTTAAAATCATAATGGATATAATAATCCAATCTGTTTCTTGAAATAATTAATTAATTTGTGACTGAACCAGCATTTAAAAAAAATTGGAATTATCAGTGCTAAATAAAGAAGGATGTAGAAATAATATACTAAAGCTAGAACGACGTCTTATTCCCTCTTAACACAATTGAAGTGCTCGAAACTTGAAATCACAATAAATTTGATAATTCTGTCTGCCTTTTTGAGATAAATTATTGATTTCTGATTACGGTGAGTGTTGACTCAAAAAGGATGTGAGAATGATATACTAAAGACAAAATAACGTCCTCGGTTCCCTCCACTCAATTATAGTGTTAATAATTCAAATTTACAATAGATTTATTGCTCTCATCTGTCCTTTTGAGAAAATTATTGATTCCTGACTGAATCAGCCACCCAAAAAATTTGAAATTTTGAATGGTGACTGAGGGAAGTTGTAAGAATAATATAATGAAGACAGAATGACACCCCTCTTAATTTTGACACAATTATAGTGTTCAAACTTAAAATCATAATAGTTATTATAATCCAATGAGTCCCTTGGAATAATTTATTAATTTCTGACTAAACCAGCGAATAAAAAAAATTGAAACTAAAAGTAACGACTGAGGAAGGATGCAGAAATAATATATTAAAGACATCATGACGCCCTCTCCTATCTTGACACAATTATAGTGTTCAAAATCATAGTAGATACAATAATCCCATATGTCTTCTTCAGATGATTTATCAATTCCTGAGTGAACCAACAATTCAAAATAATTGAAAATATGAATGCTGACTAAGGGAAGATGTAGAAATAATATACTAAAGATAGATTGACGTCTTTCTTTTGTTTCTCTTAAATATAATGTTTAACATTAGATATTATTATCTCATATGTCCTTTGAGGATAATTTATTAATCCCTGACTAAACCAGCGATTCAAAAAATTTGAAACTATGAGTGCTGACTGAGGAAGGATGTAAAAATAATATACTGAAGACTGAATGACGCCTTCGCTCTTCTTGACACAATTATAGTGTTCAAAACTTAAAATCACAGTAGAAAAAATAATCCTGTCTGCTGTCTGTCGTCTTGAAATATTTTATCAATTCCTGATTAAATGAGCAATTAAAAAAAAATGAAATTGTGAGCTCCGACTAAGGAAGGATGTAAAAATAATATACTGAAGACAGAATGACGTTCTTCTTTTTTTTACACAGTAATACTGCTTAAAGTTATGATAACATTGGATATAATAATCGGATCTGTCCTCTTGAGATGATTTATCAATCGAGAATATGGATGCAATCTAAATTTGGTTCAAATATTTTTCTTCCGAATTTTTATTGGCCGGACATTTGTACTAAACCATCATTTTGGTAATTAATATCTTTTCAATTGCTTAAAATTAATGAATAAAAGTGCAAAATAAGCGAGGGAAATTCAAAGTTCTAAAACGCAACACCATTGGTTAAAGCGAAATGTGACGTCAGATACTATGCCAACAAGTGCGCACTGCTTACATTTGTATGGCATTGCAGGCTTTTGATTAGAAAACATAGTAATAACGTGTATGTTGTAAATTAATTTATTGTTTAAGTGTAATTTTAGCATCCTAGTGATATCATAAATCATTTAAGACAGTGGTTTTGTGAAAGCACAATCGGATAATCTGTCAAGAATAGATCCATTCATGATGTCGTCTTATTTTCTTTCAAATCCAAATTTTACGTCCGCTGAAGTTAAAAGAGTGAACACTGCAAAGTAATTATTCAATAATAACACATTATATGTACACTATTTTAATAAATACAATCCGAAATATGATGAGCAGTGAACATAACCTATAATTTTTGTTTATTTAAAAACGAGCAAATGTTAAACGAAGCCGCATACATACACTGAATTTTATTGCTAAAACTAATCACATATAATGTTATTCATGATCTGTCAAGTTTATTATAACACTTCATCTTTTCTGATAACCTTACATCATTTCTTACGTATTTTAAAACCAGTATGGTTTGGAAAAAAGATTTTATCAAGTACATTTCTGATAGTTTTTTGTATTCAGGCACAATGCAATACTTATAAACCGACTTTTGACCTTTTTTAATGCTGAAATAAGTTGAGAACGAAAATACCTGTAGTAAATAATGGACTGTAATGTCACTGGACATGTTATTTGATGTCAACCATAGAGCGCGCGAAAATGGCGGCGCTTAAACAGCTCAAAATTATTCTCAATTTCAAATATTTTTTTGAACTTGATTACAGCACTTTTAAACAATATTTTCTACTATGTTAGAACGATGTGAGCATTGAATTAAAAATATAAAATAAATTCATCAATGAACCAGCGATTCAAGAAATTTGAAATTGTTAGTGTTGATTAAGGGAGGATGTAAAAATAATATACTTCAGACAGACTGACGCCTTCGCTTCTCTTGACACAATTATAGTGCTCAAAACTTGAAATCACAATAGATATTATTATCCCATTACTCTCTTGTGATATTTTATCAATTTCTGACTAAACGAGCAATTGAAAAAAATTTAAATTGTGAGTATTGACTGAGGAAGGATATAAAAATAATATACTTAAATAAACGGACACAATAATAGTGTTCAAAACTTATAATAACAATAGATATAATAACCCTATTGCTCCTCTTGAGTTACATTATCAATTTTAACTAAACTACAAATTCAAAAAAATTAAAACTGAGAGTACTGCTGTGAAGAAGATGTGGAATTAATATAATGATGTCCTCATTTTCCTTCACCCAATTATAGTGTCCAAAACGCAGAATCTCAATGAATATAATAATTCTATTTGTCTACTTGAGATGAATTATCAATTCCTGGATAAAACAGTGATTCAGAAAATTTGAAACTGTGATTGCTGATTGACAGAAGATGTTGAATGACGTCATGAATTTCCGCCATCCAATTATATTGTTCAAGACTTATAATAATCACATCTGTCCTCTTGAAATAAATTATTAATTTCTGACTAAACCAGCAATTCCAAAAATTTTAATTATGAATGTCAACTGAGAGAGGGTGTAGAAAGAATATATCAAAAACAGGAAAACGTCCCCTACTTCTATCACACAATTATAGTGTTCAAATCTTAAAATTGCAATTGATTTATTAATTCCATCTGCCCTTATGCAATAATTTATTTATTCCTGATTGGATCAGTGATTTACAAAATTTGAAATTAGGAGTGCTGACTGAGGGAGGATGTAGAAATAATATACTGAAGATAAAATGACGTTTCCAGTTTTCTCCACATTATTATGGTGCTCAAAACTCGAATCACAATAAATATGATAATTCTATTAATACTTTTGAGATAAATTATTGATTCCAGATTAAACTAGCGATCCAAAAAAGTTGGAATTGTGAGTGCTGTCCAAGGGAGAATGTAGAAATAATATGCTGAAGACAGAATGACATCGTTTTTTGCTTCACCCGATTAAAATGTTAGAAACTCATAATAATAATGGATAAAATAATCTTATCTATCCTCTTGAAATAATTCATCAATTCCTGGCTAAACTAGAGATTCAAAAAATTTAAAACTATGAGTGCTGATTGAGGGAGGATGTAGAAATAATATACTGAAGACAGAATGACGCCCTCGTTTTTTTTGACACAATTATAGTGTTCAAAACTTAAAATCATAGTAGATATAATAGACCTGTCAGTCTCCTTGAGATATTCTATCAATTCCTGACTAAACAAAGAAACAATGACTGGGAATAGGCAGATCATGGCACAGGCATGCCTCTGCAGACAGTGATCTAGGGGAGGCTTGATTGGAAATCCTGTTATCTCGCTTTGAGGTCTTGAATTTAGACTCTGTAATTCGTAAAGGAGTAGAAATAAATAATCTTCCTCTAAATAAATATATGAAATTGGGAATTGTCAATAAAATAGTGTGAAATCACGAGTAGGGGAAATTGCAGAAATATAATATGGAGCAGGAGGATTCCGTGGGCTTAATTCATAATCAAATTTGATCTTATCAAGGAAGTATTTTTGTCGGAGGTGGTTCACATATTGAGCTGCGAAGCCTAGGGCTTCGGCCCGCTGAAACTGAGGAAGGATGTGGAAATTATACTTCATCCTATATGTCCTTGTAAGATGGTCCATCAATTCTTGATTGAGCAAATGATTACAACCCAATTACGATTGCTTCTCGTGTTGTCAATTATGTTCTCATTTTGTATATTTTACACAATGGTTTTACAGTTTTCTATTTTAGTTTTATAGCCTTAGATTAGCACAATAGTACGTACGATTCTGACGTGCAAAATAAAATCAGTGCGTCATCGAAAATGCTCTTCGTTTAACAGTCAACTATTCTTACGTACAACACGATAATAATACTCTTGTAAGAGAGATACACTGTTACTAACTCCACTAGACATTCAGTCTGTGCATTTGATTATATTGCTTGCATCATTTAGTTCACAGAAAACTATTTAGATACGACTCTTGCGGAATCGCCCACTTTTTTATTACTAATTTATATTTATATCAACTCCTTTTACCTTTTAAAAATATGGTTATTTGTTTCATTCTACAACTGTATTATAAAACCACTCGATCGGATGGGAGTCGAGGATCAACTGATAATGATATTGTTTTGTTATTTAGAATTCTAAAACATTGCAATAAATTTGTATGAAAGAGCAAAAAGCAAGTTTGTATCAAGAACTTCGGTGAAATGATTGCAGCAATTTGGTAAATGACTTGAAAATCCGCATTGGCTGACCTATATTTGGTTTACGATGGCGCGTATTTGTTGTAGCTGCCACAATCGCCTCATACATCTTCCAGTAAGTGACTGCTCATAAGCCAAGAAGCACTGACCGTGATCGCTGACCATTCGCGAAGATTAATCACAGGTTCATTTTCTTTTGGAGTTGTTGTCCGACTACCGAAGCACACAAACAAAATTAATATTTAGGTTCATACCCTAAACCCCAAATTACTTAAAATCGTTTGAACATTCCAAATATGTATCATGTATCATTGAGAATGCTTCATATTGCTTCTGATATTGTGCGTCTATATTAAAATACTTCATTGTAATAACATCAGTTGTGTAGTGTTGAATTATGCAAAACATTTCAAAGTGCATAGAAGCTTGCATCTCCAGTCAGTAAAGTTGTGAAGAGCCCAACATATGAGATTAATATAATGTTAGATCGAAGCAGAAATATCGTTCATTAATTTCCGTAAATATTCCATTATCAAACATCGTGTATACGAAGTAATTCACCAAGACAAAACAATAGCAAAGGCAGGCAATCTCAAACGCCAAAGTTTACCCCTTTATTAATAACTGAACTCTCAGTATTTCAATTATAAGCTTCAGCAGTTGGTTCATTGCAAAGTGAAAACATTCGATGAACAAAGGTTGTGTAGTGTATGATGAATGTCACATCAAATTACCTTTGTATTGGGTATGCCACATTGCTAATTAGTTTTCGTACCTCCTGTATTCGTCTGACAAATCTAAAATCAAAACAATTACTGTCGACACAGTGAGGCATGAGGCTGTGCCAGTAATTTGCGTCAAACATTTTCGCGGATTTTAGTCCTCCTAGAAGGTCGTCCTTTTATTTTCAGTTTATTACTCGCGCTTGGCCCGCTACGCGGGCTGAAGCCCTAGGCTTCGCAGCTTGATATGTAAACCGCCTACGACAAGAATACTTTCTTGATAAGATCAAAACCGATCATGAATTGAGCCCACAGAATCCTCCTGCTCCATATTATATTTACAAAGTCTAAATTCAAAACCTCATAGCAGGACTTCCAAACAATCCTCCCCTAGATCACTATCCATAGAGGCATGCCTGTGCCATAATCTGCCTATTCTCAGTCATTGTTTTTCTCCTCACTAGAATAGTTGATAGTGGATCTCCTTGTCTAAGTCGTGTTCTTACACTGAATAATTTAGATTTGTTCCCGTTGACCTTTAATTTGCTTTTTGTGCCTTCTAAGGTAGCTCTTGTCATTCGTATCAGTTTCCTAGGAGTTTGAAGCTCATCTATATCTTAAAATAATTCTTCCCTATTCACTCTGTTATATGCCTGCTTAAAATCAATAAACAACATATGCATATCTAGGCCTTTCTCATGGTGTTCTGCTTGAAGTTCTTTCAGGACAAAAATCTGATCTATTGTTGACCTGTTTCTTCTAAACCCTGCCTGATATTCTCCAACTGTAGCCTCCATTTTATCTCTTATTTTATTATTTATCCACGTTGCCATTATTTTGTATACTACATTTAGTAGAGCTATTCCTTTGTAATTTTCGCATTTGGTTTTTTCACCTTTTTTGTTGATCGGACAGAGTACTGCTTCTTTCCAGGTTTCTGGTACCCATTCTTCTCTCCAGATGGCTACTATTAGTTTGTATATTCCTTGCATAATTTCTCCTCCTCCGTATTCAATTAATTCGATGACAATTTCATTATCCTCCGGGCTTTTATTATTCTTCATGTTCGTTACTATAGCTTCTATGTCTTCTAGCTTTGGTTCTGTTACTTGTTCCGTTTCAGTATTGCGGTCTTCATAAGTTTCTATATCTTGAGTTAGTTCATTAGTGTTCAATAGCTCTTCAAAGTATTCTGCCCATCTAGTTGTTCTTGCTTCATCCTCTCCTATGAGATTCCCTTCCTTGTCTCGGCAAAATAATACTTTTGGTGCGAAACCTCTCTTTTCTTCCTTAATCTTCTGATAGAAATTTCTTAATTTTTTTCTATTGTACGTTTCTTGCAGCTGTTGAACTTGTCCCCTCAACATGGCTCTCTTTTTTGTCCTACATATTTTCTTATATTTTCTTCTCTGTTCTTGGTATACAATTTTATCATTTTGAGTTCTCCTTGTGATGAAAATTATCCTAACTTCCATCCCTTCCTCTAAGGCTTGTTTACAATCTTTGTCTTGTTCTATTTGTTTCCTTCAATCCCAAAATTTCTTCTGCTGCTAACTTTATGTTGTTTTGTAGAATTCCTCATCTTTCTTCTATTAATTTCCCTTGCTCTAATACATATGTACTTGTCTGTATTTTTTCTAGTTTTGCTGTGTACTTATTCGCTACTTCTTCTACTTTTAGGCTCTCCATGTTGAATCCTTTTTGTAGATATTTGGACTTTTTGATTTCGGTTTTTTCACTTTCATTTCAGCTCTTACTAGAATGTGGTCTGAGTTTGCTTCTGTTCCTCTATAGCTTCTTACATTTGTGATCATTTCTGAGTGTTTTTTCTCTATCAGAACGTGGTCTATAGTTTATAGCTCTTCCATTTGGATGTTCCCAAGTGCCTTTGTGGATCTCCTTATGTTTGAAATAAGTACTTTTAATTAAAAGTTAGTTTTGTGTTGCGAATTCTATAAGTTTTTCACCATTTTGATTTGTCTCTTCGTGCTTACTCTCATTCCCTATTATAGGTATGTATCTGACTTCTTTTCCTATCTTCGCATTTGCATCGCCTAATACTATTTTAATGTCATACTTTGCTAGTCCCTAATACACTCTTTCCAACTTGTCGTAGTATTCCGCTTTTTCTTCTAGATCCTTATCTTCTGATGGAGCATGTATGTTAATAATACCAAGTTTTCTGTACCTTGTTCAGATTCGTATGTAAGACATTCTCTCTGATATAGCTTCAAACTCTATTACTGAACCTTTTAGAGTTTTATTTCTGTCTACTCCGCCGCTATTAAAGAAAATATAGTCTTCGATTTCTGTAATACTAGTCTCTTTTTGTTTTGTTTCTTGAAGTGCTATAATATCTATTCTGTATCTTCTTTTCTCATGTACTACCCGTTTTATTGCTCCTTCGCTGTACGTTCCTCTCACGTTCCATGTGCCTAATCTAATTGTTTTTCCTTGGTTTTGTGTACCGTTATTTCTTCTCGTTTCCTTTAACATTGCCTGATTCGTATCGTTTGGTGGTCGATGTGTTACATTAGTAACTACGCTGTTGAGTTTTTTGGCTCGTTCTTTCTCTTGTTCAGTTTATTTTCCATGTCATTCCATTCCCAAACTTCTTTATCTACAATTAGTTTCTTATATCCAATCTTAACGTTTTTTTCTTTATTCTTTTCTTCGCGAGCTATCAGCCTGATCTTCATTTGAATTTCCCTTTCTTCTTTCGTGCAGTCATCTTCAATAAATATATCTGTTCCTTTAAGTGCGCTCTTATGTGACATTATGCTCTTTTTGTTTTCCCAAGATGAAAGTTTTATAACTGCAATATGCTTCTTTCTGATGGTTTCTATTCTCTTAACATTTTCTACTTTTACTTTCATCTTCATTTTGCTTTCCATAAATTGTTCCACTTCTGTTACCTTGTCGATGTTTTGAAATTCTACCCCTTTTACTATTATGTTGTTTTTCTTGTCCTGTTTATATAGCGAGATATTTGTAGCTTTCATTCATTGAATTAATATTCAAAAAGAATTTAATATAAATGAATTGTGTATATATCTCGGCCAACCAGAAGGCTTAAATTGTTGTCCCATAAGAGTTACGCCTTTTACCACTCATAATTTCAAACTTTTTCAATTGCTTATTTGGTCATAAATAGTTGAAATATTTCGAAAGGACAAATATGATCTATGTATAGTAATTTCGAATTTTGAACATTGTAATTGTGTGGAGTGAGAAGAGAACGCCATTCTGGCTTTAATATATTATTTTTACATCATCTCTTACTCGGCACTCACTTGGCTAATTGGAAGACTTAAATCGCTGTCCCATAATAACTTTGGAGTGCTCTTAATTGGAATAGAGAATCGTCTCAATATATACGAGCGAAGCGAATTGCAAGAATATAGGTATATCGTCAATATGAAACAGCAGGATTACGTGAACTGTGATAGCTATAATACTCAAATTTCCAATCCAAAACAGAAAAACAATGACTGAGAATAGGCAGATCATGGCACAAGCATGCCTCCACGGACAGTGATCTAGAGTAGGCTTGATTGGAAGTCCTGGTTTCTCGCTATGAGAATTTGTTGGATTGCTGGTTTGATCAGAAATCAATAATTTATCTCAAAAGGACTAAAAGGAATCGTGAATTGGAGTTTGGAACACTAAACAAAGCCGCAGATATTTATTTTCAACTATTTATTCATTTATTACACTCACCACTCACTATTTTAATGTTTTATTGTTCATAGTTCACTGCTCATGGTTTTACTATTCCCGTCAAGTCGTTTGCCTTCCCTTATATACAAAAACCTGTCTCTAGAAATATTCTAGATTTTGTCTAGCACGTTACTAGATTTTTCCACCGTACGGCGCGGTGTGGTGCGGTGTGGTGCGGTGTGGTGCGGTGCGGTGCGATACAACGAGGACGAAATAACACACAATTTAGCGGGTGCCAGGGGGTGAAAAGTATTAGTCCGTGAGACAGGGCATAAATTTTTCGTTGATTACCGCTCACTTTAAACTTCGTGAGTGACTTCATTGTGATGAGTCCGACAGCTTTCACATTTGATGAAATTCTTGATTTGGGGGCGTTTTTCAGCGAGAGCTAATTGAACATGTTAGTTTCATGAAGTCTTGAAAATGTATTACCGTCACATTGATGTTTACACTAATCGAAAGATTTTTTGATTATAAAATGAAAAATAATATTGTCCGACATGAATATTGGGGGCCAGTGGTGAGTCCGACAAGCCGCATTTGTCAAAAGTACGTTGGTATGAAAACTGATTACCGCTAGTCTGAGACTTTGAGGACGTGTTCAATTTTTTTTTTTAATTTGATTTATTTTGTCCGACGAATTTTCGGGGGCGTTTTCTCAGTCTGACACTGAAAACATGTCAGGATTATAACAGCTCCTTCATCAATGACCGCTTGTCGGACCAAAACAGTAATAATTTGAAAACATATTATCTGTCCAAAAAACATATTGTTCGACAGATATATTGGTTCTTATCGTCAGTCCGACAAGAAAACACTCGCACATATATAACTCAGTTTTTGACGTATTTATATCAAGAGATAAGTTATGGACGTTGTTTATAAGCTAGTAATGAATGATTCATTAACAAAATTAATGAAAAAAAGTAAAGTAGAAAATAGAAAAAAAAATATATTATTATGTCGCTAAGTTGGAACGTTACTCACTTTAATCTTCCATCTCCGGGGGTTCCTAGTAGAATTAAATTGGTATTCGATGCTCCATTCGAATCTAAAATTAGGATTAGTGGTTCCCATTCAAGATTTCAAAGTGACTTTCTCCCCTGACTATAGAAAGGGAGGAGAAATCTTTGAAGTTTTTCTTCAGCCATTCTCCTATTCAGTGCATATTTCTTCAGATATACTTCAAATATGCCATATCTTACATTCTGCACACTGATTTCAACTAAGCCAAGTTTTACATCACCTCGTGTGCGCGGTACAATGTTTTCTCTTCACGTCGTAAAATTAAAATGGGACACCTGTATGTATTTTCAGCTTTCTGCACTCGATCATATGAACTTTAAGTATGCCAAATATCAAATTTTTTTGTGCGTGCAATATGCTTGAAAAGGGATACAAAGCTTTCTCTTCACGTATTAATATATACTTTAAAATAGAACACCTGTATATAATTTTCGCTTTCTGCACATCTTCTCCATATAAATTTTGAGTATGCCAAATCTCACACTCCTCCGTGCATGCAATATGCTTAAAAAGAGGTCGAAAGTTTGCTCTTGACATATTTATATATAGATATCACAGTTGAAGGTAAATTTGAATGATATTTGAGGTGATTATCACAGTATATTGACTTTATATCACACATTTGATCCCAAAATAATATTAATATATTGGTAGACAAGCCTTTTTTTTATTATTTATAATCAATAATCATACTGACTTGATATGCATTTCATATATGTATATGCCTATGAACGCAGCCGCATTCATACAACATATTTTTGATTTTCTGAAGTATTGCCCCACTTAAATTGTCGGACATGTATACAGTAATGTTCTAGACACTATGTGAATGGAAAATGAATAACATAGAGATGAGCGGTCATTGATGAAGGAGCTGTTATAATCTTGACACGTTTTCAGTGTCGAACTGAGAAAACGCCCCCGAAAATTTGTCGGACAAAATGACCAAATCTTAGAAAAACAATAATTGAACACGTCCTCAAAGTCTCAGACTAGCGGTAATCCATTTTCATACAAACGTACTTTTGACAAGTGCGGCTTTTCGGACTCACCACTGGCCCCCAATATTCATGTCGGACAATATTATTTTTCATTTTATAATCAAAAAATCTTTTGATTAGTGTAAACATCAATGTGACGGTAATACATTTTCAAGACTGCATGAAATTGACATGTTCAACGCCCCCAAATCAAGAATTTCGTCAAATGTGAAAGCTGTCGGACTCATCACAATGAAGTCACTCACGAAGTTTCAAGAGAGCTGTCTCACGGACTATGTATCAATTTTCGTGCAAAATTAAGCAAATTATGACCAATAAATCGATAGATGTATTTTTTTGTTTAATTCATAACTTTGCGCCAAATCGTCGCAGACACTCGATTTTTTGCACAATTAGTAGGAAAATGAATGAACTTGATTTAATGGGTCGTGAATTGAGTCAACGATTTTTTTTGCACCCGGTACAAGTTGTCAAAGTTTGACATTTCTTGACATCAACAATATTTTTTTTTAGGTGTGTGGTAGGGTGTGCGGTGAACTTGGCACCGGATTAACTTAATACCCTGAAAGAGTAAGCTTCAAACTTTCCAAAATCTAAAAAATCATCCATTTTAGATCAAAATCAACTGAGTTATGGCTGTTTGAACATTTTAAGTGGTATTCCAATTATTTCAGATTTATAAATCATCAAAATGATATATTCCAAACTTATTATATAGTTTTATTATATCATTTATGCGGAGTTAATGTCAGCACAATAAAACAGAATGACTTCAATTTTGGTCCAACTATATCCCAACAAATGATTCGATGTATTTAGTCCCTACTAGTTATGGCAAACAATGGCTCATAATTTACTGTCAAATGTCATTTGTATTATGTATACAAGGTATAACGTATTTAAATTCATGTAAATTTTTTTGCTGTGATATCAAGCCAAACTGATACGATCTGCAGACGACGAACGAGTTTATTTTCTGTTCTGTTGTAATGATATAATTACTCCAAGACGAAAACAGAACGATAAAGACAACTGCCATAAAATTTACATTTTTCTTCTTCTAATACTTTAAAATTTGTAAGATTTGCGTGGGAGGGGATGTATCGGAAAGTAATTAAACATACGAACGTAATTCTGATCTCGTATCGTGTTTAGCAGTACTAACGTTTAACTAGTTAGAAACTGAACAAGGCTGCGCCCCTGATATTAATTTCCCGAGTGCAGCAATACGTGACCTGTCGGGATGTTGTTGCTATTAACTTATCCTGAAGTCAGTGCCGTGTGTCACCTGGGGACAACTAATCGGATTTGCAAACGACGAGAAAAAAATCTTCATGTGTGTGGATATGTAAATGTGCTGCGCATCATTCATGCAAAATAACAAGCGACGGTTGCTGTCTGCTGCGCTCACCACCGCCAATCTGACATCTATACGTTTGCCGACATCGCACCTGACGTGAATATGTTATTTTAACCTCTTCATTGTGACGGCCAGCTCACTAATATCCCTTTAGGTACCTTCAGTCAATTTTAACGAAAAGCAAATGAACCAGGGACTAGTTGCCCATGACTACATATATATAAATTACAACCTGTATTTTTTCCGGTTGTAGTTCTTTGTTGTGGTGATAAATCTACAAATTTTTGTCGCATGTCCATTAATTTTCATAGTCGCTTTTATGGCGTTGTGTTAATCTGAAAATTATATATTCGGGCATGTTTTTGTGCGTCCGAACCGTCGTCGGTCGCCGCTGAGCGTCGACGACGTTAAGTCACGTACGAATGCTCGTGTAATATTTGTTGCATTTAAATTGCGCTGTGTCCGTCGCCATTTCCTCGCGTTTTTGTCTCAGCGTGTTGAACATTAACTGCACATTTGCATAAATCATATCACACGGAAGCGCCGCCGCCGGTGCTGTTCCTGAGCATGCGCATTTTACTAAACCGACCACGACAATAGAAACAACGATATTTACTTCCAACAACTTTTTTATACACGCTTTTCTTCACTCATAAATCTTGCACACTACACGAGGGTACATACGTGGGAATATAAATGAATAAATAATTAATTTTACTTACAAATTCCACAAAAGAATTGTGAGAATAGTATTATGAATAAAAATGTATGAACAAAATGAAAGATGATACGTTTGGCAAAGTGAAGTCCGTTTGACGCTAACCGTGCGACACGAACTGATTTTTATAAGCCTCTAAAAGGAAACTTTGAAGTAAATATGTTTTCTAGGTTCAGTTTATGAGTACTCCAAGCAAAAATGTATTGTGATATGAATAACAATTACTTCGTATGATGGTGGTCTGCGCTCTTATCATAAGAATGTCTTCATTATATTAAACAAGGATCATTGAAATGCTTCACAAGATGAATAAACATAATAAACAAAAGGAAACTTCCCTGCAATCGCAACGAAAGTTGCATTTTTCTGAATGAAAGCTAATCAGATCTAACGGTGCATGTTATTAATTCAAAGTATCATATTTGATATTTTCGTATTTAATTACATGGTATCCTCCATGTCTTACAATAACGATATTAATCCTCGTCTAATGAGGATATTCAATCTGGGAGAACGGAGAGTAATGAGCTAGCGCCACAACGGACAGATAACGAACTATACTTGTTTTGCAATTCTGTTTTGTTTGGATAAAAACGGTGCACTGCTTGACTGTATAATCTTTAATAGGGTAGTGCATCCATGTATGTTTTCTAATTGGGCTTAAAATTGTCAAGAATAGGTTCGACATTTGGACTGTGAATCTTTACAAAATATTTTTTTGGTGCTCATTATCCTATAGATATTGAAGGTCAGTCCTTAATAGTACATTATTTCTTGTTTCAGAACCAGTCACATTGTGGATAAATCGATGTCATGCAAATTGGAGATTAGGGTGAGTTATTTTTCCATTCATTTTTTGAGTAGTTAGAATCAAAAAGAAATAAAATACTATGACGTAAATACGAAATTAACAATAAATAGTAAAAAAGTTGAGACAGCCATTTATATTGCCCACAATTCAGGGTAGAAAACTGGTATTGATTTTTTGAAGTCTTATTGTATCCATGTTTGAATTTTTCTTTGAGTTCTTCGTTAGTCGTGAACACCAAAAAGTTCCTCTTCCAAATTCTGGATCCGAATCTCAGCTCGATATGTGCATGCTTAAGATATCTTGGAAACGTTTCATTAAATTAACATGTACTTCCAAGTATAGTCATTGAAAGAATAAATCATCCGGTTTTGCAGAGACTGCTGATAATTTAATTTAGTTTAATTTAAATGATAAGGTAGGCAATGATATTCTGTTGTCAATTTTTTTATTTTGTTTGACATTGTACATGTCAAAATATTATTAAAATTATATTAATTATAATCTGGAGTGTCAGAAAACTTTATTGAATAAATTTGTGTATATATCAAATGATGTACAAGTAAGTCACGTGATGTTCGCGTCAGATTTTTTTCTATGCTTTTTTTGTTACGTTATAAACGCTACGTCCGATTGTGAACCAGGTCGATCGATCTCGGGCCTGATTTTCATTTTCATTGTATATTTTAAGGAGTAGGTTTATAAGCGTTTTGTTAAGAATAATTAAATTATCTAAAAAGCTTTTTCAAGAATTACTAATGATTTTCACAAGAAAGATTAAGTATAATTCTACAGCTAACTTCAATATAGGATGTATTTCATAAATATGCATTTCAACCCATAATAATAACTGATTCATTTCTTATTTCAAGCCTTCTACATGATAAATGCATTAAAATGTATTTTTCAATCACTTCAGTTCATATTTAATCAAAATAAAGTCGCATATTCATGAAAATTACGTTACACAGTTTTGAAGCATAGAGTTCAGATAAGTTGCTGTGTTTAACATCCGGCAAGCAATCAAGTCAGTGTGTACCTCATATTTTGATGTATGATGTGCCCTCATGAGAATATTAGAGGGAGGGACTTAGGTATACATTGTTCATTGGGACTAAAAAAAATTCTTAGCTAATTTTTGCATTATTTACATTTTTTTTAGTTGGGTTACATTCTAAAATATAGTTTGAGTCTTTTGGGTTTAATTTGGTTCACTTTAGTTTTGAGTTCATATTCAACAAATTCATTCATATTTCAAAATCTTTAGTTTCGTTTCTCTTCTTCAAACTTAGTTTTTTTTTGGTTATATTAAATGCGTGTTTATTGTTTACTTCCATTGATTAATTCTTAGTTCAATTTTTACGTCGCACTGTCGCTGTTTCAACGCGCTAAGCTCTTTTTTAGTTACCTTGGGCGTCCGCTAGGTTTTTTTTGAGTCAATGGAAAACGGTTTTTTAATTAAGTCATATTTATTGCGTGTGCTAGCCCAAGTTTGAGAATTATTTTGGCACAACGCTGTGGAAATACCTGACTTCCATCTTGGCTTTTCCTACCATCCGGAATCCAGCCCAGTTAGATCCGAGGCCGAGATCCAAACGCCAAGCAGACAAGTCAAGTAGGGTCTCCAGCAGCGGCGTCGCCAGTTAAGTATCCAGTTTTGTATTTTTTTTTGAAGTTCAGACTTTTTTTGGTGCTAATTGGCTTAATTAGGCACCTCGTGGCTTCAGCACGTATTTAGTTTTTTTTTGTATAACTTTTTCTGCAGTAGGCATTCGTGATCGCCTTCATTTTTTTTTCTATGCTTTTTTGGTTATGTTATAAACGTTACGTCCGATTGTGAACCAGGTCGATCGATCTCGGGCCTGATTTTCATTTTCATTGTATTTTTTAAGGTGTAGGTTCAAGAGCGTTTTGTTCAGATGATTTAAGTTATCTGAAACGTTTTTCAAGAATTACCAATGATTTTTACAAGAAATATTGAGTATAATTTTACAACTAACTTCACTATTGGATGTTTTCCATAAATATTGCATTCTAATTTATATTATTAATTTGTTTCATCTCTTATTTCAAGCCTTTTACAAAATAAATGCGTTGAAATGTGTTCCTTCAATCACTCAAATTCAAATTTCATTAAAATAAAGTCGCAAATTCCTGAAAATTATGTCCAACAGACTTAAAGCTTTGAGTTCAGATAAATCGCTGTGTTTAATGTCCGGCAACCGATGAAATCATTGTGAACCTCATAGTTCGATGTATGATGTGATCTGATAAAAATATTAGAGGGAGAGACTTGAGCATACATTGTTCGTTAGGACTGGAAAAAATTTCTTAGTTAATTTTTGCATTATTTACATCAATATTTTACTTACCAATGTGGCTCTTGGTCATTTTTTTGTTGGGTAAAATTCTGAAATATAGTTCGGATTAATTTGGGCTTAATTTGATTCACTTTAGTTACTCATTTGATGTATTTAATAATTTCATTCATGTTCCAAAATCTTCAGTTTCGTTTCTCCTTTCCAAGCTTAGTTTTTTTTTTTGGTTATTTTCGTTAATTAATTCTTAGTTTGATTTTTGTTTCACACTGTCGCTGTTGCAATGCGCGCGCTGCAGTCAGTGACGTTATTGAATTTTTTTGAATGCTAGTTACCTTGGGCGTCCACTAGGTTTTTCTTTTGTTATTAGAAAACGGTTCTTTTAATTAAATGAAATAGACCAAATTTGGCTTAATTCAAATAATCAGCCTCAGGTCCTCGTATAGGACGGACGTTAAATTTATTGCTCATATTTTTACCCCTACAATTTTGTGAGTTTTCCAAAGTTTTATTGCTTGTGCAAGCCCAAGTTTAGGGATTTTTTGGGAAAACCTGGGCTGCAGCCGAATATTTTGAGGCAGTTTGGCTATTTGTTTTACTCGTCGCTGCAGTCCTTTCGTATCGTTTACCATCTGCGATTTAACGTCATCTGGACCAAGGCACAACGCTGTGGAAGTACCTCACTTCCACCTTGGCTTTCCCAACCATCCGAAATCCAGCCCAGTTAGATCCGAGGTCGAGATCCAGACGCCAGCGACGTCGCCAGCTAAATGTGGTCCAGTTTTGTTTTTTTTTTTGAAGTTCAGACTTTCTTTTGGTGTTGATTTGTTTAATTAGGCATCTCGTGACTTCAGCACGTATTTAGTTTTTTTTTGTATAATTTTTTCTGCGGTAGGCATTCATGGTCGCTTTTATCTTTTTTTTTCTATGCTTTTTTTGTATCGCTATAATCCCTACGTCCGATTGTGAACCAGGTCGATGGATCTCGAGCCTGATTTTTATTTTTATTGTATTTTTTAAGGAGTAGATTTATAAGCGTTTTATTCAGATTAATTGTATTATCTAGAAAGCTTTTCCAAGAATTACCAATGATTTTTATAAGAAAGAATAAGTATAATTATACAGTTTACTTCACTATTAGATGTTTTCCAAGAATATTGCACTCAAATTCATATTATTAAATCGATTTATCTCTTATTTCATGCCTTTTACATGATAAATTCATTGAAATGTATTTCTTCAATCACTTCAGTTCATATTTCATCGAGATAAAGTCGCAAATTCATGAAAATTACGTTATACAGGCTTAGAGCATAGAGTTCAGATAGGTTGCTGTGTTTAACGTCCGGCAGCCAATTAAATCAGTGTGAACCTCATGGTTCGATGTATGATGTACTCTCATAATTTTATTAAAGGGAGGGGCTTAAGTAAACATTGTTCATTAGGACCAGAAAAAAATTCCTAGTCAATTTTTGCATTATTTACATTAATATGTTACGTGCCAATTTGGCTATTGGTCTTTTTTTTTTGGGTTAAATTCTGAAATATATTTTGGGTTAATTTGGGTTTAATTTGGTTCACTTCAGTTACTCACTGTAACTTTTGAATTCATATTTAATAATCTCATTCATATTTCAAAATCTTCAGTTTCATTCTCTCCTTCAAATATTTTTTTGTTTTTGTTTTATTATAAGCTTGTTTATTGTTTACTTTCATTAATTAATTCTTAGTTCGATTTTTGTTTCACATTGTCGCTGTTGCAATGCGCGCGCTGCAGTCAGTGATTTTACTGAGTTTTGTTAGTTACCTTGGGCGTCCGCTAGGTTTTTTTTTGAGTTAATGAAAAATGGTTCTTTTAATTAAGTCAAATAGACCAAATTTGGCTTAATTCACATAATCAGCCTTAAGTCCTCGTATAGGACGGACGTTAAATTTATTGCTCATATTTTTACCACTACAATTTTGTGGGTTTTTCCAAAGTTTTACTGCGTGTGCAAGCCCAAGTTTGAGGATTCTTTTGGAAAAACCTGGGCTGCAGCCGAATATTTGGAGGTAGTTTGGCCATTTGTTTTACTCGGCGTAGCAGCCCTTTCATATCGTTTACCATATGCGATTTAACGTTGTCTGGACCAAATCACAATGCTGTGGAAGTACCTTGGCTTCCCCGACCATCCGGAATCCAGCCCAGTTAGATACGAGCCCGAGATCCAGACTCCAGGCAGACAAGTCAAGTTGGATCTCCAGCGACGTCGCCAGCTAAATGGTCCAATTTTTTTGGTGCTAGTTTGCTTCACCACGTATTTAGTTTGATTTGAGTAACTTTTTCTGCGGTAGGCATTCGTGGTCGCCTTCATTTTTTTTCTATGCTTTTTTGGTTACGTTATAAGCGCTACGTCCGGTTGTAAACCAGGTCGATCGATCTTGGGCCTTATTTGTATTTTCATTGTATCTTTTAAGGAGTAGGCTTATAAGAGTTTTGTTCAGATTAATAAAATCATCTAAAACGCTTTTTCAAGAATTATCAATGATTTTCACAAGAAAGATTTAGTATAATTTCACAGCTAATTTCACTATTGGATGTATTCCATAAATATTGCATTTTAATTCATATTATTAATTTGTTTCATCTCTTATTTCAAGCCTTTTACGTAATAAATGCATTGAAATGTGTTTCTTCAGTCATTCCAGTTCAAGTTTCATTAAAATAGAGTCGCAAATTCATAAAAATTACGTTCGACAGACTTAGAGCATTGAGTTCAGATAAATCGCTGTGTTTAACGTCCGGCAATCAATCAAATCAGTGTGTACCTCATGGTTCGATGTATGATGTGCTTTTATGAAAATATTAGAGGGAGGGACTTGAGTATACATTGTTCATTAAGATTGGAAAAAACTCTTAGATAGTTTAAACATTATTTACATTAATACATTTAGGAATCTAAGAAGATGAATAATGATAATCTGCTACAAATATTATATGAGTTTCGAATTAAGGAGTTGTGTTTCAATGAAAGAAAAGTCTAAGCATTTTTATTGATGAAATTCATGACGGCGGGATGCATTATTACATCGCTCATTTACAGCTCACTTCATTATTGGACGTATTCCATGAATATGCACTCAAATTTATATTGTTAACTTGATTTATCTCTTATTTCATGCCTTTTACATGATAAATTCATTTAAATGTATTTCTTCAATCATTTCAGTTCATATTTCATTGAAATAAAGTCGCAAATTCATGAAAATTATGTTAGACTTAGAGCATAGAGTTCAGATAAGTTGCTGTATTCAACGTCCGGCAACCAATCAAATAAGAGTGTACCTCATGTTGGATGTATGATGTGCTCTCATAAGAATCTAAGGAGATAAATATTGAAAGCAATGTCAGTAGTGAGAATAAGGGAGTTTGGTCAATTATATGTATATTTTTTTTCTAATTCTACAGTTTCGGTTATACCTTCGCTATCTTCAGGAGCGCAACAATTTCGAATTTGTGAATATCTACTCAATAGCTCTTCTGGAGAGAATAAATGTAGGCTGATAGCAATTCATCATAGCATGAGCCTTGACTAATTACGAAACTGAAAAGAATCTGTAGGAATTTTATTTGGGAGCTCCAGGTTGTATATTTTTGATGAATCGTTCATAAATTGATGTCTTACAACACACGGATGTGTATCTTTTGAGTTTCTCATCAGATTGTTCTAAGTAGTGAGTTCTCATACTTTTTTCATTTTTTAGTCCTTATTGCTTTGAAGCTCCATTTGTATTTCTTTACAGAGCATTCTAAATGAAAGAAAACAGTTTTTCTCCATTTAAAGAACTGCAGTTTTCTTATTGTTAAGAGTGTACAAACAAAGACAGTTCTAAATAATTTGTCTTGGAGAAATAATTAATTCAAATCTTGCAAAATAATTTAACTTCGTTTGCGAGAACAAAGCCAGACAGTTGAGCCATCAGACAGGACAATTTCAAACAGAATCCAGTGATTTATTATTTTTTTACGTCACTATTAAAATATCTATTTATTATTTTCACCCTACAGTTCTTTCAAATCGATAATCAGGTTGATACGTAGAAATTAGATCCTTTTAAACGTAATAAACGTTCGGTGTTTACTTTTTATTACTAATCAATTTAGATAACAGCATTTTTATTGATGAAATTCATGACGGCGGGATGCATCATTACATCGCTCATTTCGCTTGGTGGTAACTTTATACGTTGCAGTAATCATGATTGCAGTCGCCCACGGCTAGTTGGAGATCTTTGCTCCGAAATTCAGAAAGTAAAATTTGCTGGAGGATTGGAACAAGACACTGTGCAATGGGTCTTTTTAACAAGCACTTCTGTTAAATCATGTGATACTAATACAGACTAAGAATCCGACTGAGTAATGAATTCCAGACTGGATTAAAAATCGAAGTATTCCAAACAGTACAATACGTGAAATCAAGCCTCTAGTTTAAGCATCTGAATCTTCCAATTATGTTTTATGAATATTTCAGTCTACTATTCCTAAACTTTGCAGGAATGGAATAAAACTCATTAAATTCGTAACAAAGTAAACATGCTTAACCAATAAAAGGAGTACTTCCACAATGAATCCAATATTCGTCGTAGCTGCCTCAAATCGATTTCCTTCTTGAGGATTAAATTTTTAAAGAAATATCATGCAGTATACAAATTGAATTTGGTTCTACCTTATCTTCATTCTCACGCGATAATCTGCGTTTCAAGTTTGCCGAGAAACGTAAAATTTTTATCGTTTCGAATCCCATTGTCTGCAGACGACGAGAGAAAAGGAGAAATTATTTATAAAGTATAATTTCCCTAGGAACTTATCTGAGGAGAAGCGGTAACTAGAATTTTTAAAGGCTCTAATGTTCAGAAATGATCATACCGAATGCTCATTGAGATGCTGCAGCCAGAATGCGAACGACATCATCAAAATACCTTATATAAACTTTTCAATCATTCAATTGAGCTTTTGTTTGATGAAAATCTCCAGCTTGTTTGCTCCGCTCTTTTCATTTCGCAACCCCGGTTCCGAATGCACTCTCAGTGTCTGTCTAGACTAGACGCCTATGCAATTACATATGCTTGTAACACGTTGCACTTTTTCGAACGTAATAACATAACGAGTCGAGGGAGGTCGGGGGCCCTCGAGCGAACAGAGCGAAGGCCCATTGGGCCTGTCTCGACGCCACCAACCCCGCTACGGAATATTTATTGCCGTGAACAGAAGAAGAATGTACATGGAAAATGCAATTCACTGGAAATATTCGAGAATCTTACCAAAAAAAGGTGCTGGGCGAGCTGAATGATACTGTTATTTTTTTTTGCATTTTGCATTACTAATAGGAACTCGTACAGGTGTTTTTTTGGCATCTTCTTGTCCATGAATTTATTTAACGTGAAACATTGGAGGTGTATATCCATAGTCACGAATTTGACAGTAATGTATTTTAAAGTACGTTCCACTAGGCGATCGCAATGATTCGCTCCTGACCGCTGTTTTAGCCGTTGCTGTGATTGGTGCCTCATGTGAAACAATTAAATATCAAATAAACTGACAATTCATAGTTAAGATCGAAATGTACATCATCAATAACATTAAACTAACTTGTAGTAAAAAAATATATGAATGGAATGAATCGAATATGTCCCTATAAATCAATCTCTCATGAATAATTAATAATAATAACCCAGTGGTCGAAATTTGGCTGCAATTCAGTTTATTGTTAAGTTTGAACGTTATTGAATTCAACTGTCCATCCCCGGAAATTTCAAGTAAAATAAACTTAGTATTCGACGCTCCCATTCAAGATTTTAGAGTGATTGATCCTCCCTTCGCCACTCGGAGGAAGGGAAAATCGTTAAGCTTCCACTTGAGACATTTTTTCGTTCGGTGCGTATTTCTTGATATATTCCAACGAAAAATAATTGGGAAAGGACATCTGTATATATTTTTAGCATCCTGCACTCCTCTATATAAACTTCAAGTATGTCAAATCTCACATTCCTTCGTGAGCGCGGTACAAAGTTTTCTCTTGACGTAAAATAAAAATGGGACACCTGTATATAATTTCAGCTTTCTGCACTCCATCTCCATATAAACTTTGAGTGTGCCAAATCTCGCATTCCTTCGTGTGCGCTTCACAACCTTTTCTATTCATGTAAAATTTAAATGAGATACCTGTATTTAATTTTAGCTCCCTGCACTCCTTCATTCAAACTTCCACTATACCAAATCTAACATTCCTTCGTGCGCACGTTACAAAGTTTTCTTTTCACGTAAAATTAATATCGAATAGCCCGTATATAATTTTAGCTGTCTGCATTCCTTCGCCATATGAACTTGAAGTACGCAGAATCTAATATTCCTTCGTGTGCGTGGTACAAAGCTTTCTGTTCACGTAAAATCAAATTTAGGCAGTGGCGGGATTTCAGCAATATTATTGGAGGGGCAAAATTTGAATCTTTATATCAACTTTAGAAGCCAGGCTCATAGCCAAAATTGGAGAGGGAAGAGCGATGCTTGAATAACTTAATTGATACAAGGCAGGACCATTTTTCTGATACCTTCTATTCATTTTTTTATTCTTAAACGTGAAGATGAAAATTTTCAAAAAAAAAATTGTGGAACCTAGCATATGAATTTTTGATTTTATGAACATACGACACTTCTCTCATTCCATTTTTTCCATTGGATTTTTTATCTACTAATTTTTTTCCATTATTTTTGCACCATTGATTTTATTTTTCAGAAATCAATAATAAATTGTTGCCTGTCAAACTATCAAACTCTCTTATCTAAATTCTCAGTAAGAAATAATTTTGTAATGCAATAGGCGCACTGTATCAGTGACTTTTTAACAGCGATTTATGTTTTCAGCTGGTGGTGCTTTGCACCCAACCAACAGGCGGGCTTGGGCCGCTCTGACCAAGCTCGGCGTGGAATTTTGAGTAATGGCGTATCCTATATGCGATATTATGTAATGCAATATGCGCACTGTATCAGTCGCACTAAAATAGTGATTTTTGTGTTCAAGTGGCGGTGCTTTGCAATCAACTACAAGCGGGCTTCGCCCACCCTGACCAGGCTTGACGTTAAACTTTAGATATGTAATCAAAGCTTGTAAATAAGTCAGTGGTAGAAATATACTAAACAATATTTTTGGTTGAAAGAATATACATATAGTGGAAAACTTATTCAGTGGGAGAAATAAACAGTGTGAAATTTATTCAGTGGAAAAATTGGAGTGTTACCCCGTATGAAAACATAAATTAGTAATGATTTACAATAAATCCAAGCAAATATGGTGTTGTTCTCGAACATGGGCTTGCATACAAAAATTGAAAAAATTTTAATAAGTGGAAGGTAAAAGGGATTCGAAATTGCGATAATATGTTGACTCGATCAAACATCCAGAGCGAGTGTGAATAAATATTATAAAGAATAGCTTTGAAGGAAACCGATGTGAAAAAGGTCCATGGTAGGACGAAAATATTTCAGTACACAAGTTATTTATAATAAATAGCACGACTTTTACACAATTTTAAAGAATATTTTAGCGCATGGGAAGAGCCTATGTGATCGTAGTCGCCAGATTTAGGGGGGGCAACTGCCCACCCTAGCCCCTGACAAATCCCGCCACTGAATTTAGGCAGCCTGTATATAATTTAAGCTTTCTGCACTCCTTTGGCATATAAACTTTAAGTATGCAAAATTTTACATTCCTTCGTGCTTGCAATATGCTTGAAAAGGGGTACAAAGTTTTCTGCTCTTGTTTTAATATAATTAAAATGGGACATCCTGTATACAATTTTCACTTTCTGCATTCCTTCTTCATATAAACTTCAAGTATGCCAAATTTTACATTCTTTCGTGCATGCAATATGTTAAAAAAGAGGTACAAAACTTTCTTTTCATGTATAAATATATAATTAGACATTCTGTATATAATATTCACTTTCTGCACTCCTTTTTCATATAAACTTTAAGTATGCCAAATCTCACACTCCTCCCTGCATGCAATTTGTTTAAAAAGGGGATGGAAAGAGATAATTGAATCTAAATAATTTGGAATCGAAAGTACAAATTGGAAAGACATATTTTCAATTAATTCTTTCTTGATGAATTCTGCGAAAATGAGCGCAACGACCGTTTCAACCCATCTTACGATCGCAGGCGTATTAATCTTGACCGCAAAGATCGCGATCGTTTTGTGGAACTATTATTGAGGCGGAATAAAGTACGTTCCACTAGGCGACCGCAACAATTTGTCCACGACCGCAGTTTTTGCCGTTCCACTAACATATGAATGCTGTGGTCGGTGAAAAAAAGAGAAAGTACACAAGTTATTGAAAAATTAGTTGCAGATAATTCTGTAACGTGCAAAAATAAAATAAGCTCTGGATCAATCCCTGTTGTCTGGGCGGAGCCTTTTGTCCTCGTTGTATCGTACCGCACCGCACCACATCGCTCCGTACGGTGAAAAAATCTAGTAACGTGCTAGACTAAGTCTAGAATATTTCGAGAGACAGGTTTCTGTATATAAAGGAAGGCAAACAACCTGACGAGAACAGTAAAACAATGAACAGTGGATTATGAACAATAAAACAGTGAAATAGTGAGTGGTCAGTGTAATAAATAAATAAATAATTGAAAATAAATATCTGCGGCTTTGTTTAGTAGTAGTGAGTGATAATTAAATTATATAGTGTGTGTTAGTAATATCCGGAATTATTAAATAGTGAATTTTTAGCGCATTTCAAGCGCATTTTTTGGAAAAAATTGAAGAATCATCTAAATGATGGAAGCGCATTTTTGACAGCTCATGAATGCTTGTTGCTTCAGAGATTTCGCAAATTACCATCTCCCACAATTACTGAGCTTGAAATCAAGCAGTTTGGGCAAACTTACGAAACAGCAGCTTCCATTTTGTACTAGTTTCAAGTTGACTATTTGATAGGTACATAATTTATGCATGTACAAACTCAAAAATACCTTTTAATCTTCATTATTTGGTTATTGACTGACGGAAGGTCAAGTGCTGTACCTTAATATAATAATTTGATCCTTATCAAAACTATATTGAAAAAAATACACCAAAAGTAAACAAATTTTCATCCAATAATAATAATTCATCCTATTAATTTTCAAATTCGCGTCAAACAAGTCATTTAATGAATCCCGGACAGATTTGACAACTGTACATAATAATAGTGACACCCGCGGCTAAAGTTGTAACTAAATTTTTATCTACTTTAATAAACTTTAGTTGCCATATCCCTATTGTCATATATATCTATGGACATTGTTTCACTTGAAACAAGTAATTGAATAATTGAATCTTCCACAATCACTCAGCCTGAATTGAAGCAATTTGTGCAAACGTACGAAACAGCAGCTTTTATTTAGTACCAGTTTCAAGTCTGTAAATAGTATAGTTGCTGAGAACTCAGCGTTACGCCAGCCAGCCAGCCAGCCAGACAGTCAAAGTGAATATAATAGCGCTTTTTTACAAAAATGCAAGAATCATCTAGATGATGGAAGCGCATTTTTGACAGCTCATGAATGCTTGTTACTTCAGAGATTTCGCAAATTACCATCTCTTACAATTACTGAGCTTGAAATCGAGCAGTTTGGGCAAACTTACGAAACAGCAGCTTCCATTCAGTACTAATTTCAAGTTGACTATTTAATAGGTACATAATTTATACATGTACAAACTCAAAAATACCTTTTAATCTTCATTGTTTAGTTATTGACTGACAGGAGGTCAAGTGCTGTAGCTTAAAATGATAATTTGATCTTTATCAAAGCTATATGAAAAAAAATACACCAAAAGTGAACAAATTTTCATCCAATAATAATAATTCATTCTAATAAGCTTCAAATTCGCGTCAAACAAGTCATTGAATGAATCCCGGACAGATTTGACAACTGTACATAATAATAGTGACACCCGCGGCGAAAGTTGTAACTAAATTTTTATCTACTTTAATAAATTTTAGTTGCCATATCCCTAATGTCATAGATATCTATGGACATTGTTTCACTTGAAACAAGTAATTGAATAATTCAATTTTCCACAATCACTGAGCTTGAATTAAAGCAATTTGTGCAAGCCTACGAAACAGCAGCTTTTATTTAGTACCAGTTTCAAGTCTGTAAATAGTATAGTTGCTGAGAACTCAGCGTCACGCCAGCCAGCCAGCCAGCCAGCCAGCCAAAGTGAATATAATAGCGCTTTTTTCGGAAAAATGCGTTAAAAAATGCTACAACTTTCGCCGCGGCTGTCGCTATTATTATGTACAGTTGTCAAATCTGTCCGGGATTCATTCAATGACTTGTTTGACGCGAATTTGAAGCTTAATAGAATGAATTATTATTATTGGATGAAAATTTGTTTACTTTTGGTGTATTTTTTCCGTATAACTTTGATAAAGATCAAATTATCATTTCAAGGTACAGCACTTGACTTCCCGTTAGTCAATAACTGAACAATGAAGATTAAAAGGTATTTTTGAGTATGTACATGCTTAAATTATGTACCTATCAAATAGTCAACTTGAAACTAGTATTAAATGGAAGCTGCTGTTTCGTAAGTTTTCCCAAACTGCTTGATTTCAAGCTCAGTAACTGTGGAAGACGGTCATTTGCGAAATCTCCGAAGTAACAAGCATTCATGAGCTGTCAAAAATGCGCTTTCATCATCTAGATGATTCTTCAATTTTTGTGAATTAATATTTGAAATTTGACAACCTATTTATTTGCCTTAGGAATGCGAACAGATTTTCGACACACTCTGTTATACCAAAATGACCCAAAAACCGTATACATAAAACCTAGTTTCGAGTAAACAACCCTAATCACCTCCAAGGTCAAGCCTAACACATTTGCATCACTTTAAAGTCGAACTTTGAGCGTTCAGTTTATCTGTGTTGTGCATTGAGCTTGATTAGCTATCATATTATTCAATTCAGTGTTGTGAAGTAGCTGAGTACTTCTATTAATTGGTATATTTAGCGTCACATGTGGTGACCGTATGACGGCGGTGATTGTTGCTAACCGCATGTATTTTTGTTATCGCGGTAGCGGTGTTGTTCCAAGAGTGAGTGAATCAAGCAACCTGCGTGTGTTGCAGGCCTCGGTACGGCATTACGGTACAGATAGCCATACGTAGGTGTTGTCCAACGTGGGATAAACAATGCTAGAGACTTAGCTATCTGGGCATTATTCTTTCGGTGTTGCGCAGGAATATGTGTGTTATTGCGGGCAACGGGGCTGTTCCAAGAGTGGGTGAATTTCTATAGCCTAAAATGTACCGATAGTGGAGAATTGATGTGCGTGACTCTCAGATGACAATCACAGAGCATTGTAGCTCAAACTCGTATTATTTTCAGAAGAATTCGGCTTAATTACGCCCGAACCCCTGACCAGTTCCTTACGTTCCAACTAATGGCGCCCCTGCGCACAGTACTTGAAGAGTAAGAGCTTTCTTAAATAATACATTTCCACGTCGCTGGATTGGACGAGACTGGATTAAAAATTGGGATAACTTTGCATATCTTTCGGTCGAATAAGCTTGGTTGTGTGTACTTGCGGTAGACAGATGCATAATAACTGCACACACAGCTTGCATGCTATATCCGCTAGTAATATCATACTAATTATGTTTGTGTTGCATTGAAGCATTGATTTCATCTTGACATGCTGAAATTACACCCACTGGGATCGCATACCTACTGAACTGACTGAGCAGGATATTAATATTGTCATACAAAGCTCAAAGGATTATTAGTACAATAATTCGCAATATTACCAAATATAATTACTATTGAATTTGTTTTATTAGAATGATTGAGCGTATGAGATTATGCAGCCGATTGTTGTTTTTCTGAAGCTGTATAATGTTGGATTCATCATCATTTTGCACTTCCGTCCGGCGGATATGGACGTAAAGTGATAAAACGAAAGACGAACTGAACTGCATTAGATATTTATGTAATGCGCACACAAAACCGTCTTTTATCTTCAATAAATCGCTGTTCAAATTTCTCATGAAAATTTCTCGATACTATAGTACTTATTCATTTTATTTTTTTGAAATAGTTCAAAAGCTAAAAGTCCTGACAACGTGAAAAATTCTTGGCGTGTAATAAAAGCGAGGATTTCCTCATAAACTTTCATGGGAGGAAAAGTGAAAACTTGGCGCTTGGGGGCGGATGTAGAGGGTGGAGAGATGGCACTATCAGGCTATATATTAGACGCGTGAGATGGGGAACAATAAAAACAACAAGCCACATAAATTACTCAAGTCACCGTATAAATCAGAAGCGGTGTTGCAGCGATGATGCAGCATCTACAATCGAATTTGTCACATGCTGCATCAACACATTACCTCTTAAATAAATATTAATAGCACAAAACTAAATTTGGGCTTGCTAAAATAAAATAAAAACAAATAATTAACAAAGGTAGTTTTGAAACACAAAACAGAAAACAACGCGGACGAAAGCAGCCAAACCAAACAATTTAAGAAAACAAATTGGTGCTTCCTGGTCTGAGATTGACGCATAACACAACAATAATAACAATAAAGTGGAAAACCCTTGAAAAGTTATTTTGTTATGAGTTAAAATAGCATTGGACGAAACATTTAGCAGCACTTTTTTTCCAATCAAGTCGAATTTACGATTTGCATTTCAATATTTGTCATTTTTTAAATAAATTCATTCATAAATGCAGCAGCGCCATCATCAGCGACAATGAGAAATTAATCTTGTGCAAAAAACTGTAATAAATGTTAATTTCAATAAAAAAAAAAATCAGCGTGTGTTTCGTTTTACTTGAGGGTTGCAAAGGAGGGGTGGAGGATAGAGGGAAGTTGATGCATGCATACGCTGCGCTTTCAATAAAACTGCATAGCCACTAATGTAAGTTTAATTGCAGTCCCGAGGGCAGTTGCTGTACGCACAAACGGCTTCTGACAAAGAAAAAATGGAAACGTACGCCACTATATACGGACTGGCTTTATTACCACCCTGATGCGAGTTATCAAGCGAAGAAAAGTAAACTAACGTACAGTTTCTCACTCCAGCGGTGTGTATTCGCGCCAGCCTTGAGTTTTGACGATAGCAGTAATAAAACGATGGGTTTAGCTTAACGTTTGGCAGAAAAGGATAGTAGCAAGTTATTATAAAGGGAAGTTGCGTTGGGTGTCAGATTGGCAATTAAACTGACTAATTGCAGTTGTCAGTTGTTACCGATTTGAAATTAATACGTGGGTGGAAACGTTTCCAAACGTGCAGATAAAACCATGTTTATGTGACACGTTCCTTGGTATATATCTATATTAATATAGCACCCTCTGTTCGAGGGAATTCGTACAATCAATCAGCGTTTTATTTTCACGCACTTTCTATATTAATTAATCGATTAATACACACGATTTGAAATAATTCGTAAAAATAAAATGAGCTCTGAATCCGGCCCTGTCTGAAGGCCTTCCGTCTCTTTGTATCGCACCGCACCGTATTACACCGCCCCGCACGGTCGAAAATTCTAGTAACGTGCTCTCGACTGATCTAGAACATAACCAGAAACTGACTTTTGTATATATATATATATATATATATATATATATATATGAGCAGACCTGACTGAGGGACAGTGAACAGTTAAACAGTGAAATAGTGAATATCCAGTGAGTGTTCAGTATAATAAATAAAAAATTGAAGAATCATCCAGATGATGAAAGCGCATTTTTGACAGCTCATGAATGCTTGTTACTTCAGAGATTTCGCAAATTTCGCAAATTACCATCTCCCACAATTACTGAGCTTGAAATCAAGCAGTTTGGGCAAACTTACGAAACAGCAGCTTCCATTCAGTACTAGTTTCAAGTTGACTATTTGATAGGTACATAATTTATGCATGTACAAACTCAAAAATACCTTTCAATCTTCATTGTTCAGCTATTGACTGACAGGAGGTCAAGTGCTGTACCTTAAAATGATAATTTGATCTTTATCAAAGTTATATAAGAAAAATACACCAAAAGTAAACAAACTTTCATCCAATAATAATAATTCATTCTAACAAGCTTCAAATTCGCGTCAAAAAAGTCATTTAATGAATCCCTTACAGATTTGACAACTGTACATAATAATAGTGACACTCGCGGCTAAAGTTGTAACTAAATTTTTATCTACTTGATTAAACTTTAGTTGCCATATCCCTAATGTCATGTATATCTATGGGCAATGTTTCACTTATTGAAACAAGTAATTGAATAATTTAGTCTTCCACAATCACTGAGCTTGAATTAAAGCAATTTGTGCAAACCTACGAAACAGCAGCTTTTATTTAGTACCAGTTTCAAGTCTGTAAATAGTATAGTTGCTGAGAACTCAGCGTCACGCCAGCCAGCCAGCCAGCCAGACAGCCAAAGTGAATATGATAGCGCTTTTTTTCCAAAAAATGCGCTAATAAATTGTTTTCAACATAAACTTACGACGCTCACTGTAGCCCATTTACATAAGTCTGACTTTAATTTGAGAATCTAGACTATCAAGGAAATGACGCAGAATCTCTCCAAATTATTCCTGTCCTTCGAACACAATGTGCAGGAGCACCATCATGCTGGAAAATAACTTCTCATAAAGCCAGCCTTCTTTTTTATTAATTCCTTCTGCAGTTTTTAGCACATCTTTTGGAAAAAAGCGCTATTATATTCACTTTGGCTGTCTGGCTGACTGGCTGGCTGGCGTGACCCTGATTTCTCAGCAACTATACTATTTACAGACTTGAAACTGGTATTAAATAAAAGCTGCTGTTTTGTAGGTTTACACAAATTGTTTAATTCAAGCTCAGTGATTGTGAAAGATTAAATTATCCAATTACTTGTTTCAAGTGAAACAATGCCCATAGATATATGTGACATTAGGAATATGGCAACTAAAGTTTATTCAAGTAGATAAAAATTTAGTTACAACTTTAGCCGCGGGTGTCACTATTATTATGTACAGTTGTCAAATCTGTCCGGGATTCATTCAATGACTTGTTTGATGCGAATTTGAAGCTTATTACAATGAATTATTATTATTGGATGTAAATTTGTTTACTTTTGGTGTATTTTTTTATATAGCTTTGATAAAGATCAAATTATCATTTCAAGGTACATCACTTGACCTTCCGTCAGTCAATAACTAAACAATGAAGATTAAAAGATATTTTTGAGTTTGTACATGCATAAATTATGTACCTATCAAATAGTCAACTTGAAACTAGTACTAAATGGGAAGCTGCTGTTTCGTAAGTTTGCCCAAAATGCTTGATTTCAAGCTCAGTAGTTGTGAGAAAAGGTAATTTGCGGAATCTCTGGAGTAATAAGCATTTATGAGCTGTCAAAAATGCGCTTTCATCATCTAGATGATTCTTAATTTTTTCAACCAAGCGCAAGCGGTCCGTTAAAGAATAATGATTTTTTAGCGCGTTAGTTCGCACTTTGATGTCTGGTGTCTCTTTTTCTTCGCTTCTCCTCCTGTAATTTTGAAAATATTGAGCTAATTTAACGATTTAATAGTTGATTGAGGACTGAGGAGTTGAAATCACTTACAAATGCTCGAAATGGGTTTGTAAATGTGAAGAGAATAAAGTATTGTAACGAATTTAAGTCTATAAATTAGTCATTTCGGCTTTACTGGTACCTAAAATTATTGTGGAAATATTTTACATCAAGAAATCGGAGCGAATATATTTGTTTTCCAGAAAATTGCTGGTACCTTCTAGCGCTTCCTAGAAACGCTTGTACGTTTGCGGGAAAAACATAGCGAGGAGAGACCCACGGTATATATTTGTTGACTCAACGAGGAGTATTACTGATTTTGGCTTAGAGACCTTATAATATGGACTGCTAGTGGTTGAAATAAATTGTGTTATTTAAAATAAATCAATATTGACATAAATAATTGAAGTTAATTTATAGTGTAGTGTAATAATCTTTAGTTTAAAATAAAATTATCTATTAGAAATAGTGTTAGTTGTCTAATAAATTATTTTAATAAATCATAAAAATAAATAGTAGTGTTTAGTAACGTTTGCTCCCTAAATTGAAATAAATAACGTTACAGTATATTTAGTGCCCGCTGCTTGCAATTGCAATCAAAATATTTACCAATTCGTTGATGAAAATGCGCTGTACAGTATTTCATTTATGAGTACAATAATTTTAATTTTGTTTTCAATTCTTCACTATTTAATAGTTTATTCTACTTCCAGCAAAGTTTTCATCTCATCATGTATTCCTGGAAAGCTTCTCCAGAACTATCCTTCAATGTCAATTACGATTTCTTCAGTATGTCATCAACAGAATCTTTCCATCTTTTCAGCACTGATTTAAATTTTTCAGCTAGGATTGGCCAGTAGACAGCCAATTGGCCTTAAAGTCGCTGATTTTAATTTGGGAATCTAGACTATCAGGGAAATGACACAAAATGTTGGTCGAACACAATGTGCAGGAGCATCATCATGCTGGAAAATTATTCCTTCATGGAGCTTGCCTTTTTTACTTACTTGTACAAAGTAATAATAATTATTTTTTCGAATTTTTCTAATAAATCCAGAATGATCAACCGTAGGACGTTGAAATTCAGCATTTGAACTTGATGTTGTATCAGAATGGTTATCTGCTATTTTTGTAAGAATCGGTCAAGCTAGAAGTGCACTTTACTTGAAACTATTTTTGATTTTTTTGCATAAATATGGAATGATTTGCCATAGCATATTGGAATTCCGTTCAAAGAACTTCTACAACATCTTATTGTACATCTTGCATTATGATTGCGATCGGCTAAACCGGAAGTGCACTTTACTTGAAACTTTTTTTTAATTTTCCGCATAAATTCAGAATGATCAGCCCTAAGATACTGGAATTCAGCATTTGAAATTGCTATAGCATCTAAATGGTCATCTTCTATTTTTGTAACAATCGGCTGAGCCGGAAGTGCACTTTATATGACAGACTTTTTGAATTTTCCGCATAAATTCTAAACAATCAGTCGTAGAATATTTAAATTTTGTATGAGGCACTTTTATAATATTCAGTTGTACACCTTGCATTATGATTGCTATCGACTAAGCCGGAAGAGCACTTTATTCGAAACATTTTTTGAATTTTCCGCATAAATCCAAAACGATTGAACGTAGATTGTTAGAATTCAGTATTTAGGACGAATATACCGTCTAGATGCTCATATCCTATTTTTATTGAGATCCACCGTGCCGGAAGTGCACTTTTCTTGACAGTCTTCTGGAATTTTCCGCATAAATTCGAAACGATCAGGTGTAGAATATTGAAATTTGGTATTTCAGTCTGCTGTAGCATCTGAATGATTGCCTACTATTTTTATAACAATAGACTAAACCGGAAGTGCCCTTCAGTAGGAATTTATTTTTTAATTTTGCGCATAAATTCAGATCTGTTGGTAGTCGTAGAATTTTGGAAATCAGTATTTAGGAATGTTGTAGTATAAGAATAATGGCCTACTGTTTCCATAGCAACCGACTTGGCTGAAAGCGCATTTTACTTGACAGATTCTTAGACTTTTATTTATTCCTTTGATGTCGGGTGACTGGTGTCTCTGCTTGTCCTTTTGCAATTTTGAAGATATTGACCTAATTCCTTCGCTAATCGATAGTTTATTGGAAAGTAGCAGGCAATTAGGAAAGACAAATCAATTTTCTTGATTGGTTCCATAGTCATTAATGATTCAATAGTTGTTTGAGTTGAGTTGTTCTTCTACAAAAGGAAGTACGGAGAAAATATGAAATATGTATGTCGATGATGCAACAATTCATAACTCATTTCCATTTCTTCCAATCTCTTGTTCTTAACGTAATTGCTCCTGTAATATAAATTACATTTATCAGCATGAAGGTGTAGTTTATATCATGAATAATGTCGAGTTTGATTACAGCTTTCCAAGGCGGGGCTAAATTAATATTTCACTTTGTATTAGAATCATGCGAATGTGTTCTTAACTTCTTACAGAAACAATATCTTAATGACATAATTTATTGCTTGAAAAAGAATTCAAACACTGCGGAAATTTCAAACTGTGGAAAATGGAGAATGTAATATATATTCGAACTCCTCCCACGTTCCAATTTCGAAATGTGAGAAGACATTTAGACCCAAGAGGAGGACACATGTCTTTTTAAATCATTTTATAATCGCTCTTTAGTACTATTCTAAAACCCTCCTGAAATCGTTAAAAAGATTGTATCTTCTGGAGTCTCTTCACCTGGAGCCCTTCTCCATGGCAAGGTGGATGTCTGCGAGACATAGGGCCTTGGTTGCAGTGCAGGACGCGACGTGACGGAGTCATTGACCCGTGGCGCGGCTGACGCGGTGCATCTGGGGGCGGGGGGCGAGAAGCGGTGGACTGGTCTCGGTGCTCAGTGCAGCTATGAACCATAGATATCAAGAACTGTGATGATGCAAACTGCAATTGCGTCAGGTGCAGTTCAAAACAAAACAAAATCTAATCCCTCTGATAATAATTCAAAACATTCATCATTCTTTCATAACTGTCTTGACCATTGATTTACATAGCTTTCCAGATCTTTATTGATTCAGTACTGATTTGTAATCGATTCTACCACTTTTTGACAGTCTTCAAGCCTACTACAATCTTCTTAACAACTTCTAAACATGATTAGGTAAACTTATTGCCTTCCATATCCTCTTTTCAAGCCAATCGATTCAACAGTGACTTGTAATCGATCCTACCACTAATTTTGATTCAGTACTGATTTGTAATCGATTCTACCACTTCAATTCAAGTATACTACAATCTTCTTGACTACTTTTAGACTTGATTGGGTGATCTTATTGCCTTCCAAATCCTCTTCTCATACTAATCGATTCAACACTAATACTAATTTGTAATCGATTCTAGTACTTGTTACAGTCAGACAATTTTAGACACACCAATGTCTCGAGCATTGATTACTTCATAAACAATCGATACAGAATAGCCATTTTACACCACTTCACACCAAGCAATCCTGTATAATCGATCTTACCACTAATTTTGATTCAGAACTGATTTGTAATCGATTCTCCTTTCGTGCTAATCGATTCAATACTGTCATTTATTTTGATTAAATACTGATTTTTAATCGATTCTACCACTTCAATTCAAGTCTACTACAATCATCTTAACAAATTTTAAAGTTGATTAGGTGATCTTATTGCTTTTCAGATCCTTCTTTTATGCTAACCGATTCAACAGTGACCTGTAATCGATCGTACCGCTAATTTTGGTTCAGTACTAATTTGTAATTGATTCTTCCACTTGTTGACTGTCTTCAAGTCTACAACGATCTTCTTAACAACTTTTAGAGTTCCTTAGGAGATCTTATCACCTTTCAGATCCTCCTCTCATGCTAATCGATTCAACACCGACCTGTAGTCGATCCCACCACTAATTTTGATTTAGTACTGATTTGTAATCGATTCTACCACTTGTTGACAGTCTTCAAGTGTATTACAATCTTCTTGACAAATTTTAGGTGATTTTATTGACTCTCAGATCCTACTTTTCTTCTTATCGATTCAACACTGACCTGTAATCGATGCCATCACTAATATTGATCCAGTACGGATTTGTAATCGACTCTACCACTTCAATTCAAGTCTATTATAATCTTCTTAACAACTTTTAGATCTGATTTAGTAATCTTATTGCTTTTCAGATCCTTATTTCATGATTATCGATTCAACACCGACCGGTAATTGATTCTACCAATAATGTTGTATCAGTACTGATTTGTAATCGATTCTACCACTTATTGACAGTCTTAAACTCTACTAAAAAACCTTCTAAACAACTTCGAAACTTAGTTGGGTAATCTTATTGCTTTCCAGATGTTCCTTTCATGCTTATCGATTCAACACTGTCCTATAATCGATCCTATCACTACCTTAATCCAGTACTGATTTGTAATTGATTCTACCACTTTAATTGAAGTCTGCTAAAATCTTCTTGACTACTTTTAGAGTTGATTAGGTGATCTTATTGCCTTTCAGATCCTCCTTTCATGCTAATCGATTCAACATCAACCTGTAATCGATCCTACCACTAATTTTGATTTAGTACTGACTTGTACTTGATTCTACCACTTCAATTCAAACCTATTATAATCCTCCCAACAACTTTTAGAGTTGATTAGGTGATCTTATTGCCTTCCAGATCCTTCTTTCATGCTAATCGATTCAACATAGACCTATAATCGATCCTACCACTAATTTTGATCTAGTACTGATTTGTAATCGATTTTACCATTTGTTGACAGTCTTCAAGTTTACTACAATCTTCTTAACAACTTTTAGAGTTGATTAGATGATCTTATTGCCTTTCAGATCCTCCTTACCAATCTGTAATCGATCCTACTACTAATTTTGATTCAGTACTGATTTGTTATCGATTCTATCACTTGTTGACAGTTGTCAAGTCTACTACAATCTTTGTAACAACTTTTAGAGTTGATTAGGCAACTTTATTGCCTTCCAGATCCTCCTCTCATGCTAACCGATTCAACACTGACCTGTAATCGATTTTAACACTACTTGACAGTCTTAAGTCTTATTGCAGCCTTATTAGCGACTTCTAGGGTAGACCAGAGGATCCTACGAATACCTGAACTTCAAGTTTTGACCAATTCATTAACATTTAATGAAGAATGACCAATTGGTGCTAGGTATTTCTGCCTAATCGATAAGAACAATCGTTTGTAGTCTCCAGGATAGTCTAAACTTTGACCTGTTTATAAACATCAAGTACAGAATGGCCAATTGACGTGAAGCATTCCTGTCCAAGTTTACAAGCCGATAAAAATCATTAACATCGCCTTCTAGATCTTCCTGACATGTCAATCGATTCAGCACATATTTTTATCGATTCTATCAATCGTGGATAGTCTTCAGGAGTACTGTAGCCTTACTAGCATCTTTTAAAGTTAACCAGACGTTCCAAGCTTCAGCCACTTAATAAAAATTAGGTATAGAATGGTCAATTGACGCCAAACATTTCTGTTAGAATATCGAAGACGATCAAAACGATCAGCAACGTTTTCCAGATCTTTTTGATTTGTCAATTAATTGAGTACTGATTTGTAATCGATTCTACAACTTCAATTCAAGTCTACTATAATCTTCTTAACAACATTTAGAGTTGATTAGGTGATCTTATTGCCTTTCAGATCCTTCTTTAATGCTAATCGATTCAACACTGTCCTGTAATCGATCCTACCACTAGTTTTGATTCCGTACTGATTTGTAATCGATTCCACCCCTTGTTGACAGTTTTCAAATCTACTACAGTCTTTTTAATAAGGTTTATAATTGATTTTATGGACTTTTAGATCTTCCTTTCCTGCTTATTGATTCGACACCAATCTGTAATCGATCCTACTACTAATTGTTATTCAGTACTGATATGTGAGCGATTCTACCACTTCAATTCAAGTCTACTATAACCTTCATGACAACTTTTAGAGTTGATTAGATGATCTTATTGCCTTCCAGATGCTCCATCCAAATTAATCGATTCAACACCGATCTGTAATCGATTCTACCACTAATTCTGATCCGTACTGATTTGTAATCGATTCTACCACTTCAATTCAAATCTATTACAATCTTCTTAACTACTTTTAGAGTTGATTAGGTAATCTTAGTGCCTTCCAGATACTTCTTTCATGCTCATTGATTCAACACTGTCCTGTAATCGATCCTACTACTTACTTTGATTCAGTACTAATTTGTATCGATCCTACCACTTGTTGACAGTGTTCAAGTTTACTTTAATCTTCTTAACAACTTCTAAACTTGATTAGGTGATCTTATTGCCTTCCAGATGCCCTTTTCATGCTAATCAATTGAACACTGATTCATATCGATCCTACTACTAATTTTGATTCAGTACTGATTTGTAATCGATTCTACCACTTCAATTCAAGTCTACTGTAATCATCATAACAACTTTTAGAATTGATTAGGTGATCTCATTTCCTTTCAGATCCTTTTTTCATGATAATCGATTCAACACTGTCCTGTAATCGATCCTATCACTAATTTTGAATCAGTACTGCTTTGTCATCGATTCTGTCACTTGTTGTCAGTCTTTAAGTCTACTAGATAATCTTCTTAACAACTTTTAGAGTTAATTAGGTGATCTATTGCTTTTCAGATCCTCCTTTTATGCTTATCGATTCAACACCGACCTGTAATCGATCCTAATGATAATTTTGTTTCAATACTAACTTGTAATCGATTCCACCACTCGTTAACAGTCTTCAAGTCTACTACAATCTTCTTAAAGAATTTTAGAGTTGATTCTCATGCTAATCAATTCAACAGTGACCTGTAATTGATCCTACCACTAATTCTGATTCAGTACTGATTTTTATTCACTTCTACCACTTCAATTCAAGTCTACCATAATCTTCTTAACAATTTTTAGAGTTAATTGGGTAAACTTATTGCCTTTCAGATGCTGTTTTCATGATAATCGATTCAACACTGTCCTGCGATCGATTCTACCACTTCAATTCAAGTCTACTACAATCTTCTTGACTTCTTTTAGAGATGATTAGGTGATTTCATTGCTTTTTAGATTCTCCTCTCATGCTAATCGATTCAATACTATCGTTTAATCGATCCTACCACTAATTTTGATTCTGTACTGATTTGTATTCGATTCTACCACTTCAATTCAATTCTACAATAATCTTTTTAACAACTTGTATAGTTGATAAGGTGATCTTATTGCCTTTTAGATCCTCCTTCCATGCTAATCGATTCAACACAGATCTGCAATCGATCCTACTAATTATTTTGATTCAGTACTAATTTGTAATCGATTCAACCACTTGTTAACAGTCCTTAACTGTATTACAATCTTCTTAACAAGTTTTAGAGTTGATTAGGTGATCTTATTGCCTTCCATCAGATGCTTCTTTCATGTTAATCGATTTAACACTGTCCTGTAATCGATCCTACCAATTTATTCAGTACTGATTTATAATTGATTCTACCACTTCAATTCAAGTCTTCTACAATCTTCTTAGCAACTTTTAGAGTTTATTAGATGATCTTATTGACTTTTAGATTCTGCTTTCCTGCTAATCGATTCAACACCAACTTGTAATCGATCCTACCACAAATTTTGTCCTAGTACTGATTTGTAATCGATTCTACAACTTGTTGACAGTCTTCAAGTCTACTACAATCTTCTTATCCAATAACTTTTAGAGTTAATTAGGTTAATTGATTCAACACCGATCTGTAATCGATCCTACCACCGTTATTCGGGCGTTTCTAGGAATGTTAATATCCCAAGCTTCAATCATTTCAAATAAATTAGATATAGAATCAATGTCCAGCATTTCTGTTTGAATATCGGAGACGATAAAAACGATCAACATCGCTTCCCAGATCTTTTTGACTTGTCAATTGATTCAGTACTAGTTTGTAATCGATTCTGGTACTTGATGACAGTCTACTACAATTAACTAGGCAATTTTAGGCAGTTTACACCTAGCAATCTCGTCGGTAATCGATCCTACCATTCGTTTATAGTCGCCAGGGTTACTACAATCTTTCTAGTTTCTTTTAAAGTTAACCAGGCGTTTCTGGGAATACTAATGGTTCAAGCTTCAACCATTTCATAAAAATCAGATATTGAATGGTCAATTAAGACATTCCTACAAGTCTTTAAAAATGATCAACATTGCCTTCCAGATCTTTTTTACATGTCAATTGATCCAATACTGATTTGTAATCGATTCTGCCACTTGTTGATCAATCTTCCTAACAAGTACTCGAGCTGACTCAAACATTGATCACTTCATGAACAGTAAATACAGAATAGCAAGCATTCCTGCCCAAATTCCCCCGATAAAAACGATCAACATTGCCTGCCAGATCCTCCTTTCATGTTAATCGATTTAACACCGACCTGCAATCGATTCTACCACTTATTGATAGTCTGGAGGATTGCTACAGTTTAATCAAGCGTTTCTAGGAACACTGACGTTTCAAGCTTCAACTACTTTATAAAAATTAGGTATTGAAGGATCAATTGATCTTTCTTATATGTCAATTGATCCAAAATCGATTTTTGATCGATTCTACCACTTATTTATTTTTATTTTGTTGGATTTTTCTGAGAGAATTGTTGCATCCAATATCGTACGATGTCATTGGTGGTCTGGGTGTACGGTGCATGTGCAACAACTACTCTTTCCCGTCGTGCAATTGCACTCTCCGCCCCGTGTCTGCCGCCGCCATGGGCTGGCCGTCCCAGCAGCCACCACGCTGACCTGGTCATGCACATGCACTGTGTACGCCCTCCTTTCCCTCCTACCTTGACACAGCACTTTATTCAAGGTGCATTGCAACGACCAAATCAACCACACTCGGACTCAACAACGACATGCAGATGAAGAAGACCAAGAGTTCATGACTCTTCTTACAGCACAAAAATGAATGCACTCGGACGACTTTGCCAGAGTTCAAAAGTACATCTCTGGCATACAATGCTACAGAGGAGTAATTCATTTGGACTTTTTACATACCAAAGTGAATCAAGCATCATTTCACCTGACATGAAATGGACAATATATAATATCCTTAAGAGCATATGCGACGGGTCAGATGCATCAGAATTTCCTTATACCGTTTCAGTTTGTCACATTTTTGAAATATTATTTATTGCAAGTCTCAAATATTGTATGTCTTTTAATACAAATTATAGAAGAATAACACGAATACCATAATTGATGTTCGAATCATCCATCAATTCTTTGATTCATGAATGTAATGTTATTACAATCCATTTATTTATTGTTGTCTCTTTTGTACTGGAGGTCAAAAAGTTCATTTTACGCATTAATTGTTCGTTGATGTCTCTATTTTGTTGTTTTCACCTACTCTAGCCGTCCAGAAGAACTGTAATCAATCAATCTTAAATTTTTTGTGATTATTCAATTTGACATCCTTAAAAATAAATATTTAGGCAGTGTAAACTCTTTATAACGAACTTCTTTATAGCGAAAAACTCTCTATAACGTAATGATAAAGTCCAACTAGTGTTCTTCCTGTCTTGTTAAGCTCCTGCAGACTTAAAGGCTGTGTCGCTGGAAGGGAAAAGAGCAGGAACAACACAACACTTGCTTGTATCGTTATCCTGACGATCATCTTTTGTCTTTGTTGAACATTTGCACATTGCACTCTCTATCCAGTAAACAAAAACACGACAGTTGTGCATGCATATTACATGGACATAGGTGTGAGACGTTCCTTCACTCAGAGGCTCTCAAAAAGTAATCTCCAATTGTCTTCCTTATCATTTGAATTTATTTAATAAGTGTTGACATTTCATGGGATCCATTTCAGTCTAATGTATATTTATAAGTACATAAGTTTGTGTAATGTCTTTATAGTTAATTAAATTTTATCGCGTATGTAACATAAAATGTCATATAAATTTATATATTCTCAGAACACGTATTTCTCTTTACTTACGGTTTGTTAGTAAATTTACATTTGATTTACGTCGTTTGAAATAAAACAATACGTAATCATAAAGCTGTAGACTTCTGCGAGAAGTTTTAAGTTTCCTGGTTGCACTAAGATTGTTCAGCGATTCTGTACTGCTACAACACCACTTTGATTATTTCTCAACTCCCAAGAGCTTGAAATTGATACCAAACTAGACATCATTCAGATGATTTGTGAAAGAATTAACAATCGTTTGAATATACTCTTTGACACTTTTACTAAAATTTTCTCAACAAGAGCTTCAATTTAATTGACCAAACAAGAGCCAAATTACTTTTTTTTAAAAAACAATTGACGAACGTTTGCTTGTGCTGTCAAAATATGAGTGATAATAATTCCAACTCCACATTATGATTTTCATTATTTCATTTTTGTAATAATAACAAATGGACCGCTGATAATTATGAAAAATGTTTCAGGTGAATGTTGTGCCGAATTATTCAAGAATTAGTTTTGGTCATTTCATATTTTATGATAAATACTATCGTTTATAAGATAAACGCAAAAAACTAAAAGTTTCATCAGTAAAGTTTTGGTACCACTGCTTGAAAAAAGCTCATATACAAACTTGAACTTAGATTTTCAAGAAAAAACTCGAATATAAAATTTCAGTCGAAAATTCGTACGCGTTTTCAAGTTATCGCGCTTTCAAACAGATAGACTTTTTTTTAAATTATGTTTTTCGGGTTCAGTAAGGTCTAAAACGTAAAGATTCATCAAAATCTTGAACTGTCAAAAAATCACGATCACAATACTCTTTGCAATTACAATACTATTATATTATAGGTCGAGGAAGTGAATAAGGGCAAAGTTCGCATGAATTCGCACGAATTCGCACCTTTTTTTTTCTTGTTAGTCCGTGAGACAGGGCATAAATTTTTCGTTGATCACCGCTCACTTGAAACTTCGTGAGTGACTTCATTGTGATGAGTCCGACAGCTCTCACATTTGACGAAATTCTTGATTTGCGGGCGTTTTTCAGCGAGGGCTAATTGAACATGTCAATTTCATCAAGCCTTGAAAATATATTACCGTCATATTGATGTTTACACTTATCGAAAGATTTTTTGAATTTAAAATGAAAAATAATATTGTCCGACATTGGGGGCCAGCGGTGAGTCCGACAAGCCGCACTTGTCAAAAGTACGTTGGTATGAAAACGGATTACCGCTAGTCTGAGACTTTGAGGACGTGTTCAATTATTTTTCTTCTAAGATTTGGTCAATTTGTCCGACAAATTTTCGGGGGCGTTTTCTCAGTCCGACATTGAAAACGTGTCAGAATTATAACAGTTCCTTTATCAATGACCGCTCATCTCTATGTTTTTTATTTTCCATTCAAATAGTGTCTAGAACATTACTGTATACATGTCCGACAATTTAAGTGGGGCAATACTTCAGAAAATCAAAAATATGTTGTATGAATGCGGCTGCGTTCATAGACATATACATATATGAAATGCATATCAAGTCAGTATGATTATTGATTATAAATAATAGAAAAAAGGCTTGTCCACCAATATATTAATATCATTTTGGAATCAAATGTGTGATATAAAGTCAGTATACTGTGATAATCACCTCAAATATCATTCAAATTTACCTCCAACGGTGATATCTATATATTAATTCGTCAAGAGCAAACATTCGACCTCTTTTTAAGTATATTGCATGCACAAAGGAGTGTGAAATTTGGCATACTCAAAATTTATATGGAGAAGATATGCAGAAAGCGAAAATTATATAGAGGTGTTCCATTTTAACCTATATATTAATACGTGAAGAGGAAGCTTTGTATCCCTTTTCAAGCACATTGCACGCACGAAAAAATTTGATATTTGGCATACTTGATGTTTATATGATCGAGTGCAGAAAACTGAAATTACATACAAGTGTCCCATTTTAATTTTACGACATGAAGAGAAAACATTGTACCGCGCATACGAAGTGATGTGAAACTTGACTTAGTTGAAGTCTGTGTGGAGAATGTGAGATATGGCATATTTGAAGTATATCTGGAAAAATATGCACCGAATGGGAAGACGACTGAAGAAAAATTTCTCTTTTCTCCCTATAGTTGAGGGGAAGAGTCACTTCAAAATCTGGAATGGGAGCCACTAATCCTAATTTTAGATTCGGATGGAGCATTGAATACCAATTTAATGTTACTTTGAACCCCGGGGATGGAAGATTGAAGTGAGTAACGTTACAACTTAGCGACATAATAATATATTTCTTTTCCTACTTTGTACTTTACTTTTTTTCAATTATTCTGCTAATGAATTATTCATTACTAGCTTATAAACAACGTCCATTATTTATCTCTTGATATTAAATACGTCAAAAACTGAGCTTTACATGTGCGAACGTTGTCTTGTCGGACTGACGATAGAAACCAATATTTCTGTCCGACAATATGTTTTTTGGACAGATAATATGTTTTCAAATTATGACTGTTTTGGTCCGACAAGCGGTCATTGATGAAGTAACTGTTATAATCCTGACATGTTTTCAGTATCGGACTGAGAAAACGCCCGCGAAAATTTGTCGGACAAAATGACCAAATCTTAGAAAAAAATAATTGAACACGTCCTCAAAGTCTCAGACTAGCGGTAATCCGTTTTCATACCAACGTACTTTTGACAAGAGCGGCTTGTCGGACTCACCACTGGCCCCCAATATTCATGTCGGACAATATTATTTTTCATTTTATATTCAAAAAATCTTTCGATTAGTGTAAACATCAATATGACGGTAATACATTTTCAAGACCTCATGAAATTGACATGTTCAATTAGCTCTCGCTGAAAAACGCCCCCAAATCAAGAATTTCGTCAAATGTGAAAGCTGTCGGACTCATCACAATGAAGTCACTCACGAAGTTTCAAGTGAGCGGTAATCAACGAAAAATTTATGCCATGTCTCAAGGACTATATGTTGTTAGATTATATCCCAGTAATGTGAATTAAAGTTTGCAGCTTCGAAAGATCTGTGCTAGCTGCGCGATGCCCGAAAAGCTTCGAAATTTTCGGATATCTTTGGTTTGGGGGCGTCCATTATTACGTGAGGCATTTTGACGATTTTCCGAACCCCCTCCCCTTCCTCCTTGGTGAAATGTCGTGAGATTTGGCAAACCTTCTCCCCTATCCTCCAATGTCACATGAGATTTCTCAAAATGTGAGTTTCTAGTGCAAATGCGTGTGATTTATTCTAAAAACAAAAAATCAAAACTATTTTTGTATAAGATTTGGCCATATTCTAGTGAAGGAACATATTTTACTTAATTTAACTCAATTTTATCGCGAAATAATTATGGGGTATTGCCGATACCCCCCTTCACCCCAAAGTAGGATTGGATGAGATTAGGCTCGATCCCTCTCATCCTGAACGCCTCACGTAATTAATGGACGTCCCTTTTTTGGCCAAAAACTCCTATGAAAAAGCTTCCTACATTAAATTTATTGATATCTTTTTTAAAGCTGTGAACATTTCCTGCAATTTCATTTCTAATGACTTTCCCCGTAGAATGAGTATTGAAGCCAATATTTTGCTTGGTGAAGGGCCAAAACTGCAACTTTCAACTTTTTGCAATATTTGAGGTCCTGTATCTCAAGATCTATTAGACCTAGAGCATTATGGTTGGGCTCAAATTGTAGGAAATATTTACAGCTTGAAAAAAGATATCTATTACTTTTTTCGTAGGTAGCTTTCTTTCAGCAGTTTTTGGTTAAAAATCGAAAACAACCGAAAAATGATGAAACAAGATAAAAAAATAAAAACGACTTCAGACTTTAAATTCTGTATATTTATTTGAAACTTTGATGTTTCGATCTTTTGACCAAGGATCTTCTTTAGAAAACAATAATACTCCTTTGTTTCCATTGTTTTCTAAAGAAAATCCTTGGTCAAAAGATCGAAACGTCAAAGTTTCAAATAAATATACAGAATTTAAAGTCAAAAGTCGTTTTTATTATAAAATTCTGAAAAATGTATAGATCATTAAGATAAGAAAAAAAATCTGATGTGGACATCACGTGATTTATTTTTGCATCATTGCATATATTTTTTAAATACGATTATCAAACACAAAATTCTAAAATCTGTCAAATAAAGTGCGCTTTCGGTCCAGTCGGTTGCTATGGAAACAGTAGGTCATGATTCTTATGCTACAACATCCCTAAATACTGATTTTCAAGATTCTACGGCAAACAGTTCTGAATTTACGCCCAAAATTAAAAAAAACTTCAACTGAAGTGCATTTCCGGTTCAGCCGATTGCTATGAAAATAGTAGGCAATCATTTAGAAGCTACAGCAGACTGAACTACTAAATTTCAATAATCTACGGCTGATGGTTTCGAATGTATGGGAAAAAATCTAAAAGACTGTCAAGTAAGTGCCCTTCCGGCTCAGTCGATCTTAATGAAAATAGGATATGAGTATTTAGATGGTACAATCGTCTTAGACACTGAGTTCCAACATTCTACGTTCAATCGTTTTGAATTTATGCGGAAGATTCGAAAAATGTTTCAAGTAAAATGCACTTCCGGTACAGACGATCGCAATCATAATGCGAGGTGCACAACTAGATGTTGTAGAAGTGCCTTATACAGGATTTTATTATTGTACGACTGATTGTTTTGAATTTATGCGGAAAATTCGAAAAGTCTGTTATATAAAGTGCACTTCCGGCTCAGCCGATTGGTACAAAAATATAAGGCAGCCATTAAGATGCTACAGCAATCCGAAATATTGAATTTCAGTATCCTACTGCTAATCATTCCGGATTTATGCGGAAAATTAAAAAAAAGTTCCAAGTAAAGTGCACTTCCGGTACAGACGATTGCAACCATAATGCGAGGTGCACAACTAGATCCAACACCAGTCTTTAATACAGAATTTCAAAATTATACGAAATAGTCAAAATGGATTCAGGGATGCTTAAAACAGATATTTCCATCAAAATTTCGTGATATGAATTTTATCGGTTTCCGGAGCCGGTGTGTGATGACACTAAACATCTCAATATAAACGGCGATAATTATAAGTATCTTGTGGCGTAATATTAATGAATTATGTTTTTAATCAAATCAAAAAGCTTTTGATATCAGAGCTATTACTTCACAACGGATATATTCGCAGATTTTATTGCAAATCGTAAAGATATGAAATACAGCCAATTAAATGGATTTAATAAAATGTCTTACTGTTGCTACGTTTATAGAATCATTAAAAATTATATTATAAAATGCTACAGAAATTATTATTTCACACAATTCATGTTAAAGCCCTAAAGTTCGTATTAAAGTAGCTTATTCTAATCCTCCATCAAAGTGCGGAATTCATAGCAATTTTCAACCCCAATGTCAGACAGGAGTCTCCAAGCATTTTTATCGTTATAAAGAGTTATCGTTATATGGAAAGAACAACCAAATTCACAATAATTACTTCCTCAACCTATAATATGATATTAATATATTAATAGTCTAGATATAAACAAATTTCTTCGTAATAGAGAATGAATGTAGCGCTATAAAGAGTTTCAAGGTGAACAAACCAAATTGTGTTCACTTCTACGTTATAGGAAGTTTATCGTTATAAAGAGTTCTTCAAACTAAGGATATCTAAAATATCCACGACAAAAAAATTAATATTTTGTCTTTAAGTCAAGCTTAGGTCAATAATGAGCACATTATAACTGGATTTAGGCGGAAATCAGGCGCCTCCGCCAAAAAACGCCTGTTTTTGAAGATATGTACTAAAGCCAGCCCTGATCTGATAATATATTCGCTTTATCTTACGAAATATAACTTCCAAAATATCATAATTTAAAATATTCATAATTAAGTACTGTCTGACGCCAACGCATTCTCTCGGGAATGAAGAACATCATACTTTATTTACGAATAAAATGAAATGAAGACAAATTAGAATTATTTACATATTTTTATAACACCTTTGTATTTCAAATACCTTCAGGACAATCTGAAATCATTAGCATTCAAATCTTCAGTTTTTGTTCTAAAAAAAAAGCAGTCTAGACTTCAACATCCACACGGGCTCAACTTGTTATCAGACACATCAAACAGTAGAACATCGTCGCGTCGTGTGGCTTTTGTTTCCCGATGTTGCGATGCGTATTTGTCCACCGATGCGCACCGACGCCACCTACACCATCCACCAACTAACGGTGCTAGAGTTCAGAACTGTCGCCTGCAATTTATCTCAGGAGTGTTTGCGATGCTGCAGAAGGAAATGGGATTAAGTTGACAGTGTGGAAATTATTTTAAAACATTTTCCAGGTTGTGAATCTTGTCTCGAATTAATTATTACTAATCTTGAAAGCGAATCAGTTTTGTTTGAAAATAATGATATCAAATATCGCATTTGCTTTGAGGCTTGCAGATAAAAATGCTATGCATCCACCCCCTGAACTAGTAAAAGGCGTAATGATATTACATTACCGCATGCATGACTCTCCCATCCTCTCCTCATCCAACGTAATTACATACATTGTTTGTTGTATGCAGCTGAAGGTGTTTATCTCGAACATGCCCTCGTCCTTTACATCTCATCCCTCGTCTGACTCGGTTGTCTGATAGTTAGTCAACACATGTCGGACTAATATCCATAGGCGCCGATATCAATCCAATCAATAATAACGAGCACATTAATAGCAAAGGAGGAAATTGGTCATCAATAGAAAATAATCATTTTGTTGTTAACACTTCCTGCCATCCACAGGTAAAGTGTTCTTAGAATGAAATATTACGCTTGTACTGTCAAAAAAATCATTTTCAGGATGATATATGAATAAATAACATTTGCGGCCGCCGTGGGCAATGAGCCTCCCATTGCGGCACCGAATGTTTGCCTATTCAGTTTTTATTGAAATAAACTAAATATTAAATAAATTGTGCCACAGTTCGGATAAAAAAGATGAAAACAATTATTATCTTCGTGGTGGTGCAGGGTAAGTCTTGTTCTTGTCCTTGACGTGCCTCCAAGGTTCGCAGACGGAAAAATAGAGCGCAAAGAAGTCGAGGCCCAACACACAGCGCTTAGCAAAGAATTCTGTACTTACATTGCATACAATGAAAGTGCAATAAACTCTTTGTACACACATGTGCGCCGTATTATCATTAGACAAATATTATTTCCGTACATCGATCTCCCGTGAAATTAGAACAATGTAAAATATTCAATTTTCAAACTCAAAATGAAAAATAGAGAAGAATGATGGCGTAATGAAATTTTCAGCGGTAACTGATGTGTGTTTGCAGATGACGCCTGAAAACTCCAATGATTTATTGACATGACAAATTGAATTTTGTTACTTGGTAAACAAAATCTGCTGTAAAACTTACTAATTACACTTTTCATCTATTCCCTGCTACTCTATTTTATCCTTTTTTAAGGACAACTTTAATTCATTAGAAAATAATACTGAGGTAGTTTTAATGTACAATTGTGCTAAGTGTGAAGTACATTACAAATTTACAAACATCTAGGAACAATAGTTGAGACAAATCCGGAGGAAAGTCCTGTCTCTTAACATGACTCCTCCATTACTCGACAATTCATGTTTTGTTAAACGCTGTCATCGTCCTGCAGGATAAATTTGGCATTATATACCAAGTAGGACATGAAATTGTTGACTAAAGTCTAGAATATTTCAAGATAATTCTACAGAAAGGCAATAGAACTGTTTCAGACAAATGCAGAGACTTCAATATAAATCTGGAAATAAATTTTATTTTTTCCTTGGCATTCCTCTTCTCCTGTGCTTCTTTGAGCCTGCTTCGATTACTTTTCCAGCCATTCAATCTTTTTCTTTCCTCCTCATGATATTATTGTACCAATTTAGTTACTCGGATTTAAATGAAGCATGATGTTCCCTTTTACCTACAGTAACTTTTAAGCAAACTAGTTTTTGGACACATGGGGTTTTGAGCTTATTCTTCTCGATAGTCTCGGGCTCAAGGTCAGTCTCTCAGGCGCGCGCAGCACTATTTTGTACAACAAGATGTGCCATTTTTGGAAGAATTTAGAATTAAATAAACTTTAATAGAGTTCCTGATTGAAGATTTGGCCCCCAGGCACACCTTTGGCTGACTTTGATGCGCTGTTTTGGGCTGGGGCCTTTTTATTGGGTCATCGCCTGTAATAACTCTTTTTAACAAATATGGACCTTTTTTGGTCCAATAAAGCATTTGGGACATCTTAAGTCGTCTGACCTTAATTTTGTCATGAATATTGCGGCCACTTGAAGCATTAAAAGTTAATTGTAAATCTCAACTTTTCGTGATTTTTAGCGCATTTTTTGTAAAAAAGCGCTATTATATTCACTTTGGCTGGCTGGCTGGCTGGCGTGACGCTGAGATCTCAGCAACTATACTATTTACAGACTTGAAACTGGTACTAAATAAAAGCTGCTGTTTCGTAGGCTTGCACAAATTGCTTTAATTCAAGCTCAGTGATTGTGGAAAATTGAATTATTCAATTACTTGTTTCAAGTGGAACAATGCTCATAGATATATATGACATTAGGGATATGGCAACTAAAATTTATTAAAGTAGATAAAAATTTAGTTACAACTTTCGCCGCGGGTGTCACTATTATTATGTACAGTTGTCAAATCTGTCCGGGATTCATTCAATGACTTGTTTGACGCGAATTTGAAGCTTATTAGAATGAATTATTATTATTGGATGAAAATTTGTTCACTTTTGGTGTATTTTTTTTTTATATAGCTTTGATAAAGATCAAATTATCATTTTAAGCTACAGCACTTGACCTCCTGTCAGTCAATAACTAAACAATGAAGATTAAAAGGTATTTTTGAGTTTGTACATGTATAAATTATGTACCTATTAAATAGTCAACTTGAAACTAGTACTAAATGGAAGCTGCTGTTCCGTAAGTTTGCCCAAACTGCTTGATTTCAAGCTCAGTAATTGTAAGAGATGGTAATTTGCGAAATCTCTGAGGTAACAAGCATTCATGAGCTGTCAAAAATGCGCTTCCATCATCTAGATGATTCTTCCATTTTTTAGAAAAAAGCGCTATTATATTCACTTGAGCTGTCTGGCTGGCTGGCTGGCGTGACACTGAGCTCTCAGCAACTTTACTATTTACAGACTTGAAACTGGTACTAAATAAAAGCTGCTGTTTCGTAGGTTTGCACAAATTGGTTTAATTCAAGCTCAGTGATTGTGGAAGATTCAATTATTCAATTACTTGTTTCAAGTGAAACAATGCCCATAGATATATATGACATTAGGGATATGGCAGCTAAAGTTTATTCAAGTGGATAAAAATTCAGTTACAACTTTAGCCGTGCGTGTCACTACTATTATGTACAGTTGTCAAATCTGTCCGGGATTCATTCAATGACTTGTTTGACGCGAATTTGATGTTTATTAGAATGAATTATTATTATTGGATGAAAATTTGTTTACTTTTGGTGTATTTTTGTCATATAGCTTTGATAAAAATCAAATTATTATTTTAAGGTACAGCACTTGACCTCCCGTCAGTCAATAACCAAACAATGAAGATTAAAAGGTATTTTTGAGTTTGTACATGCATAAATTATGTACCTATCAAATAGTCAACTTGAAACTAGTACTAAATGGGAGCTGCTGTCTCGTAAGTTTGCCCAAACTGCTTGATTTCAAGCTCAGTAATTGTGGAAGATGTTAATTTGCGAAATCTCTGGAGTAACAAGCATTCATGAGCTGTCAAAAATGCGCTTCCATCATCCAGATGATTCTTCAATTTTTTGAATTGATATTCCGTGGTGATATTTTTAGAATATTTTAAGGACAAAACAAGCTTTTATTTTTATATGTACAGGATGACCTATTTCCTTGTATTGAGCAGTGTTGACTCAAGTATTCAAATATTTTGCATTCAGCGGTGTCTTTCAAAAATGCGAGCGAAGTGAGCCAACCTAATCATTCCCTTCAGTGTCACTGACATTCGTACCATTATTTGTTCTCTATTTTTCTTAATAGGGGCTTTTATTATATGTAGTTTCTATGTTAGCATTTCTTGAATATTTCACCCCTGCTGCATTCAATAGTATTTAATATTAATTCGTATTCGTGTTCCTTACAGAATATATTTTGATTGCTTCACACTTTCGTCCTGATTAATATGCTTAGATTTGCAAGCATGCCTAAAGCTCGTCGATACTGAAATTGAGGAGATCAATGTTTAAAAACCAAAAGCATGCCAAGAAGTTCAGTGTTTTGATAATAATACATTCTTGTGCACAAATTTTTGAAAATGAAGCAGTAAATATTTTTTTTTGTTTAAATAAAGGTATTTCTCAAGAACAAGATAAAAAAGTATTTAAATTTGAACGTAATAACTTAAAAACACGTTCTCTCAATTTGAAGTACGAGTTTGTTTCAAATAGTAGGGGAGTCCAAGAGGGGATTTTGGGATTTACTCAAGCGCGGCAGATTAACAATAACCCTGTTGAGTACCTCTATCAAATTCAAGTCCTTTATATAGGAACGCGGGTGCAGTAGGATAGTAAAAAAAAATCGATAGTTGGGAATATTCGAGCGCGTCAGATTTAACTATGATGGGCTAATTACGTGCTGAATAGTATGCATTCCAATAATCTGACAAATTGACTGTGACGTAAGGAAGGGGGAAAGTCACAAACTTGCGAAAAAAACGTCACCCTGACATTCTCGAGCGCCTCCATCGGTGAATGAGCATACATTATATTATCTCTTTTTCTTTCTACCATCTAATCTTCAAAGCCCAATAGGTCCCAACGACGCTCGAGTGAATCCCCATTTAGCATCGTGGACTCCCCTACTTAAATGATTGTTGCAGTGTGTTAAAATTTTGACTAAAAACTTTTTTTGGACAGATTGAAAAAAATGTTTCAGACAAAAGATTTTATAAATATTTTATTTCCAAAAATCGTTCGAGTGGTTTTCCGAATATCTTGTTTTGAAATTTGTAATCGGTCGCCATTTTGTTATTTGATGATATAAAAAATTATTGGGAACACAAATGTTTTAGAAAATCGAGAGCAAATGCTTTAAGTTCTTATATTTTTTCAATATTCTTTAAAATAAGAAAGTAATGACGATTTTTCGAAAAACAAAAGAACGTGAATAAATATGAACTGGGGCGCCAAATAAAAAATTTGAATTGAGAAAGTTCTAACTACCAATTTCGGGTGTAACAACTTAATATAAAAATCGAAAAAATCAAGAGGATGTTGAAATTTCCTATTCCGGAATTATCAAATCACATTCGTTCCACGGCTGGTGGTTTTGGATTTATTCGAAAAATTTAAAAAATCTGTCACGTAAAGTGCGCTTTCTGTCCAGTCGGTTGCTTTGGAAACAGCAGATCATCATTCTTATGCTACAACATTCCTAAATACTGAGTTCCAAGATTCTACGGCCAGTAGTTCTGAATTTATGCGCAAAATTTAAAAAAAAATCCAACTGAAGTGAACTTCCGGTTCAGTCTATTGTTATGAAAATAGTAGGCAATCATTCAGATGCTACAGTGGACTGAAATACCAAATTTCAATATTCTACACTTGATCGTTTCGAATTTATGCAAAAAAATCCAAGAGACTGTCAAGTAAAGTGCACTTTCGGCTCGGTGGATCTCAATAAAAATAGGATATGAGCATTTAGACGATATAATCATCCTAAATACTGAATTCTAACAATCTACGTCCAATCGTTTTGGATTTATGCAGAAAATTCAAAAAATGTTTCGAGTAAAGTGCTCTTCCGGCTTAGTCGATAGCAATCATAATGCAAGGTGTACAACTAGATATTATAAAAGTGCCTCATACAGAATTTAAATTTTCTACGACTGATTATTTAGAATTTATGCTGAAAATTCAAAAATTCTGTCATGTAAAGTGCACTTCCGGCTCAGCCGATTGTTATAAAAATAAAAGATGACCATTGAGATGCTACAGCAAATTCAAATGGCAAATTCCAGTATCCTACGACTGATCATTCTGGATTTATACGGAAAATTTTAAAAAAAGTCTGAAGTAAAGTGCACTTCCGGCTTAGCCGATCGCAATCATAATGCAAGATGTACAATAAAATGTTATAGGAGTTCTTTATACGGAATTTCAATATGTTATGGTGGATCATTCTATATTTATGCAAAAAGTTTCAAAAAAATTTCAAATAAAGTGCACTTCTGGCCTGGCCGATTCTCACAAAAATAACAGATAATCATTCTTATACAACATCAAGATCAAATACTGAATTTAAACATCCTAAGGTTGATCAATCTGGATTGATTAGAAAAATTCGAAAAAAGTTTCAAGTAAAGTGCACTTTCGGTACAGACGATTAGAACCATAATGCGAGGTGCACAACTAGACCCTATACCAATCTTAAATACAAAATTGCAACATTATACGTTCAACCAGTTTTGAGATTTGCGAGTTACGCACGCACGCACGTACGAACGCACGAACATACGTACCGACTTCAAGCCAAAAATAGTCAAAATGGATTCAGGGATGCTCAAAACGGATATTTCCATCAAAATATCGAAATGTGAATTTTGTCGGTTTTATAATACTTGTACTTTGTGCAAGTAAAAATATTGGACGACATAATCTTCAACGAACTAAAATAGGAATCATAAAAAGTGCAAAAATGTATATTTAAATATTTAATGAACACTAAAATCATGACAACACTTAAAAAATAATTTTGATACGCCTCTGATTAGGAACGTTACTCGTTTTGACTAGCCGTGTTCTTGCAGTTCTGTATGCTGGCGTTATGACATTCTTTGCCGAAATTTCAATGTTCAAAGTGTGTTTTTAGTGCAAAAAAAAGTGTATTCATAAACTCAAAGACTCGTGCTACTATTTAGAATACTATTTTGGAATGTAGTGCACAAATTAGATCCAAAACAACGAGGTAAAAATTCAAGGCTTGGGCTATCAAGGTAAATTAATATTTTATTACGTACATAATCTAATATCGTTTTTTTTTGTTACAAATTTTTGAAGTAATTTAGTATTGAAGTATTGAAACCATTTCATAGATTTATTATTTGCATGACGAGCGAATTTGTGATACAAAGAAAGCGTTGAACATGTGCTTGGTTAATTATGTAATATCGAACTTTTTTATAACAAAAATCAAATATTATATTGAATATAAGGGAAGAAATATTTGGGATTGTTGTAGCATCTGAATGGTTATCTTATATTTTTGTACCAATCGGCTGAGCCGGAAGTGCACTTTATATAACAGACTTTTCGAATTTTCCGCATAAATTCAAAGCAATCAGTCGTAGAATATTCAAATTTTGTATTAGGTGCTTTTGTAGCATATAGTTGTGCACCTCGCAATATGATTGCAATCGTCTGAACCGGAAGTGCACTTTACTCGAAACATTTTTTGAATTTTTCGCATAAATCCAAAACGATTGAACGTAGAATGTTGAAGCTCAGTATTTAAGACTGTAGTACCGTTTAAATGTTCATATCCTATTTTCATTGAGATCGGCTGAGCCAGAAGTGCACTTTACTTGACAGTCTTTTGGAATTTTTCGCGTAAATTCGAAACGATCGGCTGTAGAGTATTGAAATTTAGTATTTCAGTCTGCTGTAGCATCTGAATAATTGCCTACTATTCTCATAACAATAGACTGAACCGGAAGTGCACTTCAGTAGGTTCTTTTTTCTAAATTTTGCGCATAAATTCGGAATTGTTAGCCGTAGAATCTTGGAAATCAGTATTTAGGATTGATTTTATAGCAATCGACTGAACCGCATTTATTTATAATAAAAACTGTTCATCGCTTCAGTAGCAGTTCCCGTATATTTCCGAACAATGAAAATGAAAAATTCAGCAATTCAGGGGTCAAAAGTACTTCTCACATCTCCACCTTCCATTTTGCATCCCCGGATGCAAGTTGAAATTCCCTGCAAGTATTCGTAATCGCAAAACTTTCGTAAACGGATCGCGAATTCGAGTAAGCTGCCTCGGAGTTGGTTGCACCGACACCGACAGATGTTTAATTCGCAGTTCGGTTGAGAGATGTCTCTCGCGTGTGAACGCTTCCGCGGACGACGACGGTGGCGGCACAAGCGGCGGCGGCGCGAAGCACTCGAGGAGACATCCGGAGCGATGAGCGAAGCACGTGTGTCGAAACGGCGCCAGGTCATGCAGGATAATTGGCCGCCCAGGCGCTAAAATACAAACATCACCTTCACATAGATTTTTATTCATAAAACTGATTATTTTTTATTCATTTATTTTGTGGAGATTCGTAATTCATTTATGGTTGTACAACAAAATTTAAATTCAGTTGTAGCGTAGTGAAAATTCAATTATCCCTTTTAGACGGAGGGTCTGGCAAATCAAGTTCAGTTGAACTTAATTAAGGGTAATCAGAATGCAGCCATATGTTGTATGAACGCATCCTTGCTGTGAGACATCCTCCGGTTCCTCCGCGTTGTTTGAGTTAACTCCATGTCTCATCCCAAGTTCTAGCCAAGTTCCTTTCCTGCCATCCGGCACTCGGCGCAATTATAACTTGCACATAGTGTGCAGTGCACCTCCTGCACCGCTAACGAGAACAACCCCCTACCACCCCGCACTTTACTGCAACATCCATTTACACCCAACTTGGTGTTAGCTTTCGTACGCAACTATCACGGATGGGAGATACATATTCCGGGAAGAATCGTCATCAAAGACATTGAATACAAAGTTGGGTAATTTTGCTCACTAACGACAGTGCGAGAATGATACACGTTTCTTGTGAAATATTATTATTATTATGAAATATCATAGGATAATTTTCAAGATGTGTAGACGTGATGTTATGCATATGGAAACATCGCTTCAAAATAAAAAAGTTTGTGCAATAATTTAGGCTAATAAGCTCGTGTTTGTATTATAATTGTCTTGATTAAATAATAACCGTAATATGTATTCATCAACATAGAACGTAATATGCAGGCGAGGGATTTTTTCCATTAAAAACTGCGTCACAAATACGTCATCAAATTTTAATTTGATCTCAAGAAAAAACCAAATTTATTCTTGTAGAAAATGCGATCCTGTAAAGTAAATATGTCCGTTTTAATAGTACAATGTAAACGTATTGTACACATATACACCGTGAGCGTATTAGAAATCTCAACGAGCAAGCTAACGATTGCCAGTAAAGTTTTATAGGGTCTAGACTAGACCAACGCCAGGGTAGTACTGCACTGAATTTCGTGGAATGGTCCACTTAAACTTACCAAATACAATGTGCTCAACATGCAAATGTGTGCTCATTCCGAAAATTTCTTACTTCATAACACGGGGGTAGATGCAAAGTGATTCCAAGAACTGATACAATAACACTGAACATTAGGGGGAAAACAAAATAAATATAAATAAATGGAAGAAAATAATCTTGTTGGTGGAACTAACCAAACTAATTTGCTTATTAAAAAGTTTTAGAAGATTTTTACTGTTGCCACTGTTACTGCTAACCTCTCTCTAAACTTTGCATACAGTTTCTATGTTTATTCCCCTCTTTTTGACAGAAAAACTATGTGTGAATTGCCTCATTTTCGTATAAAAATCAAAATCAGGCTTTCCCAAGTATTCTTTATTTAGTTTTCCATTCGCCTGTACATAAAAAAAAATTATGTACTCTTTTCTGGACTGATACTTCATTGGACTCAAGCAAAGAACCAAATTTTTAACAGAAATGAAGCCCCCAAGTTGAAATACTTGGAAAAGCCCCAGAGTCAGGCGCCTAGGCACAATTTTATTGTTTCTAATAAGCAATCGGGCACTGAAGCCCCTAGGTGCAATATTTTAGGAAGCCCCGAGTTGCTGAGGATATGTGAAACATTTGAAAAACTCCCAAAGTCAGGCGCTTCTTCATTGGCCTCCTAGGCATGTGCCTTCAAGCAGAAATACTTGGAAAACCCTTAAAAAGTAGTGCCCAGGCACACTATCGTGTGCATGATAGATAATCGGGCACTGATGCCCTTGGTGCAATATTTTATACAGCCCTGAACTGCTGAGGATATATGAAAAGTTTGAAGAACTTCTGTCTTCTAGGCACGTGCCTGATGTGCCTCAATAATAATCCAGTACTGAACCCCCTTCGAAAAATGAGGGCCTAATTAGAATGATGGTGTAAAAATTGATTCCTAAATTTGTTTTTTTTTTGTGATGGCTTTAGGAACCTCAAAAATCATGCACTCCTAAAATTGAAGGCCCTTAGACACATGCCTAGTGTGACTTAAATCATCGAGCAATGTATTTAAATGCTTGAAAAACTTCCACAATCGTGTACTCCTGAAAATAAAGGCCCCTAGGCACGTGTCTAGTGTGCCAACAATGCTCCTGCACTCTTGGAGCCACTAAAATAATTTCTGATATTTCTATATTCGTAAAAATTCGGAGAGTTAATGAAAAAATCAGATTTCTGTGAAGTTGGGGTCTCCTAGGCATGTGCCTAATGAATAATTTGGTTCTTAACTCTCCAGGCACAATGTTCAATGAATAACGAGTCCTGCGATCGTCTGCTGGTGAAAATATTCTAAATTATTTGGAAACTCCTACAATCGAATGCCTAGGTACCTTAGGAATCATTTGGTACTGACTGAGGCCCCTAGGCATTAAATTTTGTTGGGCCTTTAAGCTGCTAAGAATATATTGAAGGCTTGGGGCATTCTTAAAATCAGATGCTCTTGAAATTGGTCACTTTTAAAAACCCCTAGGCACAATATTTAATGGGGCTCCTGAGCTAGTGCGTACTTTCAATATTTGTAAGCATTTGTAGATTTGTAAGCTTCAACACAATATTTAATAGGGCTTCTGAGACGATGTGTATTCACAAAATGCTTCAAAATATCCAGAATCGTGCTCTCCTGAAATGTAAAGCCCCTAGGCACCTGTCCCGAACATCTTAAACCCACTAAGATAATCCCGTTGTTGTCTTAGTTGGCATTTCTTGGTTCATGAGAATTAGAAGAGTTGATGTAAACCAATACGAAACTCTTAAAATTGGGCTCCTGTACAATTAGAGTCACCTAGGCAAATGCCCAGTGGATAATTTGGTACTGAGATATCTAGGGACAATGTTCAATGAGACCTGTGATCGTGTTCTGGTAAAAATATATTAAATTCTCTGGAAAATCGTGCAATCGAATACCTAGGCACATTCACAGTGTACCCTAGGCATAATTTGGCACTGAGACCTCTAGGCATTAAATTTTGTGATGCCTTTAAGCTGGTAAGAATATATGAAAGGCTTGGAGCACTCTTAAAATCAGTTGCTCCTAAAATTGGTCATTTTCAAAAACTCCTAGGCACAATATTTAATGTAGCTCCTGAGCTAGTGTGTGCTTTCAATATTTGTAAGAATTTTTAGATTTGTGAGCTCCAGATCCTTGAACACAATATTTAATAGGGTCTCTGGGATGATGCCTATTGCCAAAATGCTTCAAAATATCCAGAATCGTCCACTCCTGGAATTAAAAGCCCCTAGGCACGTATCTCGAACCCTAAACCAACTAAGATAATTCCATTGCTGTCTTAGTTGACATTTCTTGATTCATGAATTAGAAGAGTTGATAAAAAATAATACGAAACTCTCAAAATTAGGCTCCTGTGCAATTGGAGTCCCCTAGGCATGTGCCCAGTGAATAAGATGGTACTGAGGTATATAGGCACCATGTTCAATGAGCCCTGCGATCGTGTTCTGGTAAAAATATATTGAATTATTTGGAAACTCGTGCAATCGAATGCCAAGGCAAATTCCTAGAGTACCTTAGGAATAATTTGGTACTGAGGCCCCTAGGCATTAAATTTTGTAGGGCCTTTAAGCTGGTGAGAATATATGAAAGGCTTAGGGAACTCTTGAAATCAGGTGCTCCTTAAATTGATGACTCTCAAAAAGCCCTAGGCACAATATTTAATAGGGCTCCTGAGCTAGTGTGGGCTTTCAATATTTGTAAGAATTTTCAGATTTGTGAGCTTTAGATCCTTGAACACAATATTTAATTGGGCTTCTGGTTTGATGTGTATTTACAAAAAATTTCAAAATATCCAGAATCGTGCACTCCTGGAATTAAAAGCCCCTAGGCACGTGTCTCAAACACTTTAAATCCACTAAAATAATTCCGTTGTTGTCTTAGTTGACATTTCCTGATTCGTGAGAATTAGAAGAGTTGATGAAAAATAATTCGAAACTCTCAAAATTGGGCTCTTATGCAATTGGAGTCCCCTAAGCATGTGCCCAGTGGATAATTTGGTACTGAGATATCAAGGCACAATGTTCAATAAGTCCTGCGATCGTGTTCTGGTAAAAACGTATTAAATTATTTGGAAATTGGTGCAATCGAACGCCTAGGCACATTCACAGTGTACCTTAGGAATAATTTGGCACTGAGACCCCTAGGCATTAAATTTTGTAGTGCCTTTAAGCTGGTATGAATATATTGAAGGCTTGGGGCATTCTTAAAATCAGTTGCTCTTGAAATTGGTCACTTTTAAAAACCCCTAGGTACAATATTCAATGAGGCTCCTGAGCTAGTGTGTACTATCAATATTCGCAAGCATTTTTTGATTTGTGAGCTTCAGATCCTTCAAAACAATATTTAATAGAGCTTCTGGCATGATGTCTATTTACAAAATATTTGAGAATTTTCAGAGCTGTGCACTCATGGAATTAAAGGCCCCTAGGCACTATTCTCAAACTCTTTAAACTTACTGAGATAATTTCGTTGTTAGTTTAGTTGACATTTCTAACTTCATGAGAATTAAAAGAATTGGTGAAAAATAATATGAAATCCTAAAATTAAGTTTCTGTTAGGTTGGAGTCCTCTAGGCATGTGCCTTATGAATTATTTAGTTCTAGGATATATAGACACAATTTTCAATGAATCATGCGATCGTTTGCTGGTTAAAATATACTAAATTATTTGGAAACTCCTACAATCGAATGCCTGGGCACTTCCATAGGGTATCTTGGAAATAATCTGGCACTGAGGCCCCTAGGCATTGAATTTTGTAAGGCCTCTAAGCTGATAAGAATTTATATGAAAGGCTTGGAGAACTCTTAAAATCAGGTGCTCCTAAAATTGGTAGCTCTAAAAACCCCTAGGCACAATATTTAATAGGGCTCCCGAACTGGTGTGTTTTTTCAGAATTTCAATATTTGTGAGCATTTCTGGATTAGTGAGCTTCAGACCTTTAGTCACAATATTTAATTGGGCTCCTGCTTAGAAACTTCCAGGATCCTGCACACTTGACATTAAAGGCCCCTAGGCATGTATCTAGTGTGCCGGCACTACTCATACACTAAGATAATTCAGTTGTTATTTTATTTGAGATTTCTAGACTATGAAGCACGAGTCATTAAAACATAATATTTAATTACTTATTTATTCAATTATTCTAAAACTCTTGAAGTCTAGTGCCTGGGCGAATGCAAAGTGTGCTTGAAGGATAATCCGACACTGAGACTGAGACTCCTAGGCATTAAGTTTAATGGGGCCTCTGAGCTACTAAGAATATATGAAATGCTTAAAATCAGGTGCATCTGAAATTGGTAACTCTTGAATCCCTAGGCACAAAATTTAATGGGGCTCCTGAATATTTGTGAGCATTTCTAGATTTGTTAGTTTAAGATCCTCAGACATAATATGTAAGAATGCTTCTGAAATGATGTGTGTTTACAAAATACTTGAAAACTTCCAAATCGTGATTTCCTAGTATTATAGGCCCCTAGGCATGTGTGTAATGTGCCAGATTCACTCAAAAACTTTAGAACTACTAAAATAATTCCGTTGTTATCTTAGTTGACATTTCTAGATTCATGAGAATCATATGAAACCCTGAAAATCAGTTGTCTGTGTAATTGGAGTTCTTTAGGCACGTGCCTAATGAATAATTCGATAATGAGATATCTAGGAACAACGCCTTATGAAGCCTGTGATCGTGTGCTTTTGAAAATATATTAAATGATTAGAAAACTCGTAAAAGCTAATATGTTTGAAGTTGGAGCCCCTAGGCATATGCATAGTGCACCTAACTGAAAATCCTGCTTAAATATCCCTAGGCATTAAATTTCTTAGGAACTCTACGCTGGTGAAAATACATGAAAGGCCTGGGAAACGGGTGTGTACTTTTGAAATTTCAATAGTTGTTAGCATTAGAATGCTTGGGAATCCCTTGAAGTCGACCTCTTCTAGGCAAGGGCCTAGTGTACCTAGGCACAGTATTTGATGAAGTCCTTGAAAACCCCTGAAGTTAGATGTCTAAGAAGTTTGGGCCTCCTAAATGTGTGCCTAGTGTGTCTTATAGACAATTTGGTACTGCTGCCTTAGGCATAGTATTTAATTAGGCGCCTGGGCTGTTTTAAATATGTGAAATTCTTGAGAATGCCATAAAATAGATATTTTCTGATGCTAAAAACCTCTGGACACATTATCTGGCATTGAGACCCCTATACACAGTATTTAATACGGATCCTGAGCATAAGCTGGGCGCCTGTGAAGTTGAAGGCTCCTAGGCACATAGGAAAGGATTTAAGTCTCGTTTGTTTGTTTGCCTTGGTTCTGCCTTAGTGGGAATATGGTCTCTGAGCTCGAAATAATATATGAAATGTCGAGGAACCTAGAAAATCAGAAGCTCTCAGCTAGGTGCCGAATGTGCCTCAAATATTCGACGTCAAGACCCTTAAACAGTATTAAATAGGGCTCCTGAGCTAGTGAGGATATATAAAAGGCTTGAGGAATAAATTTGAGGGCACCTAGGCACTTGCAATATAGATTTGTAACAAAAAGGATACATAATAAAAAAAATAATGGATCTTGACACAAAATATTTCGTTTTTTGGCTCAGCAAGTGCCCAATTGGAACACGTTGAGGCTCCTAGGCATAATACTCAATAAATCCTCTGAGCTCGCGAAAATATATGAAATGGTGGGAATTAATAGGCTGTTAGGCACGTGCCTAGTGTGCCTTATGTTTTATCCGGCCCTGAGGATCCTAGGCACAGTATTTGATGGAGATAATAAGTATATATAAGATGTTTGGAGTGCTCCTAGGCACAATGTTCGATGATACTTTTGTTAGTCACGTGCCTAATGGTTTATCCGGCCCTGTGGGCCCTAAACACAAGGCGCGTGTCTAATTGGCCCTGTGTGTTTTTGTATAAAAGTATCTATGAATCATTTATGGAACGAATTGATTAGAGAAAATTCAAATTATTCTTTTTTGTATCTTGACGAAAAATGTTCGAAAGTCCGGATTGTTAAAAATGACTGATTACCGCCCTGAAGTTCCACTAACAACTCTGAAGGAGAAAGTCGTGTTAGCTGCTTTAAGTACTGCCTGTTTAGTGAGAATCGTACAACGTGTACCAAGAATGGAGAACCCTTTTTGTGACTATAGAATTCCCAGCTTCAGCTGATGATGCTGAGGTTTTTATAGCCCTACAAAGTCTGTTTTATATGTATGGGCTCTGTGCGTTTGATTATAGAAACGATTAGAAATTTTTTTTCGTAGATATAATAGGAATAAACATACCGGTCGGGATTTGAACCCGAATACATCACGGATGTGCAGTGAATCACACACATCCCCTCGAGATAGAAAAATGTTCTTCGGGTCCAGGAAAACGGATCTTTAACGGGAAAAGTGTATCAGGCAACCAGAAAGGGTAGCATCATCCCTGTTTGCTCAATGTGGAATTATTTCATGCGATTGTTCCTATTAGATGACACTTAAATATTTACCTAAATCCAACCTTGCGCATGCACTGTTAAGGTCACGCATTGACCATCCGCCCGATGTAAAGAGACCTTACATCAAGTGTTTGTAAGAGTTAGAATTGCGCAGGAACGTTTTTCGTGAACAGACACCGTCTAGACGGCGTAGTGTGATGGATTGCCCGATTCCACTTCCCCCTCTATTCTGTAGCACGTCTGCGGGCAATTTCATTCACCCCACTTCGCGATGCCAGCGCCGCCAATCGGCACCGCTGAGAACCGCCGCCATCATGAAAACTACGCACGGAAGAGAACTACAACTACAACAATTTGAAACAAAACTTAATATATTTCAGCAAGCATTTATTCACCCTGATTTTATACGAGAAATCAACAGTTTCTTCCTGCTACGCGCCACCTACACGATCCATAATTTTTAATTTATAATTCTGTCATTTTTCTCCGGCCAATGCATTTCGTACGCTAAAATAATTATTTTCAAACGCTTAGCAGTTTAATCTCGCAACCTGAATTTTTCTTTGCAGCACCTGTTAGAAATCAGCACGAGCCAAAATTTTGAAACTCAGCCTTATCAAACTTTATTATTACCAAGCCCGGTCCGTCCAATCCCATTGTTATATAGAGCCCTAACCGGCTCAATGTAAAAGGCTCAACCCCTGTCCCTAGAAATTTGAGACCCCGCCCAACCATAGCTCCTAGAAATTTAACACTTGGACAAACCTGGCCCCTAGAAACTTAAGACCTAGTTCAGTCCTGACACCTAGAAACTTATAAGATCCGACCTAACCCCGACTCCTAGAAACTTGAAACTTAGTTCAACTCCGGCCCTTAGAAACTAAGGACTCGGCCCAGCTCCAATACCTAGAAACTTAAGACCCGGCTCCTAGAGACTTAAGATGCAGACCAGCCCAGGTGCCTAAGAACTTACTACCTGATCCCTAGAATTTTGAGACCTGGCCAAACCTCAGCCCCTAGAAACTTAAGACACGGCTCAACCCAGGTCTCTTAAAACTTAAGACCCGATCTCTAGAAACTTAAGCTCCAGCCCAGTCCGGTCTAAAAAATTTCAAGGTCCGGTCTAACTCAACCAGCAATATGCTTTACTATATGCTTTTCTATCATCTAGAAATGCCTCTAGTGTGTGTTGTTGACTGTTTCTTCGCTGTATTTCATATTTTTTATGCTTTCTTATCTTCTACGAATGCCTCAAATTCGTTTTGTTAGGTTTCTTGTCGTTCTATCACATTGTTATGCCTTTTTACCTCTTCAATGCTTTCATATCTTCTATGATTGCGGCAGACTCATTTTTTTATGTTTCGTTGTTGCGTCCCATCCTTATGCTTTTGTTAGTGTTTTTCATCTTCAATAAAGGCCTCTTTGTGTTGTTCAGTAGCTCTATATGTTTATCACATCATTATGCCTTTCCATATTCTCCATGCTTTTCTATCTTCTATGAATACCTTTAGTGCGTTTTATTGACTGTCTTTTCGCTGCATTCTGCTTTTCTATCTTCTAAGAATGCATCTAGTGCGTTTTGTTGACTGTCCTTTCGTTGTATTTTTCTTTTCTATCTTCTTTGAATGCCTCGGTTCGTGCTTTTGAATGTCTCGTTGTTATATTTCCATGCTTTACTACATGTTTTTCTATTATCTAGAAATGGCTCTAGTTGTTGACTGTTTCTTCGCCTTTAATTTATTTTGTTGGATTCCTTGTTTCTACACGTCTCCATACAAGTATTCATCAATATTATTATGAAAACAAGTGGCTTCACATATTTAACAGCTTGGAAAAAAATATATCAATCACACATTTTACTCACTATAACTATGGCAGACACTTTAAGTTCCTCTATAGATTGATTGATATTCCTTCAGCCGCTCCTAAACGGAGCTTTCTAGATTCATTTAGATCGCTATATTAATCCATTTCTTCCTATCTCTTGTTTTCTCTGTCCATTTTGTTATTCTCACTGTTCTTAGGTCTTCTACTTCTTTTATCCACGATGATCTTGGTCTACTTTTTTTTCTGCTTTGATCTATATTTGTTTTTTGATACTTCTCATGGTTCTTCCTCTCATTATTTTTAAATCTCTTTTCGTCATTTTCATTATTCTATATTTTCTCATTTTTGTGTTTTTTGATAGACTTTTAGCTTTCAATAGTTTTTTATTTACGTTGTTGTTATCTTTTCTCTGATTTCTGCTTCTCTTTCCCCTTTATTTGTTATTGTAACACCTAGGTATTTGAATCTATCAACCTTTTTGAAAGTATATTCTCCAATCTCTATTTCTTTATCCTTTGTTGTTTCCTTGAATTTTATTATTTTTGTCTTATTTAGGTCTTTTATATTCTTTTTCTATTTCGTGATTCATTCTTGGTCTATATTCGTTTTCTGATATTTCTCATGAATATTTCGCCTATTATTCTAGAATCTTTTTTCATCATTGTCATTGTTCTATATTTTCCCATTTCTGTGTTTTTTGATAGATTTCTACTTTTCAAAAGTTTTTTATTTACGTCGTTGTTACCTTTTCTTTCATTTCTGCTTCTCTTTCCCCTTTATTTATTATTGTGACATCTAGATATTTGAATCTTTCGACCTTTTCAAAAGTATATCCTTCAATCTTTATTTATTTATCCTCGGTTGTTTCCTTGAATTTCATTATTTTCGTCTGATTTATGTCTTTCATATTCTTTTTCCATTTAGTGATTCATTCACCTATTATTCTTGAATCTTCTTTCCTCATTGTCATTGTTCTATATTTTCTCATTTTTGTGTTTTTTGATACAGTTTTACTTCTCACTAGTTCTTTATTTGCACAGAAAACTCTGTTATCTTCTCTTTTAGATCTGCTTCTCTTTCTCCTTTATTTGTTATTGTAATTAATAGGTATTCGAATCCATCATCGACTTTTCCAAAAGAATATTTTTCAAATTTTTATTTCTCCATCCTCTTTGCGTTCCTTGAATTTCATTATTTTAGTCTTATTTATGTCTTTTAAACTCTTTTTCTATTTTGTGATTCATTCTTGGTCTATAATCTTGAATCTTTTTTCGTCATTGTCATTGTTCTATATTTTCTCATTTTTCTTTTACTTTTGAATAGTTTTTATTTGCGTTGTTGCCATCTTTTCTTTTATTTCTGCTTCTCTTTCCTTTTTATTTGTGATTGTCTCACCCAGGTATTTGAATTTATCGACCTTTCCAAAAGTATACTCTCCATTCTTCATTTTTTTATCCTTTATTGTTTTAATTTTTGTTTCATTGATATTTATTTCTATTCTTATGGTATTACTTTCTGTTATTATTTCTTTCAAAATTTCTTCCATCGTTTGTCTATTCTTTGTTACGATTGTTGTATCGTTAGCATATGCGAATATTTGTTCTGCTTTTGTCCTTAATGTTCCTTTTTCTATGTTTTGTAGCATATATTTTAATACTAAATCAAATAGAGTTGCTGATTTATTGATTATTATTTCCTTCTTGTGTTATAATACTAGTTTTTGTTTTTTCGTTGTCATTGCTATTAGTCACCTCAGTTTTCCTAGTATTTCTAGTTCTTCAGTTTCCCTTTTTTGATTGAGTCAGACGTTCGTTTGAAGTCCACGGTATCTCTGTATTTATTATACGTTTAGAGTCTGTTGTTGTTTTTTTTTTTATGAACGGTATTTCTTGTTACATTTGCTAACTTTCTTTGTATTATTAGGGATAGGATTTTGTACAAAGTGTTCAGCAATGAAATTCTGCCATCGTGACACTATTCTGGTAATTTTTCTTCTCTCCATATTTTAACTATGGGCTCATATATATGTAGTTGTAGTGTTTCACTCCCATGTTTTATGAGTTCTATAATAATTTTGTCTTTTACAGGGCCTTTCTCGTTTCGACTATTTCTTAATACATCTTCCATTTATCTTAAGGTAGGTACTGCTATTGTTTCTGTTTTGGTGTCTTGTATTTCGTTTTCTAAGTTTTGCCTTGTATTTGTTGACAATTTTTTGAAATGCTCGATTTTTAGTTGTTTGTATTGTTCCTTTCATGATTTTTTCCAGGTTTATCCTTTATGCCATACATTTTGTGTTTTCAGGACATATTTTGTTTGTTAATTTTCTTGTGTTTTTGTTTCTTCTATCGTTTTTACTCACTTGTACAAAGTGTAGTGGAACCGAAAAAATTCGTGTTTCGAGATTTTGATGGAAATATCCGTTTTGAGCATCCCTTTATCTATTTTGACTATTTTCGGCTTGACGTCAGTACGTATGTATGTATGTATGAGCCTTCGTAACTCAAAACCTGCCAAACGTATAATATTGAAATTTTGTATTTAAAGCTGGTTCAGGGTCTAGTTGTGCATCTCGCATTATGGTTGCAATCATCTAAACCGGAAATGCACTTTACTTGAAACTTTTTTTGAATTTTCCTCATAAATCCAGAACAATTAGCCGTAGGATACTGATATTCAGTATTAGAAATCGATGTGGCGTCCTATTGGTTGCCTTATATTTTTGTACCAATCGGCTGAGCCGGAAGTGCACTTTATATTAGAGACTTTTCGAATTTTCCGCATAAACTCAAAACAATCACTCGTAGGATATTGAATTTTTGTATTAGGTACTTCTATAACATTTAGTTGTATACGTCGCATTATGATTGCAATCGTCTCTACCGGAAGTGCACTTTACTCGAAGCATTTTTTGAATTTTCCGCATAAACCCAAAACTATTGAACGTACAATTTTGGAATTCAGTATTTAAGACGATAGTACCATCTAGATGCTCATATCCTATTTTCATTGAGATCGACTGAACTGGAAGTGCATTTTACTTGACAGTCTTTTGGAATTTTTCGCATTAATTCGAAACGATTGGCTGTAGAGTATTAAAATTTAGTATTTCAGTTTGCTGTAGCATTCTCATAACAATCGACTGAACCGGAAGTGCACTGTACTTGACAGATTTTTAGAATAGAAGTAAGTCACGTGATGTCCACGTGAGATTTTTTAGTGTGTGATGGGGGTGTGAAAATGTGTGATTAAAGCGGCCGCAGATTCGGGTCTGTTGCGTAACGCATTGTGGTGTATCGTTTTCGGCGATGTGGTGGCGGCGACGGCGTCTGTTGGCGGCGGCGGCTCCGTCGTTTCTATACGAGACAGCCCGAGTACCGTTCGGGTGTTCGTCTGGTCAGAGAGCTGCGAGTGGCCGTGCGTCTGCTCTCGCAGAACAGTGTGTGACGACACTTGACATAGGAACGTTGTTAGGTACGAAGACCACGTCCACGTACCGACACCGAGTCCATAGCTCGCGACTTCGAGACACCTCGACACGGCACAGACCTCGTGTGTGCTTCTCTCGTGAAACATTCGAACCAACTTTAGGTTAGAATTTAACTAGTGTGAATATATATTTGACTTGGATATCTTGCTCTGGCCGGGCTCTGATTTGGCTAGCTGCTCAAGCGAAAGACCGCGTTTTTCAAACGCCAAATGTGCGCTCTTGTGGTGATTCTCACTAAGTGCGGTGTTTAGTGCTAAGTTGACAGCAAGTTTTCATCTCACGTTTCACGTACGTACATTTAATGTTGTTGTAGCTATTTCATGTTAGTATATTACGATAATTGTGATAACGCTTTGCGAACGCAACCCATGTTCATTTTATAAACATCAAGTTCATTGCCCTGACGTGGACGCCGCGGCAGCGTTGAATCGCGCTGCAGTGCGCGCTCTGCGGCGATTGCATTTCGTATTGAGTTCCGTGTAGCATCAATCGCAGAAACCAAACCAAAAATATTACCATGTGACATGCTCGCTTCGAAAGTTAAAAATATGTTTTTGAATATTTATTATTCAACTTTTCACATGCTAATTTTCTATTCTTAAACTATGTCCAAGGTTCTTTAAGTCAAGATAACAACTAGATTTAAGACTGCTATACTCACTGTTTGCTACAAAATAATTTTTTGATAATTTGTTTACATATTGTGTTTAAAAAAACTCTCTTATCGCTTAAAACAAACAATTGTGTTCAATCACATATCAATGTTGTTATTTGTTAAAATTCACATACATAAAACACATTTGATATCGTTTAATATAATCAACAAGAATATTCTCGAGACAGAACTGTCAACACTGACATTACATAAAATAAGAATAAAAGATAGGGCTTCGCAATCAACAAACGCAAAAATTGACTAACGGCATTTTAAAATGAATGAAAAATTGACTATTTTTTACTGAAATTAGTAAAATGTGTAAATCGAGTAAAACACTTGCTTCACTCACAGCGACTTTTTATCTGAAGCACCCCTTCTTCAGAAATATTTATGTGTGGAATTCCACTCCTTTCGAATTCGTCATTCAAATAAAAAATTAAAAAAAGGATAGTCGTATGTATGACTGACGTACTGTCATTAACTCCATTTTTATAGCTTCATAAGCTTTACTGAATAATTGATAGTTGATATTGACATTGACATGAGGCAAAATCGATTGCAACCAAAATTTCAAGTGCAGCAGTCTCAAATATAAAATTTTATCATTCTACGGCCAATAGTTTCTAATTTATGTGAAAAATTAGAAAAGATTATGAAAAAAACTACTATGAAAATATAAAGTCATCGTTTGAATGCCACAAATGCTTTAAATACTGAATTTCATGATTCTACAGCTGACCGTTCTAGATTTCTGGTTCAGCCGATCGCAATCATAATGCTAGGTATACAACCAGATGTCCTAGAAGTGCCTAATACAAAATTTCAATATTCTACGCCCGATTGTTTTGAATTTATGCGGAAAATTCGAAAAGTCTGTTATATAAAGTGCACTTTCGGCTCAGCCGATTAATACAAAAATATAAAACAACCATTAAGATGCTGCATCAATTTTAAATACTGAATTTAAATATCCTACGGCTTACTATTAAGGATTTATGCGAAAAATTCAAAAAAAGTTTCAAGTAAAGTGCACTTCCGGTACAGGCGATTGCAACCATAATGCGAGGTGCACAACTAGACCCTACAACAGTCTTAAATACAAAATTTTAACATTATACGTCCGACAGATTTTGAGATTTGCGTACATATATACGTACCGACATCAAGCCGAAAATAGTCAAAATGGATTCAGGGATGCTTAAATCGGATATTTCCATCAAAATCTTGAAATATGAATTTTGTCGATTTCACAATACTTATTTTTATTTTAGTTTGCTGAGCTCTCGTGAAAAAGAATGCACTGAGAAAAAAAAATCTTAAATAACATTATTTATAGGAAATTTAGTCTTCTTTATTTTTCTTTTTTACGATTCTCCGCATGAACAGTGAGATGACGAAAACCGACAGATTTTCGAACGACACTGATTCTCCAGCACCGCTCAAAACAAACTAATAATTTATGACTAAGCCAGAAGCTGCAGAAATTCCAAATTTGGCATATGTACTCAAAATAGATGTGAAAATATGTGCAATTAATATTAGTTACATATAATTATTGGTGCACGAGTTGTAGGCTTGCAAATTGGACAAAGTGAAGTAATATTTTCTGGATGAATTAGTAGTTCAAAAAATTTGTAATTATTACTATATACTTGGAATGTATGTGGGGTAAGCAGAACAGATATTAAACACCAATAGTTATTGCAGCACGAGCTATAGACTCGAGAATTGAAAATTTCAATAGTTGATCCTGGACCGCTCAAGACAAAGTAATATTTTTCGAGTAAATCGGGGGCTCCAAAAATTTTAAATTTTATGTATATACTCAATATGGATGTAAATATATGTGGAATGAATATTAGTTACTTATTGTTATTGGTGCACGAGCTGTATGCTTGTAAATCGGACAAAACAAACTAATATTTTATAAGTAAACTAGTAGCTCCAGAAATTGCTAATCATAAACACATAATTAAAATAAATGTAGATACAATCACAAGAAATAATAGCCATTAATTGTTATTGGTGCACGAGTTATAGACTTGCAAATTGGGCAGAACAAACTAATATCCTTCTATGAAATGAAATGACGAGAACCGACAGATTTTCGAACGACACCGACTGGAAAATGTTCCTTGTATTGATAAAATGCCTTCTTACGGGGGTCTCGTGACCCCCACACCGATTTTTAGCGCATTTTTTGGAAAAAAGCGCTATTATATTCACTTTGGCTGTCTGGCTGGCTGGCTGGCGTGACGCTGAGTTCTCAGCAACTATACTATTTGCAGACTTGAAACTGGTACTAAATAAAAGCTGCTGTTTCGTAGGTTTGCACAAATTGCTTTATTATTCATTTACTTGTTTCAAGTGAAACAATGCCCATAGATATATATGACATTAGGGATATGGCAACTAAAATTTGTTCAAGTAGATAAAAATTTAGTTACAACTTTAGCCGCGCGTGTCACTATTATTATGTACAGTTGTCAAATCTGTCCAGGACTTATTCAATGACTTGTTTGACGCGAATTTGAAGCTTATTAGAATGAATTATTATTATTGGATGAAAATTTGTTCACTTTTGGTGTATTTTTTTTATATAGCTCTGATAAACATCAAATTATTATTTTAAAGTACAGCACTTTACCCCCTGTCAGTCAATAACTAAACAATGAGGATTAAAAGGTATTTTTGAGTTTGTACATGCATAAATTATGTACCTATCAAATAGTCAACTTGAAACTAGTACTAAATGGAAGCTGCTGTTTCGTAAGTTTGCCCAAACTGCTTGATTTCAAGCTCAGTCATTGTGGGAGATGGTAATTTGCGAAATCTCTGAAGTAACAAGCATTCATGAGCTGTCAAAAATGCGCTTCCATCATCTAGATGATTCTTCAATTTTTTCTTTTAATAATGGCATATACTCTTTCCAGTACGCAAATATTTAACTTATGTTAGACGAATCGCAGTATATCTTTTGTATACTGAAATGTTTCCTAATTAAGTAAAAACAGATTACACCCTTACCATTTGTTGGTTCTAAAAAGTTAATATTGGATCCTTAAAAAATCATACACAATAATATGCATTAAAAAAAAAAACAAAAAAAAAGCAGTGAATTTGTGCTACATCAGTTTACTGATTTTCAAAAAGCAGAGCGTGTAAGTATTTGCCATGAAAAATTATACAAGGTGTGAGTTTAGAAGCTTTAAGTCTGACAGATCAACGCCGTGTAGTTATTGTTAATTCTTTATAGCTGCTACAGATATTTTCTGCATTAAATGAAGACTTTTCAAGAATAAAAATTCATTTTAGACAACTTTTCATTATTGTTAATAATTATTGTTGTAATAACACGAAATTGAACTGTCAGAATGAGAGTTTGTTTCATTGGTTTTTAATTACCATGGCTATCTGATTTTTGACGAAAATGTCATATTTTATTTCCCATATATCTGATGCTACAGATATTTTACTGCATTTGATAAAGACTTTCCATTAGTAAAAATTGATTTTAAACAACTTTTCATTCTTGTATTTTTGCCCTAACTTATACAGAAGAGCCAAAATGTTGAAATCCTATGTTCCGCGTTTCGTTTCACACCCTGTATATTTCAAGTAGTGGGGACAATTTTTTGACATACCTGCACACCAAAAGACCAAAAGACCAAAAGAGTCTTGTATGGATTCATAAATGTGGGAAAACTCAAACAATAACTAAAAAGTAGCGAGCTATCAAAAAAGTAATGACTACAGTATTCTGCAGAAGTACTGGCGTGGTAAATGTAATTGAAGGACAGTCAAAAGACAGTTACTACTAAATGGTACACTGATGTTTGTCTGAAGTGCTCAGTAGCATTACTGCAACACTTTTTATTGCCTCGACCTACAAAATATACAGGCTGTCATTTATAGGAAAGATACTTACTTCCACACATATTCATTACATTGTGCATAAATGATTCTAATTTACAACCAAAAATGGCCGTTTTAAACAACTTCTTACAGTCTGCCATTTCTTCCAATATGAGGCAAGTTTACAAAATTGACTAAAAGTTCATTGGCAGACGGTCTACATAAGTCCAAGAGTTAAGCATGCTTATGTTCGAAAAAATTGCAGACTGTAAAAAATTGTTCAAAGATGCTATTTCTTGTCTACTTCCCCGACCTATAATAATAATAGGGGAAGTATTGTAATCGTGATTTTTTGACAGTTCGCGATTTTGATGAATCTTCACGTTTTAGACCTTACTGAACCCAAAAAACAATTTAAAAAAAAGTAGGTCTGTCTGAAGGCACGATAACTTGGGAACGCGTACGAATTTTTAAATGAAATTTTATATTCAAGTTATTGATCAAAAAGTTAGGTTCAAGTACGTAGGTGAGCTTTTTTCAACCAGTGGTACCCAAATTTTATTAATGAAACATTTTAGTTTTTAGCGCATTTTTTGGAAAAAAGCGCTATTATATTCACTTTGGCTGTCTGGCTGGCTGGCTGGCTGGCGTGACGCTGAGTTCTCAGCAAATATACTATTTACAGACTTGAAACTGGTACTAAATAAAAGCAGCTGTTTCGTAGGTTCGCACAAATTGCTTCAATTCAAGCTCAGTGATTGTGAAAGATTAAATTATTCAATTACTTGTTTCAAGTGAAACAATGCCCGTAGATATATATGACATTAGGGATATGGCAACTAAAATTTATTAAAGTAGATAAAAATTTAATTACCACTTCAGCCGTGGGTGTCACTATTATTATATACAGTTGTCAAATCGGTCCGAGATTCATTCAATGACTTGTTTGACGCAAATTTGAAGCTTATTAGAATGAATTATTATTATTGGGTGAAAATTTGTTTACTTTTGGTGTATTTTTTTATATAGCTTTGATAAAGACCAAATTATCATTTTAATGTACAGTACTCGACCTCTCGTCAGTCAATAACTAAGCAATGAAGGATAAAAGGTATTTTTGAGTTTGTAAATGTATAAATTATGTACCTATCAGATAGTCAACTTGAAACTAGTACTAAATGGAAGCTGCTGTTTCGTAAGTTTGCCCAAACTGCTTGATTTCAAGCTCAGTAATTGTGAGAGATGGTAATTTGCAAAATCTCTGAAGTAACAAGCATTCATGAGCTGTCAAAAATGCGCTTTCATCATCTAGATGATTCTTCCATATAACTAAAACTAATCTTTGAATGGTTTGGCACAACATTCACCTGAAACATTTTTCAAAATTATCAGCGGTTCATTTGTTATTATCAAAATTATTATAAAATTCGTCATATTTTCTGAACAAAAGAAATAATGAGAATCATAATGTGGATTTAGAATTATTATCATTCATATTTTGGCAAACGTTCGTCAATTGTTTTTTCAAAATAAGTATCGTGTTTGGTCAATCAAATTAAAGCTCTTGTAGAAATAATTCTAGTAGAAGTGTCAAAGAGGATATTTAAGCGATTGTCAATTGTTTCACAAATCATTAATTGATGTCTAGTTTGGTATCAATTTCAAGCTTATATTCACCTGATTTGGGGATGTGCAACTTTGGGGCTATTTTTGGGCTTGAAAAATAAAAAAATGGTTTCAAGTTTATTGATTCCTTAATTAAAAATTGTCAAGGACAGCGTTATACAATAATTTGATATGACTCAATCAAAAAACTATAACAGAGTGACAATTTTCTGCTGATTCACAAAATATTTGTTCAATTCAACAACAAATGCAAGCTTGAAAAAAATCGGTTGCTAATTTTCCAAATTATGTTCAATTAAATTTGACTAATTGCATAATAAACTCATACATATTCATATTATGAAACTGAAAATGAAATATGGTTCACACCGAATAATCAAAATAATTATAAGCCTTTTATCGGTAATGCGCTAAATATTGTTAAGTGAGTAAAAATGAACGAATTGGGGCTATTATCTATTCCAAAATTGGAAAAATGTAAAATAATACAAATTTTGTTTGAATGTAGAGGTGATAAGTTTTATCAAAGGCTGGTTAAGTAGACCGGAACATTTTTTCGTTATACCTGTGTTATATATTCCGATTAATCAACAAAGGCAAGCAAAAAGGAGCCTCCAAGTGAGTTGTACTGTAATAAGCAATAATGCGACTAAACTACGCCATGCAGCGGTTATTACTAAACGTAATTACATGTATTATGATTGTCCGAGACGAGAGTGCAATTGCACCACTGAGACTTCGATTTCTCATTAACCTATACAAAGACAATTCTATCCCCAGATAGATCAGTCGATAATTTCCTTAGCTCATTAAAGAACACGATAACTACAACCAATTTCGGTTTCATGAGTTGAAATGAATTAATTACAATCAGTAAAATACAATAATTCAGATGGAAAAGCTGTGAACGCTCGGTATTTACTCCTGGGCATCCTAACAAGCATTCCAATGTAGTCGTATGTCGTCAATGTATCGTCAGCAACAACACTGAAGAGAAACAGTATCATCCGTCGAGCGATAGCGATTCACCTAGTGCCAATGACATTGCTAATTTCGTCAAGATGAGATGAGTTAGTGACCTTAGCCATGCAGGAGGCGTGACATATCGTACATGCAATTATATCAATCTGACCTCAGCAATTCTTACTACATGAGGAATTCCGCACTGCCATACCACCGCACGGATGTTTTTAGCCCAAGTTAATTTTGTCACAAATGCCGGCAAGCATTCTTACGTTTAACGCCGAAAGTGCGCGAGCTAAATGCAAATTTATACTTAACCAAACTATTGATGGCTATTATGAATGAAAATAAAAAGGAAAATATTAAAACATTGCTGGCATTTTATTGGTATTCAAATAGCAACATTGCAGGAAAATTTACTGCTATCATAAATCCATCAAAAGTTCATGTGCATCCATGAATTGCAAAACTCGCTTGTCTCCAATCCTTTTCTATCTAAAAGTAGACACAATGTATGTAAATACATTTTGGATTGTTTTGCCACAGGTAAAATACTTTTGGCGTGCCAATTTTTAAATACATTTTTAGACAATCTTCAATACTTGTCCAAAAAAAAAATGTAGTGATTGGTAATTGAATTGATCGCAATCAAAAACCATTAGACATGTCAACGACATCATGTTGTCTAGACTAGATTCTAAACTGGGACATGCGACAAGGTCGATGCGGTAAAATAGTCCGATACTGTCACAAACGTTGCACTTATTATCGATGTAATTCTGAATTTCGTTGTGAAAGCAACTCGAAAATATTACCGATGTGCGAAATCTTTCTTAAAACTAACACTTTACCGAAAACCGAACTACGGTGGTCTATATTTAACCTGAGCTTTCCAATTTTATCATCACTTGGAACAATAATCACTTTTTTCTTAAGTATAGCGTGTATAGAGCTAACTGGAAGGATGACTGACTTACTAATTGGAAGGCCGCACCGCCACAGCAAGGAGTGTCTGCTAGTAAGAGATGTACTTGGGAAAATTTTGCAATTAGTGTTAATATTTGATAATTTATATTATCTTGAATTTTGTAGAAGCAAAACCAAGAGAATAATAATTTTATACCTGCAAAATTTTATGGTATTTGCTCGGTAACTGCTCGCTGTGATGCCCATCCCGCCATCCTTCCAGTTAACTCTATATACGGTATAACGTAAGGACTTTTCGTCATCCTAAGCTAACTTATCCCAAAAATGTACCCAACCAATTGATTGTGCTTAGGGTTCTAGATAACAAACAAAACACTATCAATTAAAAAAAAGCAATGCATTGAAAAATACACTATAACAATAAATTCTTTACTTTACATTAATAATGACAATGCAATCAATATTTACTCTTAGGAATATTTATATCATTCAGATTTATTGTGACCTGATCTGTCGTTGCATCTACTCTCACACCAGTGGCGTGCAGTCCATATGTGCAGGATGTGCACTGCACACCCTATGAAAATATCAGAAATCACGTAAATAAAATTAATATAATGGTTCATTGAATACTTCATTTTGTTTCACAAATTTTCATTATAAAATCAGAGAAAGAGCGTATTTTATCTATTCATGCAACCAGAAATACGGGCGCGCCTCGTGGGCCACTCTGCTATATATTTGAAACGAATGTCGACGCTTGAGGTGCAGATTTCTCGCCTGCACGGCGAGCGAGGTCTGTTTAGCATAGTCAGTATAGAAAAAGTTAAGGAATAGAGTCTGACAGAGAAAAAGCATATCGATATTAGCAGATCGCCTATCGCTCGTTCTCTCTCGCTGGGTGCAGACAGACTTTCTGCACCTGGAGCTGAATATTCAACGTTTAGCTGTGTTTTTTTTTTAAACGCCTTTTATAAGTTTGTTAAAATAGTTGAAATATTGTTATTTGTTATTTAAGACAACAATATTAGGTAAACACTTATTTTATACGTTTCTTAAATTATTAATTTTTGTGAAATTATCATTTGTAGAATGACAACTGAAAATAGATCTATAATTTGTGATCTACTGGAAAATCCTTTTTCACGTCGTGATGTCGGAACAAAAAATGAAATTATGAAAACAAGACCAACGCCAGACATAAAATTCACTCAAAATATAAAAATTAAAGGCCAGCAGTCCGTGCGACATTTCGAAATTAAAATATATGAAAAATTTAAATGGATTGCTGGTTGTTGCGAGCAAAATAAGCTGTATTGTTCGCCATGTATATATCCCCTTCCTCACCACCGACTGTGCACACCTATCATAGAAAGTCACGTCACGCCACTGTCTCACACCCTTGATTTGTCCACACAACGTGGAATTTCCACCTACCAGCTATTTTGACAACACAAACAAATAAAACCTGTTTTATTTGTACTGTGAATTAGAAACATCAAAGTCAGTTAGCATCTCAAATTTTTTTAAAGCATTTAATTAAAATTGTTGCACAATTGGAGTGCTCTGAGGCAATAGTTCTTGAATTTTCTGCGGCCAGAAAGTGGACAAATTTATTTTGATCTGCTCCGTAGTTTGATTTACTCTCCGAACGTTTGATTTATTTTGTGACCTCTCATGTAAACGATGAGGTCTTCTATTTAGGCAGAGGCAACAATTTCAACACGTTGCACTTCACTTAAATGAGAGAGTAAAAAAGAATTCATCAATTTCCGTTCAAGATTAACGGAGCTATGACCAAAAAGCCCAGAATGTATTTTTGTTCTGTTTAATTCATAGCTTTGCGCCAAATCGTTGCAGAAACTTGAATTTTTACACAATTTGAAGGAAAATTGATGAACTTAATTTCCTGGGTGGTGAGTTGAGTTCACGCTTTTTTTTTGCACCCGGTACAAGTTGTCAAAGTTTGACTTGACATCAAGAAATTTATTTTTTTCTCAGGGATATGGCAGAGAGTCTCTTTTTTTTCTATACTTCGAGGTCTACAGCCTTTCGAGAGGCTGCTAGAATAATCTCGAAATATTCCAGATATTTAATAAATGAAATTAGTAACAATATTAACTTTGACACATTTAATTTTTGATTAGAATTTAACTTTTTTCCACGTTTTTTTTTTGTAAAAAAATAATTAATTTACTGGTCTGAGACAGTATTTTTAGAATTTTTTGCATAATGGCGGCCAAAAAGTGGTGAGACAGTTGAAAAATAAATACTCAACTAAATCTACTACTGCTTAATTAATTTATAATTTATTTTAACTATACTCGGCAAAAAAATGCTCCCCTTGAAAATGCATTGAAAATATCGACTTTTCAAACCGCCATAACTCAGTTAATTTCGATCAAAAATTGATAAATCTTTGAATTTTGGAAAGTCTGAAGCTTCGTCTTTCAGGGCATGTAACATAATCCGACGTCAAGTTTATTGCACTCCCTAGCACACCCCTGAGAAAAAAAAAAGTTCTTGATGTCAAGTCAAACTTTGACAACTTGTATCGGATGCAAAAAAAAAATCGTGAACTCAATTCGCAACTTGAAAAATCAAGTTCAATCAGTTTCCTTTAAATTGCGCAAAAAATCGAGTGTCTGCGACGATTTGGCGCGAAGTTATGAGTTAAACAAAAACATATTGTCCTCCTTACAATAGAGCGACAATTTGAGCACGTTGCACTTCACTTAAATGAGTGACAATAACAAAACAAAGTTAATAAATTTCTGTGCAAGATTACCTGAATTATGACTAAAAAAGTCCGAAATGTATTTTTTTTTGTTTAATTCATAGCTTTGCACCAAATAGTCGCAAAATTCTAATTCTTGCACAATTTGAAGGAAAATTGATGAACTTGATTTCCTGGGTGGTGAGTCAAGTCCATGACTTTTTTTTTAACCTGGTACAAGTTGTCAGAGATTGACTTGACATCAAGAACATTTTTTTACTTGTACGTGCGTGCGTAACTCGATCAAGAATGATCAACCGTAGGATGTTGAATTTCAGTATTTGAACTTGATGTTGTATCAAAATGGTTATCTGCTATTTTTGTAAGAATCGGCTTAGCCAGAAGTGCACTTTACTTGAAACTTTTTCTGAATTTTTTGCATAAATATAGAATGATCCGTCATAGCATAAAGAACTTTTATAACATCTTATTGTACATCTTGCATTATGATTGCGATCGGCTAAACCGGAAGTGCACTTTACCTGAGACTTTTTTCTAGTTTTGCGCATAAATCCAGAATGATCAGCCGTAGGATACTGGAATTTAGCATTTGAAATTGCTGTAGCATCTAAATGGTCATCTTCTATTTTTGTAACAATCGGCTGAGCCGGAAGTGCACTTTATATGACAGACTTTTTGAATTTTCCGCATAAATTCTAAACAATCAGTCATAGAATATTCAAATTTTGTATTAAGCACTTTTATAATATCTAGTTGTACATCTTGCATTATAATTGCTATCGACTAAGCCGGAAGTGCACTTTATTTGGAACATTTTTTTGAATTTTCCGCATGAATCCAAAACGATTGAACGTGGATTGTTAGAATTCAGTATTTAGGACGATTGTACCGTCTAGATGCTCATATCCTATTTTTATTGAGATCCACCCAGCCGGAAGTGCATTTTACTTGACAGTCTTTTGGAATTTTTCGCATAAATTCGAGACGATCAGGTGCAGAATATTGAAATTTGGTATTTTAGTCTGCTGTAGCATCTGAATGATTGCCTACTATTTTCATAACAATAAACTGAACCGGAAGTGCACTTCAATAGGAATTAATTTTTTTATTTTGCGCATAAATTCAGATCTGTTGGTAGTCGTACAGTTTTGGAAATCAGTATTAAGGAATGTTGTAGTATAAGAATAATGACCTACTGTTTCCATAGCAACCGACTTGGCTGGAAGCGCATTTTACTTGACAGATTCTTGGAATCTCTTGGGTAAATCCAAAACGATTAACTGTGGAACGATGGGATTTTGTGTTTGATTATATATATCCAATGATATATACAATCAAACTTTGTAGTTTTGGTTACTCTCAGACAGTTTGATTTATTTTGTGCCCTCTGAAGTGAACGACGAGGAGCTTTATATAGGCAGAAAGTGGGGTCTCATTTGTTTACCTGCGTTGATTTGAAATAGTGTACCGCCTTCCGAGAGGCTGCTAGAATTATCTACAAAATATTCCAGGCTTTATTTAGAAAAATTTGTTACAATATGAAATATTCTGTGAATTCATGTAGAGGAGGGTTAGAGTGTGACATATTAAAGTGGAGAAAATTTTGTACAGTTTCATGAGAATTCCCTTCGATTTTTTATTGCTGTCTACTTCTATTTGGAGCCTCATTCAAGTAGTTTTTTTTTGCTGTATTCTTTGTATACTATTACCTATAACTATAAAACCAAAACAAGTTCTTTTGTCCGATTTAAATCTTAATATGACCAGCTGGTTGTACCTACAGCTACAGCATCCCCTAACATTATTTGTGTAGTTAGTCTAGACAAACATAGAATACAATTCCCGTTTTTAAAGTGTTAAATACAATTGGAAGCGTAGATGCAATAAAAAAATGGAAGAATCATCTAGATGATGAAAGCGCATTTTTGACAGCTCATGAATGCTTGTTACTTCAGAGATTTCGCAAATTACTATCTCCAACAATTACTGAGCTTGAAATCAAGCAGTTTGGGCAAACTTACGGAACAGCAGCTTCCATTTAGTACTAGTTTCGAGTTGACTATTTGATAGGTACATAATTTATGCATGTACAAACTCAAAAATACCTTTTAATCTTCATTGTTTAGTTATTGACTGACGGGAGGTCAAGTGCTGTACCTTAAAATGATAATTTGATCTTTATCAAAGCTATTTAAAAAAAATTCACCAAAAGTGAACAAATTTTCATCCAATAATAATAATTCACTCTAATAAGCTTCAAATTCGCGTCAAGCAAGTCATTGAATGAATCCCGGACAGATTTGACAACTGTACATAATAATAGTGACACCCACGGCGAAAATTGTAACTTAATTTTTATCTACTTCAATAAATATTAGTTGCCATATCCCTAATGTCATATATATCTATGGGTATTGTTTCACTTGAAACAAGTAATTGAATAATTTCATCTTCCACAATCACTGAGCTTGAATTAAAGCAATTTGTGCAAACCTACGAAATAGCAGCTTTTATTTAGTACCAGTTTCAAGTCTGTAAATAGGATAGTTGCTGAGAACTCAGCGTCACGCCAGCCAGCCAGATAGCCAAAGTGAATATAATAGCGCTTTTTTCGGAAAAATGCGCTAAAAATGTTAATTCCGTAATGTAAGCCGTTCGAAAATAATAAATAAGCATTCGAATAATGTGTTTAGGGGGTTGTGGAGTAGTCGCCCGCTGCATGTACATAACTGGCGAGTGTACAGTGGTATATATTAGCTCTTATTAATGATGAAGTTCTCGGGACAAAGATGTTTTTGAAACATTGTAGAGAGCACGGCAGTGCGGATATCGCGGCTCACAGTCGGCTGCTTGTGTTCTAAAAGCGGCTTTTCTGGCCGCTCGCCAGCGGCCCGCGTGTCGCTATACAGCACAGCGCCATGTGTCAGTCCGAGGACCCCTTGGCCCCACCAGCACGCCTATTGTACTACAAACTTGCGTAAATAAATGAATCACTAGCGCTCAATGCAACAAGCGTTGACCCAATCTATTAAAATCATGATGGGGCTCACCAAAAAAAAATTATTCTGCCCCCGAGTTTCTTTAAGAACATTACATCTCAGTATTTTGGTCTGTACGTATGGGACACGCTATCCTATTTTGGCAATTATTCTTTTCATCGATTGATTAACTATCAGATTTGAACCCTATTGATTTTCGTCATGATTTGTTCGACAGTTCAATTTTTATAAACGATTTTCTACAAAAATCCCTTTTAAAAATAAACATGCTTCTCAATCCTTCGGTTTATTTGTTTGAGGTACGCTATACATCGCAATTTTTGACCGATTTTTGTTTCCATCAATTGGTTAACCATCTGAATAGAAGGATTGTAATTATATTCACACATATTCAATAATTGATTCTAATTAGCAACTAAAAATTGCCTATTTGAAAAACTTCTTACAGTCTGCCATTTCGTCGAATGTAAGGCAAGTTCACAAAATTGACTAAAAGTTCATTGGCAGACGGTTTATATAAGCCCAAGAGTAAAGCATGCTTACGTTCGAAAAAATGGCGGACTGTAAAAAGTTGTTAAAAAATGCTATTTTTTGTTGGTAACTAATCCCCAATCTATAATATTATAATAGAGGAAGTATTGTAAACGTGTTTTTTTGACAGTTTGAGATTTTGATGAATCTTCACGTTTTAGACCCTACTGAACCCGAAAAACAATTTTGTTTGAAAGCACGATAACTTGAGAACGCATACGAATTTTCGACTGAAATCATATATTTAAGTTATTCATCAAAAAGTTAGGCTCAAGTTCGTAGATGAGCTTTTTTCGACCAGTGGTACCAAAACTTTATTGATGGAACTTTTTAGTTTTTTGCGTTTATTCTATAAACGGTAGTATTTATCATAAAATATGAAATAACTAAAATTAATCCTTGAATAATTTGGCACAACATTCACCTGAAACATTATTCAAAATTTTTCTGAACCAAAGAAATAATGAGAATCATAATGTGGAGTTGGAATTACTATCACTCATATTTTGACATCACATGCAAACGTTCGTCAATTGTTTTTTTTTTTAATAAATAATTTGGCTTTATTGTGTTTGCAATCAAATTAAAGCATTTGTGGAGATAATTTTAGCAGAAGTGTCAAAGAGGATATTTTAAACGATTGTCAATTGTTTCACAAATCATTTCAAAGTTGTCTGGTTTGGTTAATCAATTTAAAGCTCTTGGGGGCTTTAAATTACACTTCTAGCGATCAAATGTGAAAACTGTATGTTCCAATGAATTGGAGACCCCGAAAATCTAGAAAAGGAATTAAAAACTAACCGCTATCTGTCACTTTAACAATGACAGCTGTCACTTTAACAATGCCAGCTGTCACTTTAACAAAGACAGCTGTCACTTTAACAAAGACAGCTGTCACTTTAACGATTACAGCTGTCACTTTGAAATATGCAATTAAGTGATGCGACACTAAATTTCTGAAACAGCGATTAAACTGGCCATGAAATTTATGGTCGGGGAAGTATTTAAGGTGTCCGGAATCCAAAGTTTTAAAGGTGTCAAAGTAAGAACGGAATTTATCTAATTTTAATTTTTTTTGCACATTTTTGTGTATGTCCGAAATTTACCGCTTATTTTCTAACATAAATCATTTGGTTCGTCAAAAATACTTTAATTGGGGCTTATATCTTTTGAGATCTAATAGAAAAGTAATATAATATGAAATAGAACATTTTTTGTGCTTTATGGAAAAAAGCTATTTTCCTCTTGAAGCTGGTTGCCAAGGCAATGGATTTACTTCGTCATTGAAGCTGAATAAATTCTCATTGCCTGAATATAATATACTGCTTCAATCAATACTCCTACATTTGTGAAAATAGGAACACGCACATCATTTTAACAAATGTGCCATAACTTCCAGTTTGCATTAATTTCCAACAAGCTGGATTTTTGCTTAGGATTTAAATTTTTAATAAATTAAAAATGATGAGTCATCCTGCTTGTGCGTTGTTTTTTATCCGATGTCAAAGGTTACAAATCTTCATTTTTTTGCGTATATCTCCGAAACGATAAGAGCTACTGGTAAAATGTTCAAATAAAAGTTTGTAGATCGTGAGATTTTCTACAAAAAAGGTGTCAATACTTTTTTCCCTACGGAGCCCCGTTTTCGAGTTATCGCGATTTCCGACCGTAGGTATGCACACATTCCTGCACCATCTCTAAAATAAAGTATTCAGCGTTTTTTTCCAACGAGTGACCTTGACAATTGGCACAGACAATTGTTCGTGCAACTTTTATTGCAATTACAAATATTGTATTCAGCAGTTTCTGTGGAGCAGGTGGAAGTAAAGTCTGGATTTGCTCCAAACTATCATTCATCAATTTACAGTCCCAGAATTCAGGATTCAGTTCATTGTCCAACCACACTTGCACTTGGTATTGATAAACAGAAGCAGATGTTGGAGGAAGACAAGATAACTGTATTTTATTTCACCTTCAATCAAAGATTCACTGCAATTGAAGCAAACTTTTGACATTTTTATACAATTTTGTAACGGCACAATAAATAAACGAGTCTATTTCTACGAAAAACCGTTTAAAACTGACTGGACTGTTGATGTTACTCAAGGCCAACCGACTAATGGAAGTATGGACGGCCGTTGTCTCACTCAATCGTTGAGCGCATGTATCACAAAAACCAATATTCCAATATTTTTAGCGCATTTTTTGGAAAAAAGCGCTATTATATTCACTTTGGCTGTCTGGCTGGCTGGATGGCGTGACGCTGAGTTCTCAGCAACTATACTATTTACAGATTTGAAACTGGTACTAAATAAAAGCTGCTTTTTCGTAGGTTTGCACAAATTGCTCTAATTCAAGCTCAGTGATTGTGGAAGATTAAATTATTCAATTACTTGTTTCAAGTGAAACAATGCCCATAGATATATATGACATTAGAGATATGGCAACTAAAATTTGTTAAAGTAGATAAACATTTAGTTACAACTTCAGCCGCGGGTGTCACTATTATTATGTACAGTTGTCAAATCTGTCCGGGATGCATTCAATGATTTTATTGACGCGAATTTGAAGCTTATTAGAATGAATTATTATTATTGGTTGAAAATTTGTTTACTTCTGGTGTATTTTTTTCTATATAGCTTTGATAAAGATCAAATTATCATTTTAAGGTACAGTACCTGACCTCCCGTCAGTCAATAACTAAACAATGAAGATTAAAATGTATTTTTGAGTTTGTACATGCATAAATTATGTACCTATCAAATAGTCAACTTGAAACTAGTACTAAATGGAAGCTGCTGTTTCGTAAGTTTGCCCAAACTGCTTGATTTCAAGCTCAGTAATTGTGAGAGATGGTAATTTGCGAGATCTCTGAAGTAACAAGCATTCATGAGCTGTCAAAAATGCGCTTTCATCATCTAGATGATTCTTCCATTTTTTCTTCAAATGATGCAAACTGGCCACATGAGTTTTCTAGGTTCTATAAATTGTTGCTTATCCATTTTCCGGTAGCTCTCATTATTTCAGAGATATACGCTAAAAGTGAAAATTTATGACCTTTGATGATAATGTTTTTGATATCTGTTGTGGTCGTATAATTAGGTTGATATGGGGTGCGTCAGCAATGAGTTTTCGGTTTGGTGGCACGGACAGACTAAGCAAAATAGCATTCCTGTTTTGATGTCTCTATAATTAGAGTGAAGTGTGTATTGGTTGCGAATGTTTGTCTCACGTGCGCTGTTTCTTTTTCTAGGTGACTCCTTCGTCTCGTTCGAGATGCGAAAATAGCCCGGCGCGGCATCAGAGCATCATAGCATCAGCATCAGCAGTTTGAGTGAATGTGAACGAGTCGTCGAGGAGCGGCAGTGAACAGAAAAGCTAAAGGAAAGCAAGATGGTGTTGGTTTGGTGGGCGTTGAGATGCGATGTGTTTACAACGGTCGCCGTCCGTAGCGAGGTGGCCAAGTGGGACCCAACGCGCGCATTGCAGCGCGCCCGGTAATGCCACACGTGAAACCAACAACAACAATAAGTGTTTGAGAAGAAGACGAACTTGCAATTCCTTTAATTATAATAGTAATAATAATAGTAATAATAATAATAATAATAGTGACATTGTGTTAGTGTGTGTGTCTGGAAATGGCTGCGTGGTAATCGCGGCGGCTACCACGGCACCCCGCGCGCGCGCCCTCGTCGCCGCGTGTCTCGCCTTCGCCCTAGCCGCGCTGTGCGTCGCGGCCCGTTGCTATGCGACTAGCACCCATCATCAACAACTATTCCCATCATTACATAGAGCCAAGCGATCCAGCTCCCTTCTCATCACCACTACAGACACCCTTAACCACCTCAACAACGAGACAGCAACAACAAATAGTAGCACCCCGTCCCCAACTACTCCGCGCATTGTGAATAGTGCGCGTGTTCGCGAGTACAAAGCGGCCCAAGTCACCACCCGGCCCATGCCTTCCGTGCCCGGATCCGGCTCCACGCTGCACGAACATCAACTATTACACAAACATCCTACAAACACAGGTAACCAAACTACTTTTTCTTTAAAATTATATCTCCTAGACTGTACCATTGATATTGTCTCTGTTGCGAATTGCATGCCTTGCAGTACTAGGATTTAAATCACTCAATTATTTGACGTTACAAAAGCATGCCAAATCTTGTCACAGAGAGCGTGTATCGGACAATAACCTTTCTATGTTCTTATCAAGGAATAAATTTTCAACCCTTAAAAAGGCATGCGGTATAAAATCGGATATGCCACAGGAAAGCGTTTAGGCGTCTTCAAATATCTAGCTTCTGGCTCTCTGATTCTTAGAACCAGATGACTTACTGTCTGTTATGGATGACATTGTATGGTAGTAAAGGAAGGCACTAACCTTAAACGGCACACCGGTAGCCTTTAATGCTCTAGTTGGAGTTACGGACGATCTGATGATGCAATGTATGGACCTAAAGGCCCATGCTGGAAAAAATAACATGCCCTGCGTGCCGTCCTCATTATTGACTTGTACTTCTTAAGAAATACTTGAGTGGTTGTACCATATTTTATGGATTGTTCACAAATCTTACGAGCAATCAATTCGGACGTTTGTAAATTAAATACTAATCTACCTGAAATTTTAATCTCATTGGTAATTTAGGCATTAGCTGAAAATGTACCCACAAAAGGTGCAAAATTGACAATTGCGCTAAAATTAGGAACCCATGATGATAATGGGGTGAATAATGACTTTTTAGGTTGATTGATTTCATGAAAAAGTTCTTTCCGTTTTGAAAAGTCCATAATTCTTCACTGAAAACTTGAAGCAAACAAGATACCAAATCCGATTTCAGGCCAAACCGGTTCATCCTAAGCGTGTCAGAATGTTCTATACTGTGCCAATTAATTGGGACAAAGTGAAAAAATCGCTTTCTTTGGAAATCCATGCCTCCATTCGCTCCATACTGCCACCACAATTTTTCAGTATTACGCACGTTTTTCTTCCATCCGAAATGACCTTCTGCACCCTGGCACTGACTCCTCCTCTCCTCTCCTCTGTCGTACAATGTATTCCACCGAAATGCCTCGTCACAATATTCCCAATCGAGCACCTTGATTCTACCCTCCAACAAGAAAGCCTTCAGCAGTCCTAAACTGTGACAAGGGGCCAAGTCGCGGTGAAATGTCTTATACGACCCATACTTCGTCATACTGTCCCATATTTTACTTACTCATACTCCCTTGTACTTCTTCATGCCTCCTATATATCTCCCTATATTTCTTTATACTTTCTCGTACTTCATTACAATTTCTTATAATACATTTTCGTATATACTTCTTCGGATTTCCTAATGCATCCTTGCACTTCATACTTCCTCGTACTTTCCGTTCTCTTCCGTACATCTTTAAACTCTCCTGTATTTTCCCAAATATCGTTATACTTCTCCGAAGTAGCCTGTATTTCCTCATACTGTCCATATATTTCCCTGTACTTCTTCATACTTCCTCATTATTACTTTTCCATACTTCAATTAACTTCCTCGTACTTTTCATATAATAATTCATACCCTGCCATACTTATTCGTACCCTGTACCTTCCAGCAATACCTGAAACATATTTTTGCATACTTCCGCGTATTTATAATTCTCATATATCTTTCTCACACATCATCGTACTTTTTTATACCTATTCGTTCTTTCTCATACTTTATATACTTCCTAATACTTTATTTATACTTTCGCATATTTTTACAGACTTCTTCTGTACTGCCCTGTATTTCATTGAACTTTCTTTTGCATTTTTAAACATCATCGTATTGTAATGTATTTTCTTCATACTACATATAATTTCCTATACTTCATACTTTTCTATAATTCTCCTGTACTTCATTGACCTTCCTAGTATTTGCTCTTACTTTCTCGTTCTTCTTTATACTTCATATAATTCCCTATACTTCATATTTTACTTTTCTATACTTCTCCGAACTTCTCCTATACTTTGCTGTACTTCATTAAACTTCCTAGCACTTCCTCAAGCATTATCATACTTTCTTATACTTCCTCATTCTTTCTTATACATCATATAATTCCCTATACTTCATATAGACTTTACTATTCTTCTGTACTTCGATGTACTTCATTAAACTTCCTAGTACTTTCTTAAACATCACCGTACTTGTTCATACTTACTTTTTCTCTCTTATACGTTACATATACCCTACTATTCTTCATATATACTTCCCTATACCTCTCAATATTTCTGTATTTCCTTGTACTTCCTTTATTCAACTTCCTAGTACTGTCTCACACACCACCGTACTTGTTTATACTTACTCGTTCTTCCTCATACTTTATATACTTCCTAATACTTCATATATATTTTCGTAAACTTTTACAGAAGTCTCCTGTACGGGCTTGTACTTTATTGAACTTTCTAGTACTATTTCAAACATCACCGTACTTTCCCACATTTATTCGTTCTTTCTCATGCTCTTAACTTCATATATACTTTCCTATACTTCTCCTGTACTTCGTTGTATTTCATTAAACTTCCTAGTACTGTCTCAAACATCACCGTACTTTTTTATACTAACTCGTTCTTCCTTATATTTCATATTTACTTCTCTATACTTCATATATACTTCCCTATGCTTCTTATATATCTCCCTATACTTCCTCATATTTCTTCTGTACTTCTCTGTACTTCATTGAACTTTCTAGTACTTCCTCATACTTCTCTGTACTTCTTTATTTTGTCGTATTTCCTCTTACAATACTTTTTATACTTCCCATATACGGCCCTTACTTCGTCTTACTCTTCCATATTTTTTGTGCTTCCTTATATTTCCACTATAATTCTTTCTCAAACATCACTGTACTTACTCATGCTTCCTTGTACTTCTTCATGCCTCCTATATATCTCCCTATATTTCTTCATACTTTCTCGTACTTCATTACAATTTCTTATAATACATCTTCGTATATACTTCTCCGAATTTCCTAATGCATCCTTGCACTTCAGACTTACTCGAACTTTCCGTACTCTTCCGTACATCTTTATGTATTTTCTCAAATATCGTTATACTTTTCCGAAGAAGCCTGTATTTCCTCATACTGTCCATATATTTCCCTGTATTTCTTCATACTTCCTCATTATTAATAATACTTTTCCATACTTCAATTAACTTCCCCGTACTTTTCATATAATACTTCATACCCTGCCATACTTATTCGTACCCTGTACCTTCCAGCAATGCCTCAAACATATTTTTGCAAACTTCCGCGTACTTATAGTTCTCATATATCTTCCTGTACTTCTTCATATTTCCTCGTACTTCATCAAACTTTCTGCTTACATCCTCGTACTTTCCTTTCACTTCCTCGTATTTTTTCATACTTCCTTATATTTCCCTGTACTTCTTCAGATTTCCCCGTACTTCCTTATTCCTTTTCGTCGTGCTTAGTGCTCCGATTACAACTATTATGTATTTTATTGGATTCTATATTTCATATTAAAGTTAGGTTGGGCAAAAAGTTTGAAGTAGGCGGAGCTAAGAACTACAGTGTTATAATAAAGTAAAACCACAGGGAGAACTAATCAAAGCAATTTGATAGAGGGTTATTTAGTGGAGATCGGAAACTAAGCTTCTAGCGCCGTTTGTCGTGAGAACCCCCTTCAGCGGGCCACAATTCAAAACTGGTAAAGGCCCCTATGCTGGAAAACCAAATCAAAATTCCTGATTGGCCCAGGAAGTCGTAGGAACTCACTGAACCTGTGAAATACTGTGACGAAGCGGCTAAGCAAAACGGATTGTACGACAGAAAAATGCATGACACACAACGCCACTTACATGCGTTTATATGATGATGAACTCCAGAACTCATGCACCAATCCAGCAGAGGCAACACCAAAATTTCTTCAGGAGGTCATCTCCGCCAAGGGAAGACACACGTCATACTGAAAAATGCACTGCAGTCCTATAGAGCCAACAAAAGCACAGTCCTCTGAAAAAAGCACTTCTTACTTGAAGAGCTTGTTCGGAGCGGGCGAAGCCCGCTCGTTGACTTAGTACGAAGCACCACCGATCGAAAACAAAAACCACTGTTCTAGTGCTACTGACACACAAAGCCTTAATTTACTTGAATAATAACTCAAAATCAGTTTGGCTTAGGCCAAAGGTATTTAGGCCAAAGTGTATTGTCCTGGGCTGAACTAGTATATCCTGACATGCTTCGGATGAACCGGTTGGGCCCAAACAAACTAGTTTGTGCTGATACATAAAGGCCAGATCACCTGTAGAATTAAGCAATCCTTTTTTCAGGGCAGGTAAATCCATATATTTGGTGCCCAGTTTACGCCCACTCATCGACTATTGGGCTTATAAACTTGTAGGTTGAGTTAGGTTATCTGGTTGGCGTTACAACATATTTGTCTCATGTCTATTAAATGAAAATTTATTTTTAGCGCATTTTTTTGGAAAAAAGCGCTATTATATTCACTTTGGCTGACTGGCTGGCTGGCTGGCGTGACGCTGAGTTCTCAGCAACTATACTATTTACAGACCTGAAACTGGTACTAAATAAAAGCTACTGTTTTGTAGGTTTGCACAAATTGCTTTAATTCAAGCTCAGTGGTTGTGGAAGATTAAATTATTCAATTACTTGTTTCAAGTGAAACAATGCCCATAGATATATATGACATTAAGGATATGGCAACTGAAGTTTATTCAAGTAGATAAAAATTTAGTTACCACTTCAGCCGTAGGTGTCACTATTATTATATACAGTTGTCAAATCTGTCCGGGTCTCATTCAATGACTTGTTTGACGCGAATTTGAAGCTTATTAGAATGAATTATTATTATTGGATGAAAATTTGTTTACTTTTGGTGTATTTCTTATATAGCTTTGATAAAGATCAAATTATTATTTTAAGGTACTGCACTTGACCTCCCGTCAGTCAATAACTAAACAATGAAGATTAAAAAGTATTTTCGAGTTTGTACATGCATAAATTATGTACCTATCAAATAGTCAACTTGAAACTAGTACTAAATGGAAGCTGCTGTTTCGTAAGTTTGCCCAAACTGCTTGATTTCAAGCTCAGTAATTGTGGGAGATGGTAATTTGCGAAATCTCTGAAGTAACAAGCATTCATGAGCTGTCAAAAATGCGCTTTAATCATCTAGATGATTCTTCAATTTTTTCTAATAGTATATTTTGAGACAAGGGTTGAGCGTGAAGTTGGCTGCACAGCTCCACTCGTGCAGCCAACTTCACCTTTGGTCATATTAATTGCAGTTACGCCCATACACCAATAACTACTTGCAGTTAAAAATTTTTTGAATTGGGCCAGGATTATTACATCTACGGTCGATCTACAGTGATTTGATTTCAAATTTGGACCTAACAATTTTGTGGAGGAAAAGAAGGATGTCATTTTGTCTTCAATGTATTAATTCTGTATTCTTTCTCAGTCAGCACTTACAATTTTTTAGTCAGGGACTGATCATTCGTCTCTAGAGATGGCTTTTAATTTGGACACTATAATTGTGTGAAGGAAAATATGGGCACCATTCCGTCTTCCGAATATGATTTCTACATCCTTTCTTAGTCAGTACTGGAAGTCACAAATTTTTTGAATTGTTGATTCAGTCAGAAATTAATAATTTATCTCAAGAGGGAAAATACAAAATAGGCTTATTACATTTATGATGATTTTAAGTTTGAACACTATAATTGTATGGAGGATGAAGAAGACGTCATTCTATCTTCAGAATGTTACTTCTATATCCTTTCTCTGTTGGCACTCGCAGTTTCAAATTTTTTGAATCGCTGGTTTAATCAAAAATTGATAATTTATCTCAAGAGGACAGATGTTATTTTTACTTGTACAAAGTAAAAGTATTGTGAATCCCACAAAATTCACATTTCGAGATTTTGATGGAAATATCTATTTTGAGCATCCCTTAATCCATTTTGACTATTTTCGGCTTGATGTCGGTACGTGTATATGTGCGTTTGTAACTCGCAAATCTCAAAACCTGTCAAACGTATAATGTTGAAATTTTGTATTTTAGTCTGGTCTAGGGTCTAGTTGTGCACCTCGCATTATGATTGCGATCGGCTGAACCGAGAGTGCACTTTACTTGAAACTTTTTTTGAATTTTCCGCATAAATCCAGAATGATTAGCCGTAGGATACTAAAATTCAGTATTTGAGATTGCTGTAGCATCTCGATGGTTATATTTTATTGTTGTACCAATCGGCTGAGCCGGAAGTGCACTTTATATGACAGACTTCTCGAATTTTTCGCATAAATTCAAAACAATCAGTCGCAGAATATTGAAATTTTGTATTAAGCACTTCTGTAACATCTAGTTGTACACCTCGTATTATGATTGCAATCGTCTGCACCGGAAGTACACTTTACTCGAAAATTTTTTTGAATTTTCCGCATAAATCCAAAACGATTGAACGTATAATGTTAGAATTCAGTATTTAAGACGACAGTACCGTCTAGATGTTCATATCCTATTTTCATTGAGATCGATTGAGCCGGAAGTGCACTTTACTTGACAATCTTTCGGAATTTTTCGCATAAATTCGAAACGATCGGTTGTACAGTATTGAAATTTAGTATGTCAGTCTGCTGTACCATCTGAATGATTGCCTACTATTCTCATAACAATCGAGTGAACCGAAAGTTAGAACTTTTTGGATAAATCCAAAACGATCAGCCGTAGAACGATGACATGTGAAAATAAAAAATCGCATGCGTGCAGCCAGACAGACACCTGCCATGTGAAATTACAATTCTCAACCGAAACAAAATACTATTTCCCGTTGTTTCCATGTCAATGTGATGCGAAGTGTAAGAAATCTAAACAAAAACAAAAGCGTAACGAAAGAAGTTAACATGCGTATAAGGTCAAACAACAAAAGAATAACACTTTTTCCAATATTCTATTCACGTAAGATTCTGATATAAATTAAATTATAGATGTGTTTATTTTATATGCAACCAGGTGCAGAGGGCATTGGTGTTTTTCTCTGGGCACTTATCTCGTCCTCGGCCTTGCTCTATTTCCGTGTCGCGGGCCGTTTCATTTTTTATTTCGACAAGTGCAATTTTTGGCAACTTTGTTGAAAGATTTCATATGTTCTTGCATCACCGTTTCAGCAATCGCTTGGGTTTTCAGTTAACGAGTTAAATTTGTATTTAGCTGTTGAAAGTTCGGTTGTGTTATTGACAGTGCGTAGAATGTGGAACGCGCCAATTCAAATTTCTTTTCTGAAAAGATATTAATATTAAAAAATTCCGTCAGGAAAATCCATTTGAATATTAATGAGGTACAAGATGAGGAACGAGATGAAAGTAAATTTGACAGCGCACGCATTACGCCTGTGACGTCAGCAAGGTTACAACGATTTTCGCGTCCTTTGCGTAAGCGAACGGTTCAAGAACCGACACACCTCCAGGATCATTGACGGCGCACACGTGCTGCTGTTTCACCGACGTTCCGACGCTGAACTTTACCCACTTTTCCAACAGCAACGCTAAGACATACAGCCGGAGGGCGGTGAATTTTCATTTGTTTTATATTTATATTTTTATTCACTCTCCGATTTATTTTGTGACCTGTCAAGTAAACGACGCAGTCCTTCATAAAGGTAGAGTACAATAACTACAAACATGATACAAAATACCAAATCCAATCAAATCATAAGGTTTGAGATGGGTGGAGCCAAGAACTACAAAGTAAGATTAAGTGAGAACAATATGTAAACCTAATCAAAGCTATGCAAAAGGAGATATACGTAATGCAAAACCAAAGGAATCAAGTCAAATTACAGAGTTTGAGGTGGGTGGAGCTAAGAACTACAGTGTAATAATATAGTAAAACCACAGGAAGAACTGATCAATGCAATTTAATAAAGGGTTATCTACAGGAGACAGATCTAAATTCAATAAATAACCCTCTATTCAATTGCATCGATTAGTTCTCCTTGTGGTTTTTCTTTATTATAACACTGTAGTTCTTAGCTCCACCCACCTCAAATTTTTTGCCCAACCTAACTTTAATATGAAATATAGAATCCAATAAAATATATAATAGTTGTAATCGGAGCGCTAAGCATGACGAAAAGGAATAAGGAAGTACGGGGAAATATGTGAGGAAGTACGGGGAAGTATGAAGAAGTACAGGGAAGTATAAGGAAATATGAAAAAATACGAGGAAGTGAAAGGAAAGTACAAGGATGTAAGCAGAAAGTTTGATGAAGTACGAGGAAATATGAAGAAGTACAGGAAGATATATGAGAGCTATAAGTACGCGGAAGTTTGCAAAGATATGTTTCAGGTATTGCTGGGAAGTACTGGGTACTAATAAGTATGGCAGGGTATGGAGTATTATATGAAAAGTACGAGGAAGTTAAATATGGAAAAGTATTATTAATAATGAGGAAGTATGAAGAAGTACAGGGAAATATATGGACAGTATGAGGAAATACAGGCTACTTCGGAAAAGTATAACGATATTTGAGAAAATACAGGAGAATTTAAAGATGTACGGAAGAGAACGGAAAGTACGAGGAAGTATGAAGTGCAAGGATGCATTAGGAAATTCGGAGAACTATATACGAAGATGTATTATAAGAAATTGTATTGAGGTACGAGAAAGTATAAAGAAATATAGGGAGATATATGGAAGGCATGAAGAAGTACAAGGAAGCATGAGTAAGTACAATGATGTTTGAGAAAGAATTATAGTGGAAATATAAGGAACCACAGCAAATATGAAAGAGTATGACGAAGTATGGGGCCGTACATGGGAAATATAAAAAGTATTGTAAAAGGAAATACGACAAAATAAAGAAGTACAGAGAAGTATGAGGAAGTACTAGGAAGTTCAATGAAGTACAGAGAAGTACAGAAGAAATGTGAGAAAGTATAGGGGGATATATGTGGAGTATAGGAATGTATATATGAAGTATAGGGAAGTCTATATGAAATATGAGAAAGAACGAGTTAGTATGAAAAAGTACGGTGATGTTTGAGACAGTTCTAGGAAGTTTAATGGAGTACAACGAAGTACAGGAAAAGTATAGGAAAGTATATATAAAGTATAGAGTATGAGGAAGAACGAAGAGATGTGGGAAAGTACGGTGATGTTTAAAAAAGTACTAGGAAGTTCAATGAAGTACAGGGCCGTACAGGAGACTTCTGTAAAGGTTTACGAAAATATATATGAAGTATTAGGAAGTATATGAAGTATGAGGAAGAACGAGTAAGTATAAACAAGTACGGTGATGTTTGAGAGAGTACTAGGAAGTTTAATGAAGTACATCGAAGCACAGAAGTATAGTAAATCTATATGAAGTATAGGGAATTATATGAAGTATAATGAAGAACGATGAAGTATGAGAAAGTAAGGTAATGCTTTTGGAAGTGCTAGGAAGTTCAATGAAGTACAGCAAAGTACAGGAGAAGTTCGGATAAGTATAGAAAAGTAAAATATGAAGTATAGGGAATTATATGAAGTATAAAGAAGAACGAGGAAATAAGAGAAAATACTAAGAAGTTTAACGAAGTACAGGAGAAGTATAGGAAAATATATATGAAGTATAGGGCATTATATGATGCATAAATTAAATACATTACAATACGATGATGTTTGAAAATGTAATAGGATGTTCAATGAAGTACAGGGCAGTACAGGAGAAGTCCGTGAAAATGTACGAAAGTATACATAAAGTATTAGGAAGTATTTAAAGTATGAGAAATAACGAATAAGTATAAACAAGTACGGTGGTGTGTGAGAAAAGTCTAGGAAGTTTAATAAAGGAAGTACAAGGAAATGTAGAAGTATTGAGAGGTATGGGGCAGTATATTTGAAGTATAGGAAGGTATATATGACGTATAAAGAAGAAAGAGGAAGTATGAACAAGTACGGTGATGTTTCAAAAAGTACTAGGAAGTTTAATGGAGTACATCAAAATACAAAAGTATAGTGAAGTCTATATGAAGTGTAGGGAATTATATAATGTATAAGGAAGAATGAGGAAGTATAAGAAAGTATGGTAATGCTTGAGGAAGTGCTAGGAAGTACAGCAAAGTACAGGAGAAGTTCGGAGAAGTATAGAAAAGCCTATATGAAGTATAGGGGATTATATGAAATATAGAGAATAGTATATTCTACAATAAGTATTGGAATGGCCTATATTCTGAACGAGCGAAAAGTTTGTAAACCGAGCCGAAGGCGAGGATTACGGTTCGCGAGTGTGGAATACGCTATTCCAAACATGTTGTAGACTATACTTTCTCTAACAAGGTTTGGAGACTCACCAATATTTCAGAGGAAACTTAAAAAATTATTAAATGTCAAACGTCAAATTCAGATATGAATACTTGAATTGTTAGGAAGTAACTATGGTAGTAGCAAACTAACAGCTTCTGATTCGTCGAAATGATTCAAAAGGCTTACAGAATCATTCTGAACGGCATACAGAATCATTCTAAACGGTTTTTTGGAATGTCATTCGTTCCAACTTAATTTTTGGTTATGGAATATGCAAATTCCAAAACAGTGTTGGAGAAAATACATTACAATACGATGATGTTTGAAAATGTAATAGGAAGTTCAGGGCAGTACAGGAGAAGTCCGTCAAAATATACGAGAGTATATATAAAGTATTAGGAAGTATATAAAGTATGAGAAAGGACGAATAAGTATAAACAAGTACGGTGCTGTGTGAGAGAATACTGGGAAGTTTAATAAAGAAAATACAAGGAAATGCAGAAGTATTGAGAGCTATAGGGCAGTATATATAAAGTATAGGGAGGTATATATGACGTATAAGGAAGAAAATGGAAGTATGAACAAGTACGGTGATGTTTAAAAAAGTACTGGGAAGTTTAATAAAGTACATCAAAGTACAGAAGTATACAGAAGTATAGTAAAGTCTATATGAAGTACAGGGAATTATATGAAGTATAATGAGGAACGAGGAAGTATGAGAAAGTACGGTTCTACTTTTGGAAGTGCTAGGAAGTTTAATGAAGTACAATGAGGTACAGGAGAAGTATAGAAAAGTATACATGAAGTATAGGGAATTATATGAAGTATAAGAAAAAACGAAAAAGTGAGAGAAAGTACTAGGAAGTTCAACAAAGTACAGCGAAGTACAGGAGAAGTTTAGGAAAGTCTATATGAAGTATAAAGAAGTACAAGGAAATACATTATAATACGATAACGTTTCTAAATGTACTAGGAAGTTTATTGAAGTACAGGGCAGTACAGGAGAAAGCCGTAAAAATACACGAAAGTATATATAAAGTATTAGGAAGTATATAAAGTATGAGGAAGAACGACTAAGTATAAAAAAGTACGGTGGTGTGTGAGAAAGTACTAGGAAGTTTTATAAAGGAAGTACAAGGAAATGCAGAAGTATTGACAAGTATGGGGCAGTATATTTGATAGTATAGGGACGTATGTACGACATATAAGGAAATAAAGAATAAGTACGGTAAGGTTTGAGAAAGTACTAGGAAGTTTAATGAAGTACATCAAAGTACGGAAGTATACAGAAGTATAGTAAAGTCTATATGAAGTGAAGGGAATTATATAAAATATAATGAAGAACAAAGAAGTATGAAAAAGTACAGTAATGCTTTAGGATGTGCTAGGAAGTTAAATAAAGTGCAACGAAGTACAGGAGAAGTACAGGAAAATCTATATGAAGTATAGGGAATTATATGAAGTATAAAGAAAATACATTACAATACGGTGAAGTTTGAAAATGTAATAGAAAGTTCAATGAAGTACAGGGCAGTGCAGGAGAAGTCCGTAAATATATGCGAGAGTATATATAAAGTATCAGGGAGTATATAAAGTATGAGAAAGAATGAATAAATATAAACAAGTACAGTGGTGTAAGAAAATACTAGGAAGTTTAATAAAGGAAGTACAAGGAAATGTAGAAGTATTGAGAGGTATAGAGCAGTATATTTGAAGTAGAGGGAGGTATATATGTCGCATAAAAAAGAAAAAGGAAGTATGAACAAGTACGGTGATGTTTGAGAAAGTACTAGGAAGTTTAATGAAGTACATCAAAGTACAGGAGTATACAGAAGTATACTAAAGTCTGTATGAAGTACAGGGAATTTTATGAAGTATAATGAAGAACGAAAAAGTATGAGAAAGTACGGTAATGCTTTTGGAAGTGCTGGGAAGTTTAATGAAGTACAACGAAGTACAGAAGAAGTATGGAGAAGTATAGGAAAGTCTATATGAAGTATAGGGAATTATATGAAGTATAAGGAAGAACGAGGAAGTATGAGAAAGTACGGTGATGTTTGAGGAAGTACTAGGAAGTTCAATGGGGTACAGTGAAGTACAGAAGAAGTATAAAAAAATATAGGAAAACATATATGAAATGAGACATTTATAAGAAAACACAAAAATCATCCATTGAATTTCGAACCGATTATTAAATTGCATTGATTAGTTCTCCCTGTGGTTTTACTTTATTATAACACTGTAACTCTCAGCTCCGTCCACCTCAAACTCTGTAATTTGACTTGATTCCTTTTGGTTTTGCATTACGTACATCTCCTTAATTGCATCACTTTTATTAGGTTTACCTATTGTTTTCACTTGATCTTACTTTGTAGTTTTTGGCTCCACCCACCTCAAATCCTATGATTTGATTGGATATTGTTTTGGTATTTTGTATCATGTTTGTAGTTATTTTACTATGAAGATTACTGAAATGTACATAAGTAATTTCAATAAAAAGTGAAGAAAAAGTACTCTAATACTCAATTATTATGAATTTTTCGTTGAGGCACCCATCAGGTGCATATGGTGAATAACGCAGGGGAAGAAAGAAAGGTTTTTTGTGGACTATTGTTGACACCTCGCCACACGACAGTTCTAACACATGTTGCTTGACCCCGGTTTAAAAATACAAATACCGTTCTAATGGGATCCCCTTTTCCGGGTTAGATGAAGGGTGTTAGATTCTCCCCTTCTAACGACGAGTTCATTAGCGACGAGCAAAAAACTGGCTGTCAGAAAATTAAAAACGAATTTATTTTGGACAAATTGTTCCATCCTGCAATGCGGCATTTTTCGAAAAAACTCATTACAAAGGAGTTGTTATTTCTAGGGTAATTTACAATTTTACACTGTCATTAGAGCAACCATTCTTGGGAAAATTAATAAAATTTGAATTCTCCTCAAGATTGGTGCATGCTGGCTGCAGTAATACAATCTGGTTGCTTTCTTCTGAATCGTGTGGCTTTTTTGTGTAACCTCAGCTCCAGTGCACAATTGCTAGATAACATTAATCCTAAGAGAGCAAAGAACGTTAAACGACCAGACTCTGCAACTTCATTGATGATTTCGCGCTAGCAAATCATAGTTCTTGCTCAATTCGTGTCTAATAGTCGTTGAAGAATCTTGCTCTTGAAGAACTCAGCGTGAAGTCAACACTCTACGTCTGCAGACTAATCTGAGTTGAGTTCGCGTTATTTTTTTGTCTGTCAAGTACTTCCCCTCCTACCCTGGCTTGTCTGATGTTTGAAGTCTCGAGGCTTTATTATAATAAGAAACGCATGTTGTGATGATTTAAATGGGAGATTCACTCAACAATCTGTAAAATATCCTTTAATTGCGCCAAAACGAACGAGCGGGCTTTGCCCGTTCTAACCGAGCTCAAATAAGTAGTTGAAGGTATAAATTTTGGTAATGCATGTTCTTGACTTCTTCAGATGAAATGCTCCCCTCTTTGCAGATTAAAAAACTTGTTCTGCAACGCACTATTGAACACAATATTCTGTAACATATCCCACTATAACTCACAATTGCAAAAACAGCATCGCGATTTAGTTTTTGTTTGCAACCCTTTAATCGCAAAATTCACATTGGTCTGAATAGGGTAAATATGCAAATAATTATTTGGTCTTGTCAACAAGATTAAAAATACAAGTTTCGCAACTAGATAATATATTAAATAGAAAGGGGCGACTTTCTCTCCCGAAATCGCTATTCAAATTTTGTAGAACCAGAATATAAATCATACATCAACAGCGTTTTATCGCACATTATCTGCAAGGGAGAAAAAGGGTGCCTTTTGAAGCTGTGCTCATCCGAAGACAAATTAAACTAGTCTAGAGTTCATGAACTTTGTCATAAAGAGGCAAATAAAACCGGTCAAGTGCGATTGTGCCGTTTTTTTTATGTGTCATACTTATTTTTCAGTTCAGTTTGTAAATATTGTTGAGAACTTGTGTTTCTCCGAGTGGGTCGTCAATTTATGTTATTCTAGTTCCATTACACGAAATTGAGTTTGTGCGGAATGGCGTAAATATATAAAATTTATACCGAAAAAACAATGATTTCATTGTTGTTTGTCAGCACAGTAGCAATTTACATCCAAATAAAATGCAAAAACGTACAAAAACTTTTCAAGCAAAAAGAGGAATAAAAAATGCTAGTTTTATTTAGTCGACAGATGCCTCTACCGAAGCTCTTCTGGCGCCGAAAGTGAAGAGAAAAAATCTATTCTAATTGTGTCCGCCCGGGCGAATTTGCACAAAGCCTAATGCGGGCGGGCTGTGGGGTTGTTCGGGGAGGAAATGAGAACTTTCGCTATCGGGGAGGCTTTTATGATACGGTTTTATGAGGTCATCCGAGGAGGAGTAGCACGCTAGAGCCCTATCATTCACGCGGAATGAATACCCAGCATCGCATCGTAAGCCTAAATTAAATTCATAAACCTAAACGCAAATCACTAATTCGGATAACTACCATCGTGAACTTCCTTACAATATTAACTAAAAGAAAAATAATTCTTCACCTATTTTTCACATTATTCATAGCTCAGTGCGAATATACTGCTTTTGTAATCCAGAGGTCGCAGGGTCGAACCCCACCGATTGACAAAAAGTCAGCGTACTCTTCACAAAAACTAAAGTACTCCATTAAACTTACTAATATACTTGCTTATAGCCTCATACTTCATAGACTCCTCTTTAATTTTCCATACTGTCTCGTATTTTCTCATATTTCGCAAATGTTTTCCCGAACTTCCATATTTCCATAAATGTACTCGTACTTATCCTGTACTTTCTTTAACTTCCTCGTACTCTCTCAAGCTTCACCGTACATTATCATACTTCTTTGTTTTTTCTCATACTTCATATATACTTTCTCATACTTCATAATATACTTTCCTATACATCTCCTGTACTTCATTCCGTACTTCTTTATACTCTCTTGTTTCTCCTCATACGTTATATATATATATATATATATATATATATATATATATATATATATATATATATATATATATATATATATATATATATATATATATATATATACCTTTCTATACTTCATATATACTTCCCTATACCTCCCAATACTTTTCTATACTTTTTTGTACTTCGTTGAACTTCCTAGTACTCCTCGTTCTCTCTCATACTTTAAATACTTCCTTATACTTCATATATACTTTCCTACAATTCTCCATACTTCTCCTATACTTTATTAAATATAACCGTACTTTCTGACACTTCCTCGTTGTTCCTCATACTTCGTATACTGCCCTATACTTCATATATACTTACCTATACTTCCCCTGACTTCTTCTGTACTTCCCTGTACTTCGTTAAACTTCCTAGTACATTTTCATAATATGTCTCCTCATAGCCTAATACTTCATAAATCTCCCCTCTCTCTTATTTCCCCATATTTCCTCGTATTTCCTATTCACTTTTCCGAACTTCTATATTGCCGTATTTGTATTCGTACTAATCCTGTACTTTCTTGAACTTCTTTGTATTCAAACTTCCAAATACTTTCTCAAACACCACCATACTTTTTGACACTTCCTCGTTCTTTCTTATATTTCATATAATGGCGTATACTTCATATATACTTTTCTATTCTTCCCCATACTTCTCCTGTACTTCTCTATACTTCGTGAAACTTACTAATATGTTCATACTTCACAAATGTCCCTCTTATTCCTTATACTTCCTCGTAATTTCTCATATGTCCTCATATTTCCTCCTATTTCCTATATACTTATCCGAATTTTCATATATGTACTCGTACTTATCCTGTACTTTCTTAAACTTCCTTGTACGCTCTTGAACATCACCGTACACTCTCACACTTCATATATGCTTTTCTATACTACATAATATACTCCTTCTGCATTCTCTTGTACTTCATTAAATGTCATAGTACTTTCTCAAACATAACCGTACTTCTTCATACTTCCTTGTTCTTCCTCATACGTTATATATACCTTCTTATACTTCATATATCATCTCTATACCTCTCAATACTTCTTCTGTACTTGTAGTTCATCAAACTTCCTAGTACTTTCTCACACATCACCGTACTTTTTCATACTTTCTCATACTTTATATACTATCTTATACTTCATAAATACTTCCCTGTACTTTTTCATACATCTTCTGTACTTCCCTGTACTTTCTCATACTTCCTCGTTTTTCCTTATACTTCATAGAATTCCCTATACTTCATATAGACTTTCCTATATTTCTGCATACTTCTCCTGTATTTTGCTGTACTTCGGTGAATTTCCTAGTACTTTCTATTACTTTCTCGTTCTTCCTTATGCTTCATATAATTTCCTATACTTCATATATACTTTCCTATACTTCTCCATACTTCTCCCTTACTTCGTTATACTTCTTTGAACTTCCAGGCACTTCCTGAAGCATTACGATATTTTCTCATACTTTCTTGTTCTTCATTATACTTCATAGAATTCCCTGTACTTCATATAGACTTTACTATACTTCTGTATACTTCTGTACTTTGATGTACTTCATTAAACTTCCTAGTACTCTCTCAAACATCAGCGTACTTGTTTTCTTCTTCCTTGTACGTCATATATACATCCCTATACTTCAAATATACTGTCCTATACCTCTCAATACTTCTGCATTTCCTTGTACTTCCTCTATTAAATTTCCTAGTACTTTCTCACACTCCACCGTACTTATTTATATTTACTCGTTTTTCCTCATACATTATATACTTTCTAATACTTCATATATACTTTCGTATATTTTTACGGACTTCTCCTGTACTGCCCTGAACTTCATCGAACTTCCTGGTACATTTTAAACATCAGCGTATTGTAATGTAGTTCTTTGTACTTCTTTATACTTCATATGATCCCCTATACTTCATATAGTCCTTCCTATATTTCTCCCGTACTTTGCTGTACTTCGTTGAACTTCCTAGTACTTTCTATACTTCTTATATACTTTTTTATACTTCTCCATGCTTCTCCCGTACTTCGTTTTACTTCCTAGCACTTCCTACAGCATTACCGTACTTTCTCATACTTCCTCGTTCTTCCTTATACTTCATATAATTTCTTCACTTCATATAGACTTTACTATACTTCTGTATACTTCTGTACTTTGATGTACTTTATTAAACTTCCAAGTACTTTCTCAAACATCACCGTACTTGTTCTTTTCTTCCTTATACGTCATACATACTCCCTATACTTCATATATACTGCCCCATACCTCTCAATACGTCTGCATTTCCTTGTACTTCCTTAATTAAACTTTCTTGTACTTTCTCACACACCACCGTACTTTTTTATACTTACTCGTTCTTCTTCGTACTTTATATACTTCCTGATACTTTATATATATATTTTCGTATACTTTTACACACTTCTCCTGTACTGCCTTGTACTTCATTGAACTTCCTAGGACATTTTCAAACATCACCGTACTTTCTCACACTTCTTCGTTTTTCCTCATACTCTATACTTTATATATACTTTCCTATTTTTCTCTTGTACTTCGTTGTACTTCATTAAACTTCCAGTACTGTCTCAAACATCACCGTACTTCTTTATACTTACTTGTTCTTCCTTATTTTTCATATGTATTTCCCTATACTTCATATATACTTCCCTATATTTTATATATCTTCCTATACTTCCTCATACTTCTTCTGTGCTTCTCTGTACTTTATTAAACTTTCCAGTACTTCCTCATACTTCTCTGTACTTCTTTATTTGGCCGTATTTCCTTCTACAACACTTTTTATACTTGTTATACTCTCCCATATTTCTTTGTATTTCTTTATATTCCCACTATAATTCTTATTTAATCATCACGGTACTTATTCATGCTTCCTTGTACTTTTTCGTGCCTTCCATATATCTCTCTATGTTTACTTATACTTTCTCATACTTCATTACAATTTCTTATAATACTTCTTCGAATTTCCTAATGCATCCTTGCACTTCATACTTCCTCGTACTTTCCGTACTCTTCCGTACATCTTTAAACTTTCCTGTATTTTTACAAATATTGTTGTACTTTTCCGAAGTAGCCAGTATTTCCTCATTCTGCGGATGTATCTCCCTGTACTTCCCACCAATGCCTGAAACATATTTTGGTAAACTTCCGCGTAGTTCTCATATATATCCCTGTACTTCTTCGTACTTCATCAAACTTCCTGCTTATATCCTCGTACTTTCCTTTCAGTTCCTCGTTTTTCCTCATACTTCCTCGTACTTCCTCATACTTTCCTGTGCTTCTTCATACTTTCCCGTTTTTGTCTCACTAGTCCCTTATACTCCCTGTACTTTTACATATTTTCTGTCATTTTTTACTGTACTTCCTCAAACTTTTTCCACCTCATGCATGCATTATATATTTTATTGGATTCTAGATTTCATATTAAAGTTAGGTTGGGCAAAAAGTCTTGTTGAATTTCTCATGACTACGTTTAATGATTATCAACATTGCGATGGAATTCAGCCACCTCTATTTCTAGGAAAAAACCTGCGTGTGCTACGCAATAAATTTTCAATATCAGCTTGAAGTACAGTGACCTTTTCTCCCCTATATTCATCCATGTGTACGTGTGCTAAACACAAACACTGATATAGGTTTTTGTTTTATCTAAATAATTGCCCTGATGAACTTTTTATATGTTGCGGTGCGGTGTGTGTTATGTTGACGAGGTCAAAAAGGGGTCACCGGTGTAGGCAACCGGGCGTGTTGCCATGCAAACGTTTAGAGGGGTTGCATCGAATAATGTGTACACATAATCGCCGTGGGCATCTGTTGCCAAGGCAACGAGGAAACACGCGGTGCGTACCCTCATTACACAATTATACTGATCTATAAGCGTGAGATACTGGGCAATCAGCCAAAATTAGACGTTATTCGAGATGCTGGTGGAATTAACTATACGAAATAAGTTTACTTTATAGCGCAGAAATCAAGATTTTGTGAATATGAGATGATGTCATAATAAAGTTGTTTAATTTGCAAATGGGTCATCCTAATGCGGAAGTTTAGCGCAAATTCAATTAAGTTTGGCATTCGTGGATTTTAAATTTCCCAAACAACAAGGCTGGCATCTCGTTTTACACGGTAATAACTCGTGGTTATGTTTGGCGAAGGGTGAGGTGGTGTGCAGAGCAAGCAACCTGCAAGCGAGCGCCTGGGGTCAGTGGCCCTTAACGTCCCAAGCCCTGCTTTGCTTCATTCGTCCTTTCGACACACAGACTGTTTGCCTGTCAGTCGATAGTGAAAGTGCTCACACCGCCATTGCCTCCTCCGCGAACTTTAGTTCGTCAAGTGCGAAAACATCCCCCTTTGGAAACTTGTCTGATTGGCAGCTTTTTTCAATATTGATCTTGGTTAAGTTCCCGAAATGTTTTATATCAAAATATAGGTCAATCTCCGACACAAAAGAAGCTCTTTCGTAATTCTACCCAACGTAGTATTTATTCGTCTTTCTCGATCGTGTGGAAAAAAGTAGAAATGAGGACAATTCAGGCGACGATAGAAAGCTGTTATAAAAAACGAAGAAAGAGGCTGCGGTTGCTGTACCAAGTCACGACTTCTGTATCTGTAGACGAAACGAACTAAATATTGTGATAAACGTAAGCGGAGATAGCTATGCTCCGAGAAGAAAAAGGTGGGAATCACACTCACTCTATTGTTGCCACAGTACTGTAATGTTCTCGGGGCTCGCAAAATAAAAAAAATACATTGATTAATTGAAGTTTATTTATTAAGCAAAATACATTAATAACTATTTTTCTAGAAAGATTCATGCTACGCTAAATTTATTTTGACCTCTGACTTGTTTATCCTTCTGGATTGCACGACGCGGTCTCTTATATATACCTTCATTTACCTGCGGTGTTCTTCCGCCATTGTACGTAGCAATTCCTCTTGAATACTTATATTTCCTCTGGAATACCTGTATTTCCTGTACTTCTTATGAAATACCTGTATTTCCTGTACTTCTTATGAAATACCTGTATTTTCTGAGAATATCCACAAATTACATGTTCGTATTTCCTGCGAAATTCTCCTCTAACTGTTTTTTCTCTAGAATATCTGCATTTCCTATAAAATACCTGTACTTCTTATGAAATACTCGAGGATTGCCTGTCTGTATTTCCTGCGCAATTACTCTGGAAATGGAATATTCGATTTTTCCTGCCTACATTTCCTGTGGAATACTTCTTAGAATATTTGTATTTTTCTACGTAGCAAGCAATTCCTCTGGAATACTTATTTTCCTCTGCAATATTTGTATTTCCTATACTTCTTATGAAATACCTGTACTTCCTAAAAATATCCACAAATTACGTGTTCGTATTTCCTGCAAAATTCCTCTCTTACACCTGTTTTTCCTTTAGAATATATGCATTTTCTGTAAGATATCTGTACTCTATAAAATATCCGAGGATTGCCTGTCTGTATTTCCTGCACAATACCCCTGGAAAACCACTTTTCCTTTGGAATGCACGTTTTTTCTGTGGGAAAATCTACATATCCTGTAAAATACTTCTTGAAATATCTGTATTTTCTTTGAAATACCTGTATTTCTTTTTGAATAACTGTACTTTTCAAGGAACTTTCTAAGAAATACCAGTGGTTAAAAAGTATGTATTTTCTGTTAAATACATCTGTTTATCTTTGGAGCGACTCTATTTTCGGTCGAATTCCTGTATTACCTGTGAAATACGTGGACTTCTAAAAAAGTTTCTCCTCTAGAATATCTGCATTTCCTATAAAATACCTGTTCTTTCTATGAAATATTTGTACTTCCTTTAAAATATCCGAGGATTGCCTGTCTGTATTTCCTGCGCAATACCCCTGGAAACCCACTTTTTCTTTGGAATCCATGTTTTTCCTGTGGGAAAATCTACATATCCTGTGAAATATTTCTGGAAATATCTGTATTTTCTTTGAAATACCTGTATTTCCTTTTGAATAACTGTACTTTTTTAAGAACTTTCTAAGGAATACCAGTGGTTGAAATGTTTGTATTTTTTGTTGAATACATCTGTATATCTTTGGAATGACTGTATCTTCCGTTGAATTCCTGGTATTACCTGTACTTCTAAAGGAGTTCCCTTAGATTATATGCTTGTATTTCTGCGGGTTTTTTCTGGAACACCAGTTTTCCCTCTAGAATATCTGCATTTTCTGTAAAATATCTGTGATTCCTATGAAATTTTTGTACTTCATATTAAATACCTAAAGATTGCCTGTCGATATTTCCTGTTCAATACCTCCGAAAATTCACTTTTTCTTTGGAATATCCGTTTTTCTTTTGAAATGCCTGTTTTTCCTGAGGAAAACCCTACATTTCCTATAAAATACCTCTTGAAATATCTATATTTCTTCTGAAATACCTGTATTGTCTGTACTTTTTGTGAGAAACCTGTACTTCCTGGATATATCCACAAATTACATGCTCGAATTTCCTGTTTTTCCTCTAGAATATCTTGATTTCCTATAAAATAGCCGAAGATAGCCTGTTGGTATTTCCTAGACAATATCTCTAGAAACCCACCTTTCTTCTGAAATACTCTTTTTTCTTGTGAAATGCCTGTTTTTCTTCTGGTAAAATCTACACTTCTTGTGGAATACTTCTTAGAATGTTTGTATTTCCTTTGCAATACCTGTATTTCCTCTTGAATAGCAGTACTTTCTAAAGAATATCGTTGGAATTTCTCTATTTTCTGGCGAATTCTTGTATTACCTGTGAAATGCTTGCACTTCTAAGGAAGTATCCATGGATTACATGTTCGTATTTCATGTGGAATTTCTCTAGAACATCAGTTTCTCCTTTAGAATATCTGTACTTCTTATAAAACACCTGAAGATTGCATGTCTGTATTTCCTGCTCGATACCTCTGCAAAACCACTTTTCCCTTGTTATACACGTTTTTCCTGTGAAATGCCTGTTTTTCCTGAAGAAAATTCTACATTTCCTATAAAATACTTCTTGGAATATCTATATTTCTTCTGAAATACCTGTATTCCCTGTACTTTTTATGAAAAATCTGTACTTCCTGAAAATATCCACGAATTACATGCTCGTATTTCCTATTTTTCCTTTAGAATATCTTCATTTCCTATAAAATATTTGTACTTCCTAAGAAATATCTGTACTTCCTATAAAATAGCCGAGAATTGCCTGTTGGAATTTCCTGCACAATACCTCTACAAACCTAACTTTCCTTTGAAATACCCGTTTTTCTTGTGAAATGCCAATTTTTCCCGTGGTAAAATCTACATTTCCTGTGAAATACTTCTTAGAATGTATGTATTTCCTTTGAAATACCTTAATTTTTTTTTTAATAACCGTACTTTCTAAGAAATATCAGTGGTTAAAATGTTTGTATTTTCTGTGGCATATCTTTGATACAACTCTATTTTCTGTCGAATTCCTGTATTGCCTGTGAAATATGTGGACTTCTGTAGATTACATGTTCATATTTCCTGCGGAATTTCTCTGGAACACCTGTTTTTCTTTAAGAATATCTATATTTTCTATAAAATACATGTACTGCCTATGTTAAATCCGTACTTCCTATAAAATACCCGAAAATTACATATCTGTATTTCCTGCAGAATACCTCCAAAAACCTACTTTTCCTTTGGAATATCCGTTTTTCTTCTGAAATGCCTGTGTTTCCTGAAGAAAAATCTACATTTTCTGTAAAATACTTCTTGGAATGTCTATATTTCTTCTGAAATACCTGTATTCTCTGTGCTTTTATGAAAAACCTGTACTTCCTGAAAATATCCACAAATTACATGCTCGCATTTCCTATTTTTCTCTGGAATATCTTCATTTCCTATAAAATACCTCTACTTCCTATAAAATAGCCAAAGATTGCCTGTCTGAATTTTCTGCGCAATATCTCTGGAAACCCACTTTTCCTTCGAAATGCTTGTTTTTCCTGTGAGAGAATCTATATTTCCTGTTTAATACTTCTTAGAATATTTGTATTTCCTTTTTGGAATACCTGTATTTCCTTTGAATAACGTGGACTTCTAAGGAAGTTTCTGTGGATTACATGTTCGTATTTCCTGCGAAATTTCTCTGAAACACCAGTTTTTTCTCTAGAATATTTGAATTTTCAATAAAATACCTGTACTTCTAATGGTATATGTGTACTTCCTATAAAATACCCGAGGATTGCATGTTTGTATCTCCTGCGCAATACCTCTGGAAGCCCATTTTTCCTTGCGAATATCCGTTTTTGTTCTGAAATGCCTGTTTTCCATGTAGGAAATACTTTTTGAAATATCTAAATTCTCTTTGAAATACATTATTTCCTTTGAAATAACTTTACTTTTTATGGAGCTCCTGTACTTTCTAGGAAATACATGTATGTATTTTCTGCTAAATACTCTAGTATTTTGTTTGGAGTAGCTCTATTTCCTGTCGAATTTCTGTATTTCCTGTGCAATACGTGTACCTCCTTTGGAAGGTACATTGTATGTACATATTTCCTGCAGAATTCACCTGGACACCTGTTTTTCTTCCAACAATCGAACATCTATGCTTGTACCCCAAATGGAACATTTGTACTTTCCATACAATACCCCACGATCACTTCACTCCCTGTCAAATTCCTATATAACCTGTGGAATACATGTACTTCCTAGGAAGTACTTGTGGGTAACATGTAAATATTTCCTGCGGAATTTATTTAAGACACCTGTTTCCTGAAACATATCTGCATTTTCAGGAAAATATCTGTACTCCCTATGAACTTTTGTACTTTCCATTAAATTCTTAAGGATTACATATGCCTGAATTTCCTGCGAAATATTTCTAAAAATCCATAATTTGCTTCAAGTACCTATATTATTGTGGAATATTTTCCTGCATAGGAAAACCTACATTTCCTACAGAATACCTCCTGAAGTACCAATATTTCTTCTGGAATAAATGTACTTCCTATAAAACTTCAGTACTTTCTGGGAAGTACCAGTGGATCAAATATATTTCCTATCAAATGCACCAGTTTTCCCTTTAAGATAACTTTATTTCCTGTCGAATTTCTGTATTAGGTACATGTAAAATAGGCGTACTTCCGAAGGAGTAACTGTGAATTACATGTACGTATTTCCTGCGGAATTCCTGCGGAACACCGGTTTTTTTCTAACATATCTACAATTCCTGCAAAATACCTGTACTGCCCATAGAATATTTGTATTTCCTATAAAATATCTGAGGTTTACATGTCTGTATTTCCTGCGAATTGCCTGCGGAAACTCATATTCCCGTAGAAATATCCGTTGTTCTGTGAAATGCTTGATTTTCCTGTACATTTCCTGTGGAATACCTTTTGAAATACCTGTATTTCCTCTTGAAGAATTGTGCTTCATATGAATCCTCTGTACTTTCTAGGAAATACCAGTGGATCAAATATATGTATTTCTTACGAAATACACTTGTATTTCCTGTCAAATGCATCTTTATTCTCTTTGAGATAAGTTTAACATGTGAAATACCTGTACTTCCTAGGAAGTACCTGTGAATTACATACGTATTTCCTGCAAAATTCATCTGGATTATCTATTTTTTTTAAACATATCTGTATTTTCTACCTTTTATGGAATATTTGTATTACATGTCTGTATTTCCTGCACAATTTTTTTTGGAATACCTGTACTTCTATGGAAGCTTACATTTCCTGCTAAATACCTCTTGAAGTAAGTGTATTTCCTTTAGAATACCTGTATTTCCTATGGAATAACTGTACTGCCTAGGAAATACCAGTAGATTAAATGTACTTACCTGTTTTTTCTATGCAATAATTATATTCCCTGTATTGCCTGTAAATACCTGTACTTCTCTGAAACTACCCATAGATTGCATGCACGTATTTCCTGCGGAGTACCTCTCAAATATCTGTACTTAACACTCGAGGGTCGTATGCCATCTGCGCCAGAGTAAAGCTCTTAATTCGTTCATAAATTTGATCCTGCTCAAGAATATGGTTATTCATGCTAAACAAAAGCCCCTGCACTTGACCGTCATTCAGGTACTTCTGTGGCTAATTTTAGGGTTAAAAAAATTTAATTGGTTTGTGGATTTGTATTTAGATAGAGGAAAGCCTCGGGAAAGCCCTAATGGTACATGTTCTGCGTTTACTGAGAATCAATCCTTTGGTGCAATTGATTATTTGTCTCCCTAAGTTCAACTGTTTTAAAAAGTGTTAATCTTGTTAGTGTATGATTGTGTACATCTACCTTTAATCGAGACAAGGCGAATAAAACAAAGATGGAAATAGTAGCCAGAGAGGCAGGTCGTCGGTCGATACTCCAACTCGGATGCGATGTAAGCAGACATAGACAACCCAACATCCAGTGCCAGTACTGGTGGAATAAGAATCCCCAGAGGACGACACTTGCACAGATTACAAACGTCTGTCTGTCGCTCGCTGTCGCTGGTAAAACACACCAAAGTATTATTTACCAAAGGAAATTAATCCGGTCTCTTCTTCCCTGTGCATTATTAATGAAGACGAGCAGGAAATGATTTAGACGAATTAAGCTGAATTTTGTGCTTTTTATTTTGGGAATTTTGTCTTCCACCCTTGATTTTTCAAATAAATTTTTGTGGAAAATTAAATATGATATTACATTTATCTGAAAAGTTTGAAAACTTGGACCAGTCCAATTTATTAAGACACCCTGAAAACCCTTTTGAAATATGTCCTCAAGTTTCTGCACTTTTAAAAAACTTTTTATACTAAATTGATAGAGTGAAATTGAGTGGAAAAGTTTCGAACCGCTTTTGTCTTTATGATACATTTAAAATATTTACTGCTTTATTAACCGTAAATATGTTTCTGCTCCAATAAATCGATTCTGAAAATTGATTTGCGAACCGAAATCGGAATGTATTTCCCATGAGACATCAAACATCTCCCAAAAAACAAACAATACAACAATTGGAAACAAAATAATAAAATTAGAAGCATATTAAGAACAGATCCAGGACAAAATAATTTATGGAGGTCATAAATTTCGGTCACATGTTTGAGTTCTCAAGCCCGCCACTTATTTTGAAATGGACTGGAATTCGAACGCAGATGCGCATCTCTAACAATAAAATGTTTTTCAAATCCTAAACCACGAGAAATTGTGTACATTAAAACCAAATTACCCACAAATCTGTCAGAATAAATTTTGTCACTAAAGTAGCAAACACTTTCAAGTGCATAGTGATGAAGCAGTAAAGTGATGCTATTTATTGTATAAATAAATACTTCAACCGGGATTGGTTTAATCCCAAATGTGGCATTTTCACTAGTGCGTTTCGCAATATTTCACTCACAGACAGACAGATTAAGTTGACACTAAAATAATAATAGATACAGAGAAGACAATGCAATTGTGACACAGTAATAAATAATGATCAATGCATCTTTTAATTTTTTTGGCAGATTGCTTTTATAGGATTTACTTAACAAATAATTGCCTTGCTGCAAATGACATAAACTCAAAACAATTTAAATTTTATTCTAGTTATAATTAACACGATAACATTTGAATAATTACAATAAAACCCTCAAATTGAATTGAATATTACGTTTGTGCACGTGTTTACTGTACGGCATACGAATGCCGTCTATTCGCTCACAGAGCGCATGCGCGCACTTCGTACCAACGCAGCCTACGGGGTATAGGAAAAAGTAGCCGCATCGATGCGCCTGTGCTAGTATAAGGCTAAGGATTCCCCATCGCGTTACATCTAAGTATGTAGATCACAATACTTTCCACACATTTTGATTGTCTCAATTGAGTCGAAAGATACAGCCACAAACTCTAAATTATATTATTCAGATTACAGTACATGTATTTTTTGACATATTTCAATGATAATTCTTATTATATTACAATAAATCGTGCAGAATACGATACTTTTTACAGAATTCAATTATCTCAATTCGTTTGGGAGATACAGAGTCAAACAGTTTGTCTTCTGATTCGGCTATTCTCTCCTCCGTCCGTTACTCGAGCAATACACAGCGTGCGATCGTAGGGTCCTTACGCGCTACCACGAAATTGTTATAAAATTGAAGTTATGATGTTTATAACAACAAAAATTATCAGAATCGATTCTTCATGATATATTTTATCTTAAAATATACAAATTTTAGGATATTTGGTTCTAATATTTCAGAAATTTAACAGTATGTGTGATTTTGAGTCGAATTTTTGTCGACAAGTGATTGTTTTTATACTTTATTTCCATTAATTGTCAATAGTTTCCATTAAAAAAAATTTTATTCAGTAAATAATATATGGTTTGATGATAATCAGGTCAATTTGTTGTAAATAATCACAAATAAATTTAATATTTAGTGGTTTATCAAATATTAAGAAACAATTCCAAATAAATTCGAATCTTTTCTAACATTATGAAGAAATAAGAATAAAAATCGAGTTATCTATTTTATATTTTTCATATTTTATGAATAATAAGGCCAATTTATTAGAAAATACCTGATTAATCGTCAAACTCTAAATCAGGTTATGTTATTTGTATTTTTTGAGATATTTCAATAATCGTATTTTGGTTTTGGCTGAGGGGGACTAACTATAGAGCCCGCTGAATTGTCTCTGGACGGGATTCGTGCAAGCTAAATGAAATTGAGCCCAATTGTTATATTATTTAGGCCTAGTCGCAACGCAAGTAAAAAAATATAGCCCTTATCAAACTCTGTCGCTTGATTGGATAATACAATAAGGACGAAAATTGTATCCTCAATTTTAGAAAATGGAAGCACGTATTCTCCAAGGCGGTCCGAGAGGGCTCGCGCCTCAAGCCAATATGAGTCAGATTTTTTTAACACAATTCTATATAAAATATATATGGCTTTGAGGTTTATTTCATTAATGCCCGGTTTTATAAAGGGCAGAGTATTTTACTTCCAGAATTAATAAAATTAACTCTGTTGGATGACAGTCACTTATTTGACAGCAATGATTTTATTGTCATAAGGAAGCTCAAACTGATTAGAATTTGTTAAATGAAATAAATTTACTTGAGGAGTAAATTATAATAATTTACACACAGTCCTTCGGGTGGGTGAAAGTATTGATTTCCAACCTTACGAATTGTATGATTCTAAATGTACCAGACTTCTTTAAAGATCCGAAAGAATTGTTTCAATTCATAATACAATATAACTTGAATGAAAATCAAAATATTAACATTATCTATCAAATTTGGTTTATTGTTGGAAATCTTTTATTATCATTTCTGAAACAGAAATATCTTGTCAGTTCAGTTTCTTAGATATTTTTATTGATTTTATTAATTGTGTTGGACAACATGCTCCTTACAAATTTTAATTATCTTATTTCTTTCAGAAGATACAGCAACAAACATTGTGCTACTACAAATAGTTGATTTTAGAAATATTATTTAGTATTAAATTCCAGTCGATCATATTTGCATTTCTAAAGATATTCTGATGAACCTCTCCATTGCGTTACATTTGAATATGTACATCACAATACTTTCCATACATTTTAATTATCTCTATTGAGTCGAAAAATATAGCTACAAACTCTAAATGTTATTTATCAGGTAATGGTATTTGTATTTTTTGAGATATTTCAATAATAATTCTTATTACATTAGAATGAATCGTGTAGAATACGATATTTTCTACAGAATTCAATTATTTCAATTAATTTAGGAGATACAGAGTCAAACAGTGTATGCTTCTGGTACGGCTATTCTCTCCTCCGTCCGTTACTCGAGTAATACAGTGTGCGATCGTAGCGTCCTTACGCGGTCACACTAAATTTGTTATAAATTTGAAAGTATGATGTTTATAACAACAAAAACTATTAGAATCAATTCTTCTTGTTATATTTTATCTGAAATATACAAATTCTAGGATATTAACGTATCATATTTTAGAAATTGAGCAATTTGTGTGATTTTAAGTCAGAATTTTGTCGACAAGTAATAGGTTTTTCATTATATTTTCATCAATTGACAATATTTTTTGTTGAAAAAAGTTTATTCAATTAGAACTACTTAATGGTTTGATGATAATTATATCTATTTGATGGAAAGTAGGTTATTGCAAATAACTCTGATATTTGGTGATTTATCAAATATGAAGGAACAATTCCAAATAAATGGGCATATTTTCTAACATTTACGAAGAAATAATTACCTGTTTTTTGTATTGTTCATATTTTATGAATAATTCCGTCAATTTATTAGAAAATATCTACCTGATTCATTGTCCAATTCTAAATGTTATTTATCAGGTTATAGTACTTGTATTTTTTGTAATATTCTAATAATAATTCTTATTACACTAGAATGAATCGTGCAGAATATGATACTTTTTACAGAATTCAATTATCTCAAGTAGTTTAGGAGATACAGAGTCGAACAGTTTGTCTACTGATTCGGCTATTCTCTCCTCCGTCCGTTACACAGCGTGCGATCGTAGCGTCCTTACGCGCTACCACTAAATATGTTATAAAATCGAGAGTATGATGTTCATAACAACAAAAATTATCAGAATCGGTTCTTCATGATATATTTTATCTTAAAATATACAAATTTTAGATTATTTAGGTCTAATATTCCAGAAATTGAACAGTATGTGTGATTTAGAGTCGAATTTTTGTCGACAAGTGATTGTTTCTATACTATATTTTCATTTTGTCAATATTTTTCATTGAAAAAAAATTTATTCAGTAAAGAATATATGGTTTGATGATAATCTGGTCAATTTGTTTGAAAATAATCACAAATAAATTCAATATTTGGGGGTTTATCAAATATGAAGGAACAATTCCAAATAAATTCGGATATTTTGTAACATATGCAGAAATAAGTATAAAAATCGAAGTACCTGTTTTTTTATCTTTCATATTTTATGAATAATAAGGCCAATTTATTATATTTATCGTCAAACTCTAAATCAGGTTATGGTATTTGTATTTTTTAAAATACTTCAATAATCGTATTTTGGTTTTGGCTGAAGGGGACTAATTAGAGCCTACGAGCTAATACAACTTCTCCCAGTTATTTTGGTATGACGACCGCTGAATAGTTTCTGGCGGGGATTCGTACAGTCCATTTTAGCGTATTATACAGTTCGTAAGTTAAATGAAATTGAGCTCAAATCCTTATATAATTAAGGTCCAGTCGCAACGCAAGCAAAGAAATATAGCCCTTATTAAACCGTCCTTATGACAACTCTGATACTTGATTGGATAATATCATAAGGACGAAAATTGTATCCTCAATTTTAGAATATGGTGGTTCGTATTCTCCAAGGCGGTTCGAGGGGACTCGCGTCTCAAGCAAGCCGATATGAGTCAGATTTTTGAACACAATTGATTCTATAATAAGTGGATTCGAGATTTATTTCATTAAATGAACATTTTAAAAATTTTAATTTCCTATATGATTTGAGAGAATTAAAAAACATACCAAAAGAGTGAATTATCATAATTTACACACAGTCCTTCGAGTGGGTGGAAGTACTGGCTTCCAACCTTACGAATTGTATGAAATGTACCAGACTTCATTAAAGATGTGAAAGAACTGCTTCAATAATAGAAAATAACTTGAATGAAAATCCAAATATTAACATTGTCTATCGAATTTTGTTATTGTTGATAACCTTTTATTCTCATTTCTAAAACAGTAATATCAGTTCAGTCTCTTAAGACATTTTCATTGATTTTATTAAATGTGTTGGACAACATGCTTCTTACAAATTTTAATTATCTTGTTTCGTTCAGAAGATACATCAGCAACAAACATTATGCTACTACAAATAGTCAATTTTAGGAAAATTATTAAGTATTAAATTTCTATCGATAATATTCGCATTCCTAAAGATATTCTGATGAACCTCTCCATTGCGTTACATTTTAGTATGTACGTCACAATACTTCCCACACATTTCAATTATCTCTATTGCAAACTCTAAATGTTATTTATCAGATGATGGTATTTGTATTTTTTGAGATATTTCAATAATATTTCTTATTACATTAGATACAATCGTACAGAAAAAAATACTTTTAACAGAATTCAATTATCTCAATTCGTTTAGGAGATATAGAGTCAAACAGTGTGTGCTTCTGATACGGCCATTCTCTCCTCCGTCCGTTACTCCAGTAAAACAGCGTGATATTGTCGCGCCTTTAAGCGCTACAACAAAATTCGTTATAAAATCGAAAGTATGATGTTTATAATAACAAAAACTGTCAGAATCAATTCTTCTTGATATAGTTTATCTTAGAATATACAAATTTCAAAATATTCAGGTCACACATTTTAGAAATTGAGCAATATGTGTGATTTTCAGTCGAATTTTTGTCGACAATTGATAGTTTTTCACTATATTTTTATTATTTGACAATATCTTTTTCTGAAAAAAAGTTTATTGAGCTATGAATGTGTGGTTTGATGATAATTAGATCAATTTGGGAGAAAATAATCGCAAATAGATTTCAAAATGAAGAAATAAGAATGAAAATCGAGCTACCTGTTTTTTTATTTTGCATATTTATGAATAGTTCGACCAATTCATTAGAAAATACCTGATTTATCGTCAAACTCTAAATCAGATTATGGTATTTGTATTTTTTGAGATATTTTAATAATTGTATTTTGGTTTTGGCTGAGGGGGACTAACTAGAGCCCACGAGCTAATACAACTTTTCCACTTCCTTTGACCTAACGACCGCTGAATTGTCTCTGGAATCGTACAGTCCATTTTAGCGTATTATACAGTTCGCAAGTTGAATGAAATTGAGCTTAAATCCTTATATTATTTAGGTCTAATCGCAACGCAAGCAAAGAAATAAAGCTCTTATTAAACCGTCCTAATGACAACTCTGACACTTGATTGGATAATATCATAAGGACGAAAATTGCATGCTCAATTTTAGAATATGGCGGGCCGTATTCTCCGAGGCGGTCCGAGGGAGCTCGCGCCTCGAGCCGATATGACTCAGATTTTATAGCGCATTTTTCCGAAAAAGGCGCTATTATATTCACTTTGGCTGGCTGGCTGGCTGGCTGGCTGGCTGGCTGGCGTGACGCTGAGATCTCAGCAACTATACTATTTACAGACTTGAAACTGGTACTAAATGAAAGCTGCTATTTCGTAGGTTTGCACAAATTGCTTTAATTCAAGCTCAGTGATTGTGGAAGATTCAATTATTCAATTACTTGTTTCAAGTGAAACAGTGCCAAACAATGACATTAGGGATATGGCAACTAAAATTTATTAAAGTAGATAAAAATTTAGTTACAACTTTCGCCGCGTGTGTCACTATTATTATTTACAGTTGTCAAATCTGTCAGGGATTAATTCAATGACTTGTTTGACGCGAATTTGAAGCTTATTAGAATGAATTATTATTATTTGTTTACTTTTGGTGTATTTTTCTTATATAACTTTGATAAAGATCAAATTATCATTTTAAGGTAGAGCACTTGACCTCCCGTCAGTCAATAACTAAACAATGAAGATTAAAAAGTATTTTTGAGTTTGTACATGCATAAATTATGTACCTATCAAATAGTCAACTTGAAACTAGTACTAAATGGAAGCTGCTGTTTCGTAAGTTTGCCCAAATTGCTTTATTCAAACTCAGTAATTGTGAGAGATGGTAATTTGCGAAATCTCTGAAGTAACAAGCATTCATGAGCTGTCAAAAATGCGCTTTCATCATCTAGATGATTCTTCCATTTTTTTAACATAATTGATTCTGTGATAAGTATATGAACTCGAGATTTATTTCATTTAATTAACATTTTAAAAATTCCGGTTTCTTATATGATTTGAGAGAATAAAAAAATTACCAAAAGAATAAATTACTTATAATAATTACATACAGTCCTTCGAGTGGGTGAAAGTATTGACTTCCAACCCTACGAATTGTATGGTCCTAAACACGGCGAACTCTATTTACCAGGCGGGAGTGTGATGGAGGGGAGCGTGACGTCAGTAGGCTTTGTGAGCGAGCCAACGATAGTAGTAGACTTGATGACTTCGTGATACGAAGTAGATTTTCTTCTAATATTTCGAATACCTACCTAAATATATACATATCATTCAATTTTAACATACCTCGCAAATGTTGTGTCTCAGCTTGTAAAAGCAATTATGATAGTACAGAAGAAAATGTAACTACATTTGAATTTCTGAAGATTGCATTGCAACTAGCTATACAAATACATACAATTATCGAGGAGAAATTAGGACTTTTTATTACGATAAACAGTAGTAGGGTAACGAGTTTTGGGCGCAATGTCAACAAAGCCACTGGCGCCAGTTTTTGTTTAAACAAATAGATAATTTGTTAACATTGATTAGATTGCGTTTAAACAAATAGATAATTTGTTAGCATTGATTAGATTGTGTTGTTGTTGTTTATAATGATAATATTATGTGTTATTATTGTTTATAATGATTAGATTATGTATTATTATTGTTTATGATTGTTAGTTATATCTATATATAAGTTTTGACCTTCGATAGCCCTCTTATCAACTTCATAAACCGTATAAATTCAGGCAAAATAATTTTTTCTTATATTCAGCATTCCAGCACAGTACACGTTGAATCGTAACTTAGCTGTATTCAGTCGGTAAGTATATATAATTTCAACAATATTTGTGTCATATAAATTCATTTGTATATTTCCAGAAATGGACTTTAACAAACTCAACGGAATAGCTACACTGAAAAACATTAAACCACGAATGAAAATAACCGAGTTAGAACTTAATAAAATATATAAATTAGCTCATATTAAATCTGTAAAAACACGATTCGGGCGGAAGATAATTGCAGAGTGTGAAAAATTCATAATTTATCTCCCATCACGCTTCGATGGATTGACAGACGCTGAAATAACGCAATTACAAGAAGCTATCCACAACTGGAGCATCAAATACACAGGGTCTCAAGATCTCGGAGGCGGGAAGTATGCTACGTTATTAGAATTTGTAGAGAGTACTTAATATTATGTGAATAAATAATTGAATATGAAATGTGTTTGATTCATGATCCTTCTAGTTTGGTTGAAAGTTTCACAGGGTGAACATGTTCATAAAATTCAAACATCCTTTCTCGGCCATAATTGCTGGACCATCGGGCTGTGGCAAATCATATTATGTTAATAATTTCATTTCGAATATTGATAATTTGAGCGATACAATATTCGAGAGAATATCCTGGCACTACGGTACTTGGCAAAATTTATATAATTCAATCCAAGGGGTGCATTTCGTTGAAGGTCTACCTGATGTAGAAAGTATGGATGGAAAAAAGCCACAACTTATAATAATTGACGATTTAATGAGAGAGGCGGATGAACGGGTGGTGGATATATTCACCAAATGGTCTCACCATAAAAATGTCTCTGTATTTTTTCTAACTCAAAATATATTCCACCAAGGAAAAGGGCAAAGAGATATATCACTAAACGCGAATTATATAATCTATTTCAAGAATCCCCGGGATAAAGCTCAAATTTTACATCTGTCTCGACAAGTTTGTCCGGAGAATACTAAGTTTGTACAGGAAGCTTACAGCGACGCAACATCTGAACCACATGGTTATATAGTTTTTGATCTGAAACAATGTACTCCGGATTGGATGCGATTTCGTACAACTCGCAACGGCTTGAATTATGTTTATTTACCTAAAAAAAAGTATAAATATCAAAGTAAAGACATTCCCGAAGTCATATCGTAAAAATGAGTGCGACGATCGCGAATAACCATAGTTTATTGCAAGCGTTGCATAAACTCAAACCAAAATATAGACAAGCATTATTGAAACATGCCGACTGTAGTTCAGTAAAGTGTATCTGCGAATGTGTATATAATATTTTGCATGGTAAAATTCCACTTAGTCGTAAACAGCATGCTGCGCTTTTCCGCCACAAGAAAACATTGAGAAATTTAGTGAAGCGTGGGGAAAATTGGCAAAAAAAGAAACGAGTCTTGGTTCAGTCAGGAGGAGCGTTCTTACCATTTCTTCTGGCTCCACTACTAAGCGGTGTTCTAGGCGCTCTATTCAAAAATTGAAAATGGAGTATACTAAGAAAATGGTATTAATATCGCCTGAAAATTTAAACCGTCTACGAGATAATAATAATATCGCTGATGGGAGAAATTTAGTTAGTCAGCTTGACAATGATATGAAAAATGTAATGAATTCAAAATCGAACGAATATGAGAAATGGGCTTTGTATCAGGAAATTTTGCAAAGATATCTATATTTTCAACAGAAAACAAGAGAACCCCTTAAAATTCCTATAGAATCTCAACAAAAAGAGAATTCTAGTTCACAGTCTGAAAATCCCGAGAGTTTAGACGAGTTTGAAAATATCATAAAAATTTTCCCCAAAACACAGCGAGAGAAAGCACGAGTGCTGTTACAAAAACTTAAGACCGACGATAATATTCATTGGGATGAGAAAGGAATAGTTACCATAAATAATAAATCAATTCCGAATTCGAATATATCAGATCTAGTCGGTGACGTTATAAGACATAGAAAAAATAGTAATCCTCCGGGTTGGGAGCATTTCGTTGATATACTGAGGACGATTAATGTTCCTCTAGAACTGATTAATAATCCTAGGAGGAGAAAATATTTCGTCTCTCAAAAAAGTGTTCAAAAACAAATTACAAGAAAGAAGAGACAATTGGACTACAACAGTGACGAAAAATCCGACAGTTCTGTCAATAAAATATTGAAATCAAAGAAAATTGCTTGGAAACGATTCACTCTGTAGTTATGAACAAAAAACTAGCAACTATTTATTTTGATCCTTCAAATCCAGCTGGCTTCAGCGGAGTTAATAGTTTAGTGAAGGCCGTAGAAGGCCGATATGATAAGAAAAAAATAAGTAATTGGCTTGGTTCACAAGACGCTTATACACTGCATAAACCAATAAGAAAAAAATTTCCAAGGAATAAATATAGAGTTTCAAATATAAATGATCTTTTCCAAGCAGATTTGAATGATATGCGATCCCTAAGTCGGTATAACGACAATTATAAGTATATTTTAACAATAATCGATGTGTTTAGTCGCTTTTCATGGGCAATTCCGTTGAAAGACAAGAGACCGTCTTCAGTAATAGCCGCGTTCAAAACAGTATTTAACACCAGAAAACCAATTTATTTGCAAACAGACAAAGGATCGGAGTTTATAGCCAAGTCTGTAAGATTATACCTAAAACAAAACGATATCAAATACTATGTTACACAAAATGCCGATATAAAAGCATGTTTCGTCGAAAGATTGAATAGAACATTGAAAAGTAAAATGTATCGCTACTTCACTCATAGAAATACGTTTAGATATATCGACGTTTTACAAGATCTTGTCACCGGTTATAATAAAACAAACCATCGATCGATTAAAATGGCTCCTTGTGATGTTGACGAAAAAAATGTATTAGAAGTGTGGAGAAATCAATATGATAAAAGACAAAATGTGAGAATAAAAGAGAGCAAATATGCTGTAAACGATATAGTTCGAGTATCAAAATACAAACAAATATTTGAAAAAGGCTATACGGCGAACTGGAGTGAAGAATTATTCAGAATATACGCAATCATAAAACGGAATCCTGTAGTTTATAGACTGAAAGATTTGAATAACGAAATAATCGAAGGTACATTCTACGAGGACGAATTGCAAAGAGTGAATGTTACACCCGATACAACATTCAAAATTGATAAAATTCTGGCTGAAAAAGGAAAAGGGAACAGAAAGAAAGTACTTGTCAAGTGGAGAGGTTATAACGACAGTTTCAATTCGTGGATATCGGCTAACAGCCTCAAATTACTACAAAATGAATAATAATAAAGAGTTTTATATCACTCTACCGAGCAATAGCTCGATGGCGTATTTTGCTGATAATAAAACAACAAGGTTCACAACACAACTACCGCAGAATATAAAATTAAACGGACTTTGGGAGGTTGGCTTATCAGAAATTATTTACCCATGCTCATTCTACAATATAAACGATAGAGAAAATCGAATAAATATTGCGCTAGGAACAATAGATAACGAAAAAAAGATTGTTGCCATGATTCAGGAGAAAATAACTTCGAGAAATTATGAAAGTATAGACAGCTTATTGCATGAGATCAACGAAAATGGAGGAGTCAATAAGTATGCAGCATTTGCGCACCATAAAACAGAAAATCGTGTGCAAGTGAAATTTAAAGTTGCTGATGTGTATTCTATGAAATTATCCCCAAGACTAGCTCTACAGTTGGGTTATCCACCGTTCAGCGATTTATACAAGGAGAAATTTTCGATCAATCTACCAAATTTAATGTTGGGCATACCGCCGCAAATATATGTTTATTGCGACATAATCGAGCCGCAGTTAGTAGGCGATGTTTTCACTCAGCTTTTGAGAATAGTTCATATAAACACCGAAAACTATGTATTTGGATCCAATAAATTAATAATATATTCTCAGCCTCATTTCGTTCCTGTTTTGAGAAGAGAATTCACAAATATAGAAGTAGATATAAGATGTAACGATGGCAATCCTGCACCATTTCAGTTTGGCGTTTTGACCATCAAACTTCATTTTAAACGTGTTTCATAATTATTCTCAACGCGTGAAAAAATGCGAAACTGCCCATACCAACAATATTACAATCAACAAGCTGGTAGCGGCATTGGATCAGTATACCGGGGAAATCAGTTTCAAAGAGGTCATGGAATCGGTAGTTTTTTCAGCGGTCTATTCAGGAGTGTTTTTCCCATGATCAAAAGAGGAATAGGAGCTATCGGTAGGGAAGCTCTAAACACTGGAGCACAATTTCTAGGTGATCTAAATGAGAATCAACCGGTGAGAGAGTCATTCAGAAGACGTATGTCTGAAGCAGGAGAGAATTTGAAACGCAAAGCTGAAAATAAAATTGATACAATCATAAACGGCTCAGGGTATAAAAAGAAACGTTTGTCGAGTAAGCGCATTCATTCCAAAACCTCTGTTAGTGGTGCGCGGAAGAAAAAGAAAAACAAACGCTCGAAACAAACAGATATTTTCAATTAAAATGGCGTTTCTACATACACAATCATGTGAGTGTATCAAGACTGAGCTTGATCTATTTGCTCTACCGCCTACGCAGACAAGTATCGAAAACGGCCAATGGATCAATTATAAACCTCTATCGTCCATAACCGAAGACGGACCTATCGAATTTGTAATTCCCGGGCAGAGTGAAGACTATATTGATTTATCTCAGACTATGTTGTACATAAGCGCTAAGATTGTGAAAAACGATAATACCGAATTAGTCGATACCGACAACGTTGGACCAATTAACAATTGGCTTCATTCTATTTTCAGTCAGGTTGATGTGTATTTGAATCAAAAACTTGTTTCTCCACCGAATAATACATACGCATATAGGGCCTATATTGAAACTTTATTGAATTATGGTCAAGATGCGAAGAAATCTCACCTTACCTCGTCTCTATGGTATGCAGATGATCCATCCAAATTCAATAATACAGACGCTAGTGGGAATTCCGGGTACAATAAACGACAGACGCTCACAGGAAAAAGTAATAGTCTTGATATGATAGGCCATCTACATGTGGATATATTTAACCAAGAAAAATTCTTAATTAACGGGGTCGAGATGCGTGTGAGACTAGTTCGGTCGCGCGATAGTTTTCATTTGATGGCAACTACAAACAATTTCAAAGTTCACATAAACGAGGCCACATTATTCGTTCGACGTATGAAATTGAACCCGAGCATATTACTTGCTCATAATAAAGCGTTGGAGATTAGTACAGCCAAATACCCAATCACCCGAGCTGAAGTAAAGGCTATAACGATCCCTACGGGTATTCAAGGAAAATCAATGGATAATATATTCCTGGGACAACTTCCAAAACGATGTATAATCGGTTTTGTATCTAACAGAGCGTTTAACGGAGACTATTTATTGAATCCTTTCAATTTTGAGCATTTTCGAATAAATTATCTATGTTTATATGTAAATGGACAGCAATTACCGTCGAAGCCTCTGCAGCCATCATTCACGAGTAAAAAAACCTATGTGCAAATGTACCATTCGTTATACTCAGGAACTGGTATACACTTTGCAAATACTGGAAATGAAATCGATAGAGAAGATTACCCATATGGATATTGTTTGTCTGCTTTTGATCTTACTCCCGATTTATCGGCAAATACAATGTCGCATTGGAATCTTACACGTCACGGCTCTTTGAGAATAGAAGTTGGTTTTGAAACAGCCCTTACACAAACAGTGAACTGCGTGATCTACGCCGAATTCGATAATATAATTGAGATAGATAAGAACCGCAATTGTATCGTGGACTATGGTAGTTGATAATGATAATAATAGCTACTGTTCATATATAAATATGTCAACATAATTGCGAGATTTCATTCTGTTGTATGCAATCGTCATGGCTGGTTATATTGCTGATGTACAAGGCTTCTACGGAAATACAAACGAATTTATAGTAAAGGAGCTAGCGGTTATTTCTACCAGCGGTTTATATTTTCATCACTACCTGTTCAAAGCTCCATTCAATATCCGAGAGCTCGATGGCAAGCGTCAACACCAGGTTCATTGGCTGAAATATAATCACCACGGATTAGATTGGGATTTTGGTTATGTTGAGTATAACCAGCTATCCAACATATTAAAAAACATTTTCGAAGCTGCCGCTAAAATCTATGTAAAAGGTTCAGAGAAAAAGTCTTTGTTTGAAACAATTCTGGAGAAAAACGATTTAATAGACTTAGCCGATCTAGGCTGTCCGTCCTTGAAGACCTTAGCACCGAAGAAGGATGTCACTAGCTGTCTAATTCCGCGGTCTCATGAGGGAATGGTTTGCGCTGTGAAAAACGTACATCTTCTGAAAAACTGGTTCTGTAAAAATGAATGCACTTCAGATAGAATCAATATTCCGGAAATATTTTCGAAACTCAAGCCACTTTGGAGTGTATGCCGCAAATAAGCTACCATACCATGTAAATTATCCATGTACAATGATTATTAATACAGATCCGGACTTCAAACCGGGAAAGCATTGGATAGCGATTTATATTGACCGTAATGGCCATGGTTTCTATTTTGATAGCTACGGACGACCACCCATAGTTAGAAGTCATGAAGGATTTTTAACCCGAAATACTAGAACTTGGACTTATAACTCGTTCATGTTTCAAGATTATACCACAACCGTTTGCGGTCATTATTGTTTGGTATATTTATTGTTTAGAGTTAGTAATTATACTCACAATGATTTTGTAAATTTATTCCATAAGTTTGATAGATTAACAAATGATAGAACTATCAGATTTATGTTTCATTATTATTTCAAAGTATGATTTGTTTTATAAAATTTGTGTATTCATGATTATCGATAAATAAAAATACAATTTAGAATAATAAATGTTTTATTTCAATAACTCGGCTAACATCATATGGGTGAATAAATTAAAAATAATTACCTAACCTAACAACATAAAATTTCATTCAAATCTTAATCTCTTCATTCCATAAGGATAAGAATTCGAATTGGAATTCTCACTTAGACGTCGCTTCATGAAATTAATACTAAATTTTTTTTGTTCGTTTTTAGTTATGACATTATGGTCTATGGTACATCTAATACTATCGCTATTAATTACAGGGTTCCTATCACTATTTCCTAACACTAAATCCTTTATACACTTAAAATTAATTTTTTTAGAGTTCTTATAGTTAAGGGTGAAGCCCTTTACCTTACAGACTTCGCTTATATTACCATTCGCAGGGCAATACGTTTTAAAGGCATAGTTTTTGGGTCCTCCGCAGACGAATTCTGTTATGTATGATCCACGACCATAACAACTCAATTCGTCTGTCAGATCACCCAAAAAATTACCAGTAGCTGGTTCGTATTGTCCAGGCGAATGGCAATAAATAATCGAGTCCGTATCATAATAAAGCACTCTGCTGCCCAACCGTTGAAGATATTTATTTAGCTCTAAACGAGCTAAAGTTGTTGTATATGCCGCAACCACGACGTTCACCGTTGGAAGTTGCTCCACTGATTCTTCCTGGAATTGCCAATTCACATACATCATCTGATCGCCTGCCGGAACAATTTTATGGACTATAATTGCAGGGTTGCTCAAAAGTTCATAAAGTTCCTTTGCCGACGACACAGTTGTTGTATGCGGTCGGTTCTCAGCTTGTGCGAATTTACCTGTTGACAGAAAAGAGTTATATAAATTTTTAACATCAATATATAGTATTTTTATCTTACCCCAAAGCGAATTGAGAGAAATTTTAGCAACAGCCCGTTTTCCGGGGTTTTTCTCCATAAGATTCGCATCAAGCTGAACACCTTCCCGTTCAAGAAACTCTTGAATGAATTGGGTCTTCGAATCCTCAGTGGTGCATTCCTCAGGATACCCTGAAGCCTCTTGCTTGTTTTTTAGAAAGCTGTCTATATACTCAGCAAACAAGCCTCCCGTTTTGCTCTCTTTGCAATATTGTGTCACGGTGTATCTCCAAATCTCGTGTATTTTTGTGACTTTATACCCGTATTCCAGAGCTGTCTTTACTTCGTCGATCACCCATGTCCCAGTGAATTCTCTCTGACTGTCTGTGTGATCACAAAAATCTTGTTCCAGCGTGTCGCAACAAGTACGACATAGAACGAACATAAGTTTTCCATGACATTTTCTAGGCAATACCGGATGATGCAGATTATTAGGAGGTAAAACAGCGCATTTGATTAAACCTTCCACGTTATCTATATTATTGTTCGGACAGATTGAATCACACTCCGGACCTACAAAAATCTCCGGATGGCCCACTGGATATTTCCCATATTTGTTGACATACGGGTACAAAGAACAAACATCCACATATTTTATCATCATACCATTTTCGGCTTTCTTGTAGAGAGCCGTGTTGCCTGTTCGTCCACCATACAAAGCATGACGAGGTTGTAAAGGAAGGTTATTTAAAAGATGATGGTTTTTCAACTCTTTCTCTAAATCTTTATTACGTTTTAAATAATTTCTAAATTCGCATTCCCAAATAAAAACCAAATTATACCCTAAATTTCGAATTTTGTCTAATTTTGTCATTGTACTCTGATATCTGAGCTCTAAAGTTTCTTTTGAAGTAGAATAAATTTGCTTTTCTCGACCCGTTCTATAGCAGGATTTACACCCGTGATAAAAACACCCTAAAAATTCCAATACCAAATTTTCCGGTGCGGAATAACCGTCAACTTTTAAATTACCTCCTATTACAGCCTCGGAGCTACGCCCAGCATGTTGAATAATTATTCCGCGTTGGTTCTCTTGGTGTACCAACCACTGTATGGCTATTTTAGATTGATTGTCTTTCAATCGGTAGCCATTAAGTGGTATAATCCCGATCATATCCGGTTTTAGAAATAAACGACGGAATGCTTTATTACAAGCCGAAGCAATTGTAATGGCTTCGGAAAACGGGCAAACTTTGCAATCATTAATAAAATTTTGCCGGAACTTTGTACATGATCTACGCAGGATATCTACGTCAGACACGCAATATTCTACAAGCTCTCTTTTCATGTCAAATATTGTATTATTTCCTACCGTCTCTCTGTACCAAGATAGGAAATTTTGTCTTTCCACAGTATTCATTTTGTCCGAACCATAATATTTAACGTCTGGTAAAGGCCCTATATAATTTGCATTATCCAAAGTATTGAATAAATGAGGAAAATATCCCTTTTTTATCGATGATGATAGACCCATAGCTTTTGGCAATGCAGCCAGAGGCATAGCCATAAAATTCAAAGAATCTATGAATCTGATATTTTTACTTATTTCAATTAATAAAATTTTATTGCCGTTAAGAATCAAATTAGGTTTCAGATTACAAATTTCGACCAAGAATTTCAAAATAAACTGAGCGTCAAAAGATTTAGCATTATGCGCAATACATGTTACGGAATTAAAATGAGTTCGCGGTGTCAAAACATATGAAAGAAAATTTTGTATAGGGTCATCTGTGAATACGTGTTGGCGTATACCACACACATTGCATAGAACATTCATGTCGTCCGAATTGTAACAATTAGAGCAAGATTGTTGAATCACACATAAATTCACCTCGTGTATTTTGTGTCCGTCGACGATTTTCTCCTGTCTTGTCTCTAAGTCGTAGTAAATGAATAAAGTTTTGTCTTTCATAATTGTCTTGTCCGCCTTTATGTAACATTTGTGCTCAGGACGGTTATAACAATCACAAAATTTGCAATAAACTTCACCACAAATGTGGTTTTTGTTTTTCAAAGTGTTAACGGTTTTGAAACACGATTTACAAATCTTGAGAATCTTACAAATTTGCTTTTTGTGTTTGTTATAGCAGTCCTGACCTCTAAAATTTCGGTTACAGTCGTCGCATTCGGTCAGTCGTTGTGTACGAGCGCATGCAGGAGCCGTTTTGCAAAAAGGGCAGATATTCTCACAAGAATGGCCCAGCATGTTGTTATAAGGCACGTGACATTGCTCGCAGAAATATTTGCAAGAAAATGCAGCTGTCAAACTTTTTATAACAGAATAGTGGTTCCGGTAGTGCAGCAGATTCAATCTCGGAAGATTTTGGTCTGGTGCTCCTTCGAAAATCACTTCACCGCGCGTATTATATTCGTATACAACTATATTATACCGGATATAATACTGCTGAAACTGTTCTAATTCGTTTATACCAGCACCATTTTCACCTATTCTGACGTTTGTTGTTGTCAACAACGCCTGCACGCGTTCGTACTGCAGTCCACTATTATCTCTTCTTATTTGTCTGAAATACGGGTCTTTGTCGACAAAGGCTTGTGCCACAACCAGTGCACGGGGAAGACAGAGATCGTCAGCGTTGTTTATTTCAATTATCCCATATTTCCGGCGACATAACTCTGCATAGCTAAGCCCGTGGCCCTTGAGACCTTTGCCATTTCCTCGAGGCATAGCGACTTGAGTCAGCTCTATGGTGAACTGACCATCGGAAAATACTTGGGCATTGCTTTGCAGAATTTTGTCGACGGCATCCCACAAAACTTCAAGGGATACTTGATCGGCTCTTCGAAATGAAAGCCATGCTGGACCGTTATGTAGTCGGGGTGTGTGCAGCGTGAATCCAACATAATCATCCGGATTTATATCGGATAGTGTGTCGTTCAGAACCTGTTAAATACGCGAACATACTAGTTTAAACAGAAATAATGCTTGGGTAATTGTTTTCCATACCTGCTGCATGCTTTCATAGAACCAGCTGACAGGGTTTTCATCAGCTGGAGGATCGTTCAGCTGGAAAGTGACACGTCTTCCAGTGACACCAAAACGTTTCACATGGTGCCGTCTGTCCTCCACGACTTCGTAGCGTCGAACAACGCCACCGCCTACTTGGTTACCACTGGTGGTAGCTCGCGGTTCGTCAACAGGCTGTGGTGCTAACGCCTCCGCCAAAATTTCATCGCAAACCGCGAAAAAATCTTGATACTGCTCGTTGCCATCCTCGGCGTTGGTGTTTCCACCAAGCGCTGATTCAAGGATGTCTTCACAAATTTGGAAAAAACTGTCGAAGTTTTCTTGCGTATTCATTTTCAGACACTTTACCACCGCATACACCAGAATTTCAAACTGAATAACTGAATATCTCTACAGTCTAACTCGGCTATATATATATACCGAAATCATTCAATGTTTGTAATAGATAAAAGAACATGTCATCCATTTATCAGACTATTGGGGGATAGGGGAAATTCCATTATTAACCGAACACAAAATTTGTAAAATATTTTTATTTTTGATTATTATACTCTTAAACTAAATTTGTTAAATATTTTTTTTGGTTACTATATTTATAAACTAAATCTTATACTATTTAATACTATTACTAAATTAACTTAAATAATATATTTCTTTTCCCTTACTATAAATATTTCTACGTCTCTTACGTCTTTTAAGACCTTATTATTATTATAGTAAATGTAGAGATCTGAAAATATTCTTTTAAACTTAAAATCTGTATCTAATAAATACCTTAAAATACCTAAATCTAGCTCTAAGCCTAATCTTAACTTATTAATTACAATATTTTGAATAAATTTCTTATACTCTAAATAAATATTCCTAAATTTTCCAGTATACGACCTTATTATATTTGATATTTCATTTTCTAATGCTATTATGTTCTCTATATTAAAACTACTTAAAACTAAAAACTTATCATTAACCCTACAGACTAATTGTTTTTTTGCTAAAACTCTAAAACTCACTCCACTCTTGTTCAACCGCGTGTCCCTCTCGCTACCACTACACTTCTCTTTCAATTCAATCTTTTTCAACGAATTGCAAAAAGATTTAAAATCCCCGACATCGATGTATTTATTTGCCCGCGCATCACCAAACACCCGCACGACGGTTTTGAAATGTTTGTTGGGGTTCAGCCCTACCGCCACATATCTCCGCAGCGACATGTCCAGGGGGAACATTTGGCAGGCCAACAGACGCCCGTGGTTGTCTCGGAGATCCGTATTGTCCGGAAACGCATACGCTGTGACGGGCGCCGCTCCCAGAAGCACGTCCAGATCGGCTCCGACATCTAATTCCTCCTCTTCAAAAACTCGATGAGTTTCCGAAGAAACCTCTGGGAGGGATTGAGACTCGGAGCCGAAATCCGGACTCCACCGCTGGCCGTACTCTTCGTCTGCAGACGCCGAGTGTCTAGCCCGCCTTGGGTCCCTGCTTTCAGCGTCCTCCTCCTCCGAGCGCCTCCTTTTTTTCGATTGAGATTCAATCAACTCGGCCTCATACTCGTCGGTGGAGAGACGCTGCTCGCTCGTGGACGCCGTAGCCATCGTCTCCTCTGCAGGCTGTCTCTCGAGCTCTGGTGATGCCGGTACGGGAGCAGTTGTTTCTTCATCCTCCGTGTCCGACAGCATCGACCACGATCCTTGCTGAACCCGTGGTGGATCAGCTTCGGGCTCTGAGTCTAATAGTGATATCACCACCGGCTCTACGTAGCTCGCCAGAGGTTGCAAACCTGGTGGTGTCGACATAGCCGTCTGCGGGGTTGGAGCGACCGAAAAAAACCTGCGTAGGGGTTGCATCGCTGACGTCGAAGCTCCAGGAAAAAACGCGTCCTGCGTTTGAGCCGTCGACGTCGAAGCTCTAGGCGCTGGTTTTACAAACGCCGTCTTCTTTGTGCGCTTCTGTGCACGGCTGTGTGAAATATAGAAAAATTATGATTAAAATCAAAATATAGAAAATTTCAAATGATAATCAAAATATTTAGAAAATATTGAGAATCAAAATAAAAATTCTAAAAGTATATTTCAACTTACCGTTTTGGTGTCGAGGGAATATTATTATTATTTCCGGAATTCTCCATGTCTGCTGCTTTGGATAAGTATGAAGTGAAGATGGTTTCCACAAACACAACAATAATGCATACTACCCGTTCGATGCCGTCTTTATATCCAAATCTTTTGTTTACCTATGCTACGTCAGAGCTATGCGTTTGCCCTATTGGGAAATTCTTAAAGTTTCTATTCTACAAAGCTATAAAGTTGATTTTCTGTATGTGAAAAACACAAAAAAGATCATAAAACGAATCAGCTTCCATGGTTTTCCTTAAAACTTTTTTCTTGTCTTATAATATCTAAGAGTTTAAACAGAATTTCAATTCTATGAAAATCCTGTACTCTATGGCCTAAACTAACTAGCCTCTATTGTTATAAATAATTCTGACGTCCATTTTGGAAATTTGTTATAAATAATTTCGATGTCTATTTTGAATACAAGAATTTTTCAAATGTATAAGAACTTATATTATAGAATTCCTTGTCAAACTTTGAGATACTTTATTATTTATTATTTTAAATAATTCTAATGACCTATTCAACAATTTGAAATATCGGGAATCATAAAATTATTCAACGCATGGGAAACATTTGTTTATGATCATAAATAATCCAGAATTGTATTATTGATTCTCTTTTTTTAATTGGTCTATCCCTGCCACCAAATGTTTATAATAATTTGAAATTATTCCTGTAATATTTAGTTTTTAAACTTTTCAATACATAACAGTAAACGGATGAGTCATGCCAAGCATATCTGCGAATTGTTTTCCTGTCTGACGGTTTACCTGTATGAGTAATTGTTTTGTCGCTGGATGTTTGTTAGTATAATGTTAAAAGCTGAAAGGGGCATCAATTATTCATCCCTTAGTGATCGTGAAGGTGAATCGCGTATGTGGACAAATTTTGCAAGTGCTTTACATTGATTAAGAGTCGGGCTTTTGTATTCGTGAGCAATAATTATTTAGACTTTAGTGATTGTGAAAGTGACTCGGTTATTCACGCTAAGGAAAATGTGTATCATTGAGATTTTCAAATCATATCTTCCTGTTCTACTTGGTAAGTATATTTTATTATTATTATTATTTCAGAAGTACTAACCATAATTGCTAGCTAGTATTTTTCTTCTAGTGATAAACTATTCCCTATTATTAATAATTATTAATATTCACCATATGCTACCGTACAGCAACTTTACAGATAAATTCGATATTCTATAGAATATTATTGAAAAATAACCAAATTACAATTAGAACAATCCTAAAGATAAATTTCCAGTAATTTTAAAAGTATCGAAAGTTCGCATCTTGAAGTTTTATTATTATTATTATTATTAATACTTTAAATATATTCGATGACAAATCATTCTATAGATAAATAAATTCGAAAACAAAAATATTCCCCTAAATTCATAATGATAAGATTATCTATCAGTTTATTTTGAATGACTCTCCAGATAAGTGCTTCAAAACAAAAATATTTTCCAAAATATGGAATAGCATAAACACGATAAGATTATCTGTTTATTCCCAAATATCGTGGAAGTTGTTTTCAATTTATATCAAAACAATAAATATTTTTAGAACTTTGAACTATGACTCGTCATCTATCTACAGAGAATATTTTATCAGTTGGAGATACTTGAACATTCCACGGAAGACGTATCATTATCTATGTGAGTAGAATTCATCTAATGAACAAAGGAATTGGTATTATATTTCAAATTTTGTATGAAAATATTGTTGTAAAATTTGTTTATGAACTATTTTATTTGTGAATGTTTGAAATTATGAGCTTCATTTATTGAAAAATTCCATTCTGTGAATATTCAACAATACAAAGTCGGAGAATTTATTTATAGTGCTATTATTCATCAATAAGAATATAATATTTCATATAACATCCAATTAACTGTGGTAAATCGGAATTACTTAACAAGTGAAGTTTTTTTCTCGCAAACATATAATAAGTATTCGTTAAACAATTCAAAGCTTGAATGAAAATTATTTATGTTTTAAAATTTTTCATGAGTGTATTAGATACACTTGTGAATATTCAAACAGTCTACTTCGTAAATTTATTTATTAATATTTAAAATTATTAACTTAATTCATGGAATATTTCATTCCGTAAATATTCAAAATTACCATGCCTGAAAATTTATTCATTTATATTATTATTATTATTGTTCATCTAATAGCAATGTAGTTTTTCATACGTTGTTCAGTAAACAAAAGTAAAATCGAATTGTTTGCTTTTGTAAAATTTATTTATTCATAGGAATATTGTTGAACTACAGAAAGTTATTTAGTTCTTTTAATCGCTAGAGCTACCAGGATGAAACTTTATTTACTTGTCAAAAATATTCCTAGTCAACGTTGTGGAGAGCTTTGTTTATTAGAGTTGAATTTATTTATAGGGCATTTTACTACATTATTATAAACAATGATTATATATCTATTTTAAACCACATAATCTAATCACTATAAACAATAATAACACATAATATCATGCGTATAAACAACAACAACCCAATCTAATCAATGTTAACAAATTATCTATTTGTTTAAACAAAAACTGGCGCCAGTGGCTTTGTTGACATTGCGCCCAAAACTCGTTACCCTACTACTATAAACCGCATTTGAAACCTAATCCGTTTCAAACTATTTTTCCTGGACTTCCTCATTATTCAAATATGAAATCAAATACTAAAAAAAATCTTAGACGAACGAAATTTTGAAATCAGAAAAAAAGAACAAGAAAAAACTAATAAGATATTAGAAATACAACTAATGGAAAATAGAGTTCAAAATTTTGACTCACTGCTTGAAAAAGCACCTGAATTTGTCAAAACTATAAATGGCGATATTTTTGTAAAAGTAAATGATGACAGTATTATTATTTACAAAATGGATTCCAAAGCAGTAAGTCGTTCCTTTTATATTGAAATAGATAGAAATCTGAGCCCAAGGTATTTCTTTGAGTTTGAGTGAATTACAGCATAATTACACTCTAATATCTACAAATGAACTTGATACATTATCCAAATTGAGAGATATTTCAGAATGTATGTTAAATGAAACTGATTTTGTCAATACTTATTCTATTATTTAGAATTTAGATAATGATGTCTGAGAACGAAGGCGATGAAGAGAGAATTGGGCAATTATTGTACTTAAGTGAACAAATAAGTCTCATTTTCTCAAATCAAAAGCGCTACACTTCAAAAATTATTATTTGGTCTTACATGATCAATATGCAATCACACCCTAAATATTTGCAACAACTTACAGCTTCTTTTCATATATCTTCAAGTTCTTAAATAGGAAATGATCATTTCTTAAGAGTAATTGCAAATAGACTTACAAAAGAAGAGGACAAGTGGGTGATTTTACAACTTGATAAAATATATGTTAATGAAAGCATTGATAGCGAACTGTTATTTTGAGTTACATTTATCGCATTACAGCGTTTTACTCTAAAACTATATTCAGAGACAAGAGAATTACCGTTATTATTGTTGTTAGTAAGTCAATAATCATTCTGCATAAACATTATAGTTCTAAAATACAAATTTAATACTATTACATCGTATGAAACTGTGTAAAAACCAGCCTACTGACGTCATGTGAATGCTGTGGTAGTGGGGGTCACACTCCCGCGTGGTATAGAGTCCGCCGTGTCCTAAATGTACCAGACTTCATTAAAGATGTGAAAGAACTGCTTCAATAATAGAAAATAGCTTGAATGAAAACTCAAATATTAACATTGTCTTTCGAATTTTGTTATTGTTGATAATCTTTTATTCTTATTTCTGGAACAAAAATATCTTGTCAGTTCAGTTTCTTAGACATTTTTATTGATTTTATTAATTGTGTTGGACAACATGCTCCTTACAAATTTTAATTATCTTGTCTCGTTCAGAAGATACAGCAACAAACATTGTGCTAGTACAAATAGTCGATTTTAGAAATATTATTGAGTATTAAATTTCCATCGATCATTTTTGCATTTCTAAAGATAATATTGATGAACCTCTCCATCGCGTTACATATAAGTATGTAGATCCCAACACTTTTCACAAATTTTGATTATCTCAATTGAGTCGGAAGATGCAGCTACAAACTCTAAATGTTGTTTATCAGGTAATAGTATTTGTATTTTTGGAGATATTTCAATAATAATTCTTATTACATTAGAATAAGTCGTGTAGAATACGATACTTTTTACAGAATTCAATTATCTCAATTCGTTTAGGAGATATAGAGTCAAACAGTTTGTCTTCCAGTTCAGCTATTCTCTCCTCCGTCCGTTACTCGCGTAATACAGCGTGCGATCGTATTGTCCTTACGCGCTACCACTAAATTCGTTATAAATTTGAAAGTATGATGTTTATAACAACAAAAATTATCAGAATCGATTCTTCTTGATATATTTGATCTTAAAATATACAAATTTTAGGATGTTTAGGTCTTATATTCCAGAAATTGAGTAATATGTTTGATTTCAAGTCAAATTTTTGTCGACATTATCATTAATTAACAATATTTCTTGAAAAAAAAAAATTCTTCGACGGCCCTTAGCTTTAATTTTTACTGGCGTAGTCTCCTCAAAAGCAATTCATTCGATATTCCTCAGCAGCGAAATGATCATCCCTAAATAGAACAGCTCTGTAACTTTATTGTCTGTTGAAATTCGATCACGGTCGTAAACTCCAATTTTTATGGTTGAATTTTTGGCATTTTACTAATACTTTTTTTATTTTCAGGTGAGCAGTAAATTCTCTTGTCGACATCTCTGGTAAGACGATCTTCTAAAAGTTTTAATGTATTTTTTACAACTGTTGCGCAATGAAATCAAGCAATAATGTTTGGAAATAAATCGATATAAGATGTAGTTAAAGTATTGTGTGGGTGGTTACAAAGTATGGGGCAACTAAAGCACGTATAGAGAAGATTTTAAACACGTTTTCATGGTTCAATCTAACGCTTTACGATTAACGAGCGACGATCGCAACATTGTTGCTATAGGTTTCATTACAAAATTCTAGGGAGTGAATGTTTAAAGTGAAATGTCAGTGATAAAATTATACGGGCCGTTATTTTGATAGTTATGAGCTTGACAAAAGATATTGCTTATCATTTAGATGATGCGATAATCAAATTGACTTTGTCGCGCGTATCTCATTAAGTACTTTGTCGCTCGCTCATGAATACCAACATTTTTTTTTATAAATTCAGACGTATAAATGCGCATAACTTTTTTACGGTTCATTTATTATTATGCGTGGTTATTTTATGCCTCCACTTTATTACACTTAAAGTTCCATTAGGTTTTTTTATTAATGTTACATTTTTGTATGTAAAATGTTGAAATCCAAGCTCAGCAACCAGCAGAGAGCTCGGTTAGGGGGTTGTCATGGGAACACCCATCTCCTCCCTCTCAAAAGCATCCCCCTGGAACGCAGAAAATCTATAACAAAAATTTTTCATATTTACATCGGAAAATATGATAAAAAATAGTTAAGTGATTCAAGAACAGCAATACTGTCCACGCATTTCAAAGTTACATGACTACATTGTTCTTGACAAGAAACAAATATGAATTTTATGTCATGAACTGTCAACAACTATTTATGTAAATTGGAATGATTTGAATAAGCTTGAAATAAGTCACCAACAACTTCTTGACCTGTGAAGAATAAATTCATTCATTTGAAAATTCAATTAACCGTCTCCAAATTGCAATATCTGAATGCAGATATCTCCTGAATTTATTGAGATGGTCAAATTGACTGAGTCACTAGCAGCACAATGTAAGATGTTAATTAGAATAAACAGTGTGGCTTCGTCGGGTCACAGTTCGGAGTTGATTACACGAAGTGTCAGCAGTAATTGTATTAAACAAGTTCCCCCTCGTCCCTCTGCTACCGCCGTCGCTGAACAAGTGTTGGAGACAGACGTAACAATGTCTGCAAAATACGTCATCAGATTCAACTGGCAGGAAAATTGAGAAACTTTTTTGTGTGGAATCACAGTTGAAATGTAGCCATCTTGCGTGAAACACTTAAAATTTAATTGTTTGAATGTACTGAAACTAGTGCATAAATTGTGGTAATAATCTCAAAGACAGTTTGCAATTTAACATCCGACATGAAATATTCATGTGTGCAGTGTTGTATAGGACCATTTCAAACATTGTACTTTTATAACGCCAGTGAACGGCTTTTGAAGCCGTTACGCCTGTCAGGTGAAACTAAATGCTACTGAAAGTAGCTCAGGACTTTTCAGCGCAGCTACTAATAAATGCATAAACAATACAGGAGCTTTAAGAGGAAATGGAAAAAGAAACACGGTGTTTACTTGTGTGTCGAAAACTCGTGGACAAACCACGCCCACTTTTGTCTAATCCTCCCAGTACTACTTGGACGACATTTTACAGCTTCAAAGTACCACATGGTTAACGAGTCACACTACAAAATATCATTGAGTGACCGAAATAACGTTTCCTATTCCACAGACTTTACAGCCTCAAAATTTTCAGAACCACTTAGTCGATGAATCGTTCAAGTGCCCTAAACATCAACAGAACAAACTTATTCGGTCGCTCTGATCTCTTACACCCTTTTCAAATATCGGAGCCTTTTTTCAATGTTACATTTGTCCTATTGTTTGACTTCTCCTCCCAGTACCACTTGGTCGACGTTTTACAGCTTCAAAGTACCACTTGGTCAACGAGCCACACTACGAAATATCGTTTCCTATTCTACATATTTCACAGCCTCATAATTGTTGTTCATTGGGTGCCTTTCAGAACCACTTGGTCGACAAATCGTCCAAGAGCTGTAGGCATCAACAAAACAAACTTATTTGGTCGCTCTGATCTTTTGTATGCTTATAAAAGATCAGAGCGACCAAATAAGCTTGTCCTGCTGATGCTTAAAACACTTAAACAGTTCAAAAAACTCAAAATTGTTCTTCATTGTGTGCTTTTTAGAACCACATAGTCGACAAACCGTTCAAGTGTCCTGAACAGCAACAGAACAAACTTATTTGGTCGCTTTGAGCTTGTATATTCTTATAAAAGATCAGGGCGACCAAATATGTTCATTCTATTAACATTTAGGATACTTAAATGGTTTTACAGCCTCAAAATTGATCTTTGAGTATTTTTTAGAACCACTTGGTCGAAAAACCGGTTAAGTGTCTTTATCATCAATAAAACAAACTTTTCAAGTCGCTTTGATCTTTTATACCCTTATAAAAGATTAGAGCCTTTTTCTAATCGATATGACGGCACGGTAACCCAAATACCACTTTCTCTATGTCACATTTTTTCCAATAATTTGACTTCTCCTCCCAGTACCACTTGGTCGACATCATACAGCTTCAAAATACCATTTGGTCGACGAAATATCGTTTCCTATTCTACAGGTTTTACAGCCTCAAAATTGTTCTTCATTGGGTGCCTTTCAAAACCACTTAGTCGACAAATCGTCGAATAGCCGTAAGCACGAAGAGAATAAACTTATTTGGTCTCTCTGATATTGTATGCTCTTATGAAAGATCAGGGCGACCAAATAAGTTCATTCTGTTGGTACTTAGGATACTTGAACGGTTTAACAGCCTCAAAATTGTTCTTCACTAAGTATTTTCAAGAACCACTTAGTCGACAAACCGTTCAAGTGTCCTAACATCAACAGAATAAACTCATTTAGTCGCTCTAATTTTTTATACGCGTATGAAAGATCACAGCGATCAAATAATTCTGCCCTGCTAATACTTAGGACACTTGAACAGTTTAACAGCCTCAAAATTGTTCTTTATTGTGTGCTTTCGTACCACTTAGTCGACAAATCGTTCAATTGAGTATGTAAGATTAGAGCAACCAAATGAATTTGTCCTGTTGATGCTTAGGACATTTAAATGGTGTTACAGCCTCATAATTGTTCTTCATCAAGTGCTTTTCAGAACCACTTGGTCGAAAAATCATTTAAGTGCTATAATCACCAACAAAACAAATTTATTTGGTCGCTCTGATATGGAAGATCAGAGCATCCAAATAATTCTGTCCTGCTGATGCTATGGACACTTGAACAGCCTCAAAATTGTTCTTTATTGTGTGTTTTTAGAACCACTCAGTCGGCAAATCATCTAATTGAGTATGAAAGATCAGAGCGACCAAATAAGTTCGTACGGTTGATGCTTGAAACACTTTAACGGTTTTGCAGCCTCAAAATAGTTCTTTATTGTGTTTTTAGAACCACTTAGTCGATAAACCGTTCAATTGGATATGAAAGATCAGAGCAACTAAATATGTTTGTACGGTTGATGCTTAGGTCACTTAGACAGTTTTACAGCTTCAAAATTGTTCTTCATTAAGTGCTTTTCAGAACCACTTGGTCGACAAATCATTTGAGTGCCATGATCACCAACAGAACAAACTTATTTTTTTCACACACTTATAAAAGATCAGAGGGACCAAATAAGCTTGTCCTGTCACTTAAACAGTTTTACAACCTCAAATTGATTTTCATCAAGTGCTTTTCAGAACCACTTGGTCGACCAACCGTTTATGTGTCTTAATAATCAACAAAACGAATATTCGGTCGCTCTGATCTTGTGTACTCTTATGAAAGCTCAAAGCGACCAAATAATTTGGTGCTGTTGACAGTTTTATATCCTCAAAATTGTTTTTAATAAGTGTCTTTCAGAACCACTTGGTCGACAAACCGTTGGTGTCCCAAATATCAACAAAATAAACTTTATTGATCATTCTGATCTTTTATTAGAGTATGAAAGGTCAAAGCGACCGAATATGTCCGGAGATATTTTGAAAGTGTGGATGATCGATTAAGTGAAACTTAAAAAATGTGACAATTCGACTAAATGGTATTTTGAAATTTCCACATTGAACTGGTAGCACTCAGAGACAGCTGTTGATAGTCGACCAAGTGGTACTTTGAAAATATGGCAAGTCGACCAAGTGGTATTTTGAATGTGCCACATCGAATAAGTGGCACTCGGAGACTGTTATTAGTTGATTGAATTACACATCAAAAAAATAGGCACACTCTCACTGTTTCCATTGATGTTTGATCAAATTTGGCAACCATATTTTTCGAATCTTTCTAGCCTTGTCATTGCGGTTAACAAATCGAAAACAATTATATCAAATGATATTTATGAGCTGTCAAGTTTTTTTTTGATAAATTCAGTTGAATAAACTAAAGAAACAGATACTGAGAGACATAGCGTTTATAAATTAAGCTCTAGACTTGAAGATACGTAGATGATATTTCGAAAATATGGATAGTCGACCAAGTGGTATATTAAAAGTGCCACACCGAGTTTGTGGCACTACAAGTCAGTTGCAAGTAGACCAAATTGTACATTGATATTTATGAGCTATCAAGCTTTTTACAGATGAGTTCAATTGAATTAATGGTTGCTCAGTGGTCGAAATTCGACAGTAATTCATTAAATTTTCAAGTTTGAACCTTTTTGAATCTAACCTTTCTTTCCCGGAGGTTTCAGGTGGAATTAACTTAATTTTCGACGTTCTATCCAAATCTGAAATAAAAATAGTGGTTGTCATTTAAGATTTTAACAGAACTTCCTTCTACCTTTTCCCTTTCTCCTCCACCGGAGAAGTGAAAATTAGATGTCAGATATTTTTGCATTCGGGATAAATATTTTGAGATATTCCAGCGAAAAATAATATCGTTTTCAGCGTTATATTAAAATGGGATACTCTGTATATAATGTTAGCTTTCTGCACTCTTTCTCCATATATGAACTTTAAGTGTGCCAAATCTCAAGTTCTTTCGTGCACAAAATATGCTACAAAGCTTTCTCATCACTTCAATTCCAAGATGATATCACGAAAAAATGGATAGTCGACCGAGTAATACTTTTAAAATGTGGCAAGTCGACCAAATAATATTTAATAAATGCCACATCGATTTAGTGGCACTTTGAGACTGTTACAAGCTGGCCAAATAGTACATAGATTAAAAAGCACACTCTCATCGACGAAAAAAATATATTATGACATTTCTGTTCATTTTTTGTCTCATCGGATTGGGTCGTCATGTTTTCCGAATCTTTATAGCCTTGTCATTGCGGCTGATAAAGAGGAAAAAAATATCAAATGGTATTTATGAGCTGTCAAGTTTTTTGTTGATAAATCCAGTTGAATAAACTATAGAAAAAGTACCATATCGGAACGGTAACATAGAATTTACAAACTAAGCTCTAGACATGAAGATACGTAGATATTTCGAAAATATGGATTGTTGATTAAGTGGTATTTCAAAAGTGCCACATCAAACTTGTGGCACCTCAAGACTGCCTTGCCATTACAGTTGAGAAAAAGGAAAGGAATATCAAAAGATATTAACGAACTGTCAAGCTTTTTGCAGATGAATTCAGTTGAATAAACATTAAAAAGAGTAGCACAGCGGAACGGTAACGTAAAATTCATAAATGGCACTTTGAAAATATGGCAAATCGACCAAGTGCCGATTTTGTGGCACGAAAAAAAAATTTCGTCCCGATTTTGACTAAAATAAGACATTTGTGTTTGTTTTCATCAATAATATTCTGCAAAAACAATAAAATTGTCTACAAGCGGAGTAATAGAAAAATAAATTTGCAAATTCGCTAATTATAATATCACTTGTTTACTCAATATTACCATCAATATTATTTGATCATAAATACATGTTAATTCTCAGTTATTGATAACAAGCTGTCCTTCATAGCGCAAGTGAGTTGTGAGTAAAGTTTCCTAAGGGGCCTCTTATCACCTTATACTCAAAGATAATAAAATTAAAATCGAGAATGTTTCATTCTAATCAATGTGAAAATTGCGCCTGAGTATAAACTACTGTTTTGACGTACTTGTTTGCGGTGTTACTCGCTTGTTTACATAAAAAACGTCCATGAAGTATCAAAATAGCAACAAACTTTCATTTCGTACCAAGTGATATAACTTGAAGAATGCTGTACTAGGATATGCTATTATTTTTCCGCGATGCGCATTTGTTTAACTGTGTAGTCTGTCATTATTCAGCTGTTTATGCATGCAGCAGGGATCACTTAAACAATCATGCCTCACTTACTAAAAATTATGATCGCATTATAATTAGTATTGCTTTGCATATCTTTTTATAGTAGACTCATACGAGCATTAGCTATACTTATGTTTCCGATTTTTCTATGAGTTTAATGTTGGTAAATTATACCGTCTAGAAGGAAGATGAATAATAATGCGATAATGGCGAATATTGGTACCACATTTTTTTATAGAATTGATTATACCACATTATGTGCCATTTCAATCTATATGAAATTATATATTAATTACATCAGGTTTACTCGTATTTGGACATCACATGCAAACGTTCATCAATAAAATAAAATTCATAAAATTTATGGGCATTGTATAATAATAAAATGATTCAAAAGAGGACGTTGCATAATAATTCTCATTATTCAAGTTCTATGAACTTTGTATTCCGAGAATAAAAGCATTTAAATGTGTTTTCTCCTTTTTAACTTTATCCAAATTTGTCTAGATCAAATAAATCTCTTTGTGGAATAATAGCCGGTTGCGCAAAACCACTGCATACTTTGCAGTAACATTTGCAAGTTGCGAAACTATGCTAGAGTTTTAAATTCCGAAACGAAAACGGTGTGCACACTGCATTTCGAAAATCTAGGTAAAGGTGAATCTATTGTGAGTTTCTAATGTCTAACGCAATTGTGTCTGCAATAGAATTGCATATTAACATACAGAACAAAAAATTAATTCAAGTAACAAGATATAATACAAATAACTTCTTCCTTGTCTCTTAAGTTTGAAAAATGAAAGGCTTACCGAGTAACAGGCAGCAAGTTCTCTGTTATAATAGGTGTTTGTATTTATAACTGCAATTAAAATAAGCCAAGAAGTCGTCTGCACGGAATTCTCTCTAAGTTAAGACGTACTCATTCCAAGAAACACTGTAATAACTACACCAACAATATTCTTTATTTACCCCGTTTCGTACAACAAGAAGACTAATATCTTCATTTACATATTCATGAATTCAACCAGAAAGAATTATTTTTTATTACTCAATTATATGGAACAAAACAAAAACGAATTTTATAATAATTCAAATTTTAATAATAACAAATGAACCGCTGATACTTTTGAAAAATGTTTCGGGTGAATGTTGTGCCAAATTATTTGAGGATCAATTTTAGTTATTTCATATTTTATGATAAATGCTACCGTTTATAAAATAAACGCAAAAAACTAGAAAGTTCCATCAATAAAGTTTGGGTACCACTGGTTGAAAAAAGCTCATCTACAAACTTGAACCTAGCTTTTTGATGAAAAACTTAAATATAAAATTTCAGTCGAAAATTCTCACGCGTTCTCTAGTTAGACCGACTTTTTTAAAAATTGTTTTTTGGGTTCAGTAGGGTCTAAAACGTAAAGATCCATCAAAATCTCGAACTGTTAAAAAATTACGATTACAATACTTCCCCTATTATGTTATAGGTCAGGAAAGTAAAAATTTATTTTAATTACCAATAAGAAATAGCATCTTTGAAGAACTTTTTACAGTCTGTCATTTTTGCGAACGCAAGCATGCTTTAATCTTGGACTTACGTATACCGTCTGCCAATGAACTTTTAGACAATTTTATAAGCTTGTCTTACATTCGAAGAAATGGCAGACTGTAAGAAGCTGTTTGAAGAAGCTAATTTTGGTTGCATTGAATAAATGTGAATTTAAGTATCTTCCCTATAAATGACAGCCTGTAGAATCGTCGGTTTTGTTCGAGAAACGACCGCGAATCGGGAGTGTCTTATTAACATAATAATTGAATAAATTCATTCAATTTTATCACGTCAATTCTTCAAGATTAATTTTGGTGACGTCTATCTTAATAAGGTGTCTAATTCGCGCGGACCGGCTCTGTACTTTTTATTCCTCGGAACAGTTCACTGTTTTGACTATTTTTCAGTCTTTGGTGTCTTATGTCTCGTCCAGAGTTACGAAATTCCCCAAAAAGTCCTCTTTATCGCAATTGAATATCGTCAAACATGAAATGTTCAGACTGAAAACTGAAAACAAATGCGGCACTCATCTGACGACAGAGAATTTTCTTGTTCCTAAATATTCACGCAAAATATTGAAGCTTGCTATCTCAGCTATCCTATGTTCAGTCATTCATCATTTTATGGATCTTTTTTGACGTGGTGATTTCTTCTAGACAGCCAGGGATTAAATTCTAATTTCTGGAGATAGTTCTCGACGTCATTTTAGAGACTCTTGATACATGTACCACCTAGCGGACAATTGGAGAAGTCTTCCAGAAATAAGACACTTTAGAAAATAGTTTTGAGGTGGAAAAATTAATGTCTGGGCCCAGGCTATGCCTGAAAGAAAAAAAAACCTAAATGCCCCACAATTTCATAATAAAAGTCATGTCCCACCTTTCCCCCATCTTTCGTCGTTGTCTTCTTATTCCTTTCAGAGGTTTTTCAACCCCAACCGCATCTTACTAGTTAAAGACCTAAACTACGTCACATCTTACAGTCTAAAACATAAATTACATGGCACCTTACGAACTAAACGTAATTTACATGTCACCTTATGAACTAAACGTAATTTACGTATCACTTTACAAATAAAATAATAAAATACATGCCACCTTATAAATTAGGTGAAGTATAAGTCAACTTACAGCCTAAAACGTAGAATACAATTTATTTTGGTAGATACAACGTAAATACAACAAAAAATACATGTCACCTTACAAACTAATAGTTATTTATGTATCTAGTGCGCGAAATTATACTTTGGTGCTTGAGAATAAAAGTTTTTGGTCGAGGCGGTAGCCGAGACACAAACTATTCGAAAGCTCCAAAGAAATTCCGTGCACGAGTAGCATACAACATTTTTTTCTACAGACGTAAAACAATGAAAAAATATATTAAAATCATATTGAAATACAAAAATTAGTAGAATTATTTTTCTTGACAACGTGCACAAAGTACTTTGTTGTCAAGATTAAATCAGTGCACGAAATACTTCGTGCCCGTTCTCATGATAAACAACTCCAATGTGACATTTCTTCGCATACTAATATTGATGTACAAATGTCATGATTTTTTGACGTTTGTAGGAAATAGTTATTTTTGTATTAAGTGTGCAAGGTGATTGTTTTTTTGTTGCGCGTGAGAATGTCAATTTTAACCGAGACCGTAAGGTCAAGGTAACAGATTAAATCGAAAGCGCAACAAAATACAATCACTTCGCACACGAAATACAAACAATATTTTTTCGCCAAATGTCAAAAAATAATAGATCAACAATAATTGTTGTTTTATTCAGTAAAATGTAGGAAAAAAGTTCAAAATATAATAAATTTGCATTCACCTGGGTATTGTAACCAGAAGTATGCGCAATTGTTGTTTGATAAATAAAGAACTGTCAACAATTAATTTTTATATTCAAAAATAAGTAGTTTTGTGTATAAATTCATATTTCTTTTTTGTTCAATACCTGTTTGTTTCTATCCTTGTAGCATTATTAAACTAAATTATTAGATTGGGTGTGCCAAAATATGTTTCATTTTTCTACTAGTGGAAAAATCACGAACCTTGCGTATCCATAACAATACAAAAATATCATGTTTTTTTGACAGTTGGCGAAAAATGTAATTTACGTGTCACATTACAAACTAAAGGGTAAAATGCATGTAATCTTACAAATTACGTAAGATACAAGACACTTCAACGCCTAACAAGTAAAATAAATCCATTGCACTAAATACAACGTGAAATAAATATGATTTTACGAACTAGTAGAGAAATATTGTTTGGTTGTCATCTTTCTCACATCCATCATCTTGTCTTGCGAGCGGCAAACTTGTATTGTGAAACCGACAAAATTCACGTTTCGAGATTTTGATGGTAATATCCGTTTTGAGCATCCCTGAATCCATTTTGACTATTTTCGGCTTGATGTCGATACGTATGTATGTGTGTATGTGCGTTCGTAACTCAAAACCCGTCGAGCGTATAATGTTGAAATTTTGTATTTAAGACTGGTTTGAGGTCTAGCTGTGCATCTCGCATTATGATTGCGATCGACTGAACCGAAAGTGCACTTTACTTGAAACTTTTTTTGGAATTTTTGCATAAATCCAGAATAATTAGCAGTAGAATACTGAAATTCAGTATTTGGAATTATTGTGGCATCTAAATGGTTATTTTAAATTTTTGTACCAATCGACTGAGCCGGAAGTGCACTTTATATAACAGAATTCTCGAATTTTTCGCATAAATTCCAAACAATCAGTCGTAGGATATTGAAATTTCGTATTTAGCACTTCTGTAACATCTAGTTGTACATCTCGCATTATGATTGCAATCGTCTGTACCGGAAGTGCACTTTACTCAAAACATTTTTTGAATTTTCCGCATGAATCCAAAACGATTGAACGTAGAATGTTGGAATTTAGTATTTGAAAGGATGGTACCGTCTAGATGCTCATATTCTATTTTCATTGAGATCGGCTGAACCGAAAGTGCACTTTACTTGACAGGCTGTAGAGTATTGAAATTTAGTATTGGAGTCTGCTGTAGCATCTGAATGATTGCCTAATATTCTCATAACAAGTGCACTCCATTTGAAATTTTTTTCTAATTTTGCGTATAAATTCAGAACTATTAGTCGTAGAAAGAAGTAAGTCACGTGATGACCACGTCAGATTTTTTAAATTGAAATCATTCTGTCAAATCGAGAGGATTACATTTGTCAACCTTACAACAGTTTAATGTCAAAGTTCACATCAACCCTCGCTGTTTCCGCAGGGTCACAGTCTAGGCTACACGTGCTGACTGCCATTACGCATATTGCACGCAAATAAACATAAGTGCGTGATACATCGTACATTCAGTATACGTATGTATTTGTTAGTGCAGCTGCACTGCTACCTATTTCTCTCATGTGTACTGGTCTCTCTCTTATGCATAATACGTGTATTTTTTTATTTCCGGTTAGGTTATATAAACCAGGAAATCAAATTTTCTCATTTCAATATAGAAATAATCTTATTTACTCTAAATATCTTGAGTAAATATGTATTCATGCAGGAAAATAGTTCAAAAAGTGTTAATATAAGCTAATAAAATATTTTATGTTGTTCGTCTATTCGTCGAGAGTTCTAAACAATTTATTTACCTTATTTATTTGGTTATTTATGCAGAAGTCATTTAGAATAAATGAATTTTGAATAAACTGTAAACTGGCTGCAAACTTGAACAAATTACAAAAGTTTTAGTTCACAATTTGTCACATTTGTTTCAGAAAGGAGTATTTTATGCACAGGCACAACTTTCGTATTCATTGGGCAGATGTTCAAATTCAAAAGGAAATTAGTATCAAAAGAAACCATGAAAGAATTATTCATGCTTTTGAAATGACAGCCATGAAATTTATAAATTTTAGCAACATTATTACGCTATAAAAAAAAAATTCAACTGGAGTGCACTTTCGGTTCAGCCGATCTCAATGAAAATATGATATGAACATCTAGATGGTACTGTTTTAAATACTGAATTCCAACATTCTACGTTCAATCGTTTTGGATTTATGCGGAAAATTCTAAAAATGTTTCGATTAAAGTGCACTTCCGGTTCAGACGATAGCAATCATAATGCGAGGTGCACAACTAGACCTTAACTACTTTTATGCTCTCCAAACTTCCACAATCACCCTGTATAAATTTAAAGTTGCAAAAGCTGGTCTTAGATGTATATTACAGCAGTACAGCCTTCCAAAAAGGAATATAAGATTATCATCAGTATATTTACTCAGTGAAATATTCCTGCTAAAATATTTGAAATTTATGCTGAATTTTTGCATGGCCAACTATAGGAGTTTACCTTGGCGAAGCTATCTTACCGGCAATCCACGTGTCGACTGTATGAACTAAGCTTCGACTTACGAGCTAAGAAATATTAGATACGGATGGCGGTAGACATGAATGAAATATGAATATATGAATGTAAATACATCTCAGAATTGAATATGTTTGTTAGTAGATCGGATATTTGTAAAACAAAGATTTTTGTTCATCTTACAAAAATTGTATACTGATTTTTAATATTTCTTATGGTTGTGAACTACCGCCCACAAAATGCAACGCGACTCACTTTCTAATCAACTTCAAGGTGACTACAATACACCAAGTATATGATCATGCAAGTATATTTGACCTTACAAATACATTTAAACCATCCTACAGTTAAGGCTATGAATAAGTGCGGTGTCTAATGCAACACTCAATTCGTGCATTTGTTGCTAGTTGACATTTCACGAAGTACAGATGACCAGCCTTCAATAAATTTAGTAAGATACTTTTTAGGCAATAGTCGAGGACAGCAATGATTATTTTCTGCTATTATAATCTTGAAGATTCAACAGACATGTTTTTATAAGGCCCATGCAACCAACATGCGCTGGCTATCTCAGCTTCACGCATATCGGCGGTATCCAGAAATTTAAATAGTAAAAATGGCTGCAATGTACAACGATAATAAGAATCAGTAATTGCATGTCATGTTAGCAACATTTTCCCATAGAAAAAATAACTTTGTCGTTGTGTGGCAGTAATTACTAATAACCATTACATGTCTGGTAAGTTTACTTAACGTGCCGTTATTTTTATAGACATTCTAGGTTGACTAGGAGATAAAGTAAATTACAAGTGTTGCTATTATTTATATAATCATAAAAACAAGGTTACCTGTCAGACTATGCACTTATTACATATCGTTTTGTTATTCATTTAATTTGTTTAGTCTGACGACTTTGCAAATTACGTCATTGTGGACTTTCAAATTTCAAATTTTTCCGCGGAAGAGAACAGACTGAGTAATGAGACGGCCGGAAAATTGTAATTATGCAGCTCCAGAAAAAACGCTGTAGAATTATGACCGTTTTTGCCTTTTTAGTGTCAAGGCAAACACAAATTTGTATAGAAGATTTATTTGCAATATTTGTGCTGCCTCCAATCATTCCAGAAATATATCAAGTCGCGCTATTTATATCATGACTTAAGTATGATTTATTTGATCAATAAATTGAGACAAGAGATAATTTAATTATCTTGTGAGTAATCAAAATGTCATTAGCTGTGATTTCTTCAACAGATTTAAAAATTATCTATCTTCAGACGTGCAAGTAATATATTAACACACATTTCGATTATTAATGAAATACTAAATGCGAGATGGCACACTCGTATCATTTGAGGCAACGCAAAACCACGTTTTTCCTTGTAGCATACTTATAAAAAAATCTATATCGAACCCTATGTGCTTTTGGATCTCCTACAAATACAATTACAGTGAAAACTCTTTATAACGATAAACTCCCTATAACGTACAATTTGGTTGGCTCACCCTAAAACACACACATTCATAAACTCTTTATAGCGTAGCAGCTGTTAGCTATCAAATCAAATACATATCGAAAATTATTGTGAATTTGGTTGTTTATTTTTTTTTTCACTCCATATAACGGTAACTCTCTATAACGATGAAACTGCTCGTTATAAAGAGTAGGAACTTCAAAGCATAATAAATGTATTAATAAGTATTATAAGATTATCATCATCTGTTTTTTCTTCTGATTGCACATTGCATCCATGCAAATTGAACCGAAACGTCAGCTACTTAACGGACCTCAAGGATGAGTTCGCCTTTCCCCGCTAATATTACTTGCGTCTTCCGCTGGACCTTGAATCTCGCGGCACTCTTAGCAACAACACATGTGATCTACCTCCCACTGCCCCTTTATCTACATCATCATATTACACACCCACATGTCCCGCCAATGTTTATCTATGACATGCACTCACGAATTCACCTCCGAAATCTTATTATGAACACTATCATTTGAAAATAAATCAAAATCAAATTATACTAAATAAAGCACTTGATAATAACAATACAACTAATATTTATTTCTTATTTGTATCACTCACAATTGTGTGTTCCCTTAAATATTGAATGAACGACGCGGTTCTCTATATAGGTACAGGATGGGGTCTTTTGTTTACCTGCGATGGCCTGGAACAGCTCTACAGCCTTTCGACAGGCTGCACATCATCTACGATGTCAAGAAACAGCCTCACCATTTTAATTCAAATAGAAAAAAAAAATATTGAGATACCTTGAGATTTATCTCTAGGCACAGTATTAAATGGACCCCTAGGCACTTGATTCAATGACTCCTCAGTTACTTTAACATTTGGATCCCTCGAAATAATATAAAATGGTTGGCACGATCTGTGAATGCCGCACTCAGATAAATGATAAATATACAGTATTAAATAGACTCCTAGGCACAGTATTGAATAGACTCCCTAGGCATCTGATTCAATGGCCCTTTTGGTATCTTATCATTTAGATTCCTTGACCCATTGTATAAAAGAGCTCCTAAGTGAAGTATCAAATATACTCCTAGGCTAAGTATTAAATAGACTCCTAGGCATCTGATTCAATGACTCCCCAGTTACTTAATCATTTGGATCCTTCGGAATAGTATAAAATGGACACCTAGGCATATTATTTGATAGGGCCTGTAGGTGCAGTATTAAATGGGGTCTGTTGGTACAATATTTAATAAGCCCCTAGGCACAGTATTCAATGAACTTGGGACAATATTTCTTGAGTCCCTAGGCACAGTATTGAATGGCATTCCTGGGCACCCTATTCAATGGGGTCCCTAGTCACAGTATTTGATGGAGTCCCTGAGCACAGTATTTTATGGGATTCCTAGGTACAATCTGTGAATACCACCCCAGTTACTACATCATTTGGAATCCCCTGGGTCTCTAGGCACAGTATTAAATTAACTTCTTAGGCACAGTATTTCTTGGGTCTCTAGGCACAATATTAAATGACGTTTTTAGGCACAATATTTAATGAGCCCCTAATCACAGTATTCTAAAAACTTCTAAGGCACAGTATTTTCTGGGTCTCTAGGCACAGTATTCAGTGAACTTCTTGGGCACAGTATTTCTTGGATCTCTAGGCACAGTATTTCTTGGGTCTCTAGGCACAGTAGTAAATGGCGTTTTTAGGCACAATATTTGATGAGCTTCTAGGCACAGTATTCAATGAACTTCTTAGGCACAGTATTTTGTGGGTCTCTAGGCACAGTATTCAGTGAACTTCTTAGGCACAGTATTTCTTGGATCTCTAGGCACAGTTTTAAGTGAACTAATTAACCACAGTATTTCTTGGGTTTCTATGCACAGTATTAAATGGCGTCCTTGGGCACAATATTCGATAAGATCGTAGGCACAGTATTCGATGAACTTCTTAGGCACAGTATTTCTTGGGTCTCTAGGCACAATATTAAATGACGTTTTTAGGCACAATATTTAATGAGCCCCTAGGCACAGTATTCAAAAAACTTCTAAGGCACAGTATTTTCTGGGTCTCTAGGCACAGTATTCAGTGAACTTCTTAGGCACAGTGTTTCTCGGATCTTTAGGCACAGTATTAAATGAACTTCTTAGTCACAATATTTCTTTGTTTTCTATGCACAGTATTAAATGGCGTTCTTGGGCACAATATCTAATGAGCCCCTAGGCATAGTATTCAATGAACTTCTTAGGCACAGTATTCCTTGAGTCTCTAGGCACAGTATTAGATCGCCATCTAATACTGTGCCTAGAGACCCAAGAAATATTTAATGAGCTAGGCACAGTATCCAAAGAACTTCTTAGACACAGTATTTCTTGGGTCTCTAGACAGTATTAAATGAACTTCTTAGGCACAGTATTTCTTGGGTTTGTAGGCACAGTATCAAATGGCGTTCTTAGGCACAATATTCAATGAGCCCCCAGGCACAGTATTCAATGAACTTCTCAGGCATAGTATTTCTTAGGTCTGTAGGCACAGTATTAAATGAACTTTTTAGGCACAGTATTTCTTGTGTCTCTAGGCACAGTATTAAATAGCGTTCCTGAGCACAGTATTTCATGGATCCCTAGGCACAGTACTTGATGAATTTCTTAGGCACAGTATTTCTTGTGTATCTAGGAACAATATTAAATTAACTTCTTTGGTGCAGTATTTCTTGAGTCTCTAGACACAGTATTTAATGGCGTTCCTGGGCACAGTATTTAATAGGGACCCCAGGCACAGTATCTGATGGAGTTCCTAAGCATAGTATTCAATGAGATGCCTAGGTACGATCAGTGAATACAGCACCTAGAAATGATAATGAGAATATGGAAACATAAATAAAAATTTAATCATCAGATTGAGACACCTTGGCACCTACTTTCAAGTACAGTATTAAATAGACTCCTAGGAATCTGATTTAATGGTCCTTCAGGCATTTCATCATTCAGATCCCTCGACAAATTATGATAGGGCTCCTAAGTAAAGTATAAAATAGATTCCTAGGCACAATATTAGATGGACTTCTACCCTTCTAGGCACTAATTTAAGAGCTCCTCAGACACTTGATTATTTAAATCCCTCGATACAGTATATAATAGAAACTCTAGGCAAAGTATTTAATGCGGCTTGTAGGGGCAGTATTTAATGAGGCTTGTAGATGCAGTATTTAATAGGGCCTCTGGGCACAGTATTTATTGGGCTTCTAGACACAGTATTCAATAAGCTTTTTTGGCACATTATTTCATGGGTCTTCAGGCACAGTATACAATGAACTCTTTAAGTACAGTATACAATGAACTCTTATTACATTATTAATTGGCGTTCTTGAGCAAAATATTTAATGGGGTCCCTAGACACGATCTATGAATACCATACCCAGAAATGATAGGAAGAGTATAGAAACATCAAAAAAAAACTGATCAGTGCCAGATTGAGACATCTTGGGATCTTTCCCTGGGTTCAATATCAAATAGACCCCTAGGCACCTGATTTAATAGACTTTTAGGCTCTTATCAATCAAATCCCTCGATACATTATATAATAAGGCTCCTAAGTAAAGTTTCAAATAGACTCCTAGGCACAGTACTAAATGGACTTACTGATTTAATGGCCCCTCAGACACCTGATTATTTCAATCTCCCGACACAGTATATTATAGGACCCCTAGGCATAGTATTTAATGGAGCCTCCTGTAGGTACAGTATTCAATTGAGCTTGTAGGCACAGTATTTAATAAGCTCCTAGGCACAGTATTCAATGAGCTCCTTAGACACAGTATTCAATGAGCTCCTTAGACACAGTATTTCATGGGTCTCTAGGCACAGTATTAAATTATCTAATGGGGTCCCTAGGCACACCCATTAATGATACGAAGGGTATGAAAAATAATACAAAATTGAACATCAGTGCCAGAATGAGACACTTGGAATTTACCACTAGATTCAATATCAAAAAGACTCCTAGGCACAATATTAAATAGTCCCTTAGGCACCTGATTTGATGGTCCTCTAGGCAACTCATCCTTGAGATTTTTCGAAACACATAAATAAAGTATTAGGCACTGATTTAATGGCTTCTTAAACACCTGATCATTGAATTGATTCGACATAGTATATAATAGGGCCCCTAGGCATGCCTGTAGGCACATTATTTAATGGGGTCCCAGGACACAGTGCCGGTAGGCATAATATTCAATGATCTAGGCACAGTATTTAATAGAACTCCTAAATAAAGTATATGATAGGACCCCTAAGCATAGTATTTCATGAGTCTCCAGGCCCAGTATTTAATGGAGCCTCTAGGTGCAGTATTTAATGGGCTCCTAGGCACAGTATTCAATGAGCTAGGCACAGTATTCAATGAGCTAGGCACAGTATCCAATAAGCTCCTTGGGCACAGTATTTCATGGTTCCCCAGGCACAATATTAAATGGCGTTTCTGGGCACAGTATTGAAGGCACGATCTATGAATGCCATAACCAATAATGGTGAGGAAGGTATAAGAAATAGGGCTACCAAGTAAAGTATCAAATTGACTTCTAGGTACAGTATTAAATGGACTTCTAGGCACTGTTATAATGGTTCCTCAGACACCTGACCATTTGAATCCTTCGTCACAGTTTTTACAGGATCCGTAGGCATGCTTTTAGGCACAGTATTCAATGGGGCCTCTGGGCACTGTATCTAATGGGCCCCTAGGCACATTATTCAATAAGCTAGGCACAGTATCCAATGAGCTAGGCACAGTATTTAAGGAGCTTCTTGGGCACAGTATTTCATGGGTTTTTAGGCACAGTATTATGACATTTCTGGACATAATATTTATTGGGCCCCTAGGCACAATATTAAATGATTAAACATCGAAAATATGTTGGTTGTCATTTAAACTATCAATATAAATCACCGAGGAACTAAATTAAAGTTACGAAGCTTGCGGGGGCCGTGAAAAAAATTAATACTCCCTGAATATTGAAATGTTTGAATGGCGTGTGTCAATATTAATTTCCTCATCAGTTACAGTTGGCCTGCAAGGAATTTGATGAGAGTATTTCCCCAAATCTGTCTTCCGAGAAATAGTAATTACCAAAGAACAACACGAAACCAAATCCGGGATCTAGTTTAGCACAATCCCGAAGGCACTGTTTTCAGAAGTTGAAAAGTTTAAATAACTCACGAGCAGCAACCGTGAAACAAGCGTTTAGAATTTCATATGTGTGAGTCCAATAGATTATATCTTACCAAGAAAGCGAAGAATTATGGCTTTCTACATGAATGCCATTCGCACATTCGGTTGGAATTCATTTTTCAGTGAATATATCTTTGAAGAAGTAATATTACTAATAATGTTATTATAAACTAATTAATTTTCATAATATTGGCAGTTTGAATTTGAAATCCTACTGTTCCAAATAATTGTGGCTATAATCGTTTAGCTCAATTGGCATTGGTTTGTGGTCAATGCCACGATGTACCAAGTTCAAGGATACTATATGAGTGCCTTATTTAATCACCCAAAGTCTTTGTTCTTTTTGTTCTTCAATCCAAACATTCATTCGTGCTTGTACAATATTAGGATGTCGGTACAAATTGGTGTACATAACAACGCTTCTAAATTTATCTTTATCACATTTGCACCGTTATATTGTCTGAGCACGAAATTCATATTGCCATAAATTTATTTTCGGCAATGTTCTAGATAACTTTATAGTTTTATAACCGACTGGAGTCTAGACCAGGTCTAGACTTAATAAAAACATCTGCATACGTATAGAGCCCTGCGCTCTTCGATCGACGTCTGTTTTATGCAACGACGCCGCGACGTCATAGATGACGTCAGCGCATTGTGTGTAAGAAACAATTTCTGCTCTTGACTTACTTTTTTTTATCAAAATATTAATTAATTTGTTTGAAGATTTAAGCTGATTAACAGTGCTGTGTAATCAATTAGAATGCTCGTAGTACAATTACCGTGAAACATTTTCTTGCAGCAAATATACTCCAAGCAAATATTGAAATTTAACATACATAAATATTTGCTATTAATAGCATCGTTTCAAAACGAAATTTCAATTCAATTGTATTCTATTCTTCCATAAAACGAAAAATATTCGACTAGATTCAAAATTATAATTTACATTAAATTTTAGCGACTTAACACCCATTTATTTTGCAATAATCAAAATTTAGGAGTCAGTCACCTTGGATTAAGTCAGTCAATAGAGTACACCGTCTGCATAGAGATGAACCGTTCACTTTTTATTTAGAGTTTGTTCATTAAAAATACTCTCGTCATCATTGTGAGTCATTTGACTTAAATTTTTTATGCAACCAGCTTTAAAACTGTTTCTTATTAATTGTAAATTATTTTTTTTGTTTTCCAATATGTTTTTGATGGATGATCGTATTTATACACCCCCGTCCTTTTGTCTGTACGTATGAGACACGGTACACATTGTAATTTTTTTCTATCAATTACCTAACTATCAGTTCAGTATCCTATTGATTTTCATCATGATTTGTATTCTAGTTTGATTTTTATAAACAATTTTCTACGAAAACTTCTTTTTGCCGCAATCGGCAACGGATTTTTATTTTTGATGGTAGAAGTAATTATAAATCTAGAAATTTAACGAACAATCAATTTAGACGTAACTTTACAGTTGAAAGAAATCTTCTTCAATAGAATAATTTCTCTTTAATATTTATTATGACTCAAATTTGTCTTTGGAAAATGGCATACATGTCCATCCTATAATCGTATGAGGACACATTACAGGTCAAAATTGTTGACCAATCTCGGTGCTTCCTTTTTTACCGACTGTATAACTATCAAAATAAGATCCTAATAATTTTCTCAATGATTTATCCAATAGTTCAAATTTTATATTCAATTATGTCTCCGTCCTTTGATCGGTACGTATGGGGCACGCTATAGATCGCAATTCGTGTTCAATTTAAATTATTCTATTTCCTATCGATTGGTTGACTATCAAAACAAAACTTTATTGGCTTTCATGATTATTTGTCCAATGGTTCAGTTTTTATAAGCAATTGATTATTTGTCTCGTCCATTGATCTGCAATTTTGGATCAATTCTGGTGTCAATCAGTCAAATATTATATTATAATTGATTTTTATAATGATTTGTCAAAAAGTTTGAATTTGATACTCAATTATATTCTGTTCGTTGATCTGTACGTATGGGACAAGCTACAGGTCGCAATTTTTGATCAATCCTGTTTATTTATATTCTTGTCGATGGATCAATTATTAGATTAAGACCCTATTGATTTTTGTGTCGATTTGCTGGATAATCAAGTTTTTATGTACAATTGATTATTATTTATCCAAAAATTTCATTGATCTGTACGTATGGGACATCCTGACGGTCGCAATTCTAGATCAATCATGATTATGAGTATTTTGTATCAATCAGTCAACTATTATATTAGAACCTTATTGATTTTTATAATGATTTGTCTAATAGTTCAAATTTTATAATCAATTGTTTTTTCGCCAGTTGATCTGTACGTATGGGACAAGCTAAAGGTCGCAATTCTTGACCAATTCTGTTTCTTCCTTTTCTTGTCGGTTGGTTGACTATCATAATGAGACCCTATTCTCTGGTTATAAGTGTTTCGTATCGACCAACAACTGTTACATTAGAACCCTATTGATTTTTAAAATGATTTGTTTTAAAGTTGAAATTATATACTCAATTGTGTTGATCTATACGTATGGGACAAGCTACAGGTCGCAACTTTTGACCAATCCTGTTTATTCCTTTTCTTGTCGATAGATCAACTATCACAACAAAACCCTATTGATTTTTATGTCGATTTGCTGGATAGTCAAGTTTTTATGTATTATTTGATTATTATTTATCCAAAAAATTATATTGATCTATACGTATGGGACATCGTGACAATCGCAATTCTGGATCAATTTTGTTACGAGTGTTTTATATCGATCAGTCATTTATTATATTAGAACCCTATTGATTTTAACAGTGATTTGTCCAATAGATCAAGCTTTATACTCAATTGTGCTTCCGTCCGTTGATCTGTACGTATGGGACAAGCTACAGGTCACAATTCTTGACCAATTATATTTACTCTTTCTATTGCCGATTGGTTAGCTACCAGAATAAAACCTTATTGATTTTTATGTCGATTTGCTTGATAGTTACGTTTTTATGAACTATTAATTATTTGTCTGTAAAATAACATGTTCGGTCCATTGATCTGGTACGTATGGGACATCCTAACGATCGCAATTTTGAATCAATTCTGGTTACGAGTGGTTTGTATCGATCAGTCAACTATTATATTACAACCTCATTGATTTTTATAATGATTTGCTCAAAAGTTCAAATTTTATACTTTATTGAGTGTCCGTTCGTTGATCTGTACGTATGGGACACACTACAATTCGCAATTTTTGATCAATTCTGTTTATTTATTTTCTCGTCGATTGGTCAACTATCAGATTAAAACCCTATTGATTTTCATGTTGATTTGCTGACTAGTCAAGTTTTTATGAACTACTGATTATTTGCCTGAAAAATAACATGTCTCCGCCCATTGATCTGTAGGTATAGGACATCCTGAAGATCGCAATTTTGGATCAATTATGGTTATGAGTATTTTGTTTGGTCAGTCACGTATTATATTAGAACTCTATCGATTTTTGTAATGATTCGTTTGAAAGTTCAAACTTTATACTTAATTAAGTCTCCGTTCCTTGATTTGTACGTATGAGACACACTACAGGTCGCAATTCTTGACCAATTCTGTTTATTCCTTTTCTTGTCGATTGGTTGACTATCATAATAACAACCTATTATTTTCTTGTCGATTCGCTGGATAGTCAAGTTTTCATGAACTATTGATTATTTGTCTGAAAAATAACATATCTTGTCCGTTGATCTGTAAGTATGGGACACCGTACAGATCGCAATTCTGGATCAATTTTGTTACGAGTATTTTGTATCGATCAATCAACTATTATACTACAACAAATTTTATACTCAATTGTGTGTCCGTTCGTTGATCTGTACGTTTGGGACACGCTACAGGTCGCATTTTTTGACCAACCCTATTTATTCCTTTTCTTGTCTATTGGTTAACTATCAAAATAAAACCCTTTTGATTTCTATATCGATTTGCTGGATAGTCGAGTTTTTATGAATTATAGATTATTTGTGCAAAAAATAGCATGTCTCCGCTCATTGATCTATACGTATGGGACATCCTAACGATCGCAATTCTGGATCAATTATGGTTGCTAGTGTCTTGTATCGATCAGTCAACTATTATATTACAACCCTATTGATTTTCATAATGATTTGTCTGCTTGTTCAAATTTTATACTCAATTATGTCTCCGTTCATTGATCTATACATATGGGACACGCTAGAGGTTGCAATTTTTGTCAAATCCTGTTTATTCATTTTCTTGTCGACTGATCAGCTATCAAAATAAAACTCTATTGATTTTTATATCGATTTGCTGGATAGTCAAGTTTTTATGTACTATTGATTATTTGTCTGAAAAATAACATGTCTCCGCCCATTGATCTGTACGTATGGGACATCCTGACGATCGCAATTTTCTATCAATTTTGTTATGAGTGTTTTATATCAATCAGTCAACTATTAGTATTAGTAGAACCTTATTGATTTTAACAATGATTTGTCCAATAGTTCAAGTTTTATACTCAATTCTGCTTCCGTCCGTTGATCTGTACGTATGGGACAAGCGACAGTTCACAATTTTCAACCAATCCTGTTTAATACTTTTCTTGTCGATTGGTTGACTATCAGAAAAAAATCCTATTGATTTTTATGTCGATTGGTTTGATATTTCAGTTTTTATAGACTATTGATTATTTGTCTGGAAAATAACATGTCTCGTCCATTGATCTGTACGTATGGGACATCCTGAAGATCGCAATTTCTGATCAATTCTGATTACGAGTGTTTTGTATCGATCAGTAACTATTTTATTAGAACCTTATTGATTTTTATGATGATTTGTCCAGTAGCTCAAATTTTTTACTCCTCTGTATCTCCCTCCGTTGATCTGTACGTATGGGACACGCCACAGGTCTTAAGTTTTGAACAATTCTGTTTATTCATTTTCTTTTCGATTGATTGACTATCAGAATGAAATCCAATTGATTTTTATGTCATTTTGCTGGATAGTTGAGTTTTTATGGACTATTGATTATTTGCCCATTGATCTGTACGTATGGGGCATCTTAAAAATCGCAATTATGGATAAATCTGGCTACGAGTGCTTTGTGTCGATCAGTCAACTATTATTTAAGAAACCTATTGATTTTTATAGTAATCTGTCTAATATTTCGAATTTTATATTCAATTGTGTACGTATGGGACAAGCTACAGATCGCAACTTTTGACCAATCCTGATTATTCCTTTTCTTGTCGATTGGTTGAGTATCAGAATAAAATCCTATTGATTTTTATGTCGATTTGCTGGATAGTCAAGTTTTTATGAACTATTGATTATTTGTCTGAAGAATAACATGTCTCCGCCCATTGATCTGTACGTATGGGACATCCTAAAAATCGCAATTCTGGATCAATTTTGTTAGGACTGTTTTGTTTCGATCAGTCAACTATTATATTACAACCGTATTGATTATTATAATGATTTGTTGAAAAGTTCAAATTTTATAATCAATTGTGTCTTCGTTCGTTGATCTGTGCGTATGGGACATCTATACATGGTGATTTTGAACTTATTTTGGTTATTTTATATCTTGTCGATTAGTTAGCTATCAAAATAAAACCCTATTGATTTTCATAATGATTTGTCAAAAAGTTTTAATTTTATACACTGTTATGCCTCCGATCGTTGATCTGTACGTATGGGACGCGCTATAGATGGCAGTTCGTGACCAACTTTGGTTATTCTTCTTACCATTGATTGTTCAATTAATTTTAATGATAAATTTCTGAATTATCAAATTTTTATGAATTGTTGAGTGTCTTTGAAAAATATTATGTGCCTTCGTCCATTGATCTGTTCGTATGGGACACCCTACAGGTCGCAATTCATGATCAATATTTGTTACCCTTTTTCTTCTATCAATAAGTCAACTATTATATCACAACCTTATGGATTATTAAAATGATTCGTCGCATATTTTCAATTTTATACACAATTATGTTTTCGATCGTTGATCTGTACGTATGGGACACGCTACAAAAAGCAATTCTTGATCAATTTTGGTTATTCCTTTTTCTATCAATTGGTTAACTATCGAATTGAAACCCTAGTAAACTTCATGATAGCTAACCCTTATGATTATTGATGTTCAAAAAAAATAACATGTCCCTGTCCATTGATCTGTACGTATGGGTCACCTACAGGTCTCAATTTTGGATCAATTTTTACCACTCTTTTTTTCATAGATCAGTGAACTATTTTGTATTGATTTTTATAGTAATTTGTTAAATAGTTCAAAATTTATCCTCAATTATATCTTCGTCCATTGATCTGTACGTATGGGACATGCTACAAACGGCAATACTTGAACAATTTTGTTTATTTCTTTTCTCATTGATTGGGTTACTGTCCGAATACATTCCTATTGATTTTCATGATGGTTTGTTTGAATAATTAAATGTTCATGAACTGTTGATTGTCTTTTAAAAATAACATGGTTCTCCGTCCATTGATCTTTATGTATGGGACGCTCTATAGGTTGCAATTCCAGATCAATTTTTTTTTTTATCGATCGATCAATTGATTTCAATAATGATTTGTCGAATAGTCCAAATTCTTTACTAAATTATGCCTTCGTTCGTTTGGTTTGTTGATCTGTACGTATGGGACACGCTCCAAATGGCAATTCTTGACTAATTTTGTTTATTCTTTTTTTTATCGATTGGTCAGCTATCAGAATACATCTCTATCGGGTTTCATGATGATTTGTAGAACAATTAATTTTTTATGCAAAATTGAATATTTGTCTTTGAAAAATAACATGTGTCTGTACGTATGAGACATCCTACAAATAGCAATTTATGACCAATTTTGGTTCTCTCTTTTTTTCTCTATTGTACAACTATCAAAGTGAAATCCTTTTGATTTTCATAATGATTTGTCTGACAGTTTAATAAAAAATGGAGCTGACATAACGAAATTCTAAAAATTTGCAGTAGTCACGTGAAAATCTTTTTGAAAAAATGTTAGTTGCGTTTTGCTTCCAATTGGAACAAATATAATAAGCTAATAATTGAATATTACAATTCTAGGCAGTATTGCACTGTAGGATTCCTGATCATTCTTTTGGTGCGTGCTCACAGCATGCTCTAATGTCGTGTGAAAATGGTCTGGGGTCACGTTTCGCACATAATATGTAATGTCACCAAGGTGCAAGCAGGAAGTACTTCAAACTGCCGTATATAATCTTTTACATAACATACGCATACGTTGTTGCTACTAAATTATTTTAGGAATGATGGGCGGGAATTAAAACACCCATTTGAGACAAAAAAAGTTGGTAATCTTTGAACTAAAGAGCCGACAAAAATGGCGCCTTTTATTCTCTTGCATATCGTGCATTATATTATCATTTTATTGCAAATTGATGTTTGTAGAATTGATAGAACAGTTGAGTGAATAAATTTTGTTGATTCAGTTGTGCAGGATTTTTTTTGTGATTTAAATGAAAATTTTTTTGAATCATAGTACAACCAGTTCAGTGGGAATACAGTCTTCATTCTCCAGCGTAACCGTATGTGGGTTGTAACGTCAACTTCAACGTGAACATAAGATAATGAAGGAGCTAAGATAGCGCACGGTTTCCGTCTCACGAACGTTGACTTTTACGGCCGCGTACCTTAATGAAAAATACGATCTCACATCGAGATGTTACTTTACGTTCCTACGATGACGTTCTGACGCTTTTCCTTTGTTTCGACGACACGTGTTTCTTTGTTCTTTGTACGAACAAAGGAAAGAATAGACACAAATTCTTACCCAGATTTAGAATTAGGCATCTAATTTTCCATTTGTCCTCATTTTGGCTATTTCATGTCGTGAGAGTTTTTTATTTTAACGTACCACAAATACGAGATATTAAATAATAATAGTTGTCATTTTGCTGTCAGTGAGAAGCAAAGGGTCATATAAATAAATCCACTTCAACAGAAACTCACCATGAATATATTACCCGAATTCGAAATGAATTCTGCACATTAGCATTTGGAGTATACGTGCAAAACGGCCTTTACGAGTTACGCAAAAGTTTCGCGGTTCCTGCAGACGGAGAGGGGGGAGTCCAAAGTCGATGACCGCTGGTCACAAGGAAGATCGCTGGACGCCAAATTGGAATTCGAAGCACTGAAACTGCCGTAAAGAAAATAACATAAATAATAAAGAAAGATTTAGATTCACAAAGCGTTTCATTCACGTCCTCAACCCTTGAGCTGCGCCATTAATTTTTTATACCGGGTGATCGGTTTTAAACGGCTTCACTCTGCGGAAGTAAAAACCGAGAGGGCGGCCACCTGTTGCATTGATGCATGCATCACCACCCAAACTTATGCACTCGAAATCACTTCCTTAAAGAGACCCTATAAGTCCTCCGGACTCCTGCACTTCCTCCCAACTTCACTTTTTATTAAAATTACTTATATACATTTCAGTAGCAGAGCTGCCATCCTCAAAATACAATAGCTACAAACATGATACAAAATACCAAAATAATATCCAATCAAATCATAGGCTTTGAGGTGGGTGAAACCAAGAACTATAAAGTAAGTTTAAGTGAAAACTGCAATAAAGATTATTTAAAGAAGACATACGTAATGCAAAACCAAAACAAAATCAAGTTAAAATACAGAGTATGAGGTAGGCGGAGCTAAGAACTACAGTGTAATAATAAAGTAAAACCACAGGGAGGACCAATCAATGCAATTTAATAAAGGTTTATCTAGAGAAGACAGATCGAAATTCAATTGATAATTTTTGTGTTTTTTGATAATTATAGCTTCTGACATGTTCAATTGACTGTAATAATTACAGTTTTTCTCCAAATTTGTGTCCTGTTTCATGGTGGTGGTGAGCTAGAGCGGATTTCAATATATTTTTGCATATCTTAGCTTACCACCACCATGAAACAGCACACAAATTTCATGCGGTCTTACACTTATTACACTATAGTTCTTAGCTCCGCCCACTTCAAACTCTGTATTTTGACTTGATTTTCTTTCGGTTTAGCATAACATATGTCTCCTTTAGATAATATTTATTGCATTCTCTGATTAGATTCATCTATTGTTTCCACTTGAATTTCTTACATTTGGCTCACTAGGAGTTTCCAATTTTGAAATTGACTTATGTTCATTTCAGTAGCAAAGCTACCATCTTCAAAGTACAATAAATCAGAGCAGAAAACAAATCTTATAATTACAAACATGATACAAAATACCAAATTAATATCCAATCAAATCATAGGGTCTGAAGTGGGCGGGGCCAAGAACACCAAAGTGAGTTTGAGTGAAAACAATAAGTGAACCTAATCAAAAAATGCAATAAAGATTTTCTAAAGGAGACACGTTATGCAAAACCAAAAGGAAATCAAGTCAAAATACAGAGATTGAGGTGGGTGGAGCTAAGAACTACAGAGTCATAATACAGTAAAACCACAGGGAGAACTACTCAATGCAATTTAATAATTTAAAGGGTTATCTAAAGGAGACAAATTCAATAAATAATTATTGTGGATGAAACAATAAGATACTTTGAAGAAAATAATTTGAAATTGCTGAAAAACTGTAACTATTATAGTCAGTTGAACATGTAAGAAGCTATATTCATGAAAAAACTCAAAAGTTATTAAATTTAGAACTGTCGTCTCTAGATAAACTTTTATTGAATCGCATTGATTAGTTCTTCCTGTGGTTTTACTTTATTATTACACTGTAGCTCTTAGCCCCGCACATCTCAAATTCTGTATTTTGATTCGATTTTCTTTCGGTTTTGCATTACATATGTCTCCTTTAGATAATCTTTATTGCATACTTTGATTAAGTTCAGCTATAGTCTCCACTTAAACTTACTTTGTAGTTCTTGGCTCCGCCTACCTCAAATCGTATGATCCGATTGGATACTGTTTTGGTATTTTGTATCATGTTTGTAGTTTTTTTACTCTGAAGATTACTGAAATGTACAAGAAATTTTTTAATAAAAAGTGGAGAAAAGGTTTTATTGTCTTATTGAATTCAAAATATTGGAGACAAGATTTCGTTTCCGTTTATCTTCATACATTTATAGAGTACGGAATTCAAAATCTTAATAAGTGCTATAAACTTATCGGTTCCTTTGATATAAACCATTAATTCCTAACGGAACCATTTTCTCCAAAAATTTGAAACTGTGAGTATTGATTGAGAAAGGATGTGAAATTAAAATACTGAAGTGAGGATAACATTATTTTTTTTTTCCATACAATTATAGAGCACAAAACTCGAAATCCCAATATTTATAATAATCCTATCGGTTGCCTTGATATAAATTATTAATTCCTGATTAAACCAGCGATTCAAAAAATTTGAAACTATGAGTATTGACTGAGGAAGGATGTCGAATTAAATCATTCCAGTTCTTCACACAATTATAGTGTTCAAATTGAAAATTACAATGCTTTTAATCATAGCTGTTTTCTGTTAACAAATAATTAATTTTTATTAAACCAACGATCCAAAAAAAAATTATTGTGGCTATTGACTGAGGTAGAATGTAGAATTAGAATACTGAAGCATGAACAATGGAATGACGGAAACCGACAGATTTTCGAACGACACCGATTCTCCAGCTCCACTCAAAACAAACTAATAATTTATGACTAAATCAGAAGCTGCAGAAATTCCAAATTTTGTACATGTACTCAAAATAGATGTAAAAATATGTAAAATCAATATTAGTTACATAAAATTATTGGTGCACGAGCTGTAGGCTTGCAAATTGGACAAAGCAAACTAATATTTTCTGGGTAAATTAGTGGCTCCAGAAATTTGTAATTATTTGTACGTACTTGGAATGAATGTAGATGTAAGCAGAACAGATATTAGACACCAATAGTTATTGCAGCACGAGCTATGGACTTGAGAAATGAAAATTTCAATAGTTGCCCCTGGACCGCTCAGGACAAAATAATATTTTCCGAGTAAATCGGGGGCTCCAAAAATAGTAAATTTCATGTATATACTCAATATGGATGTAAGTATATGTAGAATGAATATTAGTTACTTATCGTTATTGGTGCACGAGCTGTAGGCTTGCAAATCGGACAAAACAAACTAATATTTTATGGGTAAACCGGTGGTTCCAGAAATTTCTAATCATAAACACGTAATTAAAATAAATGTAGGTATAATCGCAAGAAATATTAGCCATGAATTGTTATTGGTGTACGAGCTACAGCCTTGAGACTTGAAAAGTCCAATAAACAGCCCAAAACCAACTAATAATTTATGGGTTATTCAGAAATTTCAAATTTCGGACACGTATTCAAAATATATTTTAAATAAATATCAGGTATTGGTGAACGAGCTATTGACTTGTAAAATGGGAAGAACAAACTAATATTCGTCTATTGCAGCGTCATGATTCTTTGCATGAACAATGAAATGACGAAAACCGACAGATTTTCGAACGATCCGACTTGAAAATGTTCCTTGTATTGGCAAAATGCGTAGGAACTTCGCTTCTTTTTGGGGTGCCGTGACCCCTACACCGATTCTTCAAACAATTTTTGACTAAACCATCAATTAAAAAAATGTATACTGTGTTTACTGACTGAGGGGGGTTGAAGAATAGACAATAATTGTCAAAATATGACATTTATGGTTCACCTTGCATTATAAGTTACTGGAATGAAACTTGGTACGTGAAGTGGGCCAGAATTACTTGAAAAGATGTTACTTCCAAGCTCTCGCCTGCGTTCCCGTCCGCGCTCCCGCCTGCACTCCCGACTGCGCTCCCGACTGCGTTCCCGACTGCTGCCAGTACTCAGTCCGATAAAAATCAATTTACAGTGTAAGATCGGGAAACAAATTACATTTTGCCTAATTGGCACCAGTTGCCGGACACGGTTGGGGATAGTTTGCCTCCCAGGATTAGATCTTAAATTTTTGCATGTATTTCGAATGGGAGCAGAATGAATTCTTTTGGAATTCTCAAAAAAAAAAGCGCTATTAAATTCACTTTGGCTGTCTGGCTGGCTGGCTGGCGTGACGCTGAATTCTCAGCAACTATACTATTTACAGACTTGAAACTGGTACTAAATAAAAGCTGCTGTTTCGTAGGTTTGCACAAATTGCTTTAATTCAAGCTCAGTGATTGTGTAAGATTAAATTATTCAATTACTTGTTTCAAGTGAAACAATGCCCATAGATATATATGACATTAGGGATATGGCAACTAAAATTTATTCAAGTAGATAAAAATTTAGTTACAACTTTAGCCGTGGGTGTCACTATTATTATGTACAGTTGTCAAATCTGTCCGGGATTCATTCAATGACTTGTTTGACGCGAATTTGAAGATTATTAGAATGAATTATTATTATTGGATGAAAATTTGTTTACTTTTGGTGTATTTTTTTTATATAGCTTTGATAAAGATCAAATTATTATTTTAAGGTACAGCACTTGACCTCCCGTCAGTCAATAACTAAACAATGAAGATTAAAAGGTATTTTAGAGTTTGTACATGCATAAATTATGTACCTATCAAATAGTCAACTTGAAACTAGTACTAAATGGAAGCTGCTGCTTCGTAAGTTTGCCCAAACTGCTTGATTTCAAGCTTAGTAATTGTGGGAGATGATAATTTGCGAAGTCTCTAAAGTAACAAGCATTATTCGTGAGCTGTGAAAAATGCGCTTTCATCATCTAGATGATTCCTCCATTTTTTATTTAAATAATAGGTTACATAAGGCATAATGTATGTCTGATATTATATAATCAATAGTTTAATTCATTATTTCGATTATTTCTCTGCTGGTTTATTATTTTAATTGTGCAGTGCCGTTTAGTGTAGTCTTCATGGAAATCAAAACTTGCAGTGATAAAATGAGACTAGGAAAAACTTTTGGTTCATGGTGAGGCAAAAGTGGTCCTAAAAATGACCTCCAGGTAAATAAATAATCTTTAATTTCGTGAATACATTATTATGTTAAATGAATCAAAATAATTAATACATGGCTGTAATTCATGAACAAATAATGTTAAACATTTTAAAATTATGTTGGTAATAGATCCATTAAAAATTTTCTTCTTGGAAATAATTGTTTCGTGCTGATAAAATAGTTTTACAAACGCATCTGACTTCACAAGTGTAAAGCTTATCCAAGTTTCATACAATGCGCATATGTTAGCATCTGAGTCCGGGTTCAACAACATTTCGAAAAAAACAAATTTTTTCAAATGTTACATATTTCATTTCGATGAAGGACACTTACATTTCAGACCGTAGAACTCTTACTATACTTCCAGGGACATTCAATGATTACGTTTATCGATTTATTCAAAACTAGTCCATCGGAATTTTTTGTTATGTTAAATTTTTTATTAAGATGTCTAGCGAATAATGAATCATCTTTTTATTTCGATATTTTTGAAGGATTATAACATTAAAAACTTTTCCTGAGCTCATTAATATAAATTTTAACTTCTGTTTTTTGTAAGTTGGTAACAGTGAATTGTGAGGATTTCTTTCGTTTCGGTCGTTATATAAGTTCAACACACTGAACGAACTTTTAAAAATTTACGACCCTCCTGTCAAATAAGATAAGTTTTTGGTTTAAAGAAAAAAATGTGTAATAAAACCACGTTCGGGACGAAAATTGATGGTTTAATGGCTGTAGCGAGATTTTTAAATTGAGTTCTGAGCGGTTGAAAAGCTCGTGTTGAAATACGCTTCTGAACTTGTTTTAAACTACAGTGATATTCAAAATGTTTTTCATAATACACAAAATTATGTTTAACAAATGGTTTCGTGTATTAATTGTTGCAACATGGCTATTTAAATTCGGCTGTGAAATTTGTCAGTTTTACGGTAATTAACTCTCATCCTCCACACTAATTGAACATCAAGTAAACCCATTGTGAACACGAACAAGCTACAATTACCCTATACATTCAATTTCTCACGCAAGATCACTAAATCGCCATTTTACTATTAGTTACTGTCACTTGCATGCAACATCAAAAGCTAATCATTGATCAATATTTTAATCCGCACGTTTCACCCTTTCTAAACACCCTCCACAAACTCGAATAATAATTTTAATTTGTCCGCCAAAAATCAAATTACAGAGCAGGGTTTGAAAATAATTATAATTTAAAATCTCATGTAGATATTGAAATAACTAAACCAGAACAACTTGAAATGCATCTTTTTTGTCTATATAAAATATTTACTAGATAAAAAAAGATGTGCTCCCTTCTGCGCTCCCGTTTGCGCTCCCGTTTGCGCTCCCGTCTGCGCTCCCGTCGGCGCTCCCGCTTGCGCTCCCATCTGCGCTCCCGCCTGCGCTCTCACCTGCTGTCAGTACTCAGTCCGAAAAGCGTTACTTATACATAAATCTAAACAGTGAAACAAACTTATAATGATAAAAAAACTTGAAAGTAACTCTTGTATCTTTCGATGTGTCACACCTCCTTAATATGCTGACCACAGCAATGACGTTTCGCCTGAAATTTAATTGGAATGGTCATATGAGAAGTAGCAATGTCTAGAAGTTAACAGGCAAGCAGTTATGTCCGTCTTCTGTTGTGTATCTTAATTCGCTGTACGGTGCAACGACACGCATTGTCAAAATTAAATTGCAGACAATCGACAATTGTTGGCATTGTCATCGAAGAATCCTTGATTTCGTGATAGTAATGGATTATTAAGAGACTGGAGAGGTATTTTATCAGGAGATTATTAAAAAGTTGGATTCCGGTAATATTGTACACGTGATCTTCGGACACATTCCAGAATTTTAATTTACTTGTTCCTGATGAGCCATCTGATGGTTTCCGGTATTTCTTGCTGGCAAAATACTCTGTCGCTCCCTCAATATAATATCAATGTAGAATTAATTGATCGCGTGTTTTTCAGTGAATTAAATTATTTAATTAATACAAACACTTTCTAGTGGGGTGCGAATTTAATAAAAAACACATAATAAATTTAAAATACATGAAAAATTAATTTCTAAAATATTAATATCGGGACTGGAACATTTAAGATGTTTAGTTGTGCTTGGCTGTGTGTAACTTACTGCATAAATATTAAATATATTATTTGAAATTATTTATATCACTGAGTTTGTATAATGAATTAGATTTCATGTTTGGAAAATCAATTTGAGCTACATTTCTCGTTTCTTTTATTCTACAGACAAAAAATTATCAAATAAAAATTGTAGCACATAATATTTTGCACATTTTTTGTCGTTATCGCAAATTTGTAAAGTCCATATTTCGGGCGTTAGAGGGCCCAAAAGTTACCAAAAATCATTTTTGAACGTTGCCCCTAAAAGTCGTTTGCGTAAAAATGACATCTACAGATTTTTGGTAGCTCCCGTGCCCTCTTACGCCCATAATATGATCTACACGTCTTTGCCACGATAACAAAAAATGTGTATAATATTGTTCTCTACAATTTTCATCTGAAAAGTTTTTGTCTGTGGGCAACAAAAAACGGAGAAATTTGATTTCATGAGCTTAAACATCAAATTGTGATGGAAAGGTTAGTTTTAATAGTTTTCTCGTTTTTCATCACTCGTAGACGAAAAGTTTTTAGATAAAATAAGTAGAGGGTATCATTTTACACATTTTTTTTACTGTCACAAATCAGTTTGGTCCATATTTCAGGATCCAGAAACGCAAAAGTTACCAGAAATTGTTTTTCACTGTCACCACTCCTCAAAGTAGCATTTTTGGATTCATGTGAATGTGAATGTTGTAAATTTGATGTAGAACAGATTTTGGAAGATTTTTTTTGAGCTCTATGATATTCGCATTTATTTGTTTTCCAAAGAATACCTTCCACAAGGCGACAACGGCGGCAGAATGGTTTTTGGTACTTTCACGCCCTCTGACGCCCAAAATATGAACTGTATGTATTTGTCACAATGACAAAAATTGGGTACAATTTTGTCCTTTACATTTTTTATTTGTAAAGTTTCTGTCTGTGGGTAAAAAGAAACGGGAAAAATTGATTTCATGAGCTTAGACATCAAATTGAGATGGAAAGATGGTTTTTAATAATTTTCTCGTTTCCTATATCTTGCAGACGGAAAATTTTCGGACAAAATGAGTAGAGGATACTATTTTATACATTTTTTGTCCTTGTCACGAATCAGTTGGGTCCATATTTCAGGCGCCCAAGGGCGCAACGACCACCAGAAATCGTCCTTCGCTGTTACTTCCCTTGAAATTATTTTTTTTGGACACATGTGAATATGAATTGAACAGAATTTGATTCATAACGGATTTTTAGAGATTCTTCTGACTTCTATACCATTCACATTCACTCGTTTCCAAAATAACGACTCCCATGAGTTGAAAACGGTGACAAAACAATTTTTAGTACTCTCGCGCCCCCTATTGCCCAGAATATGAACTATAGGTGTCTGCCATATCGACAAAAAATGTGTACAATGTTGTTCCCTACAATTTTCGTCTGAAAAGTTCTTGTCTGTCAGCAGCAATAAACGGGCAAACTCGATTTCCTTAGCTTAAACAACAAATTGTAATGGAATTGTTGTTTTTAATGGTTTTCTCGTTTCCTATACCTTGCAGACGAAAACTTTTCGGGCAAAATAAGTAGAGAGTACTATTTTATACATTTGTTGTTAGTGTCGTGAATCATTTTGGTCTATATTTCGGGCGCCCGAGGACGCAATGGCTACCAGAAATGGTGTTTCGATGTTACTCTTCTTGAAATTATTTTTTCTGGACACAGATGAATATGAATATTGTAGAATTTGATTTACAACGGATTCTTAAAGATTCTTCTCACTTCTGTATCATTCAATTCACTTGTTTCCAAAATTAGGACTCCCACGAACTGAAAACGGCGTCAGAACGACTTCTGCACTCCCGTGCCATCTGACGCCAAGAATATGAATAATACGTATCTGCCACAATGACATAAAATGTGTAAAATATTGTCCTCTACTTTTTTTATCTAAAATTTTTTTGTTTGTGCGCGGAAAAAACTGGCAAACTCGATTTCATGAGCTTAAACATCAAATTGTGATGAAAAGATGGTTTTTAATAGTTTTCTTGTTTTTCTGTCACGCGTAGACGAAAAGTTTCCAGACAAAATAAATAGAGGATACTATTTTATATATTTGTTGTTATTGTGGGAATAAGTTTGGTTCATATTTCGGGCGCCAAAGTTCGCAGTCTACAATAAATCGTCTTTTGTTCTTACTTCTTTTGAAAGTTGCTTTTTTGGACACATGTGAATTTGGCGATTGTATAATTTGATCTACAACGAATTATAAGGGATTTTTTTGGATATAATGACATTCACATTCACTTGTTTTCAAAATATCGACTTCCACGATCTTAAAACGACGGTGAAACGACCTTTGATGCTCTCGCGCTCTCTAACACCCGGAATATGAACTCTACATATTTGCCACAATGACAAAAAATATATACAATGTTATCCTTTACATTTTTCATTCGAAAAGTTTCTGTTTTTGGGCAACAAGAAACAGAAAAACTTGATTCCATGATCTTAAACCTCAAATTGTGATGGAAAAGTGGTTTTTAATAGTTTTCTCCTTTCCTATTATTCGCAGACGAAAATTTTTCAAACTAAATAAGTAGAGGATTCTGTTTTATACATTTTTTGGTATTGTCGCGAATCAGTTTGGCTCATACTTCGGGCGCCTGAGGACGCAACCGCTAACAGAAATCGTTTTTCGCTGTTACCTCTCCTGAAAGTAGTTTTTTCGGACTTATGTGAATGTGAATGTTGTAGAATCTAGGACAGATTCTGGAAGATTTTTCGAATTCTACGATATTCACATTCATTTGTTTTCCAAAGAATACTTTCCACGAGGCGACAATGGCGGCAGAAAAGTTTTTGATACTTCCGCGCCTCTGACACCCAGAATATGAACTGTATGTATTTGTAATAATGACAAAAGATCTAGACAATGTTGTCCTATACAATGTTTTGTCTGTCTGCAAAAAGAAACGAGAAAACTCGATTTGTGATGAAAAAGACGTTTTTAATAGTTTTCTCGTTTTCTGTCACTCGCAGGTGGCAAATTTTCAATTAAAATAAGTAGGGGATACTATTTTATAATTATTTTTTTTGTCACAAATCGGCTTAGTCCATATTTTAGGCGCCCGAGGACGCAACCGCTACTAGAAACAGTTTTTCGTTGTTATCTTACCTGAAAGTAGCTTTTTCAGGCTTATGTGAATGTGAATGCTGTAGAATTTGATGTAGAACAGATCCTGGAAGATTTTTTTGAGCTCTACGATATTCACATTCATTTATTCTCCAAAGAATACCTTCCACGAGGCGACAACAGCGGCAAAATGGTATTTTGTACTTTCACGCCCTCTGACGCGAACTGTACGTATTTGTCACAGTCACAAAAATTGTGTACAATCTTGTTCTTTACATTTTTGCCTCAAAAGTTTTTGTCTGTGCGCAAAAACAAACAAAATTCGATTGTTTAAGATTAAGCATTAATTTGTGGTTTTCTTCTTTCCTAATTCTAGCAGACGAGAATTTTTTGAACAAAATTAGTAGAGGATACTATTTTATAAATTTTTTGTTATTGTCACGAATCAGTTTGGTTAATATTTCGGGCGCTTGAAGACGTAACTGCTACCAGTAATCGTTTTTCGCTGCAATTTTCCTTGAACATAGCTTTTTTGGGTTGATGTGAATATGAATGTTGTAGAATTTGATGTAGAACAGATTCTGGAAGATTTTTTTGAGCTCTACGATATTCACATTCATTTGTTTCCCAAAGAATACCTTCCACGAGGCGACAACTGCGGCAGAATAGTTTTTGATACTTTCGCGCCCTCTGACGCTTAGAATATTAACTATACGTATTTGCCACAATGACAAAAAATGTTGTCCTTCACATTTTTTATCTAAAAATTTTTTGCCTGTCCGCAAAAAGAAGCGAGAAAATTTGATTTGTGATGAAAAGGACGTTTTTGATAGTTTTCTTGTTTTCTGTCACCCGCAGGCGGAGACTTTTCAAATAAAATAAGTAGAGGATACTATTTTATAAATTTTTTGTTATTGTCGCGAATCAGTTCGGTCCATATTTCGGGCTCCCGAGAACGCAATCACTACCAGAAGTTGTTTTTCAATATTACCTCCCCTAAAAGTAGCTTTTTCGGATTCATGTGAATATGAATGTTATGGAATGCGATCTAGAGTGGATTCCATAACATTCACATCTAATTGTTTTCTAAATTACGTATTGCACGAGGCGACAACAGCGGCAGAACGATTTTTGCTAATTTCACGCCCTCTTACGCCCATAATACGAATTTAACATATTTGTCATGTCGACAAAAAATGTCTACAATTTTGTTTTCTACATTTTTTGTCTAAATAGTTTTTGTCTGCAAGCATCGATTTTATGAGCTCAAACATCAAATCGTAATAGAAGAGTGGTTTTCTTGTTTCCTATATCTCGCAGAAAATATTTGCTCAGACAAAATAATTAGACGACAACATTACACACATTTTTTGTTGATGACGCGAGTCCGTCCAGTCCATATTTCGGACGCCAGAGGACGCCACAGATACCAGAATTTGTCTTTCACTATTAATTTGCCTGAAAGTAGTTTTTTCTAATGTATATAAATGTGACTGTTGTAAAACTCAGTCTAAAATGGATTCTGGAAGATTTTTCAGAGCTTCATAATATTCACACGGGGGACATTGATTCTGCGCCTCTGACGCCCGAAATATGAACTTCACGTATTCACGATAATGTAATGTTAATTGCTTGATGAATCACTCTGTAAATAAATAAAAGTCACTATTTAATAATCTAAATGAAATAAAATCTTTAATTCTTCTTATGTCACTAATAACAGTATATTTATATATTAATCACTTAATTCTAATTTAATCAAAGTCACAGATATTTATATTTCACTATTTATATGCACTGTTCACTGTACTTGTTACTTCATTATTTATTTCACACTAATACTCTTATTACTGTACTGTCCTACACGTCGTTGGCTTGGCCTTATATAGCGAAACACCGTCCTTCTCGAATTTTCTATTTCGCGACTCTTTCCATTTCCAGGAATCGATAGAGGCTTCCATTGGGAGGGGTGATGCGCTGCGACGTGGCGCGGCGTAAGAGGCGACAAGAAGCACCTCCCCATACTGCGTCGTATTCACGAGCTCCCCTCTCACTCCCGCACGTCACAATAATGACAAAAATTGTGTATAATTTTGTCTTCTACATTTTTTGTCTGAAACGTTTTCATCTACAGGCAGCAAGAAACAAGAAAACTCGATTTCAATTTTTTTTTAAGATGGTTTTTATTTATGTCGCAAGCTAACTTTATTAATATACTATTCTCACCACAAATAGACCACAATCAAATATAATTAATTATCATGATCACATTTATCCAGCGTGGCTTATTTTTCGTGACATACTGAACTTTAATGTTTATTTATAATTAAACTCAATCTTGTATGATTTGTTTTTACTTTTTATTATAACAGAAACAGCTGCAATCAATTTGCTAGATCACATTTCCAATTTTTCGAATGATTTACGTGATTTGTCCTTCAAAATTTAAAAATTAGGTTGTCAATGTGAAAAGACATGTAAATCTAATACACGAAACTGCAGTTTTGTAGAATGTAGATGATCTTTAGTGCATTCAAGGTCAGGAAGTGACGTATAAATTCATAATGCGTTATTTATATACAATATTTCACATGCATCTTATGGAATTATTCAATGAAGTACATGATACACTGTTGGTGGCGCCACCGCTGCATTTCTAAATCAATATTATTTAAATATTGGTAGAGAGTAGGGACCACCATCAAAGTATCTTTGAATGAAGGCTCGGCAAATCGGTAGAAGTGTCTATAATTTCTTCTCCCTACAATTAATTTTAATTTCTATTCATAATCTCTGCTATAATCAATTTAAACTCACTATAAAAGTCTGCTATCTTAACTAGCGTGAATTTTTATGTCTGGATGAACAGTTGCTTTGATATGACCGTGAATTGGAATGAACTTTAACCTTCTGTCATTCCTCACATGTGTTGTCGGGAAGAATTCTTCTCCTATTGATTCTGCAGCTGCAAATTAAACAGTTTTTCAAATAAAATGGAAATTTCATATCAGTATGAGTAACCAATCAATGAGTCACTGATAATATTACTAATCAATCGGGCTAGCCATAACAAATGAAACAATTGATGAATTTTAATGGCTTCTTGTATTGTAATTGTGCAGACTTGGAATAATAAAGTTTCCAGTAATGAATTAATAATTGTTAAACCCTTTTATTTGATATCTAAGTCATGGAGGTTGTAAATGAAGCCATCTTGAGGCGTCCGCCATATTGACGAATGGAACATTGATCCGATTTAGGACCCAAATGGTAATTATCCCGGAAATCATTCTAGAATTCACTCAACTCAATAAAAAAGTTCAGCAGTAAAGTTTGGACCATAAAGACAAAAATTCTGGCTCAAATATTTGGAATAGCTTGCTTTATCCCTCCGTTTCATGGAACGACACTTTCACTACTTCAGGCAGTTGATCGATTTTTATTTCCGGGTACAACAAATTCAGCCCAAACTGTTTTAGCCCGCATTCTATGAATGGGTGAATTCTCAAAAGTTTTTTGTTATTCTTGTTGGGTTTAAACGAGAGGGGCCGAAATGAGACAATATTTCTTTAGCTCATGAAGCGGGCATGCACCTCTAGCCCTCACATCAGCAAGTTTAAAGAGTTATGTGTTTAACTTTACGAGTAAACTTCATGTTTACTTCCTTACTCGAAATTAATTCTTTATTCTTCAGTTTATCTTATTCGCAACCCAATTTTGGGTCCTTCATTCGAATAATGTTAATTATTATTTGGAAATATGGTATACTAATATAATTATATTAAATTTCAATTGTCGTTGCATTAAATGTAACTGTAATAGTAACAATTGAATTACGTGTAATTTCAATCAACCGTATGTAATCTGGTACTAATCAAACTAAATTCCAACATTCAAGCCAAGTTTACATAGCATAACAGAGCCCAAAGAGCCCTCTAGTATAGCAAAATTAAATGTTAACTGGTGATATTCACCGCTAATTCACTGCAGGTAATTGAAATTGTGTTATTCACAACTAATTACACCAAGAGAACACGTAAAAAATATGAATAATCCCATAAAGTTTTGAAAAAAGTACCTATTAACTGAAAAATGTATGAGTTATAGCATAGATTGTAATCTAAGTGTAATGTACCTCAAATAATGACTTTCCTCATGTCTGTACAATTAGAATATTTTTTTATTTCTTCCTCTATTTTATCACGCTTTCGTTTTAGTTGGCTTCCTCTGACCAGCAAACTTCAGATCCTGCAAGATATTAACATCAGTTCAAAAAGTAATTTTCTGCACTGTAAATATCATTTTACTGTGTAAATTTTGTGTTTAGTTTTTTAGCACTGAATTTATTTAAGATTGTGTACTCAAGTTTGATGTTACAACTTGGAACTTCGTTTAACTCGAATTGATTAATAATATTTACTAGTACTTATGTATTGATCTCGAGGTATCCACCGTATTGGATTTAGAATAACGTCACATAGTTCACGGCATTCTCCTCGTCAAATTTGCCATCTTGCGGCGTCCGCCATATCAAGGGCGTAATGAAAAAAAAGTAATCCGCCATTTTGGACGTCCGCCATGTTAAATTTGGAACGTTTTTTGATACATTATATTGTATTTTTATTGCTTTCATACACATACGCAAAATTTCAGATCTCTAGCTCAATTAGAACCAATCGAAATTACAATTTGTACCAGACAGAGGTAATGCTCCATTTTGGGGCTTCCGCCATATTGAATTTATAACGATTTTTGCTATATTGTGTTGCGTTATCACCGGACTTATAAAATTATACAAAATTTCGAAGAACTCAATTAGAATCAGTCGAAATTTTTATTGCGGGATTTAAACTGGACTGAAGTGACGCCATATTAGAGCGACTGCCATTTTTTATTCAAATTGATATCAGATATATTGCATTATCACCGGACTTACACACTTTCAAAATTTTAAAGCGCTAGCCTAATTAAACTAATCGAAATTTGGTTTCTGATGTGCAGGATCAGTGCGCCATCTTGGAAGTCCGCCATATTGCATTTATATTGCATATATTGCATTGTAACCGGACTTATACACGTATGCAAAATTTCTGAACTCTAGCTCAATTAGAACCAGTCGAAACTTGTATTGCAAGATTTAAACCGGACAATAGTAGCGCCATATTGAGGCGATCGCCATATTGGACTCAAAACAATATCAGATTTATTGCATTATCACCGGACTTTCACACAATCAAAATTTCAAAGCGCTAGTTTAATTAGAACTAATCGAAATTTGGTTTCTGATGTGCAGGACTAATGCGCCATCTTGAAAGTCCGCCATATTGTATTTGCAACGATATCAGATACAATATATTGCATTTTGACCGGACTTCTACACGTGTGCAAAATTTCAGGGCTCTAGCTCAATTAAATCAATCAAAAATTTGTTTGAAAAATTTAAACCGGGCAGAGGTTGCACCATATTGAGACGACCGCCATATTGGATTCAAAATGTTATCAGATAAATTGCATTATCACCGGACTTTCACATATTCGAAATTTCAAAGCGCTAGCTTGATTAGGATTAATCAAAATTTGGTTTCTGATGTGCAGGACTAGTGCGCCATCTTGGAAGTCCGCCATATTGTATTTGGAACGATATCAGATACAATATATTGCATTTTGACCGGACTTCTACACGTATGCAAAATTTCAGAGCTCTAGCTCAATTAGAACCACTCGAAACTTTTATTGCAGGATTTAAGCCGGACAAAAGTAGCGCCATATTGAGGCGACAGCCATATTGGATTCAAAATGTTATCAGATTAATTGTATTATCACCGGACTTTCCCATATTCTAAATTTCAAAGCCCTAGCTTAATTAGAACTAATCGAAATTTGATTTCTGATGTGCAGGACTAGTGCGCCATCTTGGAAGTCCGCCATATTGTATTTGGAACGATATCAGATACAATATATTGCATTTTGACCGGACTTCTACACGTATGCAAAATTTCAGAGCTCTAGCTCAATTAGAACCACTCGAAACTTTTATTGCAGGATTTAAGCCGGACAAAAGTAACGCCATATTGAGGCGACAGCCATATTGGATTCAAAATGTTATCAGATTAATTGTATCACCATATTCTAAATTTCAAAGCGCTAGCTCTATTAGAACTAATCGAAATTTGGTTTCTGATGTGCAGGACTAATGCGCCATCTTGGAAGTCCGCCGTATTGCATTTGGAACGATATCAGATACAAAATCTGGACTTCTACACGTATGCAAAATTTCAGAGCTCTAGCTCAATTAGAACCAATCAAAATTTTGTTTGAAGTATTTCTGCTAAACAGAAATAGTCCGCCATCTTGAAATGACCGCCATATTGGATTATTCATTCCTTATTTGCTCAAAGGACATTTTACATGATAATTATCGTATATAATATCACAAGAGACTGTAATTTTATCAATAAATTTTTCTTGAAAACATTGATTACCTAGCAACATCGTGGGAGTCATTTGTCCGATTAAATCACGAGAGCGTAGCTCGAGGAATTTCATCTGAACAGATGACTCGAAGGATGTTGCTTAAAGGTAATCAATGTTTGAAAGAAAAATTTATGATAAAATTAAAGTCGCGAGTGGTATTTGTGGAGAATATTTCTCGAATGAAATTGCTACTATAAGTATCTATTAAATAATGTTAGTTGCAACTACTAACCTTTTTTATTGAAAAATGCACTAAATTACCTCCATATACTCTTGTATTTTTCAACTTTTTGTTTTCAATTTCATTATTTTCGGCGAAAAATGCATTTCCAATACTATTAAATTTTGACATTTCCGAGAACTGATTGTTTGTTTATATTAGAACTATGTATTGTTTCTCCATGACAAAGGCAATTTATCGCAATAAATCGCTTGCCAACGGGAATTTACCGAGGTAACGGGAATTTTCAGAGGTAAATTCCCGTTGGCAAGGAATTTATTATTATAATTGTCATTGTAACTATGCAAAATTTGTCAGTATAATTGACATGAGTGAAATAATCTGTGAAATTAATTACAATTTTCAGAGTTTCTGTGAAACTTATCTGATAATTAATTATCTATGAGATTGATTTCAATTTTCAGAGTTTCTGTGAAATGCTATTCCTGCTGAATTCTTCAACGAGCTATAAATCAAAAACCACCAAAGATATCCCAATTTGGTAAAAAGCTTGATATTCTACAGTTTTAAAATTAACTTACAAAATATTTTTCATTAGTTGTTTTTGTTTGGTTCACCAGTGGCTAGCAGTCAAATTATTCCTGCTGCGCAACTAAAATAACCTGTAACTCAGCATCTAGTGAAGATATGGACATGAAATTTTCAGTATTAGATATTTATGTCACCAGAATTCTGAACGTTTAGAAAATTTCAGAGCACTAGCTCATTTAGAATCAATCAAAATTTTGTTTGAAGTATGTGTGCCCAAAAGAGATAGTCCGCCATCTTGAAACGACCGCCATATTGAATTATTCATTCCATATTTGTTTAGAGAACATTTTACCTGATAATTATCTGTGAAATTAATTACAATTTTCAGAGTTTCTGTAAAATGTTATTCCTGCTGAATTCTTCAACAAGCTATAAATCAAAAACCACCAAAGATATCCCAATTTGGTAAAAGCTTGATATTCTACAGCTTTGAAACTAACAAAAAAATTTTCATTAGTTGTTTTCATTTAGTTCATCAGTGGTTAGCAGTCAAATTATTCCTGCTGCGCACCTAAAATAATCTGTAACTCGGCAACTAGTTGAGATATTGACATGAAATTTTCAGTATTTGATATTTATATCACCGGACTTCTGTATGCAAAATTTCAAAGCTCTAGCTCCATTGGAACCAATCAAAATTCTCTTTGGAATATTTGTGCCTGGCAGAGATAGTCTGCCATTTTGAAACGCCCGCCATATTGAATTATTCATTTCATAATTGTTTAAAGAACATTTTATCTGATAATTATCTGTGAAATTAGTTACAATTTTCAGAGTTTCTGTAAAATGCTATTCCTGCTGAATTCTTTAACAAGCTATAAATCAAAAACCGCCAAAGATATCCCGATTTGGTAAAAAGCTTGATATTCTACAGTTTCAAAACTAATTAAGAAAAAATTTATTCATCAGTAGTTTTTGTTTGGTTCACCAGTGGTTAGCAATCAAAGTATTCCTGTTGCGCAACTGTAACTCGGCAACCAGTAAAGATATTGGCATGAAATTTTCAGGATTGGGTATTTTTATTACAAGGAGTATTTTTAATGTTTTACATGGATTATATTTCATTCGTCGAGAGCTGATCAACATGTGAAAATATTAATTACGCTTATTTTTCATTATAAGGTGTAGCCCACACAAATCACACAACAAAATTTAGTGGATCGATATTTTGGACTGCAAGTGTAGTTACCAGCCCTCAAATAGGGTACCTATTGATAGTAGTGGGGGGTGTACTACAGTCGAAATTTTTTTTTATGAATAAGCACTGCAAAATACCAAAATAATTTGATTAGATTTCATTTATTTACTACTAATACATTACTTTAAAGTTCCCTACAATTGGAACTCCAACTTTTCGAATTTTTGGAAAATTTCATTCCTGCTGAGTCCTTGAACGAGCTATAAATCAAAAATCCCCAAAGATATCCCAATTTAATAAAAAGCTTGTTATTCTACTGATTTGAAATTAACTAACAAATTATTTTTCATTAGTTGTTTTTGTTTTGTTCACCAGTGGTTAGCAAGCAAAGTATTCCTGCTGCGCAACTGTAACTCGGCAACTAGTGAAGATATTGGCATGAAATTTTCAGGATTGGATACTTATATTACAAGGAGTCTTTTTGATGTTTTACGTGGATTATATTGCATTCGTTGAGAGCTGACTTACAGGTGAAAATATTATTTATTTTTGAGTGTAACACACGAATAATTATACTGTACAATTCAGTAGATTGATATTTTGGACTGTAAGTGTGGAAACCAGCCCTCAGAAACACTCCACTTCATAATTCTGTGCAATTTTTTTAATTTTTGGGAAATGTCATTCCTGCTGAATTATTTAGCGAGCTATAAATAAAAAACTACTGAAGATATCTCAATTTTGTGAAAAGCCTGGTATTCTACAGTTTTTAAATTAACTAACAAAATATTTTTTACGTGTCTATTTTATTTGGTTCACCAGTGGTTAGCAATCAAAATATGCAACCAAAATGACCTATAACTCGGAAACTAAACGAGATATTGCGATGAAATTTGCAGGATTGGTTATTAGTATCACAAGGAGTAATTTTATAGTTCGTTCGTCGAGACCAAACTTCGTTTGAATTGTATATTCATTTACTCAGATATTAATGATTATTTTTTGTTTTAGGTAATTGCACATCAATTCTTATCCTCTGGCTCAAGATATTCGCACCTAGTTATCAAATTAAGGTAAAATGATAAACGCTTTAATTCTCACATTATTCTCTCCTCTCTTCTCATTATCAGATTAGATTAAACTTCTCTCATAATGAAATCTGCTAGGAATTTTCATTATAATTATCAGATTAATAATTAATTAACTATGTAGTAACTCTTTGCGATGTTGATAAGTTGGAAAGATAATCTTATCGGCTCAAGACTGATGCTGTAATAGGAGATAATAAGATAGTTTACCCAGTGTCTAGACGGTCTGGTATCAGATATTTTCATAATGTAAACGGAGAATGTTACCTAAATTCTGTATTCTGCAATGTTTTTTTATTTATTTTTAATACAATTCTTTGTTTATTCGACAGTTACTCCCTTTTAGTTTTGGAAAATTAATGAGTTTGAATTATTTATAAATGCTTGATAATAAATTCATGATTCTAGTTCAAATTCCGGAGTGATAATTTTGACTCATTAATTTAATCAACTTTGAACTATTTAATAATTTATAGCGGAAACATCTGAGAGCACAAATATTTATTTATCACGTGATAATACCAAATACCATGAATATTTGATTTTATTATTGTTCTGAGCTCCTTTTGGTACTTCTCAAAACAAATTGGCTGCCCAAGATAAAGACGTAGTGATATATTATTTAAAAAAAATTATTTACGAACTGCCAAATGATAAATCTGTACAATATGTCTAGTTTGCTCCCCCTGTTGAGCGTTGACGTCAATTTCGAGCAGCCAATTAATTCTAGCAACGCATGCGTTTCATTTAGAAAATGGGCGCGAATCTCATTACCGCGTTTCTCATTTGTTACTTTCACTTTGTGTGCGCTGTACAAATTTGTTTCGTCAGCGGGTTTTACTCCCCCAAACATTTGAAAAATGTTATACAAGTGGAAAAAAATTTGAATATTTAAATGAATTATTCGGATGAATATTAATTTTCTTTAAAAGCAAATGTACAAAAATTCAATTTGGAAAGTCAAAGCGATGTGAAATGGAACACTCAGTTCAAAAGCTCTTTTCGGATAATGAAATTTCCTATTTAGTCCTTGACTTTTATATATAAAATAATATTTCAGCTAGTTCTACAAAATATTTGATTTTTTTTTTGGGGTCGACATGAATTACAACAATTGGTGCTTAAAAATGAGTAGAGGAATATATTTATCACTCTAATTCACTAGTGACTAAAGCTCGTGACAAATGATGTTATTTTTCAGCGTCAGAATCGAACGCGGCGCTTTTAAATTGGACACGGGCGTCGAGTACACTCGTGACAAATTATACATAAACATAGAACCCTTACGGGACCCACCCATAACCCTGCTAATGGCCTCGATTGCCCCAAATAATTTGCAACAATTTTTTTTTGTCTAAATGCTGAAACTATAAATCAATTTTTAATTAAAATAATCCTAGAAAAATTCCGGGATTTTTTTTGTGAAAACAATTTAATCTGATCAAATATTTATTCAAGTCTAACAAAATTTATTCAGACCGGGAATTCCCAACTTGAAGTACACTTTTTTGCTTTTTTCTTGCCAGAGATAAAAATTATTTGAAATTAAATACATTTTGAAGACTTTTGTTGTTTTATAGATTTATTTGTATGTTCCTTGATACCTAATAAATATTTACTCCCAGAATTAAAAGATACAGGACCTGAAAGACAGAAATTATACTTTTCAATGTTTACTTTTAACTTCAAACACTTAAGGCTGTCCATTATGCAACTAGTTGAATAAAAGCTCTCGTTTTTGATATCATTTATTAATTAATAGATTTGAGGTCTTCAGGAACTCTTTAGGACGATATTATTAAAAAATTATGAACTACGGGACACTCTAAAGCAAATTATTCCGTTAATTCAAGGTGAAAATAATACACAGGGTGTTTTTTTGAGATGTCTATCGATATCTTAAGAACTGATATAGTTAGAATTCTGGACTTTTGCAAATGGGCCTTTATAATAAAGCAGCGTTAATCTAAAATATTTTCGAAATTATGGCACTTCCGGTTATACCGGAAGTCGACATCAACTTTCTTATTTCAAATGGAACACCCTATATTTTATTATATTTTTGAATTATCCTCTATTTTTTAATAGGACTTTATGAAAGCAATTATAGCTTTATTTTGAACAGTTTCTGAAATAATTGTATTTTTAAATTTTTTCTTGACATTTGCAGGCAGCTATCGAAAAAAAAATCTCGAATTCTCGTTTTTCAAAAAATTTGATTTTTACACACGTGCTCACCTAATAAATAAGGTTTTTAATGATGTCAATGATCCTCCTAATTATTATACAGGGTGTGTTTAAAGTGACTTCAAAATTTGGAGATGTTCGTCTATAGATGTCTTAAGAACTAATATAGTTGGAAATCTGAAACTTTGTATATGGGCCTTAATAACAAATCCAAGTTAATTTAAAATATTTTCAAAATGGTGACACTCCCGGTTATACCGGAAGTCGACACCAACTTTCTTATTTTAAATGGAACACCCTATATTTTATTATATTGTAATGTTTATTGCTTAAAGAATCAGTTTGTAATTAAATAAGAGTCACTATTTAATAATCTAAATGAAATAAAAGCTTTATTCTCCTTATGTCACTAATAACACTGTATTTATTTATTCGTCACTTAATTATAATTTAAACAAGGTCACAGATATTTATATTTCACTATTTATATACACTGTTTCCTTTACTGTTCGATATTTATTTCACCAGTACTACTCTTACTACTGTACTGTCACACGTCTTTTGCTTGGCCTTATATAGAGAAATATTGATTTCTCGAATGTTTCTATTTCTCGACTTTTTCCATTTCTAGAATATCACTAAAGGCTTCCATTGGGAGGGATGATGTGCTGCAACGCGGCGCGGCGTAAGCGAGGACAAGAAGCTCCTCCCCATACTCCGTCGTCTTTACGAGCTTCCCCCACTCTCGCACGTCACAATATTTTTTAATTCTCCTTTATTTTTGAATTGGACTTTGTTGAAGCAACTGTGGGTTTATTTTGAATAGTTTCTGAAATAATTGCATTTTTAAATTTTTTTTGACAGATGTATGCTGCTACTGAAAAACAAATATTTCGAAATAGGATTGTTAAAAAAATTTAATTTTATGCATGCGTACTAACAATGGAATAAGATTTACAATGATGCCAATGATTTTCCCAAATATTATACAGGATGTGTATAAAGTGACTTCAAAATTTGGAAATGTTCGTCTATCAATATCTTAAATACTAACATAGCTAAAAATCTGAATCTTTGCACATGGGCCATAACGATAAATCCGAGCTAATCTAAAATATTTTCAAAATAGCGACACTTCTGGTTATATCGGGACTTTATTGAAGCAACTTTGGCTTTATTTTGAATAGTTTCTGAAATAATTGCATTTTTAAATTATTTTTTGACAGATGCATGCTGCTACTGAAAAACAAATATCTCGAAATATGGCCGTTGGAAAAATTTAATTTTATGCATACGTACTCACCTAATAAATAAGGTTTTTAATTATGTCAATGATTCTCCTAAATATTATACAGGGTGTGTATAAAGTGGCTTCAAAATTTTGAAAAGTTCGTCTATTGATATCTTGAAAACTGATATAGTTAGAAATCTGAAACTTTATACATGGGCCTTGATAATATAGCTGAGTTAATTTGAAATATTTTCAAAATGGTGACACTTCTGGTTATACCGGAAGTCGACATCAACTTTCTTATTTCGAATGGAACACCCTATATTTTATTATATTTTTGAATTCTTCATTATTTTTTAATGGGACTTTATTAGAACAACTATGGCTTTACTTTGAATAGTTTAGAAGATAATTGCATTTTTAAATAATTTTCGACAGATGCATGCAGCTACTAAAGAACGAATATTTCGAATTCACGTCGTTGAAAAAATTTAATTTTATGCATGCGTACTAACAATGGAATAAGATTTACAATGATGCCAATGATTTTCCCAAATATTATACAGGATGTGTATAAAGTGACTTCAAAATTTGGAAATGTTCGTCTATCGATATCTTGGATACTAACATAGTTAAAAATCTGAAACTTCGCTCATGAATTTTCCGCATAAATTCAGAATGATCAGCCGTAGGATACTGGAATTTATCATTTGAAATTGCTGTAGCATCTCAATGGTCATCTTCTATTTTTGTAACAATCGGCTGAGCCGGAAGTGCACTTTATATGATAGACTTTTTGAATTTTCCGCATAGATTCTAAATAATCAGTCGTAGAATATTTAAATTTTGTATTAGGCACTTTTATAATATCTAGTTGTACACCCTGCATTATGATTGCTATCGACTAAACCGGAAGAGCATTTTATTCGAAACATTTTTTTAATTTTCCCGAAAAATCCAAAACGATTAAATGTAGATTGTTAGAATTCAGTATTTAAGACGATTATACCGTCTAGATGCTCATATCCTATTTTTATTGAGATCCACCGAGCCGGAAGTGCACTTCACTTGACAGTCTTTTGGAATTTTTCGCATAAATTCGAAACGATCAGGTGTAGAATATTGAAATTTGGTATTTCAGTCTGCTGTAGCATCTGAATGATTACCTACTATTTTCATAACAATAGACTGAACCGGAAGTGCACTTCAGTAGGAATTTATTTTTTAATTTTGCGCATAAATTCAGATCTGTTGGTAGTCGTAGAATTTTGGAAATCAGTATTTAGGAATGTTGTAGTATTAGAATAATGGCCTACTGTTACCATAGCAACCGACTTGGCTGAAAGAGCATTTTACTTGACAGATTCTTAGAATCTCTTGAGTAAATCCAAAACGATTAACTGTGAAACGATGAGATTTTGTGTTTCATTATATATATCCAATGATATATATGATCAAACATAAAATCACATCGTATTATATATATATATATATATATATCCAATGATGTACAAGTAAGTCACGTGATGTTCACGTCAGATTTTTTTAATTCGGTAAAGTACTCCGAAGGGTCCGTACCACTCTAATATATGCAAATTGTTGTTTAATTCTAAAATATGCGACGTGGTTTCTGCAATGAAGTGTAGGTGTCTGTAAACAGTTTTAAGAGACGCTGGCGGATAGTTTGAAGTCTATAATGCTTGACTTTAAAGTCTAGACGACGTCTAATGTAATCTAGTGACAAAATTAACCTGTTACGATCTTATACATTCATTATACATTCCCAACATACGCACATTACCTCCATGACGTATCACACACAATAGAAAATGTATTCCAGACCTCGCACAATGCCTATTCATCCCTGGAGTGTAACTTATATCTCGGCAGGAAAACTTGAATCTATCCTTGGAGAAAACTGTTGCGTTCAATACTCCTAACTCTCTTTCAGAAGTTGAGAGTATTGTCCAAACAAAAATGTATTGTCTTTTCAATAACATTATTAAACGAAAAGATATTGTGTGAAGTATTGTTGTAAATAATGGAAGAGATTGAAAAGAAAAGCAGAAAGTAAATTTAATTTCATAAATTGGAAAATAAACTTATTTGAAACGTACGTTAAGTAATTGTGTTGTGAGATCAAATAAGATTGTGTAAACAGTAAATATTAATTTTATAAAACGATTAATCCATCTAAAATTGAATCAAATTTCGTATGATAGTGCGTATCTAATGTTTATTAATAAAACTTACATCCAGTGAATGAATTCGCCAGGTGAATTTTGTAGTCGCGTTCCGCACATTATCAAATCAAATAATTCGGTAAATATATAAACTTGGAGTCCCCCGCATTCTTACGCCCACCGTTTTAAAATTAACATTTTGCACAAAAACATTCGTGACTGTCTGTTATTCGTACTATCATTCAGGACCGTATTGCGAATAGAAGTCACTCTGAAAAAATTTTCCTGGAAACACCCTCATATTGATAAATGTTTGTTCTCATAAAAAATAAATTGAAGAATGTAATTCCTCCATTGAGAACAATTTGTAATTTACAACTGTTTGCGCTTCTGTTCTAAGAACGTTTAAATTTAGTGCCCAAGAAAACGGTTTTATTGTTGCTTTAAGAGCTTTTTTATAGAAAAAGGTTTTTTTATTGTAATTCTAGGAACAGAGATATATCGGAAGCAGTTGTAAAATGTTTTTGGTGATCGTCAGTTGTTCCTCTTTCAGTCAAAACAAGAGGGTTTAGTTTTTGGAAAGATTTCCAACTATGCAAACACTTTTAATGTTTATGACGTGATTATCTTCATGTTTTACATACTGAAATTTATTCGTGCGTTAATTTGTGGCTTGATATTTTAGGATAATGGGAGGTTTTGTCGTAAAAATGTTCAAATTTCCTAGAGACATGCGTATTTAACTCAAAAATTTATATTTAAAAGTTTATTACATTTTATTTTTAGGGTGCTGCACAAAAATTTTAAATATTTATCATAACTCTTGAATTTCATTGACTTTTCAAAAATACTCCCAGAACAACGAGTCCTGCAACGTTTTCATGTTCCTGAAATCGACCTGAGTATAGATGAGGACTATTTTTCAGTCCCAAATAAATATTTTACTTGGAATTGTCAACTAGACGAAGGAACCTTTAACAAGACGAGAGGACCTTCAACTAAATCTGAATAACCTCTTGTGAATTTCCCTAGATCTTTTTATTCATTTTTTGACATATTTAGAAATATCTCAATTAAGTTTTTCGCGTGAAACTGTCAATTTAACATTTTTTGAGGAAACCTCACCTTAGGAAGTCCATAATTGTGAGACTAAACCTTCAATCCTCTAAGTAACCTTTGGTAAATTTGTCCAGATCTTCTCACTAACCTTTTAACATTTTTTGACTTCTAAACCTTTACAGTATTTTCTAATGCACTGTTTGTCTGACTAGGCTTTCTGAAACCTGTCATCTTTCTTAAGGGTGGACTTACGCCTGAAAAGTCGCCATTTTTACATGATTAGAAGACCTGAACAGACTATACTGAAATTACTGACCCAATTACATCTGAAATTGATCAAAAATGCAAAAAATTTGAAAAAATTACTATATACATGTCAAGGGTTTCCTGATTTATTCGTCCTTCTTATTTAAGATGAGATTTGGTCCAAAAAGTTGATATTAGGGGACTTAAACAGACTTTCTAAAAGTTGTGCACACTTTTACTCTTTAAATTTTTTTAGGGCTGCTAGAATCATGAAGAAAACAAAGAAATAACTGTATACATTTTAGATCTTGCTTGGCTAGGCTGTCTTCAACATGTCCTTCTTTTTTAAGGCAAAATTATGCTTAAAAGAAAATCTTAACAGACTCCCCAAAAGTTGTCGACACTTTTACCTTGAAATTTTTCAAGGATCCATAAAAGTATGGAAAACACAAGTGAACTACTTTATACATGTCAAAGATTGCCTAATTTGATTTTAAGGTAAAATTACGCTTGAAAGATCGTCATGAGGGGACCTAAACAGACTCCCAAAAAGTTGTCGACCATCTTACACTTAAAATTTTCCAGAGATTCATAAAATTATGGGAAATTTAGGGGAATTACTGTATACATGTAGAAGGTTTCCTGATTTATTCATCCTTCTTATTTGAGGTGAGATTAGGTCCTGAAAATTGACATTAGGGGACCTAAATGAACTCCTCAAAAGTTGCGGAAACTTTTATTCTTGAATTTTATTTAGGGATGCTAAAATTGTGGAAAGAACAGAGAAAAAAATGTATATACATCAGGTCTTGCTTGGCTAGGTATTCTTTAATTTATCCTCTTTTTTTAAGGTGAAATTACGCTTGAAAGATCGCCGTAAGGGGACCTAAACAGAGTCCCCAATACTTTTACACTTGAAATTTACCATGAATGCATAAAATTATGGAAAGTACAAGTGAATTACTTTATACATGATTTACCTTGTTCTTCTTTTTCAAGGTGAAATTACGCTTGAAAAGTCGCCATAAGGGAACCTAAACAGACTCCCTAAAGTTGCCGACTTTTTTACACTTGATATTTTCCAGAGGTTCATAAAATTATGGAAAACGCAGGGGAATTATTGTGTTTATGTCATGGGTTGCCTGATTTATTCATCCTTCTTATTTAAGGTGAAATTAGGTCCTGAAAATTGACATTAGAGGACCTAAATGAACTCCTCAAAAGTTGTGGAAACTCTTACGCTTGAAATTTTTTTAGGGCTGCTAAAAATCACGGGAATAACTGTATACATGTCAGGTCTTGCTAAGCTAGGCTTTCTTCGATTTCTTGATTTTGATTTTGATTTGATTCCTTAGAAGTTATCGACACTGTTATACTTGAAATTTTCCAAGGAGGCAGAAGATTATGGAAAACTCAGGTGAATTACTCTAACGTGTCAAAGATTGCCTGATTTCCTTATCCTTCTTCTTTAAGGTAAAATTACGCTTAAAAGGTCGCCAAAAGAAGTCCTAAATAGACCTCCCAAGAGTCATCGATATTTTTACACCTGAAATTTTTCAAGAATCCGTAGAATTATAGGAAAAATAGGTGAATTACTGTATACATGTCAAAGGCTGCCTGATTTATTCGTTCTTCTTGTTCAAGGTGATATGAGGTTCTGAAAATTGACATTAAAGGACCTAAATGAACTCTTCGAAACTTGTGGAATCTTTTACTCCTGAAATTTTTTAAGGGCCGCTAGAAATAATGAGAAAAACAAGAGAATAACTATATATATGTCTGGTCCTGCTTGGCTTCGCTATCTTCAACTTGTCTTTTTTTAAGGTGAAATTACGCTTAAAAGGTCACCATAAGAGGAACTAAGCAGACTCCCTAAAAGTTGTCGACGCTTTTACCCAAAAATTTCCCAAGGATCCATAAAATTATGGAAAACACAAGTGAATTACTTTATACATGTCAAAAATTGCCTGATCTACTTGTCCTTCTTTTTAAAGGTGAAATTACGCTCAAAAGGTCACCATAAGTGGACCTAAACGGGCTTCCGAAAAGTTGTCGACAATTTTACACTTGAAATTTTCCCGAAATTCATAAAAGTATGCAAAACGCAGGGGAATTACTTTACACAGGTCATGGATTGCCTGTTTTATTCGTCCTTCTTATTTAAGGTGAGATTAAGTCCTGAAAATTGACATTAGGGGGGCCAAATAAACTCCTCAAAAGTTGTGGAAACTTTTACACTTGGAATTTTTTTAGGGATGCCAAAAATCATGGGGAAAACAGAGAGAAAAATGTATCCATGTCAGGTCTTGCTTGGCTAGACTTTCTTTAACTTGTCCTTCTTTTTAAAGGTGAAATTACGCTTGAAAGGTCGCCATAAGTGGACCTAAACAGACTCCCTAAAAGTTGTTGACACTCTCACTCTTGAAATTTCCCATGAATGCATAAAAATATGAAAAACACAGGGGCATTACAGTATACATGTCAAGGATTGCCTGATTTACTCGTCCTTCTTCTTTAAGGTGATATTACACCTAAAATGTCTGCCATAAGGGAACCTAAACCGACTCCCAAAAGTTGTCGACATTTTTACACTTAAAATTTTCCAGAGATGCATAAAATTATGGGAAACGCAAGGGCATTACTGTATACATGTCTTGAGTTGCCTGATTTATTCTTCCTTCTTCTTTAAGGGAAAATTACGCCGAGAAGGTTGAAATTAGGAAACCCAAACAGACTTTTCAATACATTTGTACCTGAAATGCATCAAATATGCAGGGGAAATATTGTATAAATGTCAAGGGCTGTCTGATATACTTGTTTTTATTCTTTAAGGTGAAATTAGGCTTGAAAGTTTGTCAGTAGGGGACCTAAACAGGCTCCTCAAAAGTTATTGACACTTTTCACTCAAAATTTTACTGGGATTTTCAAAATTATTGTATATATGTCAAGGGCTGCCTGATTTACTTGTCCTTCTTCTTTAAGGTGAAATTACGCATAAAAGGTTGCCTCTAGGGGACCTAAACAGACTCCCCGAACGTTGTTTGAAACATTTGCATCACTTTAAATTTATCAGGGATTCATTAAACTGTGGAGAACACGAGGGCATGACTGTATATAAGTCAAGACTTGCTTAGCAAGGCCTTCTATAATTTTGTCACATTCTTTGAGTTCTTTGAAGTGAAATTGCGCCTGAAAAGTCAATTTTTCGACACGGTAAGAACACCTAAGAAGATTTTTCTACCCATTTATAATCAAATTTTTTTAGGAATGCATAGAATTATAGGAAACATTTGGAAATTACTGTATACATATCAAAGATTGCCTGGTTTACTTGTCCTTCTTCTTTAAGGCAAAATTACCTTCGAAAGGTTGTCGTTAGAGGGGCTAAACCAACTTTCCAAAAGTTCTCGATACTTTACTCATAAAATTGTGGGAAACACAAGGGAATAACTTATATATATCAAAGTATGCTTGGCTAGACCTTTCATGATTTGTCCTTCTTCTTTAAGGTGAAATTATCCTTAAAAGGTGACATTGGGAGACTCTCCAAATTTTTTTACATTTCTATGCTTGGAATTTTCAAGAAATGCACCAAATTGTTGAAAGCACAAGAAGTTAACTGTAAATATATCAAGCCTTGCTTGACTAGACCTTCTATAATTTGTACTTCTTTGAAATGACATCGGGACCAAAAGACTGTCATTCAACAATATTAAAAGAAGTGAATAGACGCCCTTAATGTTATCGACAAGTTAAAAATGCATAAAATTGGGGTAACACAAGAAAATTACTGTATACATGTCAAGTGTTGCCTGATTTGACCGTATATCTGTACTTCCTTCTTTGAAGTTAAATTACACCTGAAAGGATGTCCTTTCAACACTTTTAAAATATACCTAAATAGCCGTTGGGAAGGTTAGCGACAAAATTACATTAAATATTTTTCAGGGATGCTTAGAATTTTGGAAATTTACTGACAAAACCTTATCTAACTTGTCTCCCTTCTTCAAGGCAAAATTACGCCTGAAAGGCTATCATTTCGACATTATTAGAATATCTATATAGACGTCCAAAGGTTGCCAATTTAAAATTTCTTAGGAATGCATGAAGTGGCAATACCAGGAATGTATGCATGTAAAGGGCTGCCTGATTGGGCCTTCTGTAAATAACCCTCACTCTTACGGTGAAATATCGCCTAAAATATTGTTATTTCGACAGTATTAGAAGGGCCAGGAATAGCCAACAAATCTTCACTGAAAATTCCGTAGGGATGCTTGAAATTTTTCAAATTGTTCTTATTTAAGATGAAATCACGCCGGAAAGGCTGCTATTTCGATACGGATTAGAAGGCCCAAACAAGCTACCCAAAAAGTACTTACAGGGATGCATAAAATTACTGTTTACATGCGGAAGTTAATAATTTCCTGTTTATAGCCAAATTCTTGGTAGTTTTGGTAGTTAAAATTTATTAATCCCCTATTTTTGTTGTAATTGGTGAGATATTATGATGAAATATAAACATACTTGAACCCCTTTTATTCTTGAAGAATCAGTTGACATCTCTCCCTAAACAATCCGATCCTAACAAAGGTTCTTGTTTAGCAGGGGTAACAGAATACCATAGTAGGATAACGCAGCAACAAGGCGCAATTTCCCTTTCTGCATAAATATTAACGCTGTGAGCAGCTCTCGTAATGACTGTGAAATATTCCCTACACAATTCCTGCCGCAATCCAAGCACTTGCAACCCTCCAAAGCCCCCGGAATCCGGAATACATCAGGCGTTCATCGTGGCGGCTTACGACGTTTAGAAAAACTGACTATAAAACACCAAATTATACAAAAAATGGAACCAATATTGTTGTGGTATATCAATTTGTCGATTCCGAAAAACTCTTTCAAATAATAATGAAACTTCTGAGAACAATCTATTCAACTTCCTAAGTATGAAAGTTTGAGGAAGCACCCACTAAAATATTTATCCCCCATCATGATCCATCTTCCTTCATCTTAAGCTCCACAGGAGGGTGCAAACGTCTCTGTCTATATTGTGCTTTCACCTTCGGCCGTCCCTGACCGCGGCGCTGGCATCGGTGGCGTCCGTTCCCCCTGAGTATTTATAGCTTGCGCTCGGATTTAGTCGGTAGTGATCGGAAGGCATCGCGACGCTCACGATGCGTCTCGTCTGGGTCTGGGGCCTGTCTGCCGCGCACGCCTCCTGGGCCCCTGACCCCTGGCTGCAGGCAGGCGGCAACACGGCGAAGGTTGCACTGCTGCGGAGATATCAAGAGGGCTTTCGAATCTCGGAGGGCTCTCGTAGGTTTTACATATAAGAATTCATAATACTTATCAAATAACAAAGGGTAGCAATAATTTTTTCTTAAATTAACTCTTTCTCTTGAAAATGAGCTTCGTGACTTAATTGAAATTAGGCATGATGAGGGTTAAACTTTGTAAATCTCTTTGGGGCGGTTAATATCCGGGTGGGTGCGTCCACGCACCTCCTGCTTTATCGCACGATGTTTAATTATTCTCACAGTGGTGCCGTGTAATCCGGTCATATTAGAGACCACGAGAGCAGCGCCAGAAGCGGCAACGGTGGATGGGGCGGCTGTGCGTACAGCCCTACGCATCCCCCTAAACTTGTCCCGTGCCACCGCGATCAATACTACGCACGAGAAATTTCTCTTTGTTTGCTAACTTTGCCGTTTGCCCAAAGTGACGAATTTTTATTTAAATCATAATTCGTATTTTTTGTATCACAGAAATAAAGGCTTCAGCCTGCAGGGAAATATTATTGGATTAAATTAATATTTAAAATGAATCTGCTTTTTAAAAATCCTGTAGATTCTCCTATATAATCATTCAAATTTATTTGTAAAAGAGGGAGTGCCCACGACTTCGTCTGCATTATAATCATTGAAGACAGCAATTAAAACTGCACATTATCAGGTCGCTCGCGCAAATGATACCTTACGCATGCGCATACTTTTTATTATTGCCACAGTTATACTGACACTGCAGCACTATGGCAGGCGCAGACACAAAATAAGCAAAAATTAGCTTCAACATTATTTTTGGGATATATGTGCCCTAAAATTGGCAGTACCATATGAAATTTAAAATTTCCGGTGATTTTCGATTGTTTTTTTTAGAAATATTAGAGATTTCGAGATATCATTTAATATTCGATGACATTTTTGAACAAATCTGCAACGGACAAGAGAAAATATATCGAAATACGGTTTGGAATTTGCCCTAAAGCTCCAGACAATTTGAAAAGAAAATAATTTTGACATAAGATTTAGTTCTATTTTTTGTAGTATAAAATTTCCATTTTGCAAATTATTGTGATGAAGTTGGATAAAGGCATCAATAATGCTCCATAATTTCGTGAATCATTACAAAATTATATTTTTTTTGTACAGCATCTGTATAAATACTGGTCAATTTTGAAATACTGTATCATAAATATTATTGTTTTGGGGGATGATCATGAAATTTGTTTGTATATTGGTTGATTTATGTTTAATCCTATACGGCTCCTAAATTTCAAATTACTTTATTTGTTTGTATGAATGAATTTGAATCTAAGCATATGAATCACGTAAGATATCATAAATATAAACAAAAATCATCAAAATCGAATGTATGTTCGGAATCTGTGCTCTAGTCAGTCATTGTCGTTTCATTAATATTTTGTTTCTGTTTTATGTGCAACATTTCCAATGTAAGTCTTTACTTTGAATTTAATTCACTATGGATAATATTGATTTCATCAAAATCAAATGCATGTCCTGAATCTGTGCTCTAGCCACTCATTGTCTTTCCATTTATATTTTGTTTGTCTTGTTTTATGTACAACATTTCCAATGTAAACTTTTTGTTTGGATTGATTTCCCATTATGAATAATACTGGTTTCTTGAAAATTAAATATATGTCCTGAATCTGTGCTCCAGTCACTCATTGTCTTTCGATTAATATTTTTTTTGTCCGGTTTTATACACAAATTCCCAATGCATTTCCTTTTTTTAAATTGACTTTATTTTGGATAATACTGGTATCTTTAAAATTGAATATGTCCTGAATCTGTGCTCTAGTCAGTCTGTGTCTTTCCATTGAAATTTTGTTTGTCCTGATTTAAATACAACATTTCCAATATAAGTCTTTTGCTCGAGTTGAATTCATTATGGACAATACTGGTTTCTTAGAAATTGAATATATGTCCTGAATCTGTGCTCTAGTCACCCATTGTCTTCTTATAATTATTTTGTTTGTCCTGTTTTATACACAACCTTTCCAATATGAGTCTTTTGTTTGAGTTGACTTCATTATGGATGATAATAGTTTCTTAAAGATTCAATATACATCCTAAATCTGTGCTCTAGTCACTCATTGTTTTCCTATAATATTCTGTTTGTCTTGTTTTATATACAACATTTTCAATGCAAGTCCTTTCTTTGAATTGACTTTATTTTGGATAATATTGGTTTCTTTAAAATTGAATATGTCCTGAATCTGTGCTCTAGTCACTCTTTGTCTTTCCATTAATATTTTGTTTGTCCTTTTTTATATACAACATTTCCAATGTAAGTCTTTTATTCAGATGGACTTCATTATGGATAATACTGGTTATTTCAAAATTAAATATTTGTCCTGGATCTGTGCTCTAGTCACTCATTGTCTTTTCAATAATATTTTGTTCGTCCTGTTTTATATACAACATTTCCAATGTAAGTTTTTGTTTGAGTTGACTTCATTATGGATAATACTGACTTCATCAAAATCAAATGTGTGTTCTGAATCTGAGTCACTCATTGTGTTCTCATTAAATTTTGTTTGTCCTGTTTTATACACAAAATCTCCAATTTAAGTATTTTGTTTGAGTTGACCTCATTATTGATAATACTGATCTCTTTAAAATTAAATATATGCCCTGAATGTGTGCTCTAGTCAGCCATTGTCTCTCCAAGAATATTTTGTTTGTCCTGTTTTATATGCAACATTTCCAATGTAAGTCTTTTATTAGAGTTGACTTCATTCTGCATAATATGGGCTTCACCAAAGTCGAATGTATGTCCTGAATCTGTGCTCTAGTCATTCATTGTCTTTCCATTAATATTTTGTTTGTCCTGTTCGATACAGAACATTCCCAATGTTAGTTTTTCATTTGAGTATACTTCATTATGGATAATACTGGTTTATTTGGAATTAAATATATGTCTTGAATCTGTGCTCTGGTCAGTCTTAGTCTTTCCAATAATAATTTGTTTGTTCTGTTTTATATGCAACATTTCCAATGTAAGTCTTTTTTTTCGAGTTGACTTCATTTTTGATAATATGGGCTTCATCAAAATCGAATGTATTTCCTGAATCTGTGTTCTAGTCGCTCATTGTCTTCCCATTAACATTTTGTTAGTCCTGTTTTATATATAACATTTCTCATGTAAGTCTTGTTTGAGTTGACTTCATTATGGGTAATATTGGATTCTTAAAAATCAAATATATGTCCTGAATCTGTGCTCTAGACACTCATTGTCTTTCCACTGATATTTTGTTTGTTCTGTTTTATGTGCAACATTTCCAATGTAAGTCTTATTTGAGTTGACTTCATTATATATCTTGAATCTGTGCTCTAGTCACTTATTGTCTTCCCATTAATACTTTGTTTGTCCTATTTTATGTACAACATTTCTAATACAAGTTTTTTATTCAAGTTGAATTCATTATGAATAAAACTGGTTACATCAAAATTAAATGTATGTCCTGAATCTGTGCTCTAGTCACTCATTGTCTTTTCATTAATATTTTGTTTGTCCTGTTTTATATACATTTTCAATGTAAGTCTCTAATTTATGATGACTTTATTATGGATAATACTGGTTTCTTTAAAATTAAATATATGTCCCGAATCTGTGCTCTAGTTACTCAATGTCTTTTTATAATTATTTTCTTTGTCCTGTTTCATAAACAACCTTTCCAATGTGAGTCTTTTGTTTGAGTTGACTTTATTATGGATAATACTGACTTCTTCGAAACTAAATCTAGGTCCTGGATTTGTGCTCTAGTCACTCTTTGTCTCCATCATTAATATTTTATTTGTCCTGTTTCATGTACAATATTTCCAATGTTGGTATTTTATTTGAGTAGACTTCATTATGGATAATACTATTTTCTTTAAAATTGAATATATGTCCTGAATCTGTGCTCTAGTCAGTCATTGTTTTTCCAATAATATTTTGTTTGTCCGGTTTTATATGCAATATTTCTAATGTAAGTCTTTTATTTGAGTTGACTTCATTTTGGATGAAACTGGCTTCATCAAAATCAAATATTTGTCCTGAATCTGTGCTCTAGTCACTCATTGTCTTTCCATGAATATTTTGTTTGTTCTGTTTTATATGCAACATTCCCAATGTATTTTATTTGATTATACTTCATTATGGATAGTACTGGTTTCTTCAAAATTAAATATATGTCCTGAATCTGTGCTCTAGTCAATCATTGTCTTTCCAATATTATTTTGTTTGTCCTGTTTTATATATAACATTTCCAATGTAAGTCTTGTTTGAGTTGACTTTATCATAAGTATAATACTGGCTTTTTAAAAATAAAGTATATGTCCTGAATCCGTGCTCTAGTCACTCATTGTCTTTCCAATAATATTTTGTTCGTCTTGTTTTATATACAACATTTTCAATGTGAGTCTTTTATTTAAGTTGAATTCATTATAGATAATACGTGTTTAATCAAAATTAAATGCATGTCCTGAATCTGTGCTCCAGTCATTCACTGTCTTTTTATTAATATTTTGTGTGTCCGGTTTTATGTACAACATTTTCAGTGTAAATCTTTTGTCTGAGTTGACTCACTGGTTTCTTTAGAATTAAATATATGTCTTAAATCTGTGCTTTAGTCACTCATTGGCTTTCCATTCATATTTTGTTTGTCCTGTTTTATGTACAACATTTCCAATGTAAGTCTTCCAATTAAGTTGATTCCATTTTTGATAATACTGGTTTCATCAAAATTAAATGTTTGTCCAAAATCTGTGCTCTAGTCACTCTTTGTCTTCTTATAAATATTTTGTTTGTCCTGTTTTATATATATTTGCAGTTTAAGTCTTTTATTTCAGTTGACTTCATTATAGATGATACTGGTTTCTTTAAAATTGAATATATGTCTTAAATCTGTGCTCTAGTCATTCATTGGCTTTACATTAATATTTTGTTTGTCCTGTTTTATACACAACATTTCCAATGTTAGTATATCGTTTGAGTAGACGTCATTATGGATAATACTGGTTTCTTCTAAATTGAAATATGTCCTGAATCTGTGCTCTAGGCAGTCTAGACAATATTTTGTTTGTCCTGTTTTATATGCAACATTTCCAATGCAAGTCTTTTATTTGAGTTGACTTCATTTTGGATAATACTGGCTTCATCAAAATTAAATGTAGGTCCTGAATCTGTGCTTTAGTCAGTCATTATCTTTTCAATAATATTTTGTTTGTCCTGTTTTATATAAAACATTTCCAATATGAGTATTTTGTTTGAATTGACTTCATTATCGATAATACTGGTTTCTTTCAAATTGAAATATGTCCTGAATCTGTGCTCTAGTCAGTCATTGTCTTTCCAATAATATTTTGTTTGTTCGGTTTTATATGCAACATTTCCAATATAAGTCTTTTATATGAGTTGACTTCATTTTTGATAAAACTGGCTTCATTAAAATCGAATGTATACTCTGAATCTGTGCTCTAGTCATTAATTGCCTTTTCATCATATTTTGTTTGTCCTGTTTTATGTACAACATTTCCAATAAGAATTTTTTTTTTCAAGTTGAATTAATCATGGATAAAACTGGTTACTTCAAAATTAAATATATGTCCTGAATCTGTGCTCTAGTCACTCATTGTCTTTTCAATAATATTTTGTTTGTTCTATTTTATATGCTACATTTCCAATGTAAGTCTTGTTTAAGTTGACTTCATTATGGATAATAATGGTTTTACAAAAATTAAATATATGTCCTGAATCTGTGCTCTAGTCACTCATTGTCTTTTTATCAATATTTTGTTTGTCCTGTTTATGTGCAACTTTCCTAGTGTAAGTCTTTGGTTTGAGTTGACTCCATAATGGATAATACTGGCTTATTCAAAATTAAATATATATCATGAATCTGTGCTCTAGTCACTCATTATCTTCCAATTAATGTTTTCTCAAATGTCGAAAGTGGCGAGCTATTTTATAATAGAATGCACCCCGTGCACGGGTGCACAGTAAAATTTCAAGTAAGAAACAATAATGTAATGAATAACATGTTAATATTTACTCAGAAAATAAAAATCCAGTGTCTGTAAAAATGAAGACAGAGTCCATTTATGAATCAAACTCTTCTACCCCTTTGTCGGCTAGTTACGTGCCGAGCATGCGCAAAGTTATCTCGTCGGCCTTCATTGTCGGTGATACAGCAACCAGATCTCGACTCGCTATCAGACATGAAAGGCGCCGTCTTGGGTTCATTAGTACCCAGGAGATGACGTTTCGAAGATGATGCCCAACCGTGGAGAGATACGCTAGACGACCTATGATAGATTTAGAGTTGTACGCATGCTAATTGGGATTTCGATTACGATGACAGCTTCAGACGAAAGTAATTCATTCAAGCGATAATTTCTACTGAGGTTATTTATGAAATTTAATTAATTACTAATATAAATTACTATGAAATATTATTAATTTTGTTATCGTAGCTATTAAAGTGATAAACTTCCGTGACATCATTTTCAGCGCGTGTTGAAACTACAGGTGTAAATTTTCCGGGAACTAAATTAAGTCACTTACGTCTACTACATAAGCAGTTTTAAGACGGTAGTGAATTGCCTAATATAAATTGTTTTATGTGACTTAAGTAGGTACTCGAAGACTAAACAAAGGCCAGACGCTAGACAATCTATGATGTAATGTTCTAGGCATTTTACAACATTTACTTTAAGTGCTAATATTTAATTATTAGCTAAGTATTGTTTAACAACTAAGCACAATTACTTGTTGCGTAAGATAACAACATTATTAGCAAAAGGAATCAATGTTGCAGTTTTTTTTTAGAATTAAATGCAGTTTTTTTCTAATTTACTGAATGGTGATTTGTTATTCTTTGACTAATTATACTTTTTTGTACAAATTCAAGTTTTATTGGGTGCTTAAAATGTATAAAATCAAAATGCAACCACCAGGACACTCATGTGTTCCTGCTTGTCTATGGAAAAGAGGGGTCAATGACCGTTTGACATTTCACTAAGATGGCAATGTAAATGACGCATTCCTTAATATAGGCAGAATTATCTCGAAATATTCCATACCATATTTCATAATTATCTGAATTATTATTTGAATGTTTTCATTTAAAATACTTTACGTCAAAAAAAATTCTGGAATTCTATTAATTTATTTGAACATTAAAATGTCGATTTCATAGAAAAATAATATTTATAATTCAGTAATAATTTTTTATGAGTATTATGTCTACAAATCTACGATATTTTAAAAGTATGACTCATTTCAACATTAATATCTTGTGAAAAATATAAAATATTGTTTAGACTGCTCTTATTAATTAATTTGAAACAGTAAAATTGGGTCAGTATAAATAAATACTGAATTTATTTTGAAAATAGTTGCCTTTTATTGATGTAAAAGTGTCTACTCGTAGAATTTGTTGCATCAAAAGTGTTGTTGCTTATAATGCAACTGTGTTTTTATTTCGTAACTAGTATAAATTACTGTGTCTAGACTGCAAAATTTCTTTTGCAATCATGCTGAAATTAGTTGCAAGATTTATTATTACTTTTAATTTATTGCGACAATAAACAAGAAAATACTCTTTATAATTTTGAATCTGTGAGTTTTTGCATTTATTCTACTTCCTATTTATGTGACCTCAGCGTGGATTTCATCCGTAGACACGTGTGCTTATGAAAATAAAAACCAGACAGATTTTTATGACATACCACAAAAATTCTCAAAGCTAAATATATAATGATGGCTATATAAGTGTCAAAAATAGGGCGTACACAGACAGAATATCAAACAGAAGAAAAAGCTAAAAATTTAGAACACTCATTTCAGGAATTTTCATTTGGAAATCTGAATATTATTTAGAAATACGCCCAATTCCTCAAAAAAGGCACGACCCCGTAATCTTTTACCTTCAATCTCACCCTCATATATTTTTAATTTAACTGACGTTCAAATTGACCCATTTTGCACCCCATTTCTAGTTCCTTTATTGCAAAACTGGGGCTCCTTCTCAGTGTCCCAAATATGAAACAATTACACGAAAAGTGAGACAATATTTTAAGCCCAATTTAGTTACTCTCCAATGTACAATGCACCATAATTTCCGTACGTAGTATTTCCTATAGGATCCTTGTTAAAAACATGTGCGTATTTCCAGCAGGATACTTCTGAAATCTTTGTATTTTCTGTAAAATATCTTTATTTCCTTGTAATACCTCTATTTCCAATGGAATATCTCGAAAATACTTATATTTCCTGTGATATTTCCCACAAAATGTATATATTTCCTGCTAAATACCTGTACTTCCTTTCAATACCTCTATTTCCTGCAAAATACTAGAGGAATACCAGTATTTTCTGCAGATAATCTTTATTTTCTTTTAATGCCTTTATTCTCTATAGAACATCTTTATTTCCTGTGATATACTTGTATTTCTTACGCAATGCATGTATTTCCTGTGAAATACATGTATTTTCTGTGTAATACCTATATTTCCTGCGATATGCTTAAGTTTCTCTCTGCATTTCTTCCGAAATGCATGTATTACCTCTGTAATAGCTTCATTTCCTTCTAACACCTTTATTTCCAGCATAATACTGGTGGAATACCAGTATTTCCTGTAAAGAATTTTTATTTTCTTGTAATGCATGTATTTTCTATGAAATACCTCAAAAATACCTTTATTTCCTATGATATACTTGTATTTTTCATCTAATGCATGTATTTCCTGCGAAATACATGTATTTCCTGTGTAATACCTATATTTCCTGCGATATGCTTGAGTTTCTCCCTGTATTCCTTCCGAAATGCATGTATTTCCTGTGTAATACCTGTATTTCCTTCCAATAACTTTATTTCCAACAAAATATTGGTGGAATACCAGTATTTACTAAGAGGAATTTTTATTTTCTTGTAATGCATGTATTTTCTATGAAATACCTCAAAAATAACTTTATTTCCTGTGATATGCTTGTATTTCCCACGAAATGTATTTCCTGCAAAATACCTATATATTTTCAGAAATAACTATTTCCTGCGGATTGCCTGAATTTCCTGCTGTATTGCCCCAGTAATGCAATACTTTTATTTCAAGCGAAATACTGAAGAAATACCAGTGTGCCTGTAGAGAATCTTTATTTATTTCCCATGCAATACCTCAGGAAAACTTTGTACTCTAAGGAAAACTATTATCTGTATTTCCCAGGAATATCTGGGAGCTATGTGTTCCATATCATGCAAAATACCTTTATTTCTTGTGAAATATCCGCATTTTCTGTAAAATATTGGTATTTCCTATAGAATAGCGTATTTTTTGCAACATGTCTGTATTTTCTGTTGTTGAGTTCCTTAGGATTATTTAATTTGCTTGTGGATTGCTATCCTGTAAAATGCCTGTATTTCCTGTGGAATACCTGCACTTCCTGAAAAAATATCTATACACCTCAGAGAATACCTGTGAATTACATATATGTATTGCCTGCGAACTTCTCTGAGATATTTGTATTTCTCGTGGGATACCTGTACTTCCTATGGATTCCCTGTATTTTCTGTAGAATACTTTTGTTTCCCGTGAAATATCTGTATTTCCTGTAAAATATCAGTAATGTAGAATACTGTATTTTTTGTCGGGTATTTGTATTTCCTGTTGGATACATCAAGATCTCCTGAATTTCCTGTAGAATGAATGTATTTTCTCTGAAATGCATGTATATCCCGAGAAATGCATGTAAATCCTGTGAAATGCATGTAAATCCTGTGAAAAGCATGTACATTCTGTGTAATGTCTGTATATCCTACAAAATGCCTGTATTTCCTGTGGAATACCTGTATTGTACATAAAATATCTATATTCCAGGTAATACCCAATTACATTTATGTATTTCCTGCTGAACACGCTGAGATACCTATACTTCCTGCAAAATACTTTTGCTTCCTATTGAATACATTTTACTTCTTAAAAAATACTTATTTTCCCTAGAGAGTGGTCGTGGATTACATGTACGTATTTCCTGCGGAATATCTCTAAAAAGGCTATATTTCCTGTAGAATACCTGAATTCTCTATTGAATCCCCTGGTAATACTTGTATTCCCTGTAAAATATATTATCAGTTGAATTCCTGTACTTCCTAGGGAATATCCTTGATTTACAAGTACCTACTTCCTGCGGAGTACCTCTGGAATACTTGTATTTCTTATAAAAGAATTGTATTTCCTGATGAATGCCTTATTTCCCACAGAATAAACTCCATAATTTCCAGGCAGTGGCTATAGATTACATACAAGTATTTTCTGCGGAATATCTCTGGAATATCTGTAGTTTTTGTTGGATATAGGTACCTCTATTTCCTATACATGTTTGTAATTCCTGCGGAATACCTCTGGAATACCTGTTTTCCGTGGAAGTCCTAAATTTTATATCCAATTCTCCGGTAATGTGTGTATTCCTGTGGAATTTCTGTACTTTCTAGAGAATATTCGTGCATAACAGTACCTATTTCCTGCAGAATATCTCTGGAATACTTGTATGCCTTTTAAAAGAATTGTATTTGTTAAAGAAATAACTCTATTTCCAATGAAATATCAGTATCTCGTGTGGAATACTGTATTTCTTGTTAAATGTCTGTGTTTCCTGCTGAATGTCAGTATTTCCTGTTGAATGCCTGTATTTCCAGTAGAATACCTGTACTTCCAATGGAATATTTTAAATTTTTTGAGGATACCTGTGGATTTTTACATGCATGTACACACCTCTTGCAGAATTCCTATAGATTATCTGTAGTTCTTGTTGAATACCTCCAATTCCTATATGTGAGTATTTCCTGCGGAATACTTGTTTCCTGTGAAAAACCTTTTACTATGAAATACCTCAGTAAATTTTTATTCCTGAAGAATGCCGTATTGTTTGTGGAATACCTGTACTTCCTAGAAAATATCCTGGAATAAAAAATATATATTTCCTGCGGAGTATCTAAGGAATACTTCTATTTCTTATGAACGAATTGTATTTGCTAAGCAATGTCTCTATCTCCTGTGAAAAATTAGTATTTCGTGTGGGATATTGTATTTCCTGCTGAATGCTAGAATTGTCTATTGAATGCCAGTATTTCCTGTTAAGTGCCTGTTTTCTTGTAGAATATCTGTACTTCCACTAGAACATTCTTGATTTTTTGAGAGTACCTGTGGATTATTACATGCATGTATCTCTTGCAGAATTTCTCTGCAATACATGTAGTTCTTGTTGAATACCTCTACTTCCTATATGTACATATTTCTTGCGGAATTCCTGTTTCCTGTGGAAGTCCTAAATTTCATATCAAATGTCTCAGTAATATTTGTAGTTATGTAAAATGCCTGCATTTTCTGTGCAGTAGCTGTACTTTCTAGATTAACAGTACCTATTTCCTGCAAAGTATCTCTGAAATGCTTGTATTTCTTCTAAAAGAATTGTATTTGGTGAAACATGTCTCTACTTTCTGTGAAATATGAATTTCTCGTGTGAAATACTGAAATTCTTATTGAATACCTACATTTTCTGCTGAATTCTGGTATTTCCTGTAGAGTGCCGTATTTCCTGTACAATGCCTGTATTTACTATAGAATACCTGTACTTCCAAAAGGATATTTTTAATTTCTTGAAGGTATCTCTTGCAGAATTCCTGTGACATCAGTATCTAGTGTGGAATATTGTATTTCCTGTTGAATGCCTGTAATTTATGCTGAATTCTATTATTGCCTGTTGAAGTCCAATATTTCCTGTTGAGTGCCTGTTTTCTTATAGAATATATGTATTTCCAGTAGAATATACTTGATTTATTTGTGGATTATTACATAGAAGGATCTCTTGCGAAATTCCTCTGGAATATATGTAGTTCTTGTGGAATCCCTTAATTCCCACATGTACTTATTTCCTGCGGAATACCTATTTTCTATAGAAGTTCTAAATTACATATCAAATGTCCCAGGAATATCTGTATTCCTGTGAAATGCCTGTATTTTCTGTGGAATATCTGTACTTTCTAGAGAATTTCCGTTAATAACAGTATCTATTTCCTGCGGAGTATCTCTGAAATACTTGTATTTTTTTTTTTTTTAATAGAATTGTCTATGTTGAGGAATGTTTCTTTTTCTTGAAAATTGAAATATCTCGCACAAATTACTGTATTTCCGGTGAAATACCTATATTTTCTGCTGAATTCCAGTATTTCTTGTGGAATGCATGTATTTTCTGTAGAATACCTGTACTTTCAATAGAATATTTTTAATTTCGTGAGGGTACCTGTGAATTATTACATGCATGTACATATTTCTTGCAGAATTCCTGTGGAATATCTGTATTTCTTGTTGAATAACTCCAATTTCTACATGTATGTATTTCCTGCTTAGTACCTGCTTTCTGTGAATCCTATTACCTACAGAATGCCTCGGTAAATTTGTATTCCTGTAGAATGCCTGTATTCTTTGTGGAATACCTGTATTTTCTAGAAAATATTCTGGAATAACAAATACCTATTTCCTGCGGAGTATTTCTGAAATACTCTTCTTTTAAAAGAATTGTATCTACTGAAAAATGTCCCTATTTCCTGTAAAATATCAGTATTTCGGGTAGAATACAGTATTTCTTTTTGAAAGCTGGTATTTCCTGCTGAATGTCAGTATTTCTTGTTGAGTACTTGTGTTTCCTGCTAAATGCCAATATTTCCTGTAGAATACCTGTACTTCCAATAGAATATTATCAATTTCTTGAGTGTACCTGTGGAATATTACATGCACGTATCTCTTGCGAAATTTTCTACATGTGAATATTTCCTGCGGAATGCATGTTCTATATGGAAGTCCTTAATTTCATATTGAATGCTTCAGTAACAACTGTATTCCTGTAAAATGCCTGTATTTATTGTGGTATAGCTGTACTTCCTAGAAAATATTCTGGAATAACAAATACCTATTTCGGAGTATTTCCGAAATACCTGTATTTCTTATAAAATAATTGCATTTACTAAGAAGTGTATCTCCTGTGAAATACCAATATCTCGTGTAGAATATTGTATTTCCTGTTGATTGCCTATATTTCCTGCTGGATTCCAGAATTGCCTGTTGAACGTCAGTATCTTCTGTTGAGTGCCTATTTTCCTGTAGAATATCTGTACTTGCAGTAGAAAATTCTTGGTTTATTGAGGGTATCTCTGGATTATTACGTACCTCATGCGGAATATCTGTATTTCTTTTTGAATACCTCCACTTCTTACAAGTAGATAATTCCTGCTGAGTGCCTATTATCTGTGAAAGTCCATTGCCTATGGAATGCCTCAGTAAATTTGTATTCCTGTAGAATGCCTGTAATCTGTGTGGAATACCTGTACTTTGTAGAAAATATTCTTGAATAACAAATAACTATTTCCTGCGGAGTATTCCTGAAATACTTTTATTTCTTTTAAAAGAATTGTATTTACTGTGAAATGTTACTATTTCCTGTGAAATACCAGTATCTCCTTTAGAATACTGTATTTCTTTTTGAATGCCGGTATTTTCTGCAGAATGCCGGTATTTCTTGTTGAGTGCCTGTATTTCCTGCTGAATATCAATATTTCTTGTAGAACTTCCAATAGAATATTAACAATTTCTTGAGGGTACCTGTGGCATATTATATGTTTGTATCTCCTACGCAATTCCTTCTTGAATATCTGTATTTCTCGTTGAATACCTCAATTTCCTACATGCAAGTATTTCCTGCAGAATGCCTACTCTGTGTGGAAGTCCTTAATTTCATATTTAATGCTTCAGTATTAACTGTATCTCTGTAAAATGTCTGTATTTATTGTGGAATAGCTGTACTTCCTAGAAAATATTCTGGAATAACAAATACCTATTTCGGAGTATTTCCGAAATACTTGTATTTCTTTTAAAAGAATTGTATTTACTGTGGAATGTCCCTATTTCCTATAAAATATCAGTATTTCGTGTAGAATACTGTATTTCTTGTTGAATAGCTGTATTTTCTGCTGAATGCCAGTATTTCTTGTTGAGTGTCTGTATTTCTTGCTGAATGCCAATATTTCCTATAAAACGCCTGTTTTTTTTTGTAGAATACCTGTACTTCCAATAAAATATTATTAATTTATAGAAGGTACCTATGTGCTATGTGGCATATTACATGCACGTATCTCTTACGGAAGTCCTCCTTTATTTCTTGTTGAATTCCTCAATTTCCTACATGTAGGTATTTTCTGCGGAATGCCTTTTTTGTGTGGAAGCTCTAAATTTTGGAATTAGAAGTATCTATTTCCTGCGATGTATCTTTGGATTACTTGTAAGAGAGATGTATTTGCTGTGATATATGTTCATTTCTGTGAAATATCAGTATCTCGTGTGGAATACTGTATTTCCTGTTGAATAGCTGTATTTCCTGCTGAATGCCAGCATTTTCTGTAAAATGTCTGTATTTCCTGTTGAATACCTGTACTTGCAATATAATATTTTTTATTTCCTGAGGATATCTGTGGATTATTACATGCACGTATCTTTTGCGGAATTTCTCTGAAATGTCTGTAGTTCTTGTTGAATATCGCCACATATTTCCTGCGGGAAACCATTTTTTCTGTGGAAGTCCTAAATTTCATAGTGAATGCCTCAGTAATATTTGTATTCCTGTGAAATGACTGTATTCTTTCTCTCTAGAAAATATTTTTGAATAAGAAGTACTTATTTCCTGCGGAATATCTTTGGTATACTTGTATTTCTTCTAAAAGAATTATATTTGGTGGGGTTAAACTCTATTCCCTGTGAAATATCAATATCTCGTGTGGAATACTGTATTTCATTTTGAATGCCTGTATTGCCTGTTGAATGCCTGTATTTCCTGTTGAATGCCTTTATTTCCTGTTGAATGCATGTATTGCCTATTTTTTTGTGGGATACCTGTATTTCCAACAGAATATTCCTTATTTTTAGAGAATACCTGTAGATCACATGCACGTATTTCCTGCGAAATAGTTCTTGAATATCTGTAGCTCTTGTTGAATACCTTCTTTCCCTACATGTAAGTATTTCCTGCGAGTATCTTTGAAATAATTGTATTTCATGTGGGATACCTATTTTTTCTGGGAATGCATATATCGCATCTTGATTATCTCGGGAATACTTATGAAATATCTCTAGGAAATACCTGTAGACTCCATATTTCTTGTGTAATTCCTCTAGAATATCTCTATCTCATGTGGAATATTTGTATTTCCTGTGGAATACCTACTTACTTCAATGGTCACTCCCTTGGAGTTTTCTATGCTTACGGAGGTTGGATAGTGAAGTAAACAAAGCAAAAATGTTTGTTTATGATACTAGCATCAAATATTGAAATTTGAATATTTTTGATCTTCTTGTTCCAGAGAAAATTGAAGTTGAAATAGACCTCTAATACACAGTGTGTAATGAAAGAATACTTGAAAAGTGATTATAGTAAACGTGAAAGAAAACGCGCATTCTTGACGAATTGCCAATTTCTCGTAAAGTAAATAGGCAGCGGTGCTTCTATCTCCACCACAAATATTGAATCAAACAAGAATAAATTGTATTACCTGTAGTGCTCATATTGACTGAGCTACTTGCACTATTGCCACGATTTCCACGCTATTATTCTAAGACTGCTAGCTCTTTTAACGAAAAACTTATTTTTGTATTGTAAATATTCATCAGTACTGATAAAAATAATGTTCTATCTTTACACGTGTTATAAAATAGGAAGAGATCTAAACGAAAAATGTGATTGATGTTCAAAACAAACAGAAGTTCCAAAAGTCAACGAGTCATCGGCCTCCGAAACCGTCACTACCACACACTCCATTTATCTGGTGTACGTAGACAGTCGGGGAAATTAAAACGATTATAAAAATAAGTAAGGTGAACACATCGATAAGTACAAACTGTGTCACCAGTCGAGCTCTAGGTCAGACCGTCTGGCCGTGCAATACACTCGCCCAACTCGATTCTCAGTTTCTCTTCACGGGTATGTGTCCATCGTTTTGTTGATCGACTAATTACTTTACATATTACGTGATGTGGTCTTTACCGACAACCTGTGCCAATGGTTGCCATGGTTATCAACGGAGGCAGCATTTGTTTATGTATCAAATTTCTAAGATGTACGACGAGACGACAAGTGGAATGTTTTCAAATAATTATGTTATCAGTCTGTGACAAATATATTTGGATGTATCACTTAATTAAATAAGTGTCAAGACTTCTGACGTCATGGGACTCATTTTTAAATTGAATTGAGAATGAGATAAAATTTGGTAGTTTTTTTTTGGGAGTTGCATTCAGTATTAAAATATAGATCAAAATTTTCCGCTGTTCTTTTTCTTTTTAATCTGTTATTCATGAGTAAAATTGTCAACTGGAATTTTCTGTGATAGCTACGTAATTTTTTACGTCTGTGTGATATTGGTTTGTTTACTAAACACAAAATTTCTCGATTATTGATTGAAGCATATTAAAGTATTTCTTTACAGACTCTACAATGTTCTATTGTCAAAAGTTAGCTTGTACCGTGTGTGCAATTTATGCTCTAATAAAACTCATAATAGAAACGCTGAAAAAAACCGTCTGGGTTTCTTGTACGTCTACCGTCTAGAGCGAATGAAATTTTCTACTTCCTCATAGAGAAAGTTTTCAACTTCTGCGGACAGTATGGCTTTGTTAAACAATAGACACGATGGTCTAGACATTTTTATATTACAATGAGGTCATATTAAAAAAATAAAAGTTGTTATTGTATTATTATTATTATTATTATTAACATTATTAATTATTATTTAATGGGGCCCCTATCTGATAAGAATAATAAAATGCTTGAAGGGATTTCAAGAATCGAGGGGTCCTTGAAGTACGAGCTTAGTTAATTAATGACCCGAGAGAACAAATAGGATTTATGATTTGAACACTCTAATTGTGTTGAAAAAAACATTGACGTATTTTTGTCTCCAGAACATTATTCCTATATACTCCCTTAGTAAACATTGCCAGTTTAAAATTTTTCGAACCGCTGGTTTAGTCAAGAATTAATAATTTATCTCAAAAGGACAGTCAAAAATATATCGATTGTAATTTTGAGTGTAGAAAAACGATGACGTCTTTATGTCTTCAATATATTATTTTTACATCCTCCCTTAATCAGTACGCGCAGTTCCAAATTTTTTGAATCGCTGGTTGAACCAGGAACTAATTATCTATTTTAAAAGGTCAGATTGTATTTATATATCTAAGTTTTGAACACTATAATTCTGTGGGAGGAACGGGAACGTCATTTTGTCTTTTGTATATTATTTTTACATCCTCCCTCAGTCAACCTTCACAGTTTAAAATTTTTTGATTTGTCCTTTCAGTCAAGAGTCTATAATTAATCTCAAAAGGAAGATAGTATTATTATTTTAAGTTTGAACACTATAATTGTGTGACATAAAATGACAATGTCATTTTGTCTTCAGTACATTATTTTTACATACTTCCTTAGTCAGCACTCGCAGTTCCAATTTTTTTGAATTGCTGGTTTAGTCAGAAATTAATTATTCATCTCGTAAGGACAGATTGTATTAATATAACTATTGTTATTTCAAGTTTTGAACGCTATAATTCTGTGGAGGAGAACGGAAACGTCATTTTATCTTCAGTATATTATTTTAGCAACCTTCCTCAGTCAACTCCCACAGTTTCCAAATTTTTGTGTCGCTGGTTTAGTCAGGAGTCAATAGTTTAACTCAAAAGGTCTGATGGCTTTGAGTTTTGAACATTATAATTGTGTAGGGGAGAACGAACGTCACTCCGACTTCAATATATCATTTCCATATCTTTTTTTACAGTTGAAAAATTTTTGAGTCGGTAGTCAAGTCGAGGGTCAATAATTTATCTCAAGAGGGTAAATAGTAGTATTGTGGTTTTGAGTTTTGTACACTATAACTGTTCTGTCTTCAATATTTCATTTCTTCATCCTCCTTCAACCAACTCTCATAGTTTCAAATTTTTTGAACCGCTGGCTCAGTCAGGAGTTGATAATTTATTGTAAGGAGTCTGAATGCTATTGTGATTTTGAGTTTTGAACACTATAATTGTGTGTAGGAGAAAGGACACCCTAGTCTGTCTTCAGTATATCATTTCTACAACCTCCCTTAGTCAGCTCTCGGACTTTAAAATTTTTTGAGTCGCTAGTTTAGTCAGAAGTCGATAATTTATCTCAATAAGGCTGGTGGTATTATCATATCTATCTTGATTTCAGATTTTGAACACTCTAATTCTAAAGAGAAAAATAAAGACATCATTCTGTCTTCAGTAAATTATTTCTACATCCTATCTAAGTCAATACTGTCAGTTTCAATTTTTTTGAATCGCTGGTTCAGTCAGGAGTCAATAATTTATTGTAAGAAGTCTGATAGTATTATTACATCTATTGTGATTTTGAGTTTTGAACACTATAACTGTGTGTAGAAAAAACGGCGTTAGTCTCTCTTCAGTATATTATTTCTACATCCTCCCTTAGTCAGCTCTCAGAGTTTAAAATTTTTTGAGTAACCAGTTTAGTCAGAAGTCAATAATTTGTCTCACTAGGTCTGATGGTATTATTATATCAAAATTGATTTTAAGTTTTGAACACTCTAATTGTGCTGGGAAAGATAAAAACATCTTGCTGTCTTAAGTAAATTATTTCTACATCATATCTTAGGCAACACTGCCAGTTTCAATTTTTTTGAACTGCTGGCTTAGTCAGGAGTCAATAATTTATCGTAAGAAGACTGATAGATTATTATATCTATTGATTTTGAGTTTTGAATACTATGATTGTGTGTGGAGAAAACGGCGTCTGTTTGTCTTCGGTATATTATTTGAACACTCTGATTGTATTGACGAAAATATAGACATCATTCTGTCTTCAATAATTTATTCCCACATCCTTTCTAAGTCAACACTGCCAGTATCAAACTTTTTGAACCGCTGGTTGTGGTTGAAGGCCTGATAGTATTATTATACTGCTTTTGATTTTGATTTTTCAATATTTTAATTGAGTGACAGAAATAGGAACGTCATTATATCTTCAGTATAATAATTTTACATCCTCTCTCAGTCAACTCTCACAATTTAAAATTTTTTGAGTTACTAGTTCAGTCAGATATCAGATATTCTTATATCTATTATGATTTCAGATTTTGAACACTCTAATTGTGCTAGAAAAAATATAGACATCATTTTGTTTTCAGTAAATTATTTCTACATCCTATCTCAGTCAATACTGCCAGTTTCAAACTTTTTGAACCGCTGGTTCAGTCAGAGGTTGATAATTTATCTCAAGAAGACTGATAGTATTTTTATACCTATTGTGATTTTGAGTTTTCAACATTTTAATTGTGTGACTGAAAATGAGAACCTCATTATGTCTTCAGTATATTATTTTTACATCCTCTCTCAGTCAACTCTCACAATTTAGAATTTTTTGAATCGCTAGTTTAGTCAGAAGTCAATAATTTATCTCAATAGGTCTGATGGTATAATTATATCTATTATGATTTTAAGTTTTGAACATTCTAATTGTGTTGGGAGCAATAGAGACATCATTCTGTCTTCAGTAAATAATTTCTACATCATATCTCAGTCAACCCTGCCAGTTTCAAATTTTTTGAACTGCTGATTCAGTCAGAATTCAATAATTTATCGTAAGCAGTCTGATAGTATTATTATATTCATTGTGATTTTGAGTTTTGAACACTATAATTGTGTGTAGGGCAAACAGAGTTAGTCTGTCTCCAGTATATTATTTCTACATCCTCCCTCAGTCAGCTCTCAGACTTCAAGATTATTTGAGTGATGAGTTTAGTCAGAAGTCGATAATTTATCTCAATAGATCTCGTGGTATTTTTATATCTATTATGATTTTTAAGTTTTGAACACTCTAATTGTGTCGAGAGAAATGAAGACATAACTTTGTCTTCAGTAAATTATTTCTACATCTTGTCTCAGTCAATATTGCCAGTTTCAAATTTTTTGAGCCGCTGGTTTAGTCAGTATTTTCATATCTATTGTGATTTTGAGTTTTGGACACTATAATTGTGTGTAGGGAAAAATAACATTAGTCTGTCGTCAGTATATTATTTCTGCATCCTCCTTTAGTCAGCTCTGAGAGTTAAAATTTTTTTGAGTTGCTAGTTTAGTCAGAAGTCAATAATTTATCTCAATAGGTCTAATGGTATTATTAATTTATTATGATTTTAAGTTCCGAACACTTCAATTGTGTTGAGAAAAATAGAGACATCATTTTGTCTTAAGCAAATTATTTCTACATCCTATCTCAGTCAATACTGCGACAGTTTAAAATTTTTGAGCAGCTCTCAGAGTTTGAAATTTTTTGAGTCTCCAGATAAGTCAGAAGTCAATAATTAGTCTTAATAGATCTGATGATATTATTATATTTATTATAATTTAAGTCTAAGTTTTGAACACTCGAATTAATAGAGACATCATTCTATCTTGAGCAAATTATTTCTACATCCTCTCTTAGTCAGTACTCGCAGTTCCAAATTTTTTGAATCGCTGGTTTAATCAGAAATCAATTATTTATCTTGTAAGGACAGATTGTATTATTATATCTATTGTTATTTCAAGTTTTGAACACTATAATTGTGTTACAGAAAACGACAACGTCATTTTGTCTTCAGTATATTATTTTTACATCCTCCCTCAGTCAACTCTCACAGTTACAATTTTTTGAGTCGCTGGTTTAGTCAAGAGTCAATAATATAACTCAAAAGATCTGATGGCTTTGAGTTTTGGACACTATAATTGTGTAGAGGAAAACGAACGTCACTCTGACTTTAATATATCATTTCCACATCCTTCCTTACAGTTGCAAATTTTTTGAGCTAGTAGTTAAGTCAAGAGTCAATAATTTATCTCAAGAGGGTAGATGGGAGTATTGTGATTTCGATTTTTGTACACTATAACTGTGTGTAGGGAAAAAAAACATGATTCTGTCTTCAATATATTATTTCTACATCTTCCCTCAACCAGCTCTCATAGTTTAAAATTTTTTGAGCCGCTGCTGGCTTAGTCAGGAGTCTATAATTTCTCGTAAGATGGTATTATTAATATTGTGATTTTGAGTTTTGAACACTATAATCGTGTGTAGGGAAAAACAGCATTAATCTGTCTTCAGTATATTATTTTTACATCCTCCCTCAGTCAGCTGTCAGAGTTTAAAATTTTTTGAGTCGCTGGTTTAGTCAGAAGTCAATAATTTAGCTCAAAAGATCTAATGGTATTTTTATATCTACTATAATTTCAAGTTTTGAACTCTCTAATTGTGTTGGAAAAAATGAAGACATCATTCTGTCTTCAGTAAATTATTTCTACATCCTTTCTAAGTCAACACTGCCAGTTTCAAATTTTTTGAATCACTGGTTCAGTCAGAGATTAATAATTTATCTCAAGAGTACTGATAGTATTATCATATATATTGTGATTTTGAGTTTTCAACATTTTAATTGTGTGACCGAAAATAAGAACGTCATAATGCCTTCAGTATATTATTTCTACATCCTCTCTCAGTCAACTCTCACAATTTGAAATTTTTTGAGTCGCTGGTTTAGTCAGGAGTTGATAATCTATCTCAAGAGAGCAGTTGATATTATTTGTATATGAGATAAATGAGAACGTCATTCTATCTCCAATATATTATTTCCACATCCTTTCTCAGTCAACACACGAAGTTTCAATTTTTTTGAATCGCTGGTTTAGTCAGAAATTATTCATCATTTCAAGAGGTCAAATTGTTGATTATATCTATTGTGATTTTGAGTTTTGAACACTATAATTAGGTGAAAGAGAACGAAATCATTATTTTGTCTTCAGTTTATTATCTCTACATATTTTCTCAGTCAGCACTTACTGTTCCAAATTTTTTGAATCGCTGGTTTAGTCAGGAATTAGTTATTTATTTCGAGAGAACAGATTGGTTTGGAAATAAAATCTGTAGAATTTCCAATTAAATAGAAAATGATTTTATTACGAGCGCAGCTCTTGTAAATTAGAAACAGTTTCATTTACATGAAGCACTTTGAACTGAAATAATTTTACAGTCGCTAAGCATGATATGCTAATACTTGATCATTGAATTATCATGAACGCAGCCCGTGATCATTATCACTTCTCTATTCAACAATTCTATAAAATAATTATTTTCTTAATAATCATAAACGGAAATATAAACATTGATAAAAAAATATAAAAATTATCTTGCTTTCAAAAATGATAAATTCTGTACATTTCTTGGAGGTGATAAGAAAAGTCGAACAAAGCCAGACTGTCCTTCAGACGTCCAGACAGAATGTTACTACTGTCATTAGAAAGAACATTGTGCAATTATTAATGATATATCGTCATAGTTTTTTTTTTAAATTTTGCTGAAGTGTATAAAAACAAACATTAATTAATGTCTTCCTACAATTTTTTCAATTTATTTTTCAGTCAATTGATCTATTTTGAATTAAATATATTTGTGGCGTTATCTGATAATTATTCTATATTTGAATGCTTACTTTTTTATCAGTATTTTGTTGCTAATTAATTACAGTTCATTCATAATCAATCGTTCTTTGAGTACATAAAAACTGAAAGATATTTACGTGTGTCAAATTTATTAAAGAGCGCAGTGCGCTTGCGATATTGCAGTACGTGATACATAGGAAGAACTTAGTAGTTTGATAAAACTACACATTCGTTTTGTCATTTTGTTTAACAAACAGAATTTCCAGACGTGTACGCAACAATATCACGTTCAAGCAGACAACGTAATGAATTTTCATTCCATTTATAAATTGTTTACTGTCTGCTCTAAAATTAGACTATTTGTCCTGCACAAGTTCCTGTGACATAAACTATTCTCACTCAAAAATAGATTATTCATTCATCTATATTTACAATCAACGCTGTGCACCTGCCGCGAACCACGCTTTCGCGAAAATTTCAAAATTGTACACAATAATAATTTTTCTGTTTGTTTCAGTGAGTGGCGGCACCTCCTACCAAAATCCCGAGTCAGATAGAAGCGGCAGCGGGGGAGGAGGTGGCGGCGGCGGAGGCGGTTTGGTCGCGCTGGTGGTCGGCGCGACGTTGCTCACGGCGACACTGGGCCTCATCACGTGCGTGGTGAGCCACTACCGGGCGGGCGGCGGCGGCGGTTCGGCGGGCGGCGTTCCGCCACCCCCACCACCGCCACCACCATATTACGCCCCCTCACCGAACCAGCATCCGCACCAACAACAGCCCTGCATCACTGTACCCGTAAGTTCACCTTCATAATAATTCAAGTATTGAATAGGAAAATTATTAATTACCGTCTGCAAACAATACAAATGACCACTTTAGTTCACTCAAAAAGATGAGGGAAAGTAGCAGACGTTTACTATATGCACATCAATAGTTTAAAATTATGGGCACATCGTAAACGTCTGCAATTTCCTGCCGCCCTTTTTCATAAACCAAATTATCAATTGTGTTGTTGGCAGACGGTAATTCATATTTTTTTTCATCAATTGTTGCACAACTTTGCAATATTGAAAAAGCAGCAATTATCACGTGTAACTACTGTCTCGAATTTCCACCTTTTCGAAAAGTCGAACAAATCGTGATGTTGTGGTAAACATTTGATTGCAGAAAGAAAACAAATGTTTCAGACATAACAACACGTGCGAAATAGTACATTTATGTTGAAAACAAATGAAAATACTTTGGATTGTAATGAATATTAAAGTTGTTTGAAAAATTTGGCTCAACAATCAGACTTCCTCATTACTTATTGAATAATTGATAATTAGGTACATAAATATTAGTCCGCTCTTATTTTAATTCATATTAATGTTAATAATCAAAATTTTTCAGTCTTTTGATACATTACGGTTTTGGCAACAACATTTTACGACAATTTTTATTTTCTTCAACGTCTGAGTACAATTTGTCTGTCTGGAAAAATAAAAATTCAAGTCCATCAGCATGTAGAATACTTGGTTTTATCTGATTTAACTGCTCAGATGAATTACAAGTCTATCTTGTATGTAATCATAATAAAAAATATACTACATACATCTTTTGATAAAATGTTTTTGTTAAGAGTTTTTTTTGTGACGCTACTGTCGTAGAACATCGTGTAAAAATTATAAGAGCTAGGAGAAAGTGACGCTGTATTTTCCACAAGCTTTTATAGACTGGGAGATTTTATACCGCATGCCTTTTTGAGGGCTGAAAATTTAATTCTTGATAAAAAAGATAAGAAGATTATTGACTGATGCACGCCTTTCGCTCATAATGCAAACTTCAATTATAAATACATTTTTTTTAATTGTTTCAACGATTGTTGCATGCCTTTGTGACAGATGTTTCAATGTAATAACCGTTTTAGCGTCCCTAAAATTGGGGAAACCTAATAAATGGCCTTTAATCCAGCAACCCCAAAAGTGATTTGTAACAAGGTAGCGATTTAATTTTTGATTTGTCAATTTCAACCACCTCAAAGGGTTTTTTCGTCGACATTTGCTGTCATTTGTTTTCACCCCTGGCTTAATTAGTGTATCTGACGCGTCAATCAACTGCCAACCCCGCCACTGGCGTACGAATGGGATAAATCAGCCTGCGGGCCAACCCCTAATCGATATGCTTGTAAACGGGGATTAACAGAGGCGCAGCATGAAATGCTGAAATCGGTCAGTGGGGCAATACTGATTAAAAATCTTTTTTCTCCGAAATTTTTATGTCTTCAGAACATTCGGACATAAAAGTAATCATTATCTTCACCCTTGTGATGTCTTTCGCCCTTTAAGTAACCTTGGCGACCTTTGTGACGTCAACCACAAAGACACAAAGGACGACGCATTTATGGATTCATCATTAGCCCTAATGTTCCCTCTAGCCTTCACTGATTTTAATACGAATTTACTTAATCATCATTTCATCCCCGGAGGCGTCATTCTATTGTTTATGACGTCATAAGTGACACTGATGGATGTACAAAAAATAAATCGTCAGGGTTTATACAACCGGGAGAATTTTCATGCTTCATCCCCCATAAATAATTTGTAGTTATCTAATCTTCAAACTTCTTATATCTTGTGGAATAATTTATGGATTCTTCGTGACAAAAATTTGAACTATAAATTACTATTAATTATACAAACTTCTAGAACTGATAACTCATGAAAAATTGGATTTGGTTAGTCTAGACCGAATAATTCATTCAAGATTGATTACTGTTGATAATTCTAATCAATTTTCATCTTTCTTATTTTTTATTGTACTAATAATCAACTGAAATCATTCGACAAAAATTATTGGGACTCATCAAAACAGTCCAATCAAGCCACAAATAATCGGTGATATTATCTCAAGCCCTTCCAGCCCAGCCCAATTTTTTAAATTGAAGAACAAGCCTGGCCCAATCAGGTCTACAAATTCATCCAATCATGTTTCGCGCTTCAGCAATTGGAAGTCTCATTGAAATTCCGCCGAATCTATTGAAGATAGCTCAAAACTGTTGATAAGGATTGTAAAGCAATGTTTTTTACGTATTTCGGTGCAAAAATCAAGTCTGTAAGTCAATTCCACTAAAAGTTATTAGATAATAAAGTTGACGTTTTTCCACATATATTACGATATTTTTGATTTTTAATAACTTCTGGTAGAATAAACTTATAGACTTGATTTTTGCACCAAAATACTCCAAAAACATTTCTCTAAAAATGCGTGTCACACAGTTTTGAGATATCTGCTATAGATTCAGAGAAATTTCCAATTACCTAAATGGGTTCCCTCTTCCGAAATTTTAAAATGAAAAAATTAAAATTGTCAATTTTTTCGAGTCCAGCCCTGCGGTTGGTGTTTTGCCTCTTCAGTGAATTTATCGTTACTAATTTACATTTATATTATCGAAACACGTTGAGATACCTTGTGAAAACAGTGATATTTTGCCCAAACAAATTAAGGACAGGACCTCAGAATTCGGTCGAGTCAAAATATCGACTTGGGTCATGATGTAGGCGGCTCTGGCAACACTGCAATGACAGAGAGTAAAGAGGGCGGGACGCGTCTGGTGAGGATGGCTGAACACGACGTCGCGACGCTGAGAGAGTGAAAGTTATAGCCGACCAAGACGTGGCCTAGTCAAGGACAACTTTCCATTTATATAATTATTTAAAATATCAATTTTTAAAAAAGTTTTAGATTTCATGGCATTCGGAAGTGAATAATAAATTAAAGTTTGCCCTCTCATGTGTGAAATGTTCCATTGCGACAATCATACAATTTTCCGTGTAACACGCGAGTCCTTGCAGTCTCAAGGTCGTACCAACACGCCTCTCTTGCAGTTAAATCAATATAACCTAAAACACGTGCATGCCTGTCAATGCTGACAATATGCAATAATCGTTAATTTTACACATGTAGCGTTCCGTTACATGGAAGAAGAATTGCTGAAGTAGACGGCGCCGAGCTTACGTAATTTTTATTGCAGGTTTTTCTTGGTATTTATTTGATGACAAGACAGTTATCGAAAAGATAATATTTTATTGTGACCCTTTGACATTGTATGTATAAGCCCCTCAATTAATTGCAATAAATATAATGCTCAGAAAACTCTTAAAAGTCAGAAGCTTTTGGAGCCGAAGGCTCCTAGGCACTGAGACACCAAGAGCCAAATGCTCCTAGACACGTACCCCTTATTATTAATCCAGCATTTAAAGTGCCGGATTAGGACACGTCTTGATGCCTAGGCACTTAATTCGATAGGGTTTTTGAAACTCCCAAAGTCAGGGCTTCTGAAACTGAGCTCCTAATGGATCATTCGGCATCAAATGAAATTATTATCAAAACTCTCAAAGCCAGAGGCTTCTAGGAACGTCTTAGTGCACCTAATACTAATTCAAGACAATTGGAAATTCTAGGCACCAAATTGGTCTCATAAAACCGGCCCCTAGGCACGTGTCTAATGTACTACGGCACAAATCAAATAATATGAATATTAAAACTATTTTTTATACTCCTTTTATATATAAAATGGACCATGGCTCAACATAGGGCTGCAATTGAGACACGTTGGGCCCCTAGGCACAGTATTTTTTAATTGAGCTTAGGAGAGTGTATAGGAAAGTCGAAAATTCCTAAAGCCAAAGGCTTTTAGGCACATACCTCGTTATCTCAATGAGGGCCCCTAGGCACAGTATTCAATTTTAGGTTGTTGTAAATATAATGATGCTAAAAGCTGCAATTAAGACACATTGGAGTCCGTATTTAATGTCTGAGCTAAAAAGAATATGTGGAATGCTTGAGACATTCTTGAAGCTAGGGATACCTGAAGCCGGAGGCTTCTAGGCACTTTTTCAGTGCACCTTATTGACAATTGGGACTCCTAGGCACAATATTCAATAAAATATCTAAGTTGGTGTGCAACTATATTATGCTTAAGAAACCCTTAAAGTTAAGCTCTCATAGAATCAGGCCCCTAGGCACTTGCCTAATGTGCCTCATAGATATTTCGGCAATAATGATGCCCAAACCATAAATTTGATTCTAAATCAAATAAAATTTATGCTAAAATCATTTTTCACACTCTTTTCATATACAGCTATAATTGAAACGAGTTGAGGCCCCTAGGCACAATATTCAATGCCCTTGTTGATGAAAATATACGGAATGCATATGAAAACTTCCAGAATCGGGAATTTTTGAAGCCGAAGGCTTAAAGTCACATGCCCAAAATAGCTATTGTCGATTCGAAATAATTGGGACTTCTGGGCACAATTTTAAATGCTGGTTCAAATAAATTGGGACTCCCAGGCTCAATATACAATGGGATCCTTAAGTTAGCTTGCAAATATGAATGATGCTCAATCGAAATATCGTAGAACCAGGCTCCTAGGCACTTCCAAGTATTCCGAATTGATATTTTGCCAATAAGGGTGCCTAAATTACAAATTTGAGTCCAAATGAAGTAAAATTAATGCCAAAACTCTTTTTTATACTCTTTTCATATCAAAAATGGACTGGGTAACATGAGGCTGCAATTGAGTTGCCTGGAGCCCCTAGGCACATTATTTAATGTTGGTTCGAAATAGTTGATACTCCTAGGCATAATATTAAATAGAAATCTTGAGTTATGATGCATACGAAACCTACAAAAGGCGAGCCCCTAAGCAAGTGCCTAGTGAACCTAATGGATAGTTCAGCATTGTGGACTCCTAAACTACAAATTCAGCCCCAAATCAAATCGAATTGATATCAGTAATCTTTATTGCAGTTTTAAATCAACTATGGCTCAATATCGATGCGATTGAGACACGTTGAAGCCCCTAGGCACAATATTTAATGACTGAGCTGATGGAAAGAGTCGAAGATGCCTGAAACTAAAGATTTCATGGCACATGTTTAGTTGGCTCGATTTGGGCTCCTAGGCACAATATTCAATGGGATTTTTTGTTTGTCTCAATTTGAGCTCCTAGGCATTCGATGGTATTTCTTATTTGTTGTTAATATATGATACTCAAAACTGCAATTCAGACACATTGGGGCCCTTAGGCTCACAAAATGATATAGAAAATTAGGGAAACTCTCAAATTTAGGGCTCTCCGAAACTTATGTATTCTAGGCACGTTCCTGGTGCACCTAATGACGGTTCAAGGAAATTGGGACTTCTAGGCACAATATACAATGGGATCCCTGAGTTTGTTTGCAAAAAGATGATGCTTAGGAATCGTTCAAAATCAGGATCTCATAGAACCTGGCTCCTAGGCACTTACCTAATGTGGCTAAAGGGTGCCTAAGCCATAAAATTGATTGTAAATAAAATAAAATTAATGCCAAAACTCTTTTTTATACTACTTTCATATTAAAAATGTATTTTGGCTGAGCCTAGGGCTACTGTTGCGACACATTTGAGCCCCTAGGCACAGTATTACATAACTGAACTGATGAGAATATATTAAATATTTGTAAAATCTTCTAGTTGTGGTTTTCTGAAGCCGGAGGCTTCTAGTCACTTGCCCTATGTCACTAATATCGGTTTGAAAAAATTGGGACTCCTAGGCCAATATTTAATGACTTTTTTCAGTAGCTGCTAATATATAATAATTAAAATAGTAATTGAGACACATTTAGGCTCCTAGGCTGATAAAAATATATAGAAAATTAAGGAAAGTCCCAAAGCTAGAGATTTCTGGAGCCGATGAATTCTAGGCACGTTTCTGGTGTACCTAATAACGGTTTAAGGAAATTGGGACTTCTAGGCACAATATATACTGAGATCCTTCAGTTTGTTTGCAAAAAGATGATGCTTAGGAATCCTTCAAAGTCGGGATCTCACAGAACCAGGCTCCTAGGCACTGGCTCAATGGGACTAAAGGGTGCCTTAGCCATAAAATTAAATGTAAATAATATAAAATTCTTTTTTATACTGCTTTCATAATAAAAACGGATTGTGGTTAAACCTAGGGCTACTTTTGCGACACATTTGAGCCCTTAGGCACAGTATTACATGACTGAACTGATGAGAATATATTAAATGTGTATAAAATCTTCTAATCAGGGTTTTTTTAAGCCATAGGCTTCCAGTCACATGCCTAATGTCGCTAATGTCTGTTTGAAAAAATTGGCACTCCTAGGCACAATATTCAATGGGATCCCTAAGTTAGCTTGCAAATATAAATGATGTTTAGTCGGAATTTTATAGAACCGGGCTTCTAGGTACTTACCTAATGTGCCGAATTGATATATCAGCAATAAGGATGCCTAAATCACAATTTTCGAAATGAATCGAATAAAATTGATGCCAAAACTCTTGTTTTATTTTAGAAATGGACTCTGGCTGAGCCTAGGGCTACTCATGTGACACATTTGAGCCCCATGGCTGAATTGATGAGAATATATTTAATGTGTAAAAAAAACTTTCAGTCGGAAATTTTTGAAATCTGAGGCTCCTAGGCACATGCCTAGTGTATCTAATTATGATTCGAAATAATTCGGACTTTTAGGCACAATATTCAATGGGATTCATGAGTTTTTGCGAATTAAAGTAGGTGCCTAGCATGTCTAACGGATATTTTGAATTCGAGGGCTCCTAAGTCACAAATTTGGACCTAAATCAAATAAAATGGATATCAATAATCTTCTGGGCACGTTCCTAGTGCACCTAATACCGGTTCAAGACAATTGGGGCTTCTATACACATAATTAATTTGGTTTTTTGAGTTGGTGTGTAAATATATGATGCTTAGGTTGAGGGTTCATGGAATCTGGCCCCTAGGCTTCTGCCTCATGTGCCTAATGGACAATAAGTGAGCCCCAGCTACAAATTTGAAATCTAAATCATATCAAATGAGTGTCATAATTCTTAAACTCATTTTATGTTTAAAATTAACTATAATTTAGCACACGGCTGCAATCGGGAGGCGCTGGGGCGCCTAGGCACTGTATTCAATGGCTGAGCTGATCAGCATATATTAAATGTGTATAAAAACCACCAGTCGGGAATTTTTGAAGCCTGAGGTTTCTAGGCACAAATGGGATCCTTGTTTTTGCGAATATATGATTCTCAAGTTGCGACTAGACTTTAAAATCACTAACAATCAGTCGAATAGTCTTGAATTATCGCTTAATTGCTGGGAAAAAACAATAAATGATACGTCTTCCTCAGAAAGGATTTAAAAGACGTGAAAGCATCTCGATTATTGTCCAGTTTAGTATTATCTGGAAAATTCCTTCCCAGAGGCATTTGTTCGTCGAAATGCACTGAAAACAAGTGTATAAATTACTTGTAAAATGATACTGGGCATACAGGTTGTGTAATTTTAGATAAGAGAGAAAACAGAATTGATCTGACCACAGTACTGGCAGTATTCGTCTGTAGAGGCTGCCCAGAGCTCGCTGTCTGACCTGCCAGGACTGTAACGAAATAATCTCACTTGAAGCCACTTATTTGAGTCATACTTATCAAACAAACAATTATTATTATCTTTGAATACGTCAGTGGAAATTTTGCGTGATGCTTTGTATATTTTTTTTGATACGGAACAATAACAATGCAAATAAACATTCCATTCACTGAAATTTTTCGTTGATGCTTCATACAATAAATTCATTTTCCAACAGCTTTCAATTAGTTGCGCCCTCGTGGGGATGAAATGCGTCTGCCTCCCAATTTTTTACATTCTAGTTATTGATTCCTGGGTCACCTGAAAATGGTCGAAAGATCGAAACAAGTATGCATTAAAAATAATTCTGGAAAAAGTGTGTAGTCCACCTCTGCGATGGTCGCCCGTGCCGGTCCCAAGGCCGCCAGACGTGTCGAGTACGTCTCGTGATATCATCCAAGCTAGTGTTTTTTTCTTCCTCCCATTCTTCAGCTGGTGCTTCGTGTGCTGTTCACTCACTGTACTCATGTTCTGAGGCTCAGCACGACATACCATCATTACAGCCGTAGTTTCGTTTTTGCTGCAAGCTCTACTTTTACTTAATTGCAACTGATTTTTACTCTAACTGGCCACGGTTGAAGCTAATAACATGGAGCGATGGAACTCGTCAACATCAAGATGTTGATGGTTCGTTTCCTCGCCGTGTGAAACACGAGGTTTCTAATACCAGCGATGTTGCAACTCACGATTTAGAGGAAATGGGAATTACAGCAATGCTTCTTTTTTATTCGATAGATATTCATCACGGCGACGTCAAATTTTTTAGATTCGAAATCGAATTTGATATCTTCAATAAGATTTTCTTGTCAAGAAACGGTCTTGCCATTTCAGTGCGAAGCCTTAAGGCTCATTCACAGTCACGAAATCTTCGACTTGAAACAACAATTCCAATCTTGTGCAAGTGATTAACCAATAGAAACGCGAGTGCAACAAATTCGTGCAACGAATCTGTTTCAAACGAAAAGTATGCATACTCCAAACTTTTCAATCTTGTGCAGAGCGGCTGTCGCTGATTGCACCAATCAGAACGCAAAGAAATATAAATTGACAGATGGATAACCTATTTCTAGAAATTTGCGAATATTTATAGTGAATATGGGAAGTATAAAGTTTTTTGATTGTTACAAATTTCTATAATTATTTCCAGAATGGAGGTAAAATAAAATTTTTAAATATTTTTGGTTCACAGAAGACAAATATTAAACTCCAATATTCTCTGATTTGGATATAGATGAATAAAATATGTGCGACAATTTCATCAAAAGTAAAAGTATCATCTCTTTTTTCTTATTATATTTACCCTAACTGTAAACTAGAATATTTTTCGAAGAACATATTCTTCATTAAATGATTTGTAAAATTCCTAATTATACATCAAGTCGCAAAACTTTGTGGAATTTAGAGAATCCAAATAATACAATTATTCTGATTTATCTAAATGATTCCACCTTAAATAAATAAAAATTTCTAATAGCGCAATAGATGGCAGCATCGGAAAAATCGCGTTGATTGCTTTTGTAATTTCGAAAGTGTGAACGCTATGATTGAATTTCTTGCACAGGGGCATTGCACAAGATTGAATTTGTAGTTTCAAGTCGCAGATTTCGTGACTGTGAATGAGCCTTTAGGATTTACGTCTGCAAATACTGAGCTAAGCTTCTTTTTCAACCCTCGAGGTCTTAACGAACGGCAAAGAGAATTCTACACAATTTCTTTAATATAGGATAGCCTTAACGGACGGTATAGAGAATTCTTTAGAATTATTGTAGAACATGTAGAAAGGTCTTAACGAACGGCAGTGAGAATTTTGTACAATTGCATTTTATATAAAAAGGTCTTAACGAACGGCAGAGAGAACTCTGCACGATTCCAATAAGTAGAGAAATGTTTTTGCAATTGCAATTGGTGTAAGTTAGTCTTAACGAACGGTGCAGAGAATTCTTTACAATTTCTTTATTATAGGGTAGTATTAACAGACGGCATAGATAATTCTTTAGATTTATTGTAGAAAATCTAGAAAGGTCTTAACAAACGGCAGTGAGAATTTTGTACAATTGCATTTTATATAGAAAGATCTCAACGGACGGCAGAGAGAATTCTGCACGATTTCAATAAGTGTAGGGAGTCTTAAAGAACGGCAGAGAGATTTTTTTCGCAATTGCAATTGATGTAAGGTAGTCTTAACGAACGGCGCAGAGAATTATTTACAATTTCTTTATTATAGGGTAGGCTAATAGACAGCATAGAGAATTCTTTAGATTTATTGTAGAAAATTTAGGAAGGTCTTAACGAACGGCAGTGAGAATTTTGTACAATTGCATTTTATGTAGAAAGATCCTAACGAACGGCAGAGAGAATTCTGCACGATTCCAATAAGTGTAGGGAGTCTTAAAGAACGGCAGAGAGATTTTTTTCGCAATTGCAATTGATGTAAGGTAGTCTTAACGAACGGCGCAGAGAATTATTTACAATTTCTTTATTATAGGGTAGGCTAATAGACAGCATAGAGAATTCTTTAGATTTATTGTAGAAAATTTAGGAAGGTCTTAACGAACGGCAGTGAGAATTTTGTACAATTGCATTTTATATAGAAAGATCCTAACGAACGGCAGAGAGAATTCTGCACGATTCCAATAAGTGTAGGGAGTCTTAAAGAACGGCAGAGAGATTTTTTTGCAATTGCAATTGGTGTAAGGTAGTCTTAACGAACGGCGCAGAGAATTATTTACAATTTCTTTATTATAGGGTAGTCTTAATAGACAGCATAGAGAATTCTTTAGATTTATTATAGAAAATGTAGAAAGGTCTTAACGAACGGCAGTGAGAATTTTGTACAATTGCATTTCATATACAAAGATCCTAACGAACGGCAGAGAGAATTCTGCACGATTCCAATAAGTGTAGGGAGTCTTAAAGAACGGCAGAGAGATTTTTTTGAAATTGCAATTGATGTAAGGTAGTCTTAACGAACGGCGCAGAGAATTATTTACAATTCCATTATTATACGGTAGTCTTAATAGACAGCATAGAGAATTCTTCAGATTTATTGTAGAAAATGTAGGAAGGTCTTAACGAACGGCAGTGAGAATTTTGTACAGTTGCATTTCATATACAAAGATCCTAACGAACGGCAGAGAGAATTCTGCACGATTCCAATAAGTGTAGGGAGTCTTAAAGAACGGCAGAGAGATTTTTTTACAATTGCAATTGGTGTAAGGTAGTCTTAACGAACGGCGCAGAGAATTATTTACCATTTCTTTATTATAGGGTAGTCTTAATAGACAGCATAGAGAATTCTTTAGATTTATTGTAGAAAATGTAGAAAGATCTTAACGAACGGCAGTGAGAATTTTGTACAATTGCATTTTATATAGAAAGATCTTAACGAACGGTAGAGAGAATTCTGCACGATTCCAATAAGTGTAGGGTGTCTTAAAGAACGGCAGAGATATTTTTTTGCAATTGCAATTGGTGTAAGTTAGTCTTAACGAACGGTGCAGAGAATTCTTTACAATTTCTCTATTATAGGGTAGTATTAACAGACGGCATAGAGAATTCTTCAGGTTTATTATAGAAAATGTAGAAAGGTCTTAACAAACGGCAGTGAGAATTTTGTACAATTGCATTTTATATAGAAAGATTTCAACGACCGGCAGAGAAAATTCTGCACGATTCCAATATGTGTAGGGAGTCTTAAAAAATGGCAGAGAGATTTTTTTGCAATTGCAATTGATGTAAGGTAGTCTTAACGAACGGCGCAGAGAATTCTTTACAGTTTCTTTAGTGCAGGGTAATCTTAACGAACGGCATAGTGAATTCTTTAGAATTTTGTAGAAAATGTAGGGAGGTCTTAGAGAGCGCCAGAGAGAATTTTGTACAATTGCATTTTATATAGAGAGGTCTTAACGAACGGTTTTTCACGATTCCAATAAGTGTAGGGGATCTTGAAGAACGGCTAAGATATTTTTTCGCAATTGCAATTGGTGTAAGGTAGTCTTAACGAACAGGAAAGGGAATTATTCACAATTGTGGTTCATATAAATAGATCTAAACGAACGGCAGAGAGAACTCTTTACAATTATAATAAAATGAGTGTAGGAGGTCTTTAAAAATGGCAAATATATTTAATTCACAATTATAATTGGTGTAAGATATTTTTGACGAACGGCAAAGAGAATGTCTTACATTTCCAATAAGTGTAGGGAGATCTTGACGAACGGCAGAATGATTTCTTCACAATTCCAATGAGTGTAGGGAGGTCTAAACAAATAGCAGAGAGAATCCTCAATAGTTGCAAGTGATGTATTGGTATATATCTTTACGAACGACAAAGTGAATTCTTTTCAATTGCAATTAGTCTAGTGTTATTTTAACGAACGGCAGAGAGAGAGAGTTCTCTACAATTGCAATAAATGAAGGGAGGTTTCAAGGAACGACGGATTTTTTTTTACAATTGCAATTGGTGTTAGATAATCTCAACGAACGGTTGAGATGATTTTTCACAGTTCCAATAAGTGTGTGTTTGTGGAGGGAGGGGCGACCTAACAAATTGCAATTGGTATAGAGTTGTTTCAAAAGAAATTGATATATGACTGTCTCAATAAACAGCAGAGATAATAGTTAATAATCGTAATAAGTTTAGAGAGGTCTGAACGAACGGCAGAGAGAATCCTTAACAGTTGCTAGAGATGTAGAGATATCTTTACGATAATTTTTTACAATTGTAATAGATGTAGGGTGGTCCTTAGAACGGCAAAGAAATCTCACAATTGCAATTATTGTAAGGTATTCTTAAAAAACTACAGAGATAATTCTTTACAGTTCCAATAAGTGTAGGGAGGTCTCAACGAACGGTAGAGAGATTTCTCTATAATTGCAATTAGTGTAGAGTTGTTTGAAAAAACTGCAAAGTGAATTATTTTCAATTGGAATTGATATAAGGGCAAAGATAATTATTTATAATCGCAATAAGTGTATGAAGATCTAAACGAGCGGCAGAGAGAATTCTTAACAATTGCAAGTAATAAACGGCAGAGAGAATTCTTTAAGATTACAATGAATGTAGGGAGGTTTTAACAAACGGCAGAGAAAATTCTTGACAGTTCCAAAAAGTATGGGAGGGTCATCACGAACAGTAGAGAGATTTCTGTACAATTGTAATTGGTCTAGAGTTGTTTTAAAGAATAAAGAAATGACGAAGGGTTGTCTAAGCAAATTGCAGATATAATTATTTATTATTGCAATAAAAAGGTAGATCTAATTCTTTTTAATTGCATTTAGTATAGTGTTGTTTTAACGAACGGCAGAGAGAATTCTTTATAATTGCTTCAACGTACGGTAGAGCAAATCCTAAACAGTTGCAAGTGATGGGGGATTGTCTTTGCGAACGGAGGAGAGAATTATGTATCATTGCAATTAGTATAGTGTTGTTTCGACGAACGGCAAAGAAAATATTTTACAATTGCTTTAACGTAGGGCAGTTGCAACTGACGAAGAGTTGTCTTTGCGAACGGAGGAGAGAATTATTTATAATTGCATTGAATATAGTGTTGTTTCAACGAACGGCAGAAAAAATTCTTGATAGTTGCTTCAACGTACGGCAGAGCAGTTGCAACTGTTGTCTTCGCGAACGGAGGAGAGAATTATTTATAATTGCAATTAGTTTAGTGTTGTTTCAACGAACGGCAGAGAAAATTCTTCACAATTGCTTCAATGTACGACAGAGCAAATCCTAAACAGTTGCAACTGATGAAAGATTGTCTTTGCGAACGGAGGAGAGAATTATTTTTAATTGCAATTAGTGTACGGTAATCTTGACGAACGGCAGAGAGAATTCTTCATGGTTACAGTAACTAGTAAGGTTTTGATATTGAAGGTTAATTCTTCGAAATATGCCAATGAAAATATTTTCCGGCGTTGTTATTGTTGATAAATGGATGATAATCTTTCATCTGAAATATTATTCAAATTAAGACTGTTTCCAATGTTTTTTGTTTATATGCTTGATTCATGAACGATAGAGAATTATTCACAAGTTTAACGAACGGCAGAGAAAATTTATCACAATTTTAATTATTGTGGGGAGGTTTTGTCATAACAAAATGTTGAAAACTAAGATTTATACGCAGAAAACCACAAACATACTGACCTAGTCCCGAACATTAATAAAATGAGCATAATTAGGAGACACAAAAATTTAAATTGGGTTAATGTATTGCCTCATTTGGAACTTCTATGCTATTTTGCTATTGAATCCCACACATTAAAAAAAAAAAAGAAAGTGTGATAAAAATATCGGAATATTTACATTGACAAAATTTGTTTTGAAATCATGTGAACTTTTCTATTTGTAATAATAATGAGTATAAGGAAGTCTTGACGAACGGCAGAGAGAGTTCTTTACAATTGAAATAAGTATAGGGGCTCTTAACAAACAACAAAAAAAATATTCGCAATAATAATGAGTGTAAGTTGATCTTGACGAACGGCAGAGAGAATTTTTAATTATTCCAATTAGTTTAGAGAGAATAATTTATAATTGAAATAAGTGTAGAGATTCCTAACAAACAACAAGAAAAGTTTCTTGCAATAGTAATGGATATAAAGAGGTCTTGACGAACGGCAAAGAGAATTCTTTATTATTTCAAGTTTAGGGCGGTTCAAACAAACGGCAGAGAGTTGTTTACAATTGAAATAAGTGTAGAGGCTCTTAATAAACAATAGAAAGAATTCTGCGCAATAACAATGAATGTAAGGAGGTATTAACGAACGGCAGAGAGATTTTTTCACAAATGCAGTTGGTGTAAGGTAGTCTTAACGAACGGCAGAGAGAATTCTGTACAATTCTAATAAGTTTAGAAGGGGGGAGGGCTTGAAGAACGGCAAAAAGATTTTTCCACAACTGCAATTGGTGTGCAAATGCCTTTTATTGGTAGAAGACTGGAGAAATGAATAATTCAAACTCTCAGGACCAAATTTTTATAAATGTGTTAATTGACGTCATGCAAAAATGCAATTTATTCAGCAGCTATCAATTAGCAATGCTGATATTTTATAATTTTTGAAATTCCGTGGCAGAATAAAGCAAAAAATCGTCCAACACATCCTAAATCTGTTCAACGTCGAAGGCTATCCGATCTCTTCGATTGGTTCGCGATCCAGGTTGATTTAGATGATCAAATTATGCATGTCTGGAATATTTAACACAGTTTCTGCAGTTCTATTTTTAGTGAAGGTTCTTGGAGTGTGGGTTTGAGAGTTATAAATTTTGTAGTGGTGTTCAGGAAGAAAACAAACGACAGTGCATATCTTGCTGCGGGACCGGGTCAGGTCAGACCCAAAAAAAGCCAAAAAGTGCATAATGCATTGACTTGTTTTATTCGTACTGCGTCTGCTGCGGCCGACTGATTTCAAGTGTCTTTTTACGTTGCCAGCGACTATTACGTATTGTCTAGACGAATCCTTGTACGTGTTAATGGGAATGCCACTCACCAACACACACATCTATTCATTATACGTGAAACAAGCGAATTTCGTTGATGTAAACAAAACACATGAGACAGAGATGGAATATAACAGCAGTGATATTAGCTGCAGTCTGACCTTAATTCAATCCTGACTTAGTCACCAAATTCTGACTCAACCAAGTAGCAAACATTCGTTGTAACACTTTTCGCTTCGGATATTTTTTATTTCAAATTGAAATAGCTCTGGGTGGCTGGAGAAGACTTATAAATTTTTGATGACCGCACTTCCTTTAGAAAATAAGATTCAAGCAGAACTTCTCAAGGAGACAACCTGTACTAAAATAATTTTTTTCTAAAAACTAGATTCAATTTCCTGCCGTATGATTATTTTTAGCGCATTTTTTGAAAAAAAGCACTATTATATTCACTTTGGCTGGCTGGCTGGCGTGACGCTGAGTTCTCAGCAACTATACTATTGAAACTGGTACTAAATAAAAGCTGCTGTTTCGTAGGTTTGTACAAATTGCTTTAATTCAAGCTCAGTGATTGTGGAAGATTAAATTATTCAATTACTTGTTTCAAGTGAAACAATGCCCATAGATATATATGACATTAGGGATATGGCAACTAAAATTTATTAAAGTAGATAAAAATTTAGTTACAACTTTCGCCGCAGGGGTCACTATTATTATGTATAGTCAAATCTGTCCGGGATTCATTCAATGACTTGTTTGACGCGAATTTGATGCGTATCAGAATGAAATATTATTATTGGATGAAAATTTGTTTACTTTTGGTGTATTTTTTTATATAGCTTTGATAAAGATCAAATTATCATTTTAAGGTACAGCATTTGACCTCCCGTCAGTCAATAACTAAACAATGAAGATTGAAAGGTATTTTTGAGTTTGTACATGCATAAATTATGTATCAATCAAATAATAGTTAACTTGAAACTAGTACTAAATGGAAGCTGCTGTTCCGTAAGTTTGCCCAAACTGCTTGATTTCAAGCTCAGTAATTGTGAGAGATGGTAATTTGCGAAATCTCTGAAGTAACAAGCATTCATGAGCTGTCAAAAATGCGCTTTCATCATCTAGATGATTCTTCCATTTTTTAACCTCTTTACGACCAAATTTGGTCGACTTATTGCCCTTTGAGTAAAGCAACATTACTTGGCTTGTTTCTCGTGAATAACTTTTGAACGGTAGCTTGTATCAAAAAATGTTTCAAATGAAAATTGTAGGGTTTTTAATGCCCTACAACCCCCTAGCTCAACACAGCATAAATTACTATTTCAAGTTCGTCGATTTTATTTAAAATATGCATATTTAAAACACTTCCCACGATAGCGCAATAAAAATTACTATTTGTATAACTACATTTATTGTTAAGGCTGTGAACAAAATAATATACCCTTCAGAGGAGAATGCAATTTTTGCTTCAAGGTTTTGGAGCCCGCGGGCTTCATATTGACCTCAGTATAAATCATGCATTTCTTTTCCTCAATCTATAATACTGTTTTACCGGCATGTGCCTCACTTCCTTTACTTAAAGCTTGCAAAAGTAAATAATAAAATCTGACATGAACATCACGTGACTTACTTGTACATCATTGGATATATATAATACAATGTGATTTTGTGTTTCTAAAAATCTGTCAAGTAAAATGCGCTTTCAGCCAAGTCGGTTGCTATGGAAACAGTAGGCCATTATTCTTATACTACAACATTTCTAAATACTGATTTCCAAAATTCTACGACTACCAACAGATCTGAATTTATGCGCAAAATTAAAAAATAAATTCCTACTGAAGTGCACTTCCGGTTCAGTGTATTGTTATGAAAATAGTGGGCAATCATTCAGATGCTACAGCAGACTGAAATATCAAATTTCAATATTCTACACCTGATCGTTTCGAATTTATGCGAAAAATTCCAAAAGACTGTCAAGTAAAGTGCACTTCCGGCTCGGTGGATCTCAATAAAAATAGGATATGAGCATCTAAACGGTATAATCGTCCTAAATACTGAATTCTAACAATCTACGTTCAATCGTTTTGGATTTATGCGGAAAATTCAAAAAATGTTCCGAATAAAGTGCTCTTCCGGCTCAGTCGATAGCAATCATAATGCAAGGTGTACAACTAGATATTATAAAAGTGCCTAATACAAAATTTGGATATTCTACGACTGATTGTTAAGAGTTTATGCGGAAAATTCAAAAAGTCTGTCATATAAAGTGCACTTACGGCTCAGCCGATTGTTACAAAAATAGAAGGTGATCATTTAGATGCTACAGCAATTTCAAATGCTGAATTCCAGTATCCTATGGCTGATCATTCTGAATTTATGCGATAAATAAAAAAAAAGTTTCAAGTAAAGTGCACTTCCGGTGCAGCCGATCGCAATCATAATGCAAGATGTACAATAAGATGTTATAGAAGCTCTTTATACGAAATTTCAATATGCTATGGCGGATCATTCTATATTTATGCAAAAAATTCAAAAAAAGTTCCAAGTAAAGTGCACTTCTGGCTTTGCCGATTCATACAAAAATAGCAGATAACCATTCTGATACAACATCAAGTTAAAATACTGAATTTCAACATCCTACGGTTGATCATTCTGGATTTATTAGAAAACTTCGAAAAAAGTTTCAATTAAAGTGCACTTCCGGTACAGACGATTGGATCCATAATGTGAGGTGCACAACTAGACCCTACACCACTCTTAAATACAAAATTTCAACATTATTCGTTCAACCAGTTTTGAGATTTGCGAGTTACGCACGCACGAACGCACGCACGCACGAACATACGTACCGACATCAAGCCAAAAATAATCAAAATGGATTCAGGGATGCTCAAAACGGATATATCCATCAAAATTTCGATAGGTGAATTTTGTCGGTTTCACAATACTTGTTACTTAGTACAAGTAAGTAAAAATGACTTTCTACAGAAAATTGCTCATAAAAATTGAACTGCTGGGCAATTCACAAAGTATTTCAATAGAACTCTATTCTGATAGTAAACCAATGGATAGAAGAAGGAATTACCTAAATCGGTTGAGAATTATTATCTGTAGAGTGCCCCATACATACAAACATACAAAAAGTTATCTTAAAGACTGATTGACTCAGCTATAATTATTTTCAACGACAAAACTCGAGGTTGGCGCGCAAAGTGTACTACAAAACAAGATATTAAAGATAAATAGGCAAATATTTCGAGTTTATCAAATGAAAGAAAAAGTGTGGACCCGGGAGCGAGCCCGCGTCGGAAATATGAGGTTCCCACTGAACTACGACACTACTGACACCAGAATTTGTATTTTCTTATTCAACAATCACAAAAACTGGACTTTTTATAGAAAATTGCTCATAAAAATTGAACCATTGAACAAATCACGTCGACTATCAATAGGATTCTATTTCGATAGTAAACTAGTTAATAGAAAAAATAATCACCAAAATTTGTTGAGAATTGCGAATTTCAGGATGCCCCACACGTACGAACAGACAAAAAAATCGGTGTGGGGGTCATGGGACCCCCGAAGAAATATTTTCCAGCCGGTGTCGTTCGAAAATTGTTAGTTTTCGTCATTTCATTGCTCATGCGGTGAATCTTGACGCCGCGATAGAAGAATATTTGTTTTGCCAAATTTGCAAGTCTATAGCTCGTGCACCAATAACAACTGATGGCTAATATTTCTTGTGATTATACCTACATTTATTTTAAATACGTGTTTATGATTAGAAATTGTTGGAGCCACTGGTCTACCCATAAAATATTAGTTTGTTTTGTCCGATTTGCAAGCCTACAGCTCGTGCACCAATAACGATAAGTAACTAATATTCATTCTACATATACTTACATCCATATTGATTATATACATAAAATTTACAATTTTTAGAGCCCTCGATTTAGTCAGAAAATATTAATTTATCTTGAGCGGTCCAGGGGCAACTACTGAAATTTTCAATTCTCAAGTCTATAGCTCGTGCTGCAATAACTATTTTTGTCTAATATTTATTCTGCTTATACATACATTCATTCCAAGTACGTACTAATAATTACAAATTTCTGGAGCTACTAATTTACCCAGAATATATTAGTTTGCTTTGTCCAATTTGCAAGCCTACAGCTCGTGCACCAATAATTATATGTAACTAATATTGATTTTACATATTTTTACATCTATTTTGAGTATATGTGCAAAATTTGACATTTCTGCAGCTTCTGATTTGGTCATAAATTATTATTTTGTTTTGAGCGGTGCTGGAGAATCGGTGTCGTTCAAAAATCTGTCCGTTTTCGTCATTTCACTGTTCATGCGTTAAAACTCGAGACTGTCCTACAGAAAAGTCTAAATTAAAAAAAAAAAATGTTAGGAAAGCTTCAAGTAAAGAGTTTCTCACATATTTTTATCAAGTGATATGCCAACTGAGGAATTTTATGAAATATTTGCGACAGAATAACTCCCATTCCAATATCTGCATAAAAATGCAATTTTGTCGCCAGAATCCTTGGAACAGATATATTTGGTGTTAGATTGGTATATTTATACACTAGTATATTCACTAATAAATTATATATTCAATGTTGTGGCTGACCTGTTTCTGGCACGTTTTTCATTTGTAATTTTTCTATTGTGAATTTTTTTTCATTCTATCAACAGCGTGATGTCTGTCCTTGCCAACTTAAATTGTTGCATTGTAGCCTCTAAAACTTTTTAATTCAAATTGTGCACGCAAATCTATTTGGTTTTACTGGAAACCTAATTATTTTAATTTCCAGTACAAATATTCGTTTCTTATGTTAGCGGTAACGAACAAGTATCATTCAAGAAAATAGTAGTTGCTTGATGTATTCCAACTGTATTTTTTATGATTCTCAATAGAAAAAAAGGACAACAATATTTTTTTTTTCGATGATAATAAATTTGAATACAATAAATAACAAAAATAATCTTTTGAACATTTTCCCCATAGAATAATAGCTTCTAGGTATTATTTATGACTCTCCAAAGTACAAACTTCGAAATACACTTTTTATCAATATTTGATAAGCAGTAAAATTTTATCTATCAAAAATCTAAAACAAGTCACCGAAAAAAGCAATAACTAATACATGAAAATATGCAACATTCAATTGTTCATTACATTTTTCATAATCATAAAAATTTGGCAAAATTGTTTCCACGGGGCACTAACGGCGGTAGAATTATTTCTGATGACTGTTGCGCCCTCTAGCGCCCAAAATATCAACCATACGAATTCGCGATAATAACAAAAAGTATGCACAAAAGTGCCCTCTACAATTTTTGTCTAAAAAGTTTTTCTCTACGAGCAATAGGAAACGAGAAAATCGATTTCAAAATATGTGCAATCCACAATTTGATGCAAAACATTTTGTAGCGAACGTCAACGAATGCTGACGGAAATAGCCGATAGATGTACTATCTCTGTCTATAATAGAGCTTCTTCGTCTGACTGTCTCTTCTAGTATATATTCTGTGGCTTATGTCATAATGTAAAAAAATGTACGTGAAATAGGGTGGAGGGCAATAATGCGTGCAATATTCAGCCGAAATGTGTTTGTTTTCCTTTAAAAGAATAAGAAATAGCAGTGGAATCCCTCACAGTGCATTCTAATCTGAATTTTATAAAATTCTTGTGCGGGTCCCCCTTTACCGCGCTGCGTCTGCGACACTGCAAGCGCGTGTTATCACACCATGTTGATAAGCCGGTGTGTGCGACGGGTCGCGGGGACCAGCGGCGGCGGTGTCTAGACTTTATGGTAGGGGGCGTCAGCACTTCACTGTCTTCATACACACAACTGACTATGCACGTCGCTTGGCTCGGCCTCCAACTGAGTCCGAACCGATACCACTCAGTCGACCACTATACGACAGTCTGCTTTCGGCTGCGTTGTTGGATAGAACGTTCGAATGTGCGATAGTCAACTGTCTGTCAGTGAGTGCGCGCCAATCGCGATACAATTTTTTCACATAAATGTTGATGTTCAATTGTTGAGTGTCGTGATAATAAACGAATGTCGCCGGACGGACTTTGGGTTGTTATGCGAAATTCTCTTAGCACAAAGGTAAATCATTTTTCAAAGTTTTTAGTGAACTGTCAAAACTTTTTTCTCTTAACTCAAACATAACAAATGAAGAATCATACAATAATCAACCAAATTTTTTGGTACCCGTCAAAATAATAAACAAGTGCGAATCTACAAACTGAGTCAACTTAAATTAAGACACTGTCAGTTTTTTTGGTACCCTTTCACATTTAGAGCAATGTGAAAGGGTGCAACACTTCCTTGTAATACAGAAAAAAGGATGCGCCCTAGCATAACAAGAAAATTGTTTGTAAAATTTTCTGCTTCAATGTTCTTTACCGGACCTATGCAGTTTAGGGGCTGCGGGAGGGCCCAGGGCCCAATTTTCCCCATTTTTGGCAAATCATTATTACTGTGATTTTTCTAATTTACCTTGATGTACCTCGTAAACTACTGTACATATTAGAACAAAAATTTCAAGGGTTGTAAACTTAAGTATGAAGTATAATAATGTTTTATTATTGGTAACGTATTGCCCATAACAATTGCGAAAAAAAATTGATTATAAAATAATGCAATTTTTGTGCAACGTCAAATGTAAACTACTGTAAATCGCGTAATATCGCGAATTCGTTACACTTAACCAAAGTTAAACATTGAAGAAGGCCTAAAATAATTTTTGATTAAGAAATCACGTTTTCAACTCAATTGGTACAAAACTTATAATTTTTTTTATTTTAATGCTGCATTCAGCGAGTGCGTAGCTACAGTTGCGTTATTAAATGTCAAGTTTTTCATTTAATATCTGGTAAACTACTGTGAATATTTGAACCAAAATTTGAATATTGCTGGCTGTGGGTATCAAAAACAATATTTTTTTATTAGTGGCAATAGATTGTTCATAACAATAAAAGAAAAGAATTGATAATAGAATAATGCATTTTTCGTGCAACGTAAAATGTAAACTGCTGTGAGTCACGTAATATCGCAAATTTTTCAATATTTAACGAAAGTTGAATATTGTAGAAGGTTCAAAATGACTTTTGGTCAAGAAATCACGTCCCTAACTCATTTGATACAACAGTAATGAATTTTTTAATTTTATCGCTGCACTAAGCGTAGGCGTAGCTCGGTTAGCGTATTTAACCTAAAGTTTTTATTTAATATCTTGTAATCTGTTGTGAATATCGGAACCAAAATTTGAATATTGTTGGCTGTGGGTATCTCAAACAATATTGTTAAATTAATTGTAAAAAATTGTTCATAACAATTGATAAAAAAAATATTACAGAATAACGCAATTTGCGTACAACGTAAAATGTAAACTGCTGTAAATCGTGGATTATTGTAAATTTTTGTTTACTTTTAGGAAGTAGAATATTGTTGAAGGTTCAAAATTGTTTTTGGTGGAAAAATCATGTTTTTAACTCAATTGATACAGCAGTAATGAATTTTTTATTTTATCGCTGCATTCAGCGTAGGCGAAACTCGCGTATTTAACCTCAAGTTTTTATTTAATATCTTGTAAACTGCTGTGACTATCAGAACCAAAATTTGAATACTGTTGGCTGTGGGTGTCTCAAACAATTTTGTTGAATTAATTGCAACAAATTGTTCATAACAATTTATAAAAAAATTATTACAGAATAATGCAATTTGCGTGCAACTTAAAATATTAAGTGCTGTAATTTGCGTACTGTTGTAATCTGTGTAATTTGCGTACTGTTGTAATCTGTGTAAACCAAAATTTGATTACTGTCAGTTGTGGGAATTAAAAACAATATTGTTCTATCAATTGCAACAGATTGCTCAAAACAATTGAGAAAAAAAATATTACAAAATAATGCAATTTGCGTGCACCGTCAAATGTAAACTGCTGTAAATCGCGAACTGTTGTGAGTCTGTGTTAACTTATAATAAGTAAAATATTGTAGAAGGTTCGAAATAACATTTGGTGAAAAATTCACGTCTTTAGCTCTGGTGGTACAGAAGTAATGAATTTTTGATTTTCTTGCCGTACGCAGCGTAGGCGTATCTCGTTAGCGTGTTTAACCTAAAGTTTTTATTTAATATCTTGTAAACTATTGTGAATATCAGAACCAAAATTTAAATAGTGTTGGCTGTGGATCTCAAAAACAATATTGTTGAATTAATTGCAACAGATTGCTCAAAACAATTGAGAAAAAAATTATTACAGAATTAAGTATTTTGCGTGCAACGTCAAATGTAAACTACTGTAAATCGCGTACAGTTGTAATTTGTGTGAATTTATAATAAGTGAAATATTTTAGAAGGTTCGAAATTACGTTTGGTGAAAAATTCACGTCTTTAACTTTGGTGGTACAGAAGTAATGAATTTTTTATTTTCTTGCAGCACTCAGCGTAGGCGTATCTCGTTAGCGTATTCAACTTGAAAGTTTCTATTTAATATCTTGTAAACTACTGTAAATATCGGAACCAAAATTTGAATATTGTTGGCTGTGAGTATTTCAAACAATATTGTTACATCAATTGCAACAAATTGTTCAAAACAATTGATAAAAAAATTATTACAAAATAATGCAATTTGCGTGCAACGTAAAATGTAAACTGCTGTAAATCGCGAACTGTTGTCAATTTTTGTGAACTTATAAAAAGTAAAATATTACAGAAGGTCCGAAATAACTTTTGGTCGAGAAATCACGCCCCTAACTCAATTGATACAAAAGTAATAAATTTTTTTATTTTATCGCTGCATTCAGCGTAGGCGTAGCTCGTTAGCGTATTTAACTTGAAGTTTTTATTTAATATCTCGTAAACTACTGCAAATATTGAGACCAAAATTTGAATAATGATAGAATACGGCTCTGCACGACTATAGAACTACCTTAAAAAGTAGGGGTTACGCTTAGGCTAAGTGGGGGATTTTTAAAATCAAATGAAATTTCTATTTTTCAAACTTATTTTGTTTTCAAGTCTATTAGCCTGAATATTTTTTCATAAACAAAATTTATTATTCCACAAAACAACGATCTTGACAGTGAAACAACTGCAGTCGCAAATGCTATGCAGTTTCCATGATTCTCTGCGGAATAAATAAATAAATAATGAATGTCAATTAATAACAAGTATCTGGATAGATTGTCATTTGTCACGTTTCCTTTGTCATTTGAATGACTCGTCTTTATCACGAGTGTGTCCTTAGTAACAGATAACAGACGCTCATTTGTTAATTGTAAAATGATTGATGGTATGTGAAAAATGCGAATCTAGACAAAGCAAGGAAAGAATGAATTGAAGATCTGGAAGTCAATAGTTCATTCAGTTGTTATCATGTTTAGTCTGCGATTTTATGTATTTTATGTCGCAGCACTAATGTTTGTAAATTCTAAGAGATTAACATGATGGAGTTGCAGCTACTTTTACTTCTCAACAAGAGTTTCAGAATTTTATAGAAACTGGAAATCGGAGTTGTTGTAACTTTCTTCAAATTAGAATTAAATAAATATCGTTTTATGAGTTCGTCAGACTGTAGAAAGTGAAACAACTGACTGTCTAGTCTATAAATCTTATGAATAATATAAAAATTTGCTACTATTTTGTATGGAAATTCTCATAGATTTGTAAGTCTGTAAGACTTACAAATTTAAAAAGAATTCCATCATAAAGATAAGTCTATCAAAAATAGTTTTAGAAACGTCAAGATTATAATCAAATTTATTCTGACATATGAAGGCCAATATTGCCAATAAATTTTGATTATATTTCTATCTGATAATTTGCTAACTGTACATAAAAAAATCAACTATAAGAACTACGATACCCAGATTTTTTCGGAAGCACTTTGAATGAAACAAAATTAATGTTACTGTGTAATGTGCCCCCGGAAAAAAAATTCAAGTACGCCACTTTGTAGTTAACTGAAATTATAAATATTTTTGTATGAAATGTTTTTCTCGTTATTCAATTGTTCAGGATTTATTTAAAGAAGTTGACGAAAGTCATTTGTCTGTTGATATCACGTGACCTATGAGAGATACCACAAAAACAAAAACATGTTTGAGGTTATCCCTCAAATGTGCTCAAAAGTTCCCATTGAACTAAAATCGTACCTCTTATAGTTCAGGAGTTAGCAATAAAAATCATGAAAAATACGTTACTTATACAAAAAAAAATATATATTGAACAAGAAATATGAACCAGGTAACAAAAGCCAAACCACAAAAACTTTATTAATTGAATTACTTCAAAAAAAAGAAGTCTTTCAGGTAAATATTTTGAAATATCGATAACTCAATTCAATATTGTGATTAGCACGCTTTGTTTGGGTTAATTCCCCAAATAACCCAGTCTCTGTTGTTTAAAATTTAAAATATCGTAGGTAGCCGGTCGTGCCGATAAGTCTGCCTTCTGAAACCGCCACCTCGTGCACCAGCTCCGCGTCTCAGACGAATCGACTAACCTAATTGCGTTGCGCCAGTGTAAACAAGGTGCCCTTACGTGCACCTGCGATCTCGTCTGCAATCCCCCTCCTCCCGCGGAGACTACCGCCCCCGCAGCCCCCCTCATGTCTACGTCATATGACGCTGCCAACGCCGCGCCGCCGCCACCACGTCTCATGTTTGTCTGTCGATAAGTCGGTCCTTTTCTCTTTTCATTGCTTTCTCTCTCACCAAATGTTTTGTTATTGTTGGGAGTTGGACCCTTACTGACGCGAACGGGGTACAGTTTTTTAACTAGTTTATTTTTCAATATTTTTTCGGTTGGAAAGTTTGAAGTGAACAGAACTTGAAAGTTGGTATGCATTTTTCCATTTTTGAGATCTGAATCCGCGATTTTAATTTTAATCTCAATACAATAATCTGTCTGTGAACACAGCCTGGAACCCTATTGATCTTTCAAGGATATCTGTTTGTCTGTCAAACAAAATCTCTTTTATCTCATAATGATTGTCTATCAGGATTAGATACCAATTTGTACAACTTAGAACCCTATTAATCATTTTCTAATGTCTGTTTGACTGTCGGAACCTTATTCATATCTGTAACCCTTTGTACAACCTCAACCTATTTTGATTGGTCTGTAATTACAGCAAACAAAATCTTATTAATATCGATACAATGTCTGTGTAGGATTCTGCTACAGATTTGTATGACCTTCAACCCTAGTAATCCTTCTGTAATGTCTGTTTGTCTGTCAGAAGGTCCTTGGACTCAATGGAAATCAATAAAATGTTTTGTAAAACTTAAGTACTGATTTTTATCCACGAAGTGATGTCTGTTTGTCTGTTTTCACTAAATGGAACCCTAATAAATTAACTAAAATGTCTGTTTTCCTGTGAAAAGGTTAATGCAGTAAACGGAACCATATTATGTTTATGCCAATACAATATCTGTTTGTAAGATTCTAATACCGATTTGTTTGGTCTGGAACCCTATTAATTCTTCTGTAATGTCTGTTCGTCTGTCAAATCATATAAATAATAATTAAAAATCTGTCTGTCAAGTTCCAATTACGATTTATACAAAGTGGAACTCTATTGGTCTGTCAGTCCATCAAAAGGCCTTTATGATAAACAGAACCCTTATAAAGTCTGTCTATAAGGTTCCGGTACCAAATTGTACAAATTAGAACTCTATTCATCTAGCTACAAACTTTTTAGGAAGTAATTAGTGTCGTAAAACTTTATTATATCACTACAAAGTCTGCTAGCATTGTTCTGCTACCGATTTGTATGGCCTGAAGTACTAATATTTCTTCTGTAATGTCTGTTTGTCTAATCAAAGACTGTACTCTCAACAGAATCATAAATATTTGTACAATATTCGTCTGTAAAGTTCCAGTACCGATTTGTACAAATTGTGAGGTCTGTTTGTCCATCAGAAGGCCGTTGCGATAAACAGAACCTATTTATACGATTATAAAGTCTGTCCATAGGGTTCCGGTACCAATTTGTACAAATTAGAACCCCTTCAAACTAGCTACGATGTCTATTTGTCTGTCAGAAGTTGATTGCATCGAAATAAAACATTTATTTAACTACAATGTCTGTCTATTGGTTTCTACTGCTGATTTGTATTATCTGTAACCTATTTATCTTTCTGTTATGTCTGTTGGTCTGTGAAAAGGCTTTACTGTCAACAGAACCATAAATATTTGTACAATATTCGTCTGTAAAGTCTCACTACCGATTTGTACAAATTCGAATTATACTGATATTTCTGTAATGTCTGTTTGTACATCTAAAGGTCGTTGCAATAAGCAGAACCTATTGACTTCATTATAAAGTCTGTCTATAGGGCTCCAGTACCAATTTGTACATATTGGAACTCTGTTGAATTAGCTACAATGTCTGTTTATCTACCAGAAGGTAATGGAGCCAAAAGACGTTACATATTTCACTATAATGTCTGTAGGTTTCTACTGCTGATTTGTATAACCTGTAATGTCTGTTCGTCTGTTGAAAGGCTGTACTCTCAACAGAATCATGAATATTTGTACAATATTCATCTGTAAAGCTGCAGTACCAATTGTTACAACTATGAGTTATAGTTTGTCCATCTAAAGATCGTTGTGATAAACAGAACCTATTAACATTATTATAAAGTCTGTCTATAGGGTTCCAGTACCAATTTGTACAAATTGGAACTCTGTCAAACTAGCTATAATGTCTGTACATCTATCCGAAGGTAATCACACCAAAAGACGTTATATATTTCACTACAATGTCTGTCTGTAGGTTTCTACTGCTGATTTGTATAATCTGTAATGTCTGTTCGTCTGTTAAAAGGCTGTACTCTCAACAGATACATAAATATTTGTACAATACTCGTCTGTAAAGCTGCAGTACCGTTTTGTACAAATTCGAATCATACTGATATTTCTGTTAGTTCTGTTTGTCTATCAGAAAGCCGTTGCAATAAACACAACCTATTAAAATTAGTATAAAGTCTGTCTATAGGGTTCCAGTACCAATTAGTACAAATTGGAACACTGTTAAATTAGCTACAATGTCTGTTTTTCTACCAGAAGATAATTGAACCAAAAGACGTTACATATTTCACTACAATGTCTGTCTGTAGGTTTCTACTGCTGATTTGTATAACCTGTAATGTCTGTTCGTCTGTTAAAAGGCTGTACTCTCAACAGATACATAAATATTTGTACAGTATTCGTCTATGAAGCTGCAGTACCGATTTGTACAAATTCAAATCTTACTGATATTTCTGTGATGCCTGTTTGTCCATCTGAAGATCGTTGCGATGAACAGAACCTACCAACATTATTATAAAGTCTGTCTATAGGGTTCCGGTACCAATTTGTATAAATTGGAACCCTGGTAAACTAGCTTCAATGTCTGTACATCTATTCGAAGGTAATTACGCCAAAAGATGTTATATATTTCACTACAATGTTTGTCTGTACGTTTCTACTGCTGATTCGTATAACTTGTAATGTCTGTTCATCTGTTAAAAGGTTGTACTCTCAACGCAGATATATAAATATTTGTACAATATTCGTCTTTGAAGTCTCAGTACCGATTTGTACAAATGAGAATTATTCTGATTTTTATGTAATGTCTGTTTATCCATCTGAAGGTCTTTGCAATAAGCAGAACCTATTTACATTATTATAAAGTCGGTCTATAGGGTTCTCGTACCAATTTGTATAAATTGGAGCCCTGTCAAACTAGCTACAATACCTGTTTATGTATCAGAAGGTGATTGCAGCGAAAGAAGTCATTTATTCAACTACAATGTCTGTCTTTAAGTTTCTACTGCTGATTAGTATAACCTGTAATGTCTGTTCGTCTGTTAAAAGGCTGTATTCTCAACAGAGTCATAAGTATTTGTACAATATTCGTCTGTAAAGCTGCAGTATCGATTTATTCAAATATGAATTATACTGGTTTTTCTGTGATGTCTGTTTGTTCATCAGAAGGCCGTTGTGATGAACATAACCTATTAGCAATATTATCAAATCTATCTATAGAGTTCCAGTACCAATTTATATAAATTGGAACCTTGTCAAACTAGCTACAATGTCTGTACATCCATCCGAAAATAATTATTCCAAAAGTTTCACTACAATGTTCGTCTGTATGTTTCTACTGCTGATTTTGTATAACCTGTAATGTCTGTTCGTCTGTTAGAAGGCTGTACTCTCAAAAGATACATAAATATTTGTACAATATTTGTCTGTAAAGCTGCAGTACCGATTTATACAAATATGAATTATACTGGTTTTTCTGTGATGTCTGTTTGTTTATCAGAAGGCCGTTGTGATGAACATAACCTATAAACATTATATTAAAGTCTGTCTATAAGGTTCCGGTACCAATTTGTACAAATTGGAGATCTGTTAAACTAGCCACAATGTCTGTTTATCTATTTGAAAGTAATTAAGCCGAAAGACAATGTCTGTCTGTAGATTTCTACTGCTGATTAGTATAACCTGTAATCCATTAACCCTTCTATAATGTCTGTTTGTCTGTACAAAGGTTGTTGCACCTTACAGAACCATAAATATTGATACAGTACAAAATAAACCTTATTGGTCTATCTGTAAGGTTTGTTTGTCCATCAGATTAATCAAACCGTATTTGCATTATCACAAAGACTGTCTGTAACATTGTAGAACAAATTTGTACAAATTGGAACCCTAATCAACTAGCTACAACGTCTGTTTATCCATCAGAAAGTAGTTGTAATTTTAGGATTCTAACAGACAGAAATAAACTGGAATAATTTTGTTGCAATTTCGATTTGTCTTTCAAAACCCCAAACAGAATCGCTTAGTTTTAATATCTGTCTGTATGATTTGAGAACCTTAAGATTCAGGAACTGTACAGCCTGGAATGTCTGTTCATCTGTCTGAATGTATGTAGTTGCGTTGAAAGACGTTGTTAGTAGCACTACAATTTTTGTTTATAGGGTTTTACTACTGATCCTATTGACTCTACTGAAATATCTGTTTGTCTGTTAAAAGTCTGTTTCTCTAACAGAATCATGAATATTAGTACAATATTCCTTTGTAAGGTTCCAGTTCTGATTTATAAAGAGTTGGTCTTTCTTTGATGTCTGCTTGCCAATCAGAACCTTATGAACATCATTATATAGTCTGTTCATAGGGTTCCGATACTAATTTGAACAAAATGGAACCCTGTCACTTCAGATATTTTGTCCGTTTATCTTTTAGAAGGCAGTTGCTTTATTTTATCACTGTCGGTAGTTTCACTGTACTGATTTGTACAAATGGAACCCTAATCATCTTATTCATTGTCTGTTAGGGTTTTGATACTGAAAAGTAACGAAATCATTCGATTTTCACTACAATTACTATTTATCTTAGAAGGAACCTTATTAATTGTATCACAATGTTGGTCTGTAAGGCTTCCAAAAACAAAGTAAGCCTGTTTGTCGTAGTGTTGCTCCACCGAAAATTTCTTTTTGAATTTCTATAGGCATATCATTTTTTGGTGGAGGTGCCAACAAATCAGAAACGTTGCAATAATATTCGATTTCAGAAAAACTGTGCTGTAAAACAGTTATCATTTTGAATTCATAATTAACTAGAACCTAACACAACTGCGAAATTGTTAGAGGAATGAAATGTGATTTGTTACTTAACAATGCAACAGGAAACGTATGCCCTTGTAAATATTCTAACGTCATGATATTAAAAACCGCGAACGTCAACATGGCAGTAATTTCAGATTGCAAGTTGCATGAATAATTTTAATACCATTTCCTTTCGTATGACGTATGTAAATTAAACAATTTTTTTCTTAAAACTGCTTGGTTTAGTGCAACTAGACAAATTGCATTGCTTATTGGTTGTCTGTAAGGCCGACTTCAGACTATTTTTTCATCCCCTTGTAGTGCGTTTAAGTCGAGGGGAGGGGTGTGGTTGTGCGACGTTGTTGTGCCGGCGGGTGTGACAGCCGCCGAATAGCGGCGGATCGGCGACGGCGGCAGACACCGCCAGACTGCTGGCAGACGGGGACGCTCCAAGGACGCCGCGCGTGTAGGCCGCACGTGGCGAACCACCAGTACCAAAACTGTGGGGAGAAAAAAATCTTACATACAATGCGATCTCCGACCGGTTTCATGAATTAATAAGCAACAATTTCAAAGGAAAAGTTCACAATTTCTAAAAACAATAGCACAACTTTAATACGCAATTTCAACCCCCTCAAACAACCCCTTACTTTTTACATAATTAATTAATGCTTCAGTATTCACAGATTTTCCCTGAATAACTCGTTTATTATTGAATTTAGATATTGTGACGAATTCAACAAAGTTCAGCAATTAATCAGACTATTTTGCGCTGGAACCTTAAAAATGGCACAACTGCCTTTATAGAGAACATCAATGATTTTCATATTTACCTGAATCTTATTTAGGCTACAAGATCGACAAGAAGATAGTGTGACGAGTCTTTTGCACTCTGGAACCCTGAAAATGGTACAACAATCTAAACACGACTTGATAACTTCAAGACTGTTATTTGATTATTCTATGAACTACAAGCAGGCAATGTAACTGAGCCAATATAGTGATTCTTAGATTCTTCTCTGCGGGAACCTTAGAAATGGCACAGCTGTCTTTATAGATAACAATCATGTTCGTCATATTGACCACCTGTATCTTATCTGAATGACAAGCAGATATTGTGACGAGTCTAACACTTCCTTCTAGAATCCGGAACCCTGAAAATGGCACAATTCAAACGTAACTTTTGACACGTTGAAATCAATACACACTATTTACTTATGAGCTACAATGATCTGCGAGAGCAACATGTGATTTTTACTGTGATGGAACCTTAGAAATGGCACACCTGCTTTTATAGATAATAATCACGTCTCTCATATCTGTCACCTGTATCTTATATGAATATGACTGACGTGCAGATATTTTGGAGAGTCTATCAAGACTATCAACGATTTTGGAACCCTAGAAGTGGCACAAATTCAATTTTGACTCTATTTTCTACTTGAATGATACCAATATGCCCAACTTGATGAATCCAAGCCTGCCAATTATTTACTCTTGAAATCTCAACAGTTTTACGGGCGAACAGACATCATGACAAGCCTTACAAGTCTTTTTTCTGAACTCTGGAACCCTAAAAATGGCATATTTCAACACCATATTTGATCCAGGATGAAACCCATACAATGCACACAACTTGATAGTTTCAACGGTGTGTAACGGTACTAATGAAAGTTTCTGAGTTCCCCTGAAGATAGTGAAACCTTAAAAATGGAACATCTAATTTTGACATGATTTTCGACTTGAAATATACCTAACTTGATAATACCAAGCCTGTAACTAAATTATTCTGAGCCACAACGGTCTGTTTCTGATTGATATGGTGTAACAGGTGAATAGCCATCATGAAAAGCCTTACAAGGCTCTATTCTAAACTCTAGAACCCTGAAAATGGCACATTTCAATACAAACTTTTATCTAGGATGAAATCGATACACTCAACTTGATATTTTCGACGGTAATATAATTTATTGAGCTTTATTGTAGATACTGGAACCTTAAAAATGGTATAAGTATTTTTAACATGAATGGCAGGCTGTACCATATTCAGAATAGGAATTATTGTCCCCTAACGAGTGAATAGACATGACAAAAATTATCTGGACTCTGGAACCCTAGAAATGGCACGTTTCAATTCAATTAATTTGGTAATTCTAACACTCTGTCACACAACCAGACATTGTAGTAGAATTAATATGGTCTTACGGAAGTACAGACATCATGACGAGCCCTACAAGGCTCTGTTTGAAACTCTTGAACCCTGAATATTTCTAGCATGATATCGGTAACACATTCTGATAATTTCAACTGTATTGATCTTTCTTGGAGATACTGGAACCTTAAAAATGGTACAACAATTTTTGTCGTAGATAGCATAGGAATTATTCTGCCCTGACGGGCGAATGGAAATGACAATTCTTACAAAATTTACCTGGACACTGGAACCTTTGAAATGCCACGTTTCAAATCGATGAAAATGGTGCATTCAAATTAATAATTCCGAATATTCAACTTGATCTAAAAACTACAACTGTTTGTGAAAGGAACAGGCAATGTAGCAGGACCATTATAATTTTTTTCAAGACTTTTCTGTTCTGGAACCTTGGAAATGGCACAACTGACTTTGACGAGAATATATATTTGTATATATCTCATTTAGACTAGAAATTATGAGCACTAAAAGGCAAGTAGACATTTCAGCGTGTTTTCATGGCTCTCTTCTGAATTTTGGAACCTTAAAAATGGTCCATATTTTATTTAATACTATTTTTGGCCCTTCGGCGCAACTTTATAATTCCAATGGTATATTGGATAACAAGTTTATTGAACTTTCTTGGAGATACCAGAACCTTAAAAATGGTATTTTATTTTTGACGTAAATGACTCAGTATCATGCATGTAGAATAGAAATTATTGTGCCCTGCGGGCGAATGGACATGACAAATCTTACAGGATTTCCTTGGACTCAGGATCCCTAAAAATGGCACGTTTCAAATCCAGTTTTTGAATTGGTGCACACAACTTGATCGTTAAAAATATATTACCCGTTAGATGAACAATCAATGAAACAGTATCAATATTATTTTTTCAAGACGCTCCTGTTTTGAAACCTTAGAAATGGCACAACTGATCCTGACGAAAATATATATTTGTGTATACTAGACTAGAAATTAAAGGCACTAACAGAGAAGTAGATATTTTAGCTACTTCGAGAAGGTTCTCTTTTGGATTTAAGAACCCTAAAAATGGCACAAATATCATTCAATATGATTTTCGATCCAACTTTATAATTTGAAGTCTGTTCGGCAGATACTGTAGCAGGACTAATATGGTTTTTATGGGCCCTCCTGTTGGTATTGGAACCTTAAAAATGGCATAACCGACTGACTTGAGTATGTTGATGTATATCTCATGTAGATTAGTAACTATGATGCTTTGAAAGAATAATGAATATTGGGGCAAGTCTAACCGAGTTTTTTGTTGGATTTTGGAACCCTAAAAACGGCACAAATGCTTTTTACACGATTTTTGATTCAGGATGATATTGGTTCACACAATTCGAAATTATTTCATAAGATTCTAATTGTTGGAGGTTCAATATGGGTTTTTTTTAACTGGAACCCTAAAATGGTACAAGTAACTTTAAAGTAAACATATTGGCGAATATTTTATTGAAACTAGAGATGAATTGACGTTATGACAAGCTCGGCAGGGTTCTTTTGTGGAATTTCGCACCCAAAAGTGGCTCAAATGTGATTCTATGTTCGCGTAGCAATGTCGAAAGAACAAGTTATGAAAAAATGTAGTCTAAATATCTCGTAGACTAAATAAACATGTAAGAGATAACATCGAACTAAATTTTAGTGTAACTATATTTTTAGTAACGGTTCGTTTGTTTTTCCACAAAGGCAATCAGCAATCCACAATCCACACAGTGAAATCATCCGATGCTATCTTGTTTAAATAGACTATTGATGTTCAACTGTTTGCAATAGATAATAGATTATTTCATTCGATTTCGCTAATCAAATGATTGACATATATCGTCTAGCCAGACATCTGTTGCGACAGATAAAAAAAAAAATAGTGACGTTCATATGGAGGTGTTTGAAGGGGGAACCACAAGGTCGCGAGTTGCGTAACTACTGCAGCAGTTAGCACCAGGAAACGGCTTATTCACCGGCCACGCCTTACAACGCAATCAAATCGAAATAAGTATGGAAATAAACCAAGTGTTATTTTCAATAAGTAAATGATGTACCAGAAAGTTTATTGACTCTTGCCACAAATATTCTGTTGATAACTAGCTACTGTTTCATCAAAAACAATGAATTCGAAATAATTAACATTAATTACTTTACAATGAAACTAAAATCGAGTTTTATGTGACTAGACGTCTGGGTCACCTTACTGTAAAGTTTTTTGTAAATGCCGAATGAATATTAAATACATATTTCGAAATTTTTTACTGGGTTTTCGCTGCTTATTATGATGGTTAATGTTTGTCTAATGTCAAGTTGAAATGTTGAAATTAAAATGCAAATTTTTTATTGCAAAAAACTCAAGTAAATTAGTATCTCAAAGGTAACATTTATCTGGTAGAACCAAAACATTAAATTATAATATTTAACTAGCAATTTCTCCATTGATGAATTGAAATGTGTAATTTATTTATAAATAGCCAATTTGCAAACATAATTGAAAATTATTATCAGATATTTTTCAATATTTCACTGTGAAGACGTTCTTATCTCTCAGAAAGCAATTTTTTTGGCTGTGCTCCTGGAGCCGCTCCTGTGCAACATATAATTGAGCATAATGATATTTCCAAGTCTCCTAAACTCTTTTTAGCTCCCAAAAAAATGTTTTCAGCCTGAGACCCATATGGAACAAATAAAACCTTACTTAATTATTTTCTCCGAAAAAATTCCATGTTATGGTTGGTCTACAAAATATTAAAACAAAACATTTTATCCTTTGTGGCAATACAGTGACAGAGTGCCATTTGTCATTTTTATTTTTGCTACATTTTTCTTTTGTTTTGTGACGTTAATCGAGCTGAGTCGACATCGCATGCCAAATGCATTTTCAAGGTGTGTAAAATGTATTTCATATTCCACATTCTTGGATGTCTCTCAACGGCTGTTTTGAGGAAATTTCGCTCGGTTTATTACCCGTGACTGTACTAGTTGCAAATGATAGAATTTTTACGGTTTTTGCCATATTTTATCCGTTATTTTCCTTTTGTTGTGCGATTGTACCGTAAATGTAAAATGTAGTACATGTATTTTACATTAGGCACCCATATTGTAATTTTTCACCGTACTTGGAAAACTGATAGGGAATAGTTTTATCACTGAACTCGTTTGAATCAAGCATCATAAACTCTGCGTTTCACAAAAAAATTGTAGCAGAACGAAAATGGTTTCTGTGCTGGAACCCTAAAAATGGTGATATTGTTTTTGACGTAAATATATTTGTCTGTATCTAATCCAGACTACGATTTATACTCTGACGGACGGATCAACATAGTGACGAGCCAAAAATGCTCCGAGCTGAATTTCGGAACCCTAAAAATGGCACAAATATAATAACTAAATTTTTTACTTGTGATAAAATTGATGAACACAACTTGGGAACTTGAAGCCTGTAATCCATTGTCAAATTGGTATTATCCTGTTTTGGAACCTTAAAAATGGCATAACTGCTCTTTAAGTCAATATATAACTTTGTGATTATACCGAGTCCAACAGGATTCTTTATAGGACTTTTGGGCTAAAGAAATGGCTCAAATGTAATTTCAATACAATTTAACTTACACGACTTGTGAATTCCAATTCTGTACTGGATCCTTAAAATTGGCACAGTTCTATTTATCTTTCATATGGATTTCTTAATCTGTATTTCATTTTGGCTACGATGAAAAGGCATTGAAATGAGTCTAAGGTATTCTGTTCTAAACTTTGAAACCCTAAAAATGGTACCAATAGAATAATTTTCTACTTAAGATCCATTTTTCAATCGATTCTCACAACTTGTAAATTTTAAAACTGTAACTTGATTAATTCATGAAATTCAACAGTCTTTAGCAGGACTGGGTCCCTAAAAATGGCACAAATTCCTTTCATGTGAACTTCAGTCTGTATTTCATCTCTTCTATGAGTTATAATGCTTTGACGAACAAACTGATATTGCGATAAGTCTAACCGATTCTTTTCTAGACTTTGGAACCCTAAAAATCATATAAATACGATTCAAACATAATTTTCTAACTTGGGGGATTATTAGTAGACACAAATTGATAATTGAACCTTATAATTTATTTATTTTATGACTGCTTTGGGTTGGACCCCTAAAAATGGTACAATGAATTGATTTTTTTGGACTTTCTTGTGCTGGATCCCTGAAAATGGTACAATCATCTTTCACTTGAATATATTCTAATGCTAGACAGACTTTGTGGCAAATCTAATACGATTCTTTTGTAGATTTTGAAATTCATAAATGGCACAAATGCGATAATAGAGTTGGCATCAAATCGGTACATACATGACAATTTCAAGACTATAATTCAATTATCTTGAGAGAAAAAAAATGGTACAGTTACTTTTCATATGAATTAATTATTATATATAGACGACAACTTATAGTGCTCTGATTGGTAGACTAACATCGTGACAAGTGTAATTGGGCTCTCTTTTGGAACCTTAAACGTGGCACAATTTTTTCCTCAAGTTCAAACTGATATTCGTAACTTGTCAATTTTTGATCTTCTACTCGATTATTTTATGAGATACAGCGGTTAAATATAGTTTTTTCTTTTGCTGGAACCCTAAACATGGCACAATCACCTTTCATGTAAATACATGAATCTGTATCTTATACAGATTGGACATTATAGTACTCTGTACGATGAAAAGATTTTATCAATCAGATTCTCTTCTAGATTTTGGGTCCCTAAAAATGGTACAATTTTCTTGTACTTTGGAGGTGATTAGTAGATATCTACATCTTAATAATTTGAACCTTTAATTCAATTATTCCATGGGATACAACGATTTCTCCGGCTTCCATGTGCTGGATCCCTAAAAATGGTACAATACAATCATTTTTTTGACTGTTTGTGCGGGATCCCTAAAAATGGCACAATATATACTCATATAGTTTGGGCATTTTAATGCTTGGACTTGTGGCGAATCCTATAAGATTCTCTATTAGATTTTGGAGCCCAAACATGGCACAAGTGCGATAAAGAGTTTGCATAAAATCGGTACATACATGATAATTTCAAGACTATAATTCATATATCTTGTGAGTCAAAAATGTGCTGGAACTCTAAAAATGGCACAAATACTTTTCACATGAATCAATCATTATATATACACTACCATCGTGACTAGTGTAATTGAGCTCTCTCTTAGAACCTTAAAAATGGCACAACTGTGATTCTCACACCATTTTTTACTTGGGTCGTAAGTTGTGAATTTCGAACCTGCTACTTGAGTGTTACATGAGATACAGTGGTCTGTGACACATTAAATGTATTTTTTTTCCTGCTAGAACCCTATAAATTGGCACAATCACTTTTCATGTGAATATATTAATCTGTAATCTGCCGGAGTTGGGCATTATAATACTGTGACCGATGAAGAGACTCTGACGAGTATAATAGATTCTCTTCTAATTTTTGGGACTCTGAAAAATGGCACAAATACGGCTTCCAGACAATTTTGTTGCTTGAGATGAGATCTGTAGACACGATTTGATAATTTCAAGCATATGACCTGTTTTTCTATAAGATACAGCGGTCTGTGGCAGGATGAATATAGTTTTTCTTGCTAGAACCCTAAAAATGGCACAATTACATTCCATGTGCATATATTAGTCGGTATTTTATACCAATTTGGGCATTATAGTACTCTAACGGGCGGACAGACTCTATAACAAGTCTAACAGACTCTCTTATAGATTTTGGGACCCTAAAAATGGTACAAATACGTTTTTCACACAATCTTGTTACTTAGCATGAGATCATTAAACACAATTTGATTATTTCAAGCTTGTGACTTAGTTTATCAATGATGTACAACAGTTTGTAGTTATTTTAATTATAATATGAATAACAGAGGTCTGTGGCAGGATGAATGTAGTTTTTTTTTCTGCCAGAACCCTAAAAATGGCACAACTATCTTTCACGTGACTATATTAATTTGTATTTCATACCGATTCTGATGGACGAATAGACTCTATAGCCAGTCTAACAAGATCTCTTCTAGATTTTGGAGCCCTAAAATTGGTATAAATACCTTTTCCACACAATTTTGTTACTCAGAATCAGATCAATAGGAACAGTTTAATAATTTCAAGCATGTGACTTGGATTTTAAACTAGATACAGCGGTTTGTATCCTTTTTTTATAAATGACAGGATGAATGTATTTTTTTGCTAGAGCCCCAAAAATGGCACAACCACCTTTCATGTGAATTGCGTACCGATTGGGCACTGTAGTCGGACGGATAGATTCTATAGCGAGCCTAAAGGATTTTTTTTAGGTTTTGGGACTTTCAAAATGGCACAAATATGGTTTTCATACAATTTTGTTATTTGAAATGAAATCAGTCGACACAATTTGATAATTTCAAGCATGTGACTTGGTTTTTTAATGAGACACAACCGTTTATAATTATTTTTATTATTATATAAGATACAGTGGACTGTGGCAGAATGAATGTAGTTTTCTCAGCTGGACTGTGGCAGAATGAATGTAGTTTTCTCAGCTGGAACTCTAGAAATGGCACAATCATTTTTCATGTGAATATTTCATACCGATTGGTCATTATAATTTTGATGGACAAACAGACTCTTTGTTTAGTCCAACAGACTCTTTTTCCAAATTTTGGAACCCTAAAGTTGGCACAAATACGATTTTCATAAAACTTTCTTACTCAGGATGAGATCAGTAGACGATGATTTTAAGCCTGACATAATTGTAAACCTTGTAAATGGCACACTTGTCTTCCACATAAATAAATAATTCCGCATCTTACAAAGATGACAAGTAATAGTGCTCTAACAAATGAATACATTGGGGCTCTTTTTTGACTTTGGAACCCTAAAAATGGCACAAATTCTGACTTGAATTAAAATTGGCACACATATTCTATTTGAATTCCGCAATTTAATTATGTACAGTAGGACTAACTCAGTTTTTTTTTGACTGTACAGGGCAGGAACCCTAAAAATGGCACAATTGTCTTTGAAATAAATATATGTCCATATCTTATTTAGACTACGAGTTGCAATTATCTGACAGATGAACAGATTTTGTAGTGAGTTTAATAAATTTTAAGATCCTAGAAATGGTACAAATATTTTTTTAATACGCTTTCTGACTTATTTCGACTATTTTAAGTCATAACGGCCTGTTAGATATACAGATGTAACAAGGCTTCTTTTGGACTGTCCTGCGCTGGAACCTTAAAATGGCACAACTGTCTTTGAACGTCTGGATAGGAGTTATATATCTCAGTGAAAGTATCAAGGTTCCGTATTGAATTAATGATGATGAAGAGACCTTGTTTTCTTTTCAGAACCAATTTTGAATGAAAAATACAGTTTTTATCATTTTATTGTGTAGCTCAGACGAACGAGTAAATATACATAAATAATAATAATTATTTATTTTTATTATTATCAGTTCCGAGTAATTATGTCTGCTGTCTGCACTTATACATACTCAAGCATACAATACATTCATTATATGCAGTTTTGAAGCTCTTATTAATTTTTTTTCATGCCTTCCAAGAAAGTATTGTCTATTGTTCAAGAGGAATAAGCATAAAATTAGAATCTGAATCTGGTTTGAAACTTTTATTTTCATAAAATTAATTATTATTGAACAGAAAGATTTTTAATCGTTCCGATACTTGAATTCGAAATCTCTTTTTTCTTTTTAATGCGTTAACTGTAAACAATCGATGTCTGCACATTACATCACATAATTATTGATACGTGACACCCACACCTGAACCATGGCCGCCTATCTACAAATCTATCGTTAGAGCGTAGTGAATGTGCGGGCGATAGGGTCAATAACCCCTCTTGCGCCCCACTGAAGATGCACATTAAACTACTACCGGAAGAAATATTTTTTTACAAATCTTCTCTTCTACTTTTTCCATAACATGTTCTACGCTGTAAAGTTGGATAAATCCTTTCAAGATCTACCAGATTAACACTGCTGTAAAACGGGTTGCAAACCGAGTGAATTTTTTTGTGTATTTCGTATTTTTAACTATGAGTCAGAGCATTCCAAACTCCAATGACGAATTGCATTTAAAAGTGCACATTATGCAAAAAACTCAAGATTATAGCAAGAAATGAGGCACGCTTATTTTTAGTGTAACAAATTAGCGCAAAAAATGCACGAACGCCGTCTTACACCGCTCACAAATAGTTTTTCTTGAGTAACTTCAAGTTGAAGTAAATTTGCTTGAAAACGTTGGCAAGAATTATAAACTTTAGGATGGAAATTATATTTGAACAAAAGCAGGTAGGGTGAGTCTGCTTTATATCTTAATAAAACGTTGTTAATTTAATGAAAATAACAAACTGTTCTATCTTGGACGTTTCAAAAGCAAAATAAAACAATACGCAGTTCGCTGCAAAGTTTTAATTGATGTAAAGTCCACGATGTGAATTTAAACAAAACTTTAAAATGCATTTGCATTTTGCATTTCATTTTGTCTGCATCGCCGGAGTGAGATTTCCTTTCTTTGCGATTAAAATGCGACTGCTGTCGAATCTACATATGTCAATAGAAAACTTTTTAATTGATTTTATTTTCCAATTATTTCCTGCTATTAATGAACGAAAGTAATACTACATCCGATCGTAAATTATCTACTACACTGACTTTCAATTAATCTCTTCGAGGATCATACATAAAACGTCCCTTTTTTCTATTCTATTGTTTCTGACACAAATTTAACCACGTTTCAGCGAACCACGTGACACCAAGTCACGTTGTGACTCAGGGGGCCTGAAATTGCACCATTTCAGCCGTGAATTCTCCAGAATCATAGATTTCCTATTTAATTGATTGTTATTGTACATTATTCAGTTTTTTTAAATTGTCAGCTCAATTCACAAAAAGTTTGTGGAAATATTTATATCAATTAATTAGCGTACCGAATGGAAAAAATATTATCATCATGATAAATTTTATCTTAGTTTAATTTAGACTTTAATTAATTAAATATTTATCTCAAATAGACAAAAATATAACTGCTTGAAGATATCTTGTTTATTATTAGAATAAAAATTGTGCCGCGCAGAAATCACACCTCCATACTTTGATAAAAGATAATCACATCTTAAAATTCGATGCAACACTTGAATCAAACATTGTTCAAACATAATACTCTTTTCTTGCGGCCATTCCTTAATTTTCAGCACGAAAGTGTTTGAGCTCGGCCCAAAATTGTCAAAATGAACAAGATTACATACTTGTTGTATCAATTACTATCAAGTGATATTCGTAAACTCTACTTCGTTTACAAGTCGATCTTGATCAAAATAAAGCAGATTTCGAATTTATGTTGGATCGATTCACGTCAAGGAAAGCTCCAGGACACGAAGTTTATTGTTATATCCTATTTCAAAGGACCGTTTTGATGAAATTCATATTCAAAGATACTGTTGCAAATAGTGACAGTTCGTTAACAAAACGACTTGTGTCAAAAAAGTGCAGATTTAGAATTTATGTTGGATCGATTCACGTCAAGGAAAGCTCCAGGACACGAAGTTTATTGTTATATCCTATTTCAAAGGACCGTTTTGATGAAATTCATATTCAAAGATACTGTTGCAAATAGTGACAGTTCGTTAACAAAACGACTTGTGTCAAAAAAGTGCAGATTTCGAATTGATGTTGGATCGATTCACACCTAGGAGGGATCTAAAAGGCAATGTTTATTGGTGTATCCGATTATAACTGTAATACCGAGGCCCGTTTACAATACGATCTTAATAGGGAAGGAGAAGATTTTGAATTAGTGTTGAATCGATTCACGATAGGGAAGGATCTGGAGAGCAATGTTTATTGCTATATCCGATGAAATCTCCATTCAAAGGATGCTGTTCTTAATATTGGAAGTTACATAAGACTCCCAGTTCGTTTACAAGACGATTTTACACAAAAAGACGTAGTTTTAAATTATGTTCAATCGATTCACGACTAGAAACGATCTAGAAGGCGATGTTAATTATTATTCCCTATTTTAGAACTGTTACGACAAAATTCATATCCAAAAATATTGTTATTGAACCCATCACTTCATTTACAAAACGTTTTGAGTTTATGTTGAATCGATTCCCAACGAGGAATGATCCAATTCATCATTTTTGCATACTTTAAAACGATTTTTATGACAAAATTCATATCCTAAGATACTGTTATTAATATTGGGAGGTTTACAAGACGTGTTGAATCGATTCACAGCTAGGAAAGATCGATTCCAAATTTTGGAAAGATTGCTTTAGCTAAATTCATATTCAAAAATATTATTGCAATTTTTGGAAGTTATGTACGTATCTTCAATCGATAAAGTGCGGATTTTTAATTATGTTCAATCGATTCCCGATTAGAAAAGATCTAGAAGGCAATGTTTATTATTGGTGTATCCGATTATGACAGGATTGTTCCCAGTTCGTGCTATTAAAATAGGAGAGAAATAGTTTTTTAATTAGTGTTGAATTGATTCACAACAGGAAAAGATCTGAGGGGCGATGTTTACTGTTATCTCCGATGGAATCCCCATTCAAAGGTGCTGTTGTCAATATTAGAAGTAACATAAGACTCCCAGTTCGTTTACAAAACGATTTTACACAAAAAGGTGTAATTCTAAATTATGTTTAATCGATTCACGATTAGGAAGGATCTAGAAGGCGATGTTAATTATAATTCTCTATTTTAAAAGAACTGTTACGCCAAAATTAATATGCTAAAATACTGATATAAACATTGAGCCCATTACTTTATTTAAAAAACGTTTCGAATTTATGTTGAATCGATTCCCAACGAGGAAGGATCCAGTTCATTGTTTGTGCATACTTAAAAACAATTTTTGTTACAAAATTAAGATCCTAAGATACTGTTCTTAATATTGGGAGGTTTACAAGACGATTCTAATTGCAAAGAAAAGATTTTTATGAGTGTTGAATCGATTCACAGCAAGAAGAGATCGATTTCAAATTTTGAAAAGACTGTTTTGACTAAATTCATATTCAATGATACTATTGCAATTATTGGAAGTTATGTATGTATCTCAGTTCGTTAACAAGACGACTTCAGTCGATGAAGTACAGAATTCGAATTATGTTAAATCGATTCTTGATTAGGAAGGATCTTGAAAGCAATGTTTATTGGTGTATCCAATTATGACAGGACTGTTCCCAATTTGTCCCATTAAAATAGGAAAGAAATATATTTTCAATTAGTATTGAATCGATTCCACGACAGGAAAGAATCTAAGGGACGATGTTTATTGTTATCTTCGATAGAATCTCCATTCAAAGATGCTATTGTTAATATTGGAAGTTATATAAAACTCTCAGTTTGTTTAGCAGACGATTTTACTCAAAGTGGAGTAGTTTCAAATTAGTGTTCAATCGATTCTCGACTAGGGAGGATTAAGAAGACTATGTTTATTATTATTCTCAATTTTAAAAGGACTGTTGTGACGATACCCATATCCAAAGATGCTATTATAAACATTGGACCCATTACTTCATTTAAAAGACGTTTTTAGTAAACAAAGACCTGGTTTCAAATTTATGTTGGATCGATTCTCAACGAGAAAGGATCTAGAAGACGATGTTTATGTTTTTTGTCCATTTCAAAACAATTTTTTAAATATTGGAAGGTATATAGGAATCAGACGAGCTTCATCGAAAAAAAAATAGCACATTTCGAATAAGTATTGGATCGATTCACAGCAAGAAAAGATCGATTTTCTATTTTGGAAATACTTTTTAAACTATTGTAGATATTGGAAGTAATGTAGATACCTCAGTCCGTTTAATCGAAAAAGAATCAGATTTTGAAATGGTGGTGAATCGATTCATGACAAGGAAGGATCTGGAAGGCGATGTTCATTGTTATTTCCGCTTTTTAAATGGAAGTTTGGACGGCATCATATCCAAAGATACTGTTGTGAATATTGGAAGGTTTACAAGACTATTCCTAACGAAAAAAAGGAGATTATGATGAATGTTGAATCGATTCACAACCAGGAAAGATCGATTTTTGATTTCAAATTCATATTCAAAGATACTATTGTAGATATTAGAAGTTATGTAGGCATCTCAATTCGTTTAATCGAAAAAGAGCAGATTTCGAAATGGTGTTGAATCGATTCATGTCAGAGAAGAATCTAAAAAGGGATTCTCATTGTTATATCCGATTTTCAAAGGGTAGTTTGGACGGAAGTCACATCTAAAAATCTATTGTAGTTATTGGAAACTTCACCGGACTCCTAATTCGTTTACAAAACGATTTTAGTAAAAAAAAGAGTTATTTTAGAATTACGAGTGAATCGATTCACGACAAGAAAGTATCTGGAGGGCGAAGTTAATTATTTTTTTCGGATTTAAAGGACTATGTCTACGAAATTCATTGAATATTGGAAGTTATATAAGACTTTCAGTTCGTTTACAAGACGATTCTAATAAAATTAAAATTAAAAAGAGCTGCTAAGCGATTTTTATAGTTATTTTCGAATTTAGGACTATCCAACGATACTGTTGTTAATTTTGTGTGTATTGTAGAATTCTTAGTTCGTTTACAAATCAATTCTAATTAAACAAAAGCAGATTTTTAATTAATGTTGGATCGATTCCTGATAAGAAAGGATCTGGAAGGTGTTATTTATTATTATTTCCGATTCTAAAAACACTATTTTGTTGAGATGCTCATCCAAAGATTGTTGTGAACATTGAAAGTTAGATAGGTGTACCAGTTCATTTACAGGGCGATCATAATAGATAAGAGCAAATTTCTAATCAATGTTGAATCGATTCACAACAAAATAGGATCGGAAAAGCGATGTTCATGGTTATTTGCGGTTTTAGGACTGCTTTGATGATACTGTGGAGAATAGTGGAATTTATTTAGGACTGTTAGAACAGATTTCGAACTCATGTTGAATCGATTCACGGAAAGGTTCATCTATATATAGTAATGTTATTGTTTTATCCGCTTTTAAAAGGACTGTTGTGAATATGGGCACTTCGATTGGACTTCTGGTTTGTTCACAAAACGATCTTAAAAGAAAAAGAGCAGATTTTAAATTAGTGTTCAATCGATTCACAACAAGATAGAATTTGTCAGGTGATTTACAGCATTATTGCCGATTTTAAAAGACTTTTTGAATATTAAAAGACTCCTAGTTTGTTTACATAACGATTTTTGTCGAAAAATAACAGATTTTTAATTCATGTAAAATCGATTCGTGAGAATGAAAGACCTGGAAGTCATTTTGATTGTTTCTTCTGATTCTGACAAAATTCTGATACTGTTACATTGTTATTCTACTCATATTTTTATCAAAATTGAATGCAATTTTTTATCAGTTAATAAATTGTGCATATCCAACTTCTAAGAACTTCTCCATCTGATAACTCAACTCATTGTTTCTATTCTTGCTTTTAACAATTTCAAACATTAACAAACAATTGATAGAGACAATCCTGGCTGGATCAATTTTTATAGACAACAATCGAGTGTCGCGATCTGTCATTAGCGCGGTTTGAGGGGCAGAGGAGAAAGAAGTAGGTAGTGATATATAGCACCAGGTGTTGACGTCTTACCTGAACAAGAACAATGCTGTGTTACAATGCGGAAATTACTCCATGTGTGGATTTGGATACTTCAAGGTTGAAATCACCGCCTACTTAATGTCCCGTACCCTATATTTAAGTCAATGATGTGTGATATAATCGAAAATTATACCAAGAATTTCAACCACGCTAACTAGAATATATTATTTTGGATATTCTTATTTAATTGTGGTTGTTATTTGCAGATGCTGTCGGTGATGTCGGCGAGCGCGGCGGCCGGCGTGGGGGTGGCGGCGGCGGGGGATGGCGGGCGTCTGCACCGGCACGTGGGCGTGGCACGCGAATTGGCGGCGCAGCGGGACCGCCAGGTGCGTCTACACTCCGTGCACACAGACCTGGAGCTCGACTTGCCGCCTTCCATAGCTTTACCCGACGGCGAAGAGCTTCCATATGGCTCCTCCGCACGTCTACACATTAGGGACCCTGAACAGGTAAATACAATTTAGAAAAAATAATATATACACCTCATACAAAGTTTTTTCTGTCACATGTGCGGTTAAAGTAATACCCACATCCGTGATAAAAAAAAACTGAACTTTGGTCTCTTGATACATAAAAAAAATAATCTATTTCAATTCATAATATTTTCAGGCAGTTTTTCATTTTTTTGATCTATTAGATGGCCTTCCGTGACCGTGATAATTAAAAAATACTCTAATGATCCGCTTTATTTTTAAATGGCTTGCAAGGTCACAAACAGCAGGAAATACAAACATATTTTTAAAAAAATATTGTGTCTGATGATCTAATACTCAAAATCCGACATTTTTATCGATGAATTCAGAAGAAAATGCTAAATAATAAAAATATGAACAAAAAAAATATTTTTTTTTATATTCTTATCAATTCAGAAAATATTCTGAATTAAGTAACATCTTGGTCAATACTAACAAAGAAATAATTTTGCGCTGTAACTTGAGAGCCACTGATTCAAAAACAATTTTTTTACTTCAATTGATAGCCCTCTAGCTTCTGCAAAATTTCGTTTCGTACAGTTTTTACTAATACAGAGGCTATTTTGGATTTAGTTACAATACTTGTAAATTGAGAACCGCTGATTGAAAGAAACATTTTTTCATATCAGCAAAATTTGGGTCCCTCCAGTTTTTTTCTATTTGTACTAATACAGAAATTCTGGATTTAATAAAAACATTTCGGAAATTCTACGCTGTAATTTGAGAACCGCTGATTCAAATAGATACTTTTTTTGCATCATTAGTTGTCCCTGTAACTCCTCCAAATTCCATCTATACAATTTTTATTAAAACAGAATTTATTCTGAATTTTGTAGCATAACTGTGGACTATATTCACAGAAAACTAAGTTTTGCGCTATAAATTGAGAACCACTGATTGACAAAAAAACATTTTTGCACACAAATAGGTGTCTCTCTCGCTTTTGTAAAATTTCGGTCCTAACATATTTTTTGTATTCCTGCTGATACAGAAATTATTTTGGATTTAGTGATAACACCCCGAAAGCTCTGCGCTGTAATTTGAGAACCGCTGATTTAAAAAAATATTTTTTTGCATCATTAAATGTCCCTATAGCTTATGCAAAATTTTGATTTCTACAATTTTCACTCATTCTGAAATTATTCTGAATTTTGTAGCATTGTTGTGGACAATATTTACAGAAAAAAAAATTGTTTTGCGCTGTAGATTGTGAACCGCTGATTAAAAAAAATATTCTTCCATGTCATGCAGTAGTTTCTGCTATATTTTGGCCTCTTCATTTTTTTTATACTTACTAATACAAAAATTACTCTGAATTTAGTGGCAACTCCCCGGAAAATACCAACAAAAAAATAAGTTCAGCGCTGTAACTTGAGATCCACTGATTTAAAAAAATAATTTTGAACGTCGTACGACGTTCCTGAAGTTACTGAAAAATTTTGGTCTCCACATTTTTTTTTGTATTTCCACTAATACAGAAATTATTCTGAATTTAGTTGCAACACTCCTGAAAGTACTAACAAAAAAAAAGCAAAAATTGAGAACCGCTGATTCAAAAAATATTATTGCCTCCTTAGCTTTTGTAAAATTTTGGTCTCTTGATTTTTTTTTTGTATTCTTACTAATACAGAAATACTCTGGATTTATTGACAACACCCCAAAAGTTTGGCGATGTAATTTGGGAACCTCTGATTCAAATAAATATTTTTTTGAGTTGCACGATATTCCTGTAGTTCCTGTAAAATTTTGATCCACATTTTTTTTACATTCTCACTTATCCTACAGGGCTGTAATTTGAGAGCCACTGGTTCAGAAAAATATTTTTTGATCTCTTGACTAATCCTGTAATTATTCAGAACTTAATGACAATATTACAGACCTAACCAAAAAAAAAATAAGTTCCAACTGTTACTTGAGAACCACTGATTCAAAAAAATATTTTTTCAGACCATTAGGAGGCTTTTCAGTTTGCTTAAAATTTCGGTCACATCATTTTCTCTGTATTTTTGTTAGTACAGAATTATTCTGAATTTAGTGTCATCTCGAACAATACTAACAACAAAATAAGTTTTAGGCTGTAACTTGTAAACCGCTGATTTAAAAAAATATTTTTTGACCTCAAAAAGTGGCTCTTTATCTTGTGCAAAATGTCGATTTCTTGTAATTTTTTATTATCTCAACTAATACAGAAATTATTTAGGATTTAGTGACAATATTCCGGACTTAACCAAAACAAAAAAGTTTACCCTGTTATTTGAGAACCACTGATTCAAAAAAATATTTTTTCACACCATTAGGAGGCTTTTCAGTTTGTTTAAAATTTTGGTCACATAATTTTCTCTGTATTTCTGTTAGTACAGAAATTATTCTGGTCTTAGTGTCATCCCGAACAATACTAACAAAAAAATAAGTTTTGGGCTGTAACTTGTGAACCACTAATTTAAAAAAATATTTTTTGAAATCAAAAGGTGGCTCTTTGTCTTGTGCAAAATTTTGATTTCCTGTATTTTTTTAATATCTTAACTAATACAGAAATTATTTAGCATTTAATGACAATATTCCGAACCTAACCAAAACAAATAAGTTCCAGCTGTTACTTGAGAATCACTGATTGAAAAAAATATTTTTTCACACCATTAGGAGGCTTTTCAGTTTGTCCAAAATTTCGGTCACATAATTTTCTCTGTATTTTTGTTAGTACAGAAATTATTCTAGATTTGGTGTCATCCCGAACAATACTAACAATAAAATTAGTTTTGGGCTGTAGCTTGTAAACCGCTGATTTAAAAAAACATTTTTTGACATCAAAAGGTGGCTTGTTATCATGTGCAAAATTTCGATTTCTTGTATTTTTTTAATAACTCGACTAATACAGAAATTATTTAGGATTTAGTGACAATATTGCGGACCTAACCAAAACAAAAAAGTTTACGCTGTTACTTGAGAACCACTGATTAAAAAAAATATTTTTTCACACCATTCGGAGGCTAACAGTTTGTTTAAAATTTCGGTCACATAATTTTCTCTGAATTTTTGTTAGTACAGAAATTATTCTGAATTTAGTGTCATCCCGAACAATACTAACAATAAAATAAGTTTTGGGCTGTAACTTGTGAACCGCTGATTTAAAAAAATATTTTTTGACATCAAAAGGTGCCTTGTTATCTTGTGCAAAATTTCGATCTCTTGTATTTTATTAATATCTCGACTAATACAGAAATTATTCTGGAATTAACGATAACATCCTGAACAATACCAACAAAAAGTTAAATTTTGCGTTGTAATTTGTGAACCACTGATTTGAAAAAATATTTTTTGACATCAAAAGGTGGCTCTTTGTCTTCTGCAAAATTTCGATCTCTTGTATTTTATTAATATCTCGACTAATACAGAAATTATTCTGGATTTAGTAAAAAATTGTAGAATTTTTTTGCGATATCCATCCGTTGGATATTCATGCAGCATTTGTTTTGTGTGGGAGGGAGGCTCCCAGCAACAGTAACCAGCACCTGCACGGTTCTCACAGGTGTCGGTTTACCGGACACGCGCGTCGCACCCAACGCACCAGCATTTCCGGTTCCTGAATTCATCCTTTGTCTCTGGAGTAGGAGTATTAGAGCGGTTATTAGAACGGACAGATGTAACGATACATGTAATCGGGGTATTACATCACAGCTGTTTTGTTTTAGCATTAAAATACAAGAATTGGTTATAATGTTATTATTTTTGTTGTAGGAAAGTGAAATATATCAAAAATGCATCCGAGCGCCACCGAATCGCACGGTGTTCGAATCAGAATCACCGCCCCCATACCGATCGAGTTCAGCGGGCCTGTTGGGCTCGCTGGGCAGTTCGAGCAGCAGCGGAGCCAGTGACTGGTCAGCGGGGAGTACGCCGCTGGTGGTTCGCTGTCACTCCATGTCCTCATCCAGCAAGCAACATCCGCACACCTCCGCACCATCCTCTTCGCAAAAGACTGACTTCTTACAAAGGACTGTAAAGATACTGACGGGGCGCAAAAGTAGCAGCAGCAGCAGCAGTAGCAGCAGCCAGCCACCCGCGCCTGCGCCAACGTTACCCGTTGTGGTGGTGCCCACGAGGCCGCGGCGCCTCGACCCGCGCTCTCCGCACGTCTGACCATCCCCAGCCCCTTTAGGACACTCAGTGCCAGTGCTGGATGGACCTCTAGTGTAACTTAAACCTTTAAATCAACAAACATTCAAACTGATAGTCTTTCAAAGTGCCACAGACTTGTGTGGTGACGTGGTTCCGTGTCGCTTCATCGAATGGATTGATTATTAAATGAATTTTCCTTTTTGCTAAAAAGTGTTCATCTATAGTCAACTATCGTCGCATCACAAACTGTATTCGAATAAGCAAAATTTGTTTTGTATTAACTTAGGCTAATCTGACGTGGACTCCATTCACTCTGTTCGTGCTAAATTTGTAAATTAATATTAAACACGAACAGATTAAGCGTGGAACCGAAAGTTTCTAGTTATTTCAAAACTATTAGCAGCCTTGTAATCAATGTTAGTGCTCTAAATCAATTAGGAATGAATTAAAACTTGTGGCCAAAGTTGATTTACTTTCAAAGTGTCAATAATCACCAAACATTATTTACAAGGCTCAGTACAATTGCTGTATACTAAACACATTTTGTTTGTTCTTATGCAGATAAATTAGCAAAATGTTAAATTAAAATATAATAATAATTATGTTACAAAACAAATAATGTATATGGTAGCAAAAGACCGTATATTATACTCAAAACATAAGCATATGTGATGAAATGATTATTTGGGGGTTCATGCTTTAAACCCTGCAAGAATTCGCCTTGTATTTTATAAATAAAACTATTTATGTCTTAATTTTTATCTGACTTCGAATTAAATTCAATTTGTCATTCCCAGGTAGCAAACTAAATAATTAACAAATTGGAGACTTTCACAAAAAACGATAATATTGCAAAAAAAACTTGACCTAAACCAAGTTTTTATCCTGAAAAATCCCTAATTTGTCGCTTAAAATTGTGAGGAAACCTCATTTTGTAATTTTTAAATTAAATTTCGCATTCCAGCTCTACTTTTATTATATAAACAAATGACAGTCTAATTTCGTAACTTAAATCAAGCTTTTCTGTAAATTTACGTTGGTAGCACTGCAATCCATTTGCTAAGTTATTGATAAAGCGTCAATTTGCGCTCAATAATTGTCAAAATAAATATAAATAATTAGAGGGCCGTAAAATGTGCTTATAACATTCGAAAAACAAAAACTAAATTTAATTTATTGCTCATATTCTGGCAGAAAATAATTAGGCCCGACAAACTGATGATTACAATAGATGATACTATTTGAAGACTTTATTCACATGTCAACTGAATGGAACAAGCATTTTTGAGAACAATGCCATTAAACTCCATCTTGAAAATGTAAAAACTAAATCAACTGAACAAAATGATGAAGGAAAAACGGCGATTACTTTGAATTAAATCAAAATATTTGGCGCAAGGGGGAGGGAAAACAAAAATCATTTCGAAGTAATAAAATCAGTTGAATCAACCAGAACAAAATAAATGTTGCAGCGTTAATTCAAATTTTTGTCCCTAGAATTCCTTAATTTGTCATCCCAAATTCATATTCTGTTGTTTGTGGCAAAAAAAAAACGAGCACCGATTCATCGAAACTTTTTGTAGTCAAAAATATTTGAATTTTCAATGAAGGCAGAACGTTTTGGGTTCATCTAAATATTACTCAGGCATTTGTTTTACCTTTAAATCCCAATTTTAGATCATAATAGTTCAACTAGTTTTGCCCACGTCCAAACCAACCACAAAAAAAACGTACCTAACCTGTACCACAATTTGTGGTTTAGGTTTTTGTGACATAGATCATTTATCAACTTATTTGGCCTGACCAGGCAAAACTGGTTAAATCTACAATCGATTTTTGGTAAAATCCGATTTGAGGTCAAACTTGTTTTGTTTAGTTTGGGTTGAAATATTTATTTTCTCATCAAAATTGCTTTGGCTGAACTAGTTATACCTGAAATCAACTTTATCTCTATTAAATCAAAAATTGATTTAATTTGGTACCTGAGTGACAATTTTCTTTAAAATAATTTATTAATTGTTCCGTAGTGGTATCCAAAACGCACAATACATATTAGTCATTGTAAATGTATGTGTGATGTACCAAAAACTACGGTTAGGTAATTGGGCGATAAATGCAGGTTTAAAGCATGATTTTAAACTCAAATAGAATATACAAAGTCTTCACAACAACAAGAAAATGTGATTATTATTAAATTAAATTATAAAATGAAATAATAAAGAAATGTTTTTGTATTAGCGAATTATTAAAAACAACATAAATTATACATTTGATTTTGTTTTCTCTTCTAAGAAGATTTTTCTTTTGTTTAGGGACAAATGTGTAATGTGATTTATAATTACAATCAATAATAACAAAATAAATCACTTTCAATAAAATACAGTGTTTTATTAACTAATTAATAAATTTAATACAGATTTTAAGGGTTCAAATCACTATTAAATTCAACAAATATCATCCTTTTTGCTTGACATTGCCCTTTGCAATCAATTTAACCACTATTTATTATACGTTTACATATTTTCGACTGTTATACTTGTAAGGTAGACTGGTTGCCTATGCATCAGGCGATGTTTATGCAAATACGAACTACAACAGAATATACTTGAATAGATTCAATTAATGTAGTGAATAGGCCCTTCGCACCCTTTAGGGCCCTTTTCTAGAATTATCAATAGAAAAAAATCTGGAAACTCATTATTATATTCAAAGTGAATAAATTATTGTAAATATTTTGATAGTAATTCAGTACTGATCAATAAAAATATGTGCTACTACAATAATTATGATTTTGATTCAGAATACGTAATCCATGACACCAGGTAGGTATAACATTTTATATTTTTAGACTGTACTTCTACAACTTGGCATGTTCTTGGATCACATGGTATAGATCATAATCTCACTCATAGCATTGGGAAATTGTTCAACTATAAATAATAATTATCCGGCAACTGTCAATTTTATAGCAAGGCATTGGAAAAACAAATTCCTATGTAATTGAACCTAAAGTTATTGGAAATATTCTATTGGATAGTATATTTTCAAGCTATATTGAACCTACTGATTACGAATCTGTAAAGAAAATTGGAAAATTCCTTCACTCTGAAAAGTTGTGTGAAAATTCGAGATGAATTTTCATGTTTCCCTTAAATAACACAGCTGTACACCTTTATTAGGGTGTGTAGAGTTCAAATATGCACTCAGAATCTTAATTGGTCCATTAGTTTTCGAGAAAATTGAAGTTGAAATTTTTAATAGTAAAGTGGTCATTTTTTCGTATTGTTTTATAGTAACAAAATTATTCCTTAATTGATTCGATGGGGTCGTAGGGCCTAGGCACTAGGCTCATTGGAAAGGGCTCACTTACCATATTTTCATATCATTAGCTACCGTAGGTAGCTTGGTTTTGCAAGGATTTTGCGATATCTCCAAGGGTTTCCGAGATAATTGAGTTTGAAATTTTCACACATTTACCCTCAAAAATCTACCCCTAATTGCCACTTTTTCAAAAAGGAAAGTATATTTTCACGCTATCTGGAACCTACTGATTACGAATCTGTTAGGAAAACTAGAAAATTCCTTCACTCTGAAAAGCTGTGTGAAAATTCGAGATGAATTTTCATGTTTTCCTTATATAACACACCTGTACACCTTTATTAGGGTGTGTGGAGTTCAAATATGCACTCAGAATCTTAATTGGTCCATTAGTTTTCGAGAAAATTGAAGTTGAGATTTTTAATAGTAAAGTGGTCATTTTTTCGTATTGTTTTATAGTAACAAAATTATTCCTTAATTGATTCGATAGGGTCGTAGGGCCTAGGCACTAGGCTCATTGGAAAGGGCTCATTTACCATATTTTCATATCATTAGCTACCGTAGGTAGCTTGGTTTTGCAAGGATTTTGCGATATCTCCAAGGGTTTCCAAGATAATTGAGTTTGAAATTTCCACACATTTACCCTCAAAAATCTACCCCTAATTGCCTTTTTTTTCAAGAAGGAAAGTATATTTTCACGCTAAATGGAACCTACTTATTACGAATCTGTTAGGAAAACTAGAAAATTCTTTCACTCTGAAAAGCTGTGTTAAAATTCGAGATGAATTTTCATGTTTTCCTTATATAACACACCTGTACACCTTTATTAGGGTGTGTGGAGTTCAAATATGCACTCATAATCTTAATTGGTCCATTAGTTTTCGAGAAAATTGAAGTTGAGATTTTTAATAGTAAAGTGGTCATTTTTTCGTATTGTTTTATAGTAACAAAATTATTCCTTAATTGATTCGATAGGGTCGTAGGGCCTAGGCACTAGGCTCATTGGAAAGGGCTCACTTACCATATTTTCGTATCATTAGCTACCGTGGGTAGCTTGGTTTTGCAAGGATTTTGCGATATCTCCAAGGGTTTCCGAGATAATTGAGTTTGAAATTTTCACACATTTACCCTCAAAAATCTACCCCTAATTGCCACTTTTCCAAGAAGGAAAGTATATTTCCACGCTAAATGGAACCTACTGATTACGAATCTGTTAGGAAAACTAGAAAATTCCTTCACTCTGAAAAGCTGTGTGAAAATTCGAGATGAATTTTCATGTTTCCCTTATATAACACACCTGTACACCTTTATTAGGGTGTGTGGAGTTCAAATATGCACTCAGAATTTTAATTGGTCCATTAGTTTTCGAGAAAATTGAAGTTGAAATTTTTAATAGTAAAGTGGTCATTTTTTCGTATTGTTTCATAGTAACAAAATTATTCCTTAATCGATTCGATAGGGTCGTAGGGCCTAGGCACTGGGCTCATTGGAAAGGGCTCACTCACCATATTTTCATAACATTAGCTACCGTAGGTAGCTCGGTTTTGCAAGGATTTTGCGATATCTCCAAGGGTTTCCGAGATAATTGAGTTTGAAATTTTCACACATTTACCCTCAAAAATCTACCCCTAATTGCCACTTTTTCAAGAAGAAAAGTATATTTTCACGCTATATGGAACCTACTGATTACGAATCTGTTAAGAAAACTAGAAAATTCCTTCACTCTGAAAAGCTGTGTGAAAATTCGAGATGAATTTTCATGTTTCCCTTAAATAACACAGCTGTACACCTTTATTAGGGTGTGTAGAGTTCAAATATGCACTCAGAATCTTAATTGGACCATTAGTTTTCGAAAAAATTGAAGTTGAAATTTTTAATAGTAAAGTGGTCATTTTTTCGTATTGTTTTATAGTAACAAAATTATTCCTTAATTGATTTGATAGGGTCGTAGGGCCTAGGCACTAGGCTCATTGGAAAGGGCTCACTTACCATATTTTCATATCATTAGCTACCATAGGTAGCTTGGTTTTGCAAGGATTTTGCGATATCTCCAAGGGTTTCCGAGATAATTGAGTTTGAAATTTTCACACATTTACCCCCAAAAATCTACCCCTAATTGCCACTTTTTCAAGAAGAAAAGTATATTTTCACGCTAAATGGAACCTACTGATTACGAATCTGTTAGGAAAACTAGAAAATTCCTTCACTCTGAAAAGCTGTGTGAAAATTCGAGATGAATTTTCATGTTTCCCTTATATAACACACCTGTACACCTTTATTAGGGTGTGTGGAGTTCAAATATGCACTCAGAATCTTAATTGGTCCATTAGTTTTCGAGAAAATTGAAGTTGAAATTTTTAATAGTAAAGTGGTCATTTTTTCGTATTGTTTTATAGTAACAAAATTATTCCTTAATTGATTCGATAGGGTCGTAGGGCCTAGGCACTAGGCTCATTGGAAAGGGCTCACTTACCATATTTTCATATCATTAGCTACCCTAGGTAGCTTGGTTTTGCAAGGATTTTGCGATATCTCCAAGGGTTTCCGAGATAATTGAGTTTGAAATTTTCACACATTTACCCTCAAAAATCTACCCCTAATTGCCACTTTTTCAAGAAGAAAAGTATATTTTTACGCTAAATGGAACCTACTGATTACGAATCTGTTAGGAAAACTAGAAAATTCCTTCACTCTGAAAAGCTGTGTGAAAATTCGAGATGAATTTTCATGTTTCCCTTATATAACACACCTGTGCACCTTTATTAGGGTGTGTGGAGTTCAAATATGCACTCAGAATCTTAATTGGACCATTAGTTTTCGAGAAAATTGAAGTTGAAATTTTTAATAGTAAAGTGGTCATTTTTTCGTATTGTTTTATAGTAACAAAATTATTCCTTAATTGATTCGATAGGGTCGTAGGGCCTAGGCACTAGGCTCATTGGAAAGGGCTCACTTACCATATTTTCATATCATTAGCTTCCCTAGGTAGCTTGGTTGTTCAAGGATTTTGCGATATCTCCAAGGGTTTCCGAGATAATTGAGTTTGAAATTTTCACACATTTACCCACAAAAATCTACCCTAATTGCCACTTTTTCAAGAAGAAAAGTATATTTTCACGCTCTATGGAACCTACTGATTACGAATCTGTAAAGAAAATTGGAAAATTCTTTCACTCTGAAAAGCTGAAAATTCGAGATGAATTTTCATGTTTCCCTTAAATAACACAGCTGTACACTTTTATTAGGGTGTGTAGAGTTCAAATTTTGCATTCAGAATCTTAATTGCACCATTAGTTTTTGAGAAAATTGAAGTTGAAATTTTTAATAGTAAAGTGGTAATTTTTTCGTATTGTTTTATAGTAACAAAATTATTCCTTAATTGATTCGATAGGGTCGTAGGGCCTAGGCACTGGGCTCATTGGAAAGGGCTCACTTACCATATTTTCATATCAGGTAGCTTGGTTTTGCAAGGATTTTGCGATATCTCCAAGGGTTTCCGAGATAATTGAGTTTGAAATTTTCACACATTTACCCTCAAAAATCTACCCCTAATTGCCACTTTTTCAAGAAGAAAAGTATATTTTCACGCTATATGGAACCTACTGATTACGAATCTGTTAAGAAAACTAGAAAATTCCTTTACTCTGAAAAGCTGTGTGAAAATTCAAGATGAATTTTCATGTTCCCCTTAAATAACACAGCTGTACACCTTTATTAGGGTGTGTAGAGTTCAAATATGCACTCAGAATCTTAATTGGTCCATTAGTTTCCGAGAAAATTGAAGTTGAAATTTTTAATAGTAAAGTGGTCATTTTTTCGTATTGTTTTATAGTAACAAAATTATTCCTTAATTGATTCGATAGGGTCGTAGGGCCTAGGCACTAGGCTCATTGGAAAGGGCTCACTTACCATATTTTCATATCATTAGCTACCCTAGGTAGCTTGGTTTTGCAAGGATTTTGCGATATCTCCAAGGATTTCCGAGATAATTGAGTTTGAAATTTTCACACATTTACCCTCAAAAATCTTCCCTAATTGCCACTTTTTCAAGAAGAAAAGTATATTTTCACGCTCTATGGAACCTACTGATTACGAATCTGTAAAGAAAATTGGAAAATTCTTTCACTCTGAAAAGCTGTGTGAAAATTCGAGATGAATTTTCATGTTTCCCTTAAATAACACAGCTGTACACTTTTATTAGGGTGTGTAGAGTTCAAATTTTGCACTCAGAATCTTAATTGGACCATTAGTTTTTGAGAAAATTGAAGTTGAAATTTCAATAGTAAAGTGGTCATTTTTTCGTATTGTTTTATAGTAACAAAATTATTCCTTAATTGATTCGATAGGGTCGTAGGGCCTAGGCACTGGGCTCATTGGAAAGGGCTCACTTACCATATTTTCATATCAGGTAGCTTGGTTTTGCAAGGATTTTGCGATATCTCCAAGGGTTTCCGAGATAATTGAGTTTGAAATTTTCACACATTTACCCTCAAAAATCTACCCCTAATTGCCACTTTTTCAAGAAGAAAAGTATATTTTCACGCTATATGGAACCTACTGATTACGAATCTGTTAAGAAAACTAGAAAATTCCTTTACTCTGAAAAGCTGTGTGAAAATTCGAGATGAATTTTCATGTTCCCCTTAAATAACACAGCTGTACACCTTTATTAGGGTGTGTAGAGTTCAAATATGCACTCAGAATCTTAATTGGTCCATTAGTTTTCGAGAAAATTGAAGTTGAAATTTTTAATAGTAAAGTGGTCATTTTTTCGTATTGTTTTATAGTAACAAAATTATTCCTTAATTGATTCGATAGGGTCGTAGGGCCTAGGCACTAGGCTCATTGGAAAGGGCTCACTTACCACATTTTCATATCATTAGCTACCCTAGGTAGCTTGGTTTTGCAAGGATTTTGCGATATCTCCAAGGGTTTCCGAGATAATTGAGTTTGAAATTTTCACACATTTACCCTCAAAAATCTACCCCTAATTGCCACTTTTTCAAGAAGAAAAGTATATTTTCACGCTATATGGAACCTACTGATTACGAATCTGTAAAGAAAATTGGAAAATTTTTTCACTCTGAAAAGTTGTGTGAAAATTCGAGATGAATTTTCATGTTTCCCTCAAATTACACAGCTATACACCTTTATTAGGGTGTGTAGAGTTCAAATATGCACTCAGAATCTTAATTGGACCATTAGTTTTCGAGAAAATTGAAGTTGAAATTTTTAATAGTAAAGTGGTCATTTTTTCGTATTGTTTTATAGTAACAAAATTATTCCTTAATTGATTCGATAGGGTCGTGGGGCCTAGGCACTAGGCTCATTGGAAAGGGCTCACTTACCACATTTTCATATCATTAGCTACCGTAGGTAGCTTGGTTTTGCAAGGATTTTGCGATATCTCCAAGGGTTTCCGAGATAATTGAGTTTGAAATTTTCACACATTTACCCACAAAAATCTACCCCTAATTGCCACTTTTTGGAGAAGAAAAGTTTATTTTCACGCTATATGGAACCTACTGACCATGAATCTTCAAAGAAAATTCGATAATTCCTTCACTCTGAAAAGTTGTGTGAAAATTCGAGATGAATTTCCATGCTTCCCTTAAATAACACAGCTGTACACTTTCATACCCAAAATTGTAAGAAATAAAACATTCAAGTCATTTAAACCAGTTTATTCATATTTTTGTATATTACAATTATTTATTACAGATAATTTACAAATATTCACATTATATCTAATCAATTTCAAAATGACACAGTTTTCCGGAAAATCTTCTGTGTAACATTCGAATAGAGGAACGGCTTCAGCAGCTGTAACAGAAGTACAAACCTATTAGTAAATCAATATTTTGCAGAAAATTTATTTTCACAATGTATTATTCTTATATCAAGTGTAATATCCTTTTCATTTATCAAGGCCACATTCTTATTGGCAACAGCATTTTTTTTTCTATTTAATTTCTATTTGAATAGAATACTCATCATTTTTCACTTTACACAATAAATATATTTTGTCAAACATTGATATTATCAACGTGCGACAAAATACTTTATCACTCGTAAATTGTTCAAATGATACAATATTATTTTGGACAGAATGCGAATAATACTCCGATTAATTCTACGAAGCTTCCAAGTGATTAAATAATTTTATATTGAAAATTGGTTGAAAGAGAAATTATAAAACAGTCGTTTTTCTCATACGTATCAGTATCATATTGGATACAAACAGCCAAATGTGAGTTGGAACGAACGGTTTAATTTTAGCTTACGTTCAGAAATAACATCCGCCTTCTTTGCGTAAGTATTGGTTATGGTGGCTGCATCGTTGCTCAGCAAACGCGACATTTGATCGTAAACTTTAACTTTGATTTCTAAACATCGCCATACGGTCAAAATTGAAACAAACGAACATAACAGGAATCGAATTAAAATCAAGTCTACACAAAATATAATGCGAATTAATTTCAAATTGACCAATTTTACAATAAATTAAAAAATAGCCAATTAACAAAAAAATAATTGTAGGACCTATTTGTGGTTTAAAACCAGGTTTAATTTGGTCCCATAAGTACCAATATTTTTATATCACATGACCATCATTCCTCTTAGCTACGCCACTGGTCGTCATTTTTAGGTGATATTCACAAATAAATGAACATTTCTAAATTTTATTATATTATTGTTGAACTCTTGGGTGTTTAGTTGAAAATTGAAAGGTAATTTTACGCGACATTTAAGCTGAGCTGTAAATTCAGTAAAGTGTTGAATAGATTTATTCTACTGAAACATATTTAACAATCGGAATAATTTATGAGAATATGTCATAGTTCTATTATTTATTGTATTGAAATAACGAATACAAGTTATAATACAGAAGTTATTGCTGAATAGAATATGAGTGGTAAATGGCCTTGAAGAAGAAAATTAAAATATTAGTTCCAATATATAAAATGTACCTACATTCGTGAATAAATAATTTTTGTATGCTCTATATTTTATACCACGCCATTGGCGTCGGTTCAGAAGGAGTGGCAAAGAATTGTTGATTATTTTATTGGAGGACCACACTCCAATAATGTTTTAGATTTATTTTTGGAACACATTTTGGTTGTTGCAAAAATTTGTACTCTTGAAAAACAAATATTTGAATCAGTTACAGTGTCTCTTTATTGTATTAGTGTGGGATCCATCTTTGAATACGGCATGTATACGCCTACTACTGAAGTTGGCAAATATTTCTATTCATCCAAATATATTAGTATTATAACATTATGAAATATTGAAGGATCCAATTTGTATCACAATTTTGACTTTTTGTGTTGTCGTAATTGGAGCTGCAGAATAATTATTCTCGGTGAAAAATGCTATGATGAATATTAATTAACCAATAATTTCAGCTTCCGCGTATTTATTCTGGTGAAATATTCCTCCATTTCTCAAATCCTCGAAATAAACATTCTAATTCTGAAAACACTAACATAGCTGGCCGCCTGCATCTTGGTTTATTTGATCGTAAATGTAAATTTGATGTTTTGAATTATCGTAGAACATTTGTCCACTGTATAATTTATTAATAGATCTTAAAATATTATCTTTTGTGATTCCTAGAACTTTGAGTTTAATGATTATAATTGTAAAATTACCGGAAGAATATTTTATTATTCTTGGTTTCATCGGATTGCTAAAAAAGAATCGTCGAAGTATGATAGCGATAGTATCATGAGACTATTAGTATATAACAGAATTAGTGATTAAAATATAGGAAAGCAGAGACGCGGGTAATAGTATTATTAAATATTTGTTGCAAATGAAATATCGCATACAGAATAGTATATTCTACAATAAGTATTGGAATGGCCTATATTCTGAACGAGCGAAAAGTTTGTAAACCGAGCCGAAGGCGAGGATTACGGTTCGCGAGTGTGGAATACGCCATTCCAAACATGTTGTAGACTATACTTTCTCTAACAAGGTTTTGGAAACTCACCAATATTTCAGAGGAAACTTAAAAAATTATTAAATGTCAAACGTCAAATCCAGATATGAATACTTGAATTGTTAGGAGGTAACCATGGTAGTAGCCAAAACTAACAGCTTCTGATTCGTCGAAATGATTCTAAAGGCTTACGGAATCATTCTGAACGGCATACGGAATCATTCTAAACGATTTTTTGGAATGTCATTCGTTCCAACTTAATTTTTGGTTATGGAATATGCAAATTCCAAAACAGTGTTGGAGAAAATGATTTTTCTTATTTATTCATATTTTATTACTGAACCAGTGGCTCAAAATTTTGTATATATTATGATTAATAGTTTCAAATTGTCTACCAATATTAATGGCACACCGTTTTGCAATTCGATAACAACAATTTATTCTGATTAAATTTAAACTATACATTTTCATTATTTAGCAAGATAATTTTAATTCATTTTAAAATTGAATAATTATCTCATGAACATCATTTTGGGAACACTCTTCAATTGACCAAAAGTTATACTAAATATCACTATAAAATTGAATTGCTAACTAGTGAACGTTTTCCAAATAGCCAAAAGTTATACTAGATATCACTTTAAAATTGAATAGTTATCTCGTGAACGTCATTTCGGGAACGCTTTTCAAATGATCAAAAGTTATACTAAATATCACTTAAACATTGAAGAGTCATCTCGTGAACGTCATTTCGAGAACGCTTCCCAAATGACCAAAATTTATACTAAATATCACTTCGAAACTAAATAGTTATCTCGTGAACGTCAATCCGGGAACGCTTTTCAAATAACGAAAAGTGATACTAAATCTCACTTTAGCATTGAATTTGTGAACCTCATTTCGGGAACGCTTCTCAAATGACCAAAAGTTAGACTGAATATCACTTTAAAATTCAATGGTTACCAAGTAAACGTCATTTCAGGAATGTTTTCGAATAACCATTTGAAATTGAATTGTTATCTCGAGAACGTCATTTCGGGAACGCTTTTTAAATGATCTGAAGTAAGACTGAACATCACTTAAAAATTAAATGATTTCCTGGTGAATGTAATCCTGGGAGCGCTCTTCAAATGACCAAAAGTTATATTTACTATTACTTCAAGATTGAATACTTATCTCGTGAACATCATTTCGGGAACGCATTTCAAATGACCAAAAGTTATACTGTATATCACTTCGAAATTGAATAGTTATCTCGTGAACGTCATTTGGGAAACGCTTTCCAAATGACCAAAAGTTATACTAAATATCACTTCAAAATCAAATACTTATTCCGTGAACGTCATTTCAGGAACGCTTTTCAAATGGCCAGAAGTTATCACTCCAAAATTAAATAGTTATCTCGTGAACGTCATTTCGGGAACGCTTTTTAAATGACCAGAGGTTGTATTAAATATCATTTCAAAATTGAATAGTTATCTCGTGAATGTCATTTACGGAACGCTTTCATACTAAATATCACTTCAAAATTAAGTAGTTATTTCATGAGCGTCATTTCGGGAACGCTTTTCAAATGACCAAAAGTAATCCAGAATATCACTTTGAAATTGAATAGTTATCTCATAAACGTCATTTTGGGAACGCTTTTCAAATGACCAAAAGTTATACTGTATATCCCTTTTAAATTGAATAGTTATCTCGTAAATGTTATATAGGGAACGCTTTTCAAATGACGAAAAGTAATGCTAAATTTCACTTTAGCATTGAATTTATGAACGTCGTTTCGAAAACGCTTTTCAAATGACCAAAAGTTATACTGAATATCACTTTAAAATGCAATAGTTATCCAGTAAACGTCATTTCGGGAACGCTTTTTAAATGACCATTAGTTATACCAAAAATCACTTTAAAATTGAATAGTTATCTTGTGAACGTTATTTCGGGAACGCTTTTCAAATGACCAAAAGTTTTACTGAATATCACTTTAAAATTAAATAGCTATCTCGTAAACGTTATTTCAGCAACGCTTTTCAAATGACCAAAAGCTATACTAAATATCACTTCAAAATTGAATAGTTATCTTGTAAACGTCATTTCGGGAACGCTTTTCAAATGACCAAAAGTTCTACTGATAAACACTTTAAAATTGGATAGTTATCTCGTGAACGTCATTCCGATAACGCTCTTCAAGTGACCAAAAGTTATACTAAATATCACTTTGAAATGGAATAGTTACCAAGTGAACGTCATTTCGGAAACGCTCTTCAAATGACCAAATTCAATAAATATCTCGTGAACGTCATTTCAAGAACACTTTTCAAAAGACCAAAAATTATACTAAATATCATTTCAAAATTCAATACGTATCTCGTGGACGTCATTTCCGGAGCGCTTTTCAAATGACCAGAAGTTACACTAAATTTCATTTCAAAATTGAATAGTTATTTCGTGAACGTCATTTCGGGAGCGCTTTTCAAATAATCAAAAGTTATACTTAGTATCACTTCAAAATTGAATAGTTATGTCGTGAACGTCTTTTCAGGAACGCATTTCAAATGACCAAAAGTTATACTTAATACTACTTCAAAATTAAATACTTATCTCGTGAACGTCATTTCGGTAACGCTTTTTAAATGACCAAAATTTATAACAAATATCACTTTTAAATTGAGTAGGTATTTCGTGAACTTTATTCTGGGAACGCTTTTCAAATGACCAAAAGTTATACTAAATATCACTTTGAAATGGAATAGTTACCAAGTGAACGTCATTTCGGGAACGCTTTTCAAATGGCCAAAAGTTGTATTAAATATCACTTCAAAATCAAATACTTATTCCGTGAACGTCATTCCGGGAACGCTTTTCAAATGACCAGAAGTTATGCCGAATATCACTTTGAAATTGGATAGTTACCTAGTGAATGTCATTCTGGGAACGCTCTTCAAATAACCAAAAGTTATACCAAATATTACTTAAAAATTTAATAGTTGACTAGTGAACGTCGTTTCGGGAACGCTTCATAAATGACCAAAAGTTATACTGAACATCACTTTAAAATTGAGTACTTATCCTGTGAACGTTATTTTGGGAGCGCTTTTGAAATGTCCAACACGTATAATAGATATTACTTTGGTAAGTGAATTGTAATCTCTTGAACGTCATTTTGGGAAACTTTCGAAATGTCAAATACGTATAACAAATATTACTTTGGTAATTGAATAGTCATCTTTTGAACGTCATTTCGGGAACGCTCCCGCTGTTGATATACAGGGTGTAACAGCGAAACGAGCTACCTGGAATAACTTCTATGTTTTTGAAGATACAATAAAATACTATAAAACAATCTTATGCTGGATCAAAGGGGACATTCAATCATATAAGAATTTTTTTTTTTGAACCAGTGGCTCTCAAACTACAACATAAAGTTACATTTTTTCAAATTAGATGCTTTATATCCTTACATCATAAAAATATTGAGAAAAATGCGATCAAAATTTGAATAAATTTTATTTTCATAGCTATTTTTCAGTAGGCTATGAACAATTGAGCTACATAAATATATTAAACTACTTCTTAATAGCTTCACAAATGATGTTCTAGCTGATTTCCATCTCTTTCTTAACATAATTCAAATCTTCTCAAAACTGATTCAAAGGTGGCATTATTAATTTCTTTCGTTGTTGAAGTAGCACACGCATCTCTTACGCGATCCATCAAATTTTCTTCTGTTGTTACTAGTGTAGAGTACCCTTTATAGCAATTTGCAACAAAGGAATTATGCATTGAATAATTCAAATTGACAAATACCAGATTTGGTTTTTCATAGCCTACTGAAAAATAACTATGATTATTTCACTCATGTCATTTATACTGACAAATTTTGCATAGTTACAATGACAATTATAATAATAAATTCCTTGCCAACGGGAATTTACCTCTGAAAATTCCCGTTACCTCGGTAAATTCCCGTTGTCAAGCGATTTATTGCGATAAATTGCCTTTGTCATGGAGAAACAATACACAGTTCTAATATAAACAAACAATCAGTTCTCGGAAATGTCAAAATTTAATCGTATTGGAAATCCATTTTTCGCCGAAAATAATGAAATTGAAAACAAAGAGTTAAAAAATACAAGAGTATATGGAGGCAATTTAGTGCATTTTTCAATAAAAAAGGTTAGTAGTTGCAACTAACATTATTTAATAGGTACTTATAAGAGCAATTTGATTCGAGAAATATTCTCCACAAATACCACTCGCGACTTTAATTTTATCATAAATTTTTCTTTCAAACATTGATTACCTTCAAGCAACATCCTTTGAGTCATCTGCTCAGATGAAATCCCTCGAGCTATGCTCTCGTGATTTAATCGGACAGATGACTCTCATGATGTTGCTAGGTAATCTATGTTTTCAAGAAAAATTTATTGATAAAATTACAGTCCCTTGTGATATTATATACGAAAATAAAGTTTGTTCAGGTTTCAATCGCATTTTTCTCAATATTTTTATCATTTAAGGATATAAAACAAATACATGGTTGAATTTAGAAATAAATAACTTTTCCGAATGAATATATAGCATCTTATTTGAAAAAATGAAACTTTGTGTTGTAGCTTGAGAATCACTGGTTCAAAAAAATATTTTCTTCCATAGTTGGGTGTCCCCCTTGGTCCTGCATAAGATTGTCCCATAGTATTTTATGTGACATAGGAATACAAGAGAAATTACAATAAGAATTGAAATCTATATTTGTTCCCTTGACGCAAAATATGTTTTATTACAGAATATCAAAACTTTGTATTTGTATTAAAGAAGGATGTAGCAAATCGATGAATAATTTTCGATTAACAACCATACATACAAAAATAGGAATAATAAATTTAAGTCTGCTGGTTCATTTTTTAAAATTTAGGGTCGTCATACCACAATTTGTTTGTCCTTAAATCCGAAAAATCGTTGGAAAATTAATTTATTTTTAATGTGATTACAAGCAAACTAGACTGTCACGTCAGTCTCATATCAAAATACAAATAATTGTTATTTTAACGTTGTAATCAATGTACATCTAAAGAAAAATGTACTTGTGATCATTTTAAGTAATTCCAGCACCTTGATGCACCTTGTACGGAGGTCACTAAGGCCGTTTACTAGTTACGTAAGATCTACTACCAATAATTGCAGTTTATGATTGTTTCTTGGGCCTTCCCAGAGCCCCCTCTCCTTTGATTCTTCTCGTCTTTCGGTCAGGGACACTTATTCTATAAATGACATGAAATGCAACGTTTGAAGTATTATTTACAAGGATATGTTATTTTAAAATTGAACTATAGAAGCACTCATAATTATGCTTGTGCAGAAATTTATCGACACCCCAAGAAATTTCTACATCTCCTCTTTATAGAAAACATTCGACTACTTGAGCACATTTCGACTTCGTCCCATTTAAATAGTCTCTCGTAAATCAACCTTTTTTCTTCTGTCGCTTCGAATTACCTGACATAGGTAAGTACCCGTTATTTATATCCTAAAATTTGCTTCGGATGTATTTATGAAGTAATTTTTTCTTTTAATTTTATCAATCATTTACTTTGACACTATTTCCAGAGTTAATTATGGATCTTGTTTAATCTTAAAAAGAGTTACATCCTCTTTTCCATTACGAAAGTAGTTGAGTGTTTTTGATTTAATGTGGAGCTAAATATAAATATGTCAGAGGATAATAAATTATGAATTTTTTCGAAACGTACGGTAGACTAGAAGTGTTATTAGTTTTTGTCAGAAGGAATCATATTCATCTAAAGTAGTTTTGGATAAATTTATTGTGAAATATCATTCTTTCAGACTAAGCGATTGTAATTTCGTATGAATGAAATATAAGCCTTCCGTTTTTTATTTTCAGTGCCAACTAACTACAGTTTGACACATGTATTCCGAAGTGTCGAGCAAGCATCATTGTCGGTCGTCATTTTAGACAGTTACAAATGTCCTGTTATATTTCAGGGTGGCAGGACAGCTAGTAGCCAGACAGGCAATTGTTTCGTCTCCAACGTCGCTGTAATTAGCAATTATCTCTCGTTGTACTTCAACAGGATTCAATTTATCGCCAATATCGTTAATTCTGATTTATGGTGAGGAGTTTTTGTATTGATAATTAAGGAATTATATTGTGATTGAATAAATTGGATAATTTTTTACTGTGACACACAAGACACATGAAAAAGTACTAGACATTTTTATACTGGAATTTTCAGCAAGTGAATCTTTGTGCACACAAAGTACGGATCTTACTGCAGGCTGTTTTACCTAAAATTTTTGGAAATAGCAGAGCCCTAATTCAGTATACCAATAATTGTAGTAAGTTTGGACAAATAAATCCAGCGAACGTCCCAAATTTGAGACCGATAACTTCGTCCGTTCAATAAAAAAAGGCCGTTATAGATAAACGGGCAAACAGTCGTACGGATCTTACCACACATCATTTCGCTTAAAAATTTGGGAAGTTATGAAGCCGTAATTAATTTAACAATCAATGCAGCCTATGAGCATTCCTAAATAATATGAATGATTTTTTCCGTTCAAGCAAAAAACGACCGTCATGAACGGATCTTATTGTGAGGGAAAAGAACCCTTATCAAGTTTACCAGGCATTGGATAAGGCCTGTAAGAAGAAGCCCTTTGAATGTTCCAAATTTAAGATCGATAAAAAAAAAAAAGTGTTAGGTGTAGGCGGACAGACAGTGGCATGGATCTTACTACATATTATTTCGCTCAAAGAAGTGGAAACTTAGATAATCTACAAATCATTAAACCAAGTTTGTACTAATGTTTCCTATGAAATTAATGCAGATAACTTCATCCATTCCAGCAAAAAAGGACCGTTAAAAACGGATGAACGGACTGACGAGCGGATCTTATTGAATGCCGCTTCGCTTGAAGATTGCGAAGGTAATAGAAGCCAGCGTAATTATTGAGCCATGGACAAAGAAGTTCTTTGAAGGTACCAAATTAAAGATCAATAATTTCATCTATTCAAGCAAAAAAAATTCCTGTAGATACAATCGGACTGACAGTCACATGAATCTTGCTTCATACTAATTTGTGTAAAGATCTAGGAAGTAGTGAAGCCCTAATGAATATAACAATAATTGGGCAAGGTTTGTTCGAATAAATTCTACGAGCATTCTCAAAAAATATGGATAACTTCATTCATTCAGGCAAAAAAAGGCCGTTAGAGACGGATGAATGGACTGACGCATGGATCTTATTGAAGGCTGTTTCGCGTAGATATCTTGAAGGTAAAAGAATCCCAATTGAATATACCAAGCATTAAATTAGGCATTTTCAAAGAAGCTCTCGGATTTAAGATCCGTACTTCACCCGTTCAAGCATAAAAAAGGCCTTTGAGCTGGACGGACAGACAGTCGCATCGATCTTACTATATACTGTTTTGCTTGAAGATCTAGGAAGTAGTAGAAGCTTTTTCGATATACCAATTATTAGACTTGGTTTAGACAAATGAACCCTACAAGCATTCTGAAATTAATATAGATAATGTCATCCGTTCAAGCGAAAAAAGATCCTTAGAGACGGATGAACGGACTAACGAACTGCTGAAGATTTTGGAGGTGATAGAACCCTTATTGAATATACCCTGTAAGTATTCAGGCATGAACAAAGAAGCTTCTTAAAAGTACCAAATTCAAGATCAATAACTTTATCCGTTCAAGCAAAAAAAGGCCGCTAGATATTAGTGGACAGACAGCCGCGTAGTGATCCTGAGAGTAAAAGTACCTCCATCGAATATACCCAGCATTGAAATAATCATGAATAAGGAGGCTCCATGAATGTCTCAAATTTAAGATTAGTAACTTCATCCGTTCAAACAAAAAAAGGGCGTTAGTTATAGTCGAACTGACAGTCGTACGGATCTTATTATATACTATTTTGCTTGAAAATCTAGAGAGAACATTAAACTGGATTGGGACAAATAATACATTCAAGCAAAAAAGACCGTTAGAGACGGACGAATGGACTGACGTACAGATCTTATTGAAGGCTGCTTCGCTCAAAGATCCTGAAAGTAAAAGAATATACCAAGCACTAAATTAGGCTTGTACAAATAGGCTCTCGAATTTAAGATCGATAACTTTACCCATTCAAGCAAAAAGAGGCCGTTGAGATCAATATCACAACATGCTATATTGCTTGAAGGTCTGAGAGTAGTGGAGACCTAATTAATATTCCAATCATTAGACCAGGTTTGGACAAAATTAATATCGATAACTTTATTCATTCAAGCAATAAAATACCATTAGAGGCGGATGAAGGGACTGACGTACGGATTTTATCAGAGACTGCTTCGCGTGAAGATCCTAAAAGTAATAGAACCCTAATTAAATATAGCAAGGATTAAAATAAGCATGGATAAGAGGACCCTATGAATGTTCAAATTTTAAGATCGATAACTTCATCCGTTCAAGCAAAAAATGGCTGCTAGTCATAGGCGGACGTACAGTCGCATGGATCTTACTACTCGTATTTCTCTTAAAGATCTAGAAAGTAGTGGAAGCTTGTTTGGTATACCAATAATTGGACTAGGTTTGGACAAATTAATATGGATAACTTCATCTATTCAAGCAAAAAAAGAGTCGTTAGAAACGGATGAAGGGACTGACGCACAGATCTTATTGAAGGCTGTTCCGCGTAGTGATCCTAAGAATAAAAGAACCTCCATTAAATATATCCAGCATTGAATTAATCATGGATAAGGACGCTCTATGAATGTCTCATATTTAAAATTGGTAGCTTCATCCGTTCAATCAAAAAAAAGGCGCTAGTTATAGGCGAACTGACAGTCGCACGGATCTTATTATATACTATTTCACTTGAAGATCTGGAGGAGACATTGGACTGGGTTTGGACAAATAAGTTCTACGAGTATTTCAGCTTATAACTTCATCCACTCAAGAAAAAAAGACCGTTAGAGACGGACGATTGGACTGACGTACAGATCATATTGAAGACTGCTTCGCTCAAATATCCTGAAAGTAAAAGAGCCCTAATTGAATATATCAAGCATTAAATTAGGCATTTACAAATAGGCTCTTGAATCTAGGATCGAAAACTTCACACATTTAAGCATAAAAAGGCCTATGAGATGAGCGGACAGACAGTCGCATCAATCTCACTTGATATTTTGCTTGAAGATCTAGGAGTAGTGGAGGCCTAATTAATATTCCAATCATTGGACTAGTTTTGGACAAAATTAATATCGATAACTTTAGTTATTCAAGCGATAAAATACCGTTGGAGACGGTTGAAGGGACTGACGTACGGATTTGATCGGAGGCTGCTTCGCGTAAAGATCCTGAAAGTAATAGAACCCTAAACTAATAAAGCAAGGATTGAAATGAGCATGGATAAAAGGACCCTATAAATGTTCCAAATTTAAGATCGGTAACTTCATATGTTCAAGCAAAAAATGGCTGCTAGTCACAGGCGGACATACAATCTCATGGATCTTACTACTCGTATTTCGCTTGAAGATCTTGGAAGTAGTGAAAGCTTATTTTGTATACCAATTAATCGATTATACGGGTATTTCGAAATTAATATGGATCGCTTCATCGATACAAGCCAAAAAAGACCGTTACAAATGGATAAACGGACTGACGAACGGATCTTATTAAATGCTGCTATACTTGAAAATCTTGAAGGTAATAGAGCCTTAATTAAATGTATTCAGAATGATTTGAGTACGGACAAAGAAGCCCTTTTGAGTGTCCTAAATTTAAGAACGATAGCTTCATCCGTTCAAGCAAAAAAAGGCCACTAGATATAGGTGGAAAAATGGATCTTACTTTATAATATTTCACCTAAAGATGTCAATAGTAGTGAAAGCCTAATTATTATATCAATCATTGCACTAGGTTTGGTTGAATAAATTCTATGATCATTACAATATTAGTATGGATAACTTCATTTATTCAAGTAAAAAAGACCGTTAGAGATGGACAGATCTTATTTAAGGCTGCTTTGCTTAAAGATCCTGAAAGTAAAAGAGCCACAATTGAATATACCAAGCATTAAATTAGGTTTTTACAAATAGTCTCTCGAATTTATGATCGATAACTTCACCCATTCAAGCAAAAAAAGACCTTCAAGATCTCATAACATGCTATTTTGCTTGAAGATCTAGGAGTAGTGGAGGCTTAATTAATATTCCAATCATTGGACTAGGTTTAGACAAAATTAATATTGATGATTTTATTCATTCGAGCAATAAAATACCGTTAGAGACGGATGAAGGGACTGACGTACGGATTTGTTCAGAGGCTGCTTCGCGTGTAGATCCTGAAAGTAATAGAACCCTAATTAAATATAGCAAGAATTGAAATAGGCATGGATAAAAGGACTCTATGATTATTCAAAATTTAGGATCGGTAACTTCATCTGTTCAAGCAAAAGCTGGCTGCTAGTCACAGGCGGACATACAATCGCATGGATCTTGCCTGTATTTCGCTTGAAGAACTAGGAAGTAGTCAGAAGCTTATTTGGTATACCAATTTATGAAATAGGTCCTACGGGTGTTTCGAAATTATTATGGATAGCTTCATTGATTCAAGCCAAAAAAGGCCGTTACAAATGGACTGACGAACGGATGCTGCTACGCTTGAAAATCTTGAAGGTAACAGAACCCTAGTTAAATGTATTTAGAATGATTTTGGCATACAAAGAAATCCTTTTGAATGTCCTAAATTTAAGAATGATTACTTCATCCGTTCAAGCAAAAAATGGCGGCTAGATACAGGCGAACATACAGTTGCATGGATCTTACTACTCGTATTTCACTTGAAGATCTAGCAAGCTTATTTGGTAAGCCAATTAATCGACTAGGCTTGGACAAATAGGTCCTATGAGTATTTCGAGAATAATATGGATAGCTTCATCGATTTAAGCCAAAAAAGACCGTTACAAATGGATAAGCGGACTGACGAACGGATGCTGTTACACTTGAAAATCTTGAAGATATTTGAACCCTAATTAAATGTATTTAGAATGATTTTGGCATGGACAAAGAAGCCCTTTTGAATGTCCTAAATTTAAGAACGATAACTTCATCCGTTCAAGCAAAAATGGCTGCTAATTACAGGCGGATATATAGTCGCATGGATCTTACATAAATTTTGCCTGAAGGTCTAGGAAGTGGTGGAAACTTATTTGGTATACCAATTATTGGACTAGGTTTGGACAAATAAGTCCTACGAACATTCAAGCAAAAAAAGGCTGTTAGAGACGAATGAATGGACTGACGCATGGATCTTAATAAAGCCTGTTTCGAGTAATGATCCTGAAGGTAAAAGAACCTCCGGCATTTAATTAATCATGGATAAGTAAGCTCCTTTGAATGACCTTAATTTGAGATCGATAATTTTACCCGTTCAAGCAAAAAAAGGCCTCTAGATATAATCAGACGGATTAAAGATCTAGGAAATAATGAGACCTTAATTAATATACCAATCATTGGAGTAGGTTTGAACAAATAAGTTCTAAAAGTGTTCCAAAATTAATCTTCTATTTAATAATACGTGAAGAGAAAACTTTGTATCCCTCTTGAAGCATATTGCGCGCACGAAGGAATGTTCGATTTGGCATACTTAAAGTTTATATGGAAAAGGAGTGCAGAAAGCTAAAATTATATACAAAGTGTCCCATTTTAATTTACTGCTGAAATATCTCGAAAAATATGCACCGAATGGAAAAATCTAATTGTAACTTCCCGAGGGGCAGAAGAGGGAAGGAGGCGAGAAATTTATATTAAAATCTTAAATAGGAACCACTATTTAATTAATTTAAGTCGAATTTTGACCACTGGGTGATCACTAGTATTGATAAATGCAACAGTTCAAGCAAAAAAGGATCTATTGGGACGGATGACGATTTTCGCAGTTTTATCGAGAAAGTTTCGTCGTCGAACGACTAGTATCATAGTATTAGTAACTGTCACTCTTGATAGTTCAATTTCATAAGCATTTCTATTGATTATATTGAATGTGCTATATCTACGTGAATTTTAGCAATAGTCTAGTAAATTATATCCATGAGTAATTAATTTGTAATTTGTTTCAATTGGTACAAGAAAATTATAGATCATTCATAGTTCATTTTAGTTTATCAACCAATAGTATCAGTTCCATATCAATTAAACGAGAAATTTAATGTCAACTCGCTGCTCAGAAATTGAACTGTCCAAATAGTGTCAAAAATTGTCAATTTTCAAATGTTTAATTTCTCAAGATGTAAAACAGAAGAGAAATTGTCTTTTTGCAATTCCAATGATTTAATTTTGAATTTAATTTCCACTAAAACTGATGAAATATGAAACATTTTATAGTTTCAGTCATTGGTAATAACTTCTAGAATGACTAAAAAATTTAAACATCAAACGTCATAAAATATTGGCACAGCAACTGAACCGTTTATAACAGAGTGTGCACATAGTAAAATTACAATAAACGCTCAAAAATTGCATAAAGTTTTTGATTTCATCATGAGCTATTTCCAACTATTCCCTCATCTTGATTGTATTTATTTCTAATTTTTAATGAAATGGAGGATATACGGACTTTGGGCATGTCAATTAGGATACTAAATAATTGTCAATAATTCAAACTGTAATATAAAATAATCCTTTTGATCATTGATTTGGCGTAAGTATTCTGTGAATGCAAGAATCCTGAAAATTTAGTCTTTCAAAGAATGCGACTAGACGATTTGCTGGTAATTTATCAAATTAATGAGTTCAGTGATATTTTTTTCAGATTCCAATGGTTCATTGATTATATTTCTTCTCATTCATTGATTGGAAAATTGACGAAAATTTTGGGCTCTGTTGGGATACCCCAATATAGAAATGTAGGTCCTGAAAATTGCGTGAAAGGTTTGCCATTTAAAAAAGACAAATTAGTTTATTTCTATTTCTAGCTTCCACCTACAATTATATTTATAAAATATGTTCGGGCATTATTTTTGGATTCTTGTTCCGTATTTTCACACAAAAATGACGCACAAACCTCCAAAATATATAAAAATAAACATCTACAGTCTATTTTTGTTCCCTTGGCTTTTCTAAAATCCAGAAACTAAATTGGAAATTGTTTCCCATTTAGTAATGACAAAATTATATATCATTATTATTTGCCGCTATGTTGAAATGGGTAACAAATTTCAGTACATTTGTACGTCAACAGGACTGAATTTTGACAGGATCAGATTCATTTCGGAGGCGGAAAAGTTGTAACTTCCTTCTCTTTCATTTCGTAAGTGCTGACATGTTGATTGTGTACCACAGACGTGACTTGTAACAGTTTCTTTTTGAGATTAGTATATTTATTTTCAAACATTTTGAGTAATTTACCTGCAAAACTAAATTACAAACAATGTTTTTATCATTTAACTGCAGAAAATTATGTGAAAAATATGTGCTGTTTTTATAAACTGAAAAAAAGTTATTATTCAGATTCAAGGCTTCTCTGATTGTAAAATATTTATTTCCATGAATAATTTGTGCATTTAATATCCGAAGAGTCCATTACGGTTTACTATTAATCTTCTTTTAACTCGAAATCTTGTCCTTTTGTTATAATGCTCAAGTTTACACATTATTGCACACTTTCATGACGTGTTCAGATTGCCAGCGTGACCTAAATATAAATAAATGATGTGATCATAAATGCAAGATATTTTTGTTTAGTTGGCTTTGTTAACAGTAAAAAATTGCACCGGAAATAAAATACATGGTTTATTAAACATAGTCAACAGTGATGTGTCATGGTTATTTGTTCAAATTTTTGTACACTCGTCACTTCTCTTGTAGTTAAAGACTCACTAATGAGGTGCAAAAGACGAGTCCAAATAGTAATTGAACGAAATGAAGAAATAAAACAATGCACTTATCCTGCAAACTAGAATAGAGTAGGTCAATGCATTTTAATAATTTTTTTTAACCAAAACAAAGTTTGAGGTGGAAAATCGCGATTATGTAATACAAGTACTGAAAAATCTACTTTCTTACCGGTTGTAATTACAATTAATTAAAATTATTTTCTTTTGGAGCTCTTCTGGTAGTAAGTAGTATTTTATTACAAAACCAATTGATCTAGTGTTCTAATTTTTATTTCAACCACTGCTGAAGAATTGGGAAATATGCAAAAAAGATTTAATCTCCTATCAATTTCTATTCAGGGCTTGGGGATTTGGAAACTGCCTCTAATAACCTTCAAATAAATCTGACTGATCTTCTTGTCGAAAAGTAATTATTTATTACAGAACCAACGAATGCAGGGTTCTTATTTTTATCTTAACTACAGCTGAAGGATTGGGAAATATGCATAATATTCTTCAAACCTCTATCAATTTCTATTCAGGGCTTGGGAACTTGGAAACTGCCTCCAGTAAACATTTAATAAATCTGACTGCTCTTCTTGTAGAAGAGTAATTATTTATTACAAAAAGAATGAATGTAGGGTTCTAATTTTTATTTCAACTACTGCTGAAAGGTTGGGAAATATGTATAATATTTTTCAATCCCCTATCAATTTCTATTCAGGGCGTGGGGAGTTGGAAACTGCCTCCAGTAACCATTTAATAAATTTAACTGCTCTTCTTGTAAAGAAGTAATTATTTATTACAAAACCATTAGATTTAGGGTTCTAATTTTTATTTGAACAATAGCTGAAGGATTGAGGAATATGCAAAAAAAAAATCAATCACCTATCAATTTCTATTCAGGGCCCAGGGACTTGGCAACTGCCTCCAGTAACCATTTGATAAATATGACTGCTCTTCTTGTAAAGAAGTAACTATTTATTACAAAACCAATAAATCTAGGGTTATAATTTTCATTTTAGATAATGATGAAGGATTGGGAAATATGCAAAAAAAAATTGAATCACTTATCAATTTCTATTCATGGCTTGAGGACTTGGAAACTGTCTCCAGTAACCATTTAATAAATCTGACTGCTCTTCTTGTAGAGAAATAATTATTTATTACAAAACTAACAGATCTAGAGTTCTAATTTTCATCTGAACAACAACTGAAGGATTGGGGAATATGCAAAGAAAAATCAATCACCTATCAATTTTTATCCATGCGGCTTGGGGACTTGGAAACTGCCTCCAGTAACCATTTAATAAATCTGACTGCTCTTCTTGTAGAGAAGTAATTTTTTATAACAAAACCAATAAATCTAGGGTTCTAATATTTATTTTAACTACTGCTGAAGGATTGGGGAATATGCAGAAAAAAAATCAATCACCTATCAATTTCTATCCAGGGCTTGGGGACTTGGAAACTGCTTCCAGTAACAATTTAATAAATCTGACTGCTTTTCTTGTAAAGAAGTAATTATTTATCACAAAACGAATAGATCTAGGGCTCTAATTTTTATTATAACTACTGCTGAAGGACTGGGGAATATGCATAATGATTCACAATCCCCTAACAATTTTTATTGAATGCTTGGGAGTTGGAAGCTATCTCCAGTAACCATTTTATAAATCTACTGCTTTTTCTGTAGAGGAGGGATTATTTATTACAAAACCAATAAATGTAGGGCTCTAATTTTCATTTCAACTATTGATAAAGGAGTGGGGAATATGCAAAAAAAAATCAATCACCTACCAAGTTCTATCCAGGGCTTAGGGACTTGGAAATCAGAACTCTAACAGCCATTCAATATCTGACGACTCTTCTTGTAGTAAACTAATTATTTATTACAAAACCAATAGATTCAGAGGGTTCATACTTATTTCAACAACAGCTGAAGGATTGGGGAATATACAAAAAAAAATTCTATCATCTATCAATTTCTATCCAGGGTTTGGAGACTTGGAAACTGCCTCCAGTAACCATTTAATAAATCTGACTGCTCTTCTTATAGAAAAGTAATTATTTTGTTGCCCAGATGAATCTGATTGTTCCTCTTGCAATAAAATATTCATTTATCTCAAGACGAGCAATCTGAAAACCAAAATAATTCATGCAACTATTTTTAGATGATTGAGAAATGTAAAGAAAAAATTTCATTCAAATATGAATTTATATTCAGGAATTGCAGGCATATAAACTGGAATCTCTATTAGTCATTTAATATCCGACTGTTTTTGTAATTAAACAATCGTTTATTACAAAACCAGAAGTCCTGAAATTTTCATTTTTATGGTAGCTATTGTTAGATGATTGGGGAATATGTGCAATGGATCCCAATTACCTTTTAATTTTTACTTACTTGTACAAAGTAACAAGTATTGTGAAACCGACAAAATTCACCTATCGAGATTTTGATGAAAATATCCGTTTTGAGCATCCCTGAATCCATTTTGACTATTTTTGGCTTGATTTCGGTACGTACGTTCGTACGTGCGTTCGTGCGTGCGTGCGTAACTCGAAAATCTCCGAACTGGTTCAACGTATAATGTTGAAATTTTGTATTTAGGACTGGTATAGAGTCTAGTTATGCACCTCGCATTATAGTTCCAATCGTCTGTACCGAAAGTGCACTTTACTTGAAACTTTTTTCGAATTTTTTTAATAAATCCAGAATAATTACCCGTAGGATGTTGAAATTTAGTATTAGAACTTGATGTTATATCAGAATGGTCATCTGCTATTTTTGTATGAATCGGCCAAACTAGAAGTGCACTTTACTTGACACTTTTTTTGAATTTTTTGCATAAATATAGAATGATCCACCATAGCATATTGAAATTTCATATAAAAAACTTCTATAACATCTTATTGTACATCTTGCATTATGATTGCGATCGGCTAAACCGGAAGTGCACTTTACTCAAGACTTTTTTTTTACTTTCCGCATAAATCCAGAATGATCTGTCGTAGGATACTGGAATTAAGTATTTGTAATTACTGTAGTATCTCAATGGTCATCTCCTATTTTTGTAACAATCGGTTGAGCCGGAAGTGCACTTTATATGACAGACTTTTTGAATTTTCCGCATCAATTTTAAACAATCAGTCATAGAATAATTGAATTTTGTATTAGGCACTTTTATAATATCTAGTTGTATACCCTGCATAATGATTGCTATCGATTAAACCGGAAGAGCACTTTATTCCGGAGATTTTTTGAATTTTCCGCATAAATCCAAAAGATTGAACGTAGACTGTTAGAATCCAGTATTTAGGACGATTATACCGTCTAGATGCTCATATCCTATTATTATTGAGATCCACCGAGCCGGAAGTGCACTTTACTTGACAGTCTTTTGGAATTTTTTGCATAAATTCGAAACGATCAGGTATAGAATATTGAAATTTGGTATTTTAGTCTGCTGTAGCATCTTAATGATTGCCCACTATTTTCATAACAAAAGACTGAGCCGGAAGTGCCCTTCAGTAGGAATTTATTTTTTAATTCTGCGCATAAATTCAGATCTGTTGGTAGTCATAGAATTTTGGAAATCAGTATTAAGGAATGTTGTAGTATAAGAATAATGGCCTACTGTTTCCATAGCAACCGACTTGGCTGAAAGCGCATTTTACTTGACAGATTCTTGACGATTAACTGTGGAACGATGAGATTTTGTGTTTGATTATATATATCCAATAATATATATGATCAAACACAAAATCACATTGTATTATATATATATATATATATATATATATCCAATGATATACAAGTAAGTCACGTGATGTTCACGTCAGATTTTTGTTCATGAATTAGAGACATGGAAACTGGAATCCAGTTGCGTAGGCTGTTCTTCTCTCAATAAAATATTTATTTATCACAAAGCTTGCAGTTCCAGAACACTTATTTTCTGTTTGACTATTGTCAAATATTTGGGAAATGTACAGAAATACTTTGAATCACTCATCAATTTTATTTCGTGAAGTACAGATAAGCAAACTGAAATATTCAGTATTTATTAAGTAGCTCCTGCAATAAAATATTAATTCAACACAGGATCAGTTATTTTAGGACTTTGATTTTATAAGCAACATATGGTGTAGTCATATTACTCTAATTTTTTGTACAACTAACATAAAATGATTAGGGAATATGCACAATATATATTTTTTATTTTCCAGAATATATGGAGTCCAAATATTATCACATCTGAATTCAATTTCAATTTGATCAATAAATCTCCGACTGCAATTAAACAAGTCACCTGCGTTATTAATAATTATTTTATCACGTGTCATCCGCGATCCGCGGTCCTCTCGCGCATGCGTACACATCACTCATCTCAGATCTACTCCTACGCGCGCGGTTCTAGCGTTTTTAGCATTTCGTGTAAATTTGTGTATACCGCCGGGACGAAAAGTCCGTCTTGTGATTTCCTCCTCGAGTAAAGTGCGCGGGACAGTGAGATAATTAATTTTCACCGGAAAACAGTGCAGTGATAGATTGGTTGCAATGATGAAGATGATTAGTATAGCATAAAAGGTAATTTTTGTAAAAATAAATAAGGATGATGTCATCTTATGTGTAATACTTGTCCTTAGCTATTAACTAATTTAACTATCATTAACATATGTTACTAAATTCAAATTGCCTATTAAATTAATTAAGCTTTCAGGAAGACCAAAATTACCTTTTTAGTCCATCATTCGATGCTTGATTTTCAACAATTTCAAAATTTCAAGTTAGTATCTAGATTTTTATATTTAATTCTGTATTCATCAGAATAATTTGGCTCTAAAAGTGGATATTATGTCCTTCTTCATTTTATTATTTCCACAATTACGTTATTTTATTTATTTCAATTTTTAAGGGGCCAGAAAACCTGGAAAACTCTTTAAATTTGAATTTTTCTTTTTGAAGCGCTCCCAATAAAACATATTTATTAAAAATGGGTTCTGAAAAGTTTTTTCTCTAATTTAAATATTATTTTACTCGAAAAACTGTCCAAATATGAACAGGGGTAGTGACATAAAGATTAACCCTATTTTATGAATGATATGAGATATTACATTAAATTTACCCTAATTCTCAAAACAATTTAAGCTAAAACACGGATTTGAATTAGTATTTCTGTTTCATTTTGACAATTTATTGGTTAATACATCACACCCTAATCTGGCTTTATCTTGTTTCAATCCATTTTGATCAATTATTCAAAATAAAAATAGCAACTGTGCCACAACCGAAGATTTAAATTACCATTTTCAAAATTTGTTTTTATTCTTTCGTATTTAAGGGTTGTAAATGAAGGGTTGAAACTGGTATTATAATAAATGTTAATACATTAGTCTTCTATCATCGTTTGTTTTATTATTCTACAACCATTATTTTAGGAGATATAAGCTTTCAAAAAAACAGACTTTCGTTGCAATGTTTAACCCCCTACATTAGTAAAGTGGGAGTACAGAGGGTTGAATCTGGTTTTATAATAAATACCACTGTATAAACTTCCTACCAGCGTTTGATTTATTATTTTACAATCATTACAATAATTATTTTGGAAGAGTTTTCAAAAACTAGACTTTCGTTGCATTATTCAACCCCCTACATCAGATAAAGGGTTGAATTAGGCTTTATAATAAATGGCACTGTATAAACTTTGTACCAACGTTTGATTCATTATTATGCAATAATTGTTCTCATACATATAAAATTTTTAAAAAATGACAGACTTTTGTTGCATTATCTAACCCTCTACATCATCAGGGTGGGTTAAAAAGGAATTTATAATAAATAATGTATAATTTTCTACCAGTGTTCAATTCATTATCCCACAATAATTATTTCAGGAGATATAAATTTACAAAAATTGACAGACTCTTGTTGCATTATTTAACCCTTGCATCAACTAAGTAGAGCGATAAAGGGTTAAATCGGGCTTTGTAATAAATGGTACTAAAAAAACTTTACTACAGCGTTCGATTTATCATTCTACAATCATTAATTTAGGAGACCTGGCATTCAAAAAGTGATGGATTTATGTTGCATTATTTAGCCCCCTACATTAGTGAAGTGGCAGAATAGAGGGTTGAATCGGGCTTTATAATAGATGGTACTATATAAACTTCCTACCAGCGTTTGATTCATTATTCGACAATCATTATTTTGTGAGAGTTTTCAAAAAACAGACTTTTGTTGCATTATTTAACCCCCTACATCAGATAAAGGGTTGAATTCGGAATTATAATAAATGGCACTGTATAAAATTTATACCAGCATTCGATTCATTATTTTACAATAATTATTTTGGTACATATAAAATTTCACGAAGTGTCAAGACTTTCGTTGCATTATTTTACCCTCTACGCCAAGAAGAAGGAAATATAGAGGGTTAAATCGGGTTTTATAATAAGTGGTACTGTATAAACTTTCTGCCAGCATTAGATTCATCATTTTACAATAATTGTATCGGTACATATAAAATTTCAATGAGTGACAGACTTTTGTTGCATTATTTAAACCCTGCAACAGTAGGATGAGAATATAGAGGGTTGAAACGGGTTTTATACAAATGGTACTATATAAATTATCCCCCAGCGTTTGATTCATCATTCTACAATCATTAATTTAGGAGACTCAAGCGATGAAAAAGGGACAGGTTTTCGTTGCAATATTTAACTCCCTATATCAATAAAATGGGAGTACAGAGGGTTGAATCAGGTTCAAAAATAAATGGTACTGTATAAACTTCCTACTAGCGTCTGATTCATTATTCTACAATAATTGTTTTAGTCATATAAAATTTCAAAAAGTGACAGACTTTCGTTGCATTATTTAACCCTCTACATCAACAAGGTGGAAAGATAGAGGGTTGAATTGGATTTTTAATAGATGATACTTCATAAACTTTCCACCAGCGTTTGATTCATCATTCTACAATCATTAATTTAGAAGTCCTAACGTTCAAAAAGTGACGAATTTGCATTTCATTATTCAACCCTTTATATCAGAGAATTGGGAGTATCAAGGGATGAATCGGATTTTATAATAAATGGTACTGTATAAACTTTCCACCAGCGTTTGATTCATTATCCTACAATAATTTTTTAAGTACATATAATATTTCAAAAAGTGACAGACTTTTGTAGAATTATTTAACTCTCTACATCAACAAAGTGGGAAGATAGAGGGTTAAACCGAGTTTAATAATAAATAGTACTGTAAAAATTATCTAGCAGGATTTGATTAATTATTTTACGATAATTGTTTTAATGCATATAAAATTTTAAAATGTGAAAAATTTTGTTGCACTATTTAACCCTCTTTATTAACAAGGTCGGAAGATAGAGGGTTGAATCGGATTTTATAATAAATGGTACTTCATAAACTTCCCATCAGCCTTTGATTCATTATTCTACAATCATTAATTTAGAAGACCTGGCGTTTAAAAAGATTTGCATTGCATTATTCCAACCCTCTAAATTAGTAGAAAGGAAGTAGAGAGGGCTGAATCGGGTTTTATAATAAATGGTGCAGTATAGCCTTCCTACCAGCTTTCAATTCATTATTCTACAATCATTATTTTAGTGCATATAAAATTTTAAAAAGTGGCCGTCTTTTGTTGCATTATTTAAGCACTTACAACAGTAGGGTGGGTATATAGAGGGTTAAATCGGGTTTTATGATAAATGGTACTGTATAAACTCCCAACCAGCGTTTGATGCATCATTTTACAATAATTGTTTTAGTACATATAAAATTTCAAAAAGTGGCAGACTTTCGTTGCATTATTTAACCCTCTACATTAACAAGGTGGGAAGATAGAGGGTTGAATCGGGTTTTATAATAAATGGTACTACATAAATTTTCCATCAGTCTTTGGTTCATTATTGTACAATTATTAATTTAGGAGACCCAGGTGTTTAAAAAGAGACGGGTTTTCGTTGCATTATCCAACCCTCTAAATCAGTAAAGTGGGAGTACAGAGGGTTGAATCATGTTTTATAATAAATAGTACTGTATTAACTTCCTACCAGCTTTCGATTCATTATTCTGCAATAATTGTATTAGTGAATATAAAATTTAAAAAAATGTCTGATTTTTTTGCATTATTTAAGCCCCTACAACAGTAGGGTGGGAATATAGAGGGTTAAATCGGGTTTCAAAATAGATGGTACTGTATAAACTGTCTACCAGCGTCCGATTCATTATTTTACAATAATTGTTCTAGTACATATGGAATTTCAAAATATAGAAGACTTTTGTTGCATTATTTAAAGTCCCTACAACAGAAAGGTGAAAATATAGAGGGTTGAATCGGGTTTTATAATAAATGGTACTACATAAATTCCGTACCAGCGTTTGATTCATTATTTTAAAATTATTATTCAAGTAAATATAAGCTTTCAAATAGTAACAGACTTTCGTTGCATTATTTAAGCCCCTAAATCAGTTGGGTAGAAAAATAGAAGGTTGAATCGAGTTCTATAAAAAATGGTACTGTATAAACTTTCTACCAGCGTTCGATTCATCATTTTACAATAATTTCTTTAGTACATATAAAAATTTTAAAAAGTGACAGACTTTCGTTGTATTATTTAGCCCTCTACATTAACAAGGTGGGAAGATAGAGGGTTGAATCAGGTTTTATAATAAATGGTACTACATAAAATTTCCATCAGTCTTTGGTTCATTATTGTACAATCATCAATTTAGGAGACTCAGGTGTTTAAAAAGAGACAGGTTTTCGTTGCATTAACCAACCCTCTAAATCAGTAAAGTGAGAGATGGTTGAATCGTGTTTTATAATAAATTGTACTGTATAAGCTTCCTACCAGCGTTTGATTCACTGTTCTACAATAATTATTTTAGTACATATAAAATTTCAAAAAGTGGCAGACTTTTGTTGCATTATTTAAGCCCCTAAAACAATAGGGTGGAAAGATAGGGGGTTGAATCGGGTTTTATAATACATGGTACTACATAAACTTTCCATAAGTCTTTGGTTCATTATTGTACAATCATTAATTTAGGAGACCCAGGTGTTCAAAAAGAGACGGGTTTCCGTTGCATTATCCAACCCCCTAAATCAGTAAAGTGAGAGTACAGAGGGTTGAATCGGGTTTCGTAATAAATGGTACTGTATAAGCTTCCTACCAGCGTTTGATTCACTATTCTACAATAATTATTTTAGTACATATGAAACTTCAAAAAGTGGCAGACTTTTGTTGCATTATTTAAGCCCCTAAAACAGTAGGAACGGAAGGTAGGGGGTTGAATCGGGTTTTATCATACATGGTACTACATAAACTTTCCATCAGTCTTTAGTTCATTATTGTACAATTATTAATTTAGGAGACCCAGGTGTTTAAAAAGAGACGGGTTTTCGTTGCATTATCCATCCCTCTAAATCACTAAAGTGAGAGTACAGAGGGTTGAATCGGGTTTTATAATAAATGGTACTGTATAAGCTTCCTACCAGCGTTTGATTCACTATTCTACAATGATTATTTTAGTACATATGAAACTTCAAAAAGTGGCAGACTTTTGTTGCATTATTCAAGCCCCTAAAACAGTAGAGTGGGATGATAGGGGGTTGAATCGGGTTTTATAATAAATGGTACTACATAAGCTTTCTACCAGCGTTCAATTCATTATTTAACAATTATTAATCTAGGAGATATAGGCGATCAAAAAGTGATAGAATTTCGTTTCATTATTTAACTCCCTACATGTGAGAGTACAGAGGGTTGAATCAGGTTTTATTGTGAATAGTACTGTATAAATTTCCTACCAGCTTTCGATTCATTATTCTACAATAACTATTTTAGTAAATATAAAATTACAAAAAGTGCCAGACTGTTTTTGCATTATTTAAGCCTCTACAACAGTAGGGTGGGTATATAGAGGGTTAAATCGGGGTTTATAATAAATTGTACTGTATAAACTTTCTACCAGCGTTCGATTCATTATTTTGCAATAATTTTTTTAGCATAGAAAAAAACTTTTGAAAGTGATATACTCCCGTTGTATTTTTCAACCCTCTACATTATTATGGTGGGAAGATAGAGGGTTAAATCAAGCTATATAATAAATGGTACTATATATACTTCTGAGCAGCGTGGGATTTATTATTGTATGATCATTATTTTAGTAGATATAAGCTTTCAAAAAAGTCAGATTTTCGTTGCATTATTTAACCCCCTACATTAGTTGGGTGGAAATATAGAAGGTTGTATCGGGTTTCATGATAAATGGTACTACACTAGCATTTAATTCAGTATTCTGTCATAGTTATTTCAGGAGATATGAGCTTTCAAAACGTGACTGCTTTCAGTTGCATCATTTAACCCCTTTTATCGGTAGGGTAGTAAAATAAAGGGATAAAATTGATTTAATAATAAATGGTACTATCTAAGCTTCCTGCCAGCGTTTGGTTGATAATTCTACAATTTTTATTTTCACCTCATTTCTTGTTTTTATTTTAACTTATTTGAGGGTTGGAAAATGAAAAGTTTGAACTTGTTATATGATAAATTAGCTAATTAGGGAAATTCGGACAGAATCATATAGTATCGTCTATTATTAGCTACCATATTTAAGGGTTGAAAGATGAGGGGTTCAAACTAGTTATAAAATAAATGAGCTTCCTATGGGAGTATAATTCATCATTCTGGAATTATTATTTTTTGAGCTAAATTAGATCCTGATATTTCAATAAGAAATATTATTAAGATAAGAAAGGTCCTATAATTAAAATAAGATTTTGTTGAAGCTTTTGAGCCTAATTAAATCGTTCTTCAGACTTTAGATACAGTTGAAGATTACTCACGTCTATTTCTAATGAGATTTGAGTTCAAAGGTTTTACATATTTATAACGAATGTACAACCAATAAACAGACCATGACGTGAAATAAATTTCTTGGTAGCTTCAAAACATAATGAGCCGAAATTTATTACTCACTTATTAAATTTAAAAAAATATTATCTAAATGATTTTTTGACTCAGAATTATTGCGAAGTAATTACTAATACTTTAAATAAATATATCACTGACTTTCCTATGACATACAGTCATCAATTGTTCGTTTTATTGTTTCTTAGAAATGTTAGCAATATTTTGCAAAAACAAGATTAGTTCCAATGAATTATTTATTTAAATATTTCAGCACATAAAAAGAGCTCCAAGAATTGTGATTAGAGTTTTTAACAAAAATGTCATGTTTTAGTGTACCTAAAATATATTCCCAATAATTTTTAAAGTTTGCATATACCGGGTGTAGGCTATTGGATGTAAAATTAATTTTTTGTAATTTCCTGCTCTCCTGAACATTTTACGACCAAAACTGTCATTAGTTAATTTGTTCAGAATTAAAAGCTGCATACAAAACTGCTTTCACATTTTTTATTGAGCTTTTAGTTCCGCTGTTATTTTGAAAATAATTTCAAAAACAAATTTTTTTGAGTTTGTTTTTGAAATTACGGCTGAACTAGAAGCTTCAATAAAAAGATGAAGGCAATTTTAGATGCATCGTTTGATTTTAAACAAATTGATTGTCAACAATTTTTACCGTAAAATGGACAGGAGGGCAGAAAATTGCATGAATCTGGAATTAGATGACATTTTCTGCTATGTTAAAGTATTCAACTGGAAGTTATTTAGGATTTTAAGTCACAAAGCAATAATAATAAATTTAGTTTTGTGGAGATAACACTAAATTGCAGCAAATACATTCAGTTTTAAACAAATTGTTTCAAAATAGCAAAATGTTTCAAAATAAACCGAAAGGTTTATCTCCTTCAACACGTGCAAGCTGCAGATTCGTGCAAATAACTCGTTTTTCACATATAAACAAAACCAGAATGTGCTTACGTCTACAAGGAAATATATTGCGGAGAATTTTGATACCACGTGTTAAATTCAAATGGAAAAGTGTAATGTATATTTTTTCCTGGATATTATTTTAAAAAAACTTTGTGTGGTCCTCGAGGAACATCCGGTGTACCAAAATTTCAAGAAATAAAACTGGAAAGCTTTTAAAATCTGTAAACACGTCTATAAAACATTTCCTCAAAGCCCAAAATCATAATTCTGTCACTCGAAGAGTATTTTAGTCCCTCCATTCGAATAAAAATCATAAATATGCTCGTTGGAATCCACTACACTGTAAATGTAGACTAATATTTCTGTCCTTTAAAATTTATGTAACGTTCGTAGCAAATCTGTTTCTCATAATTCTGGATTACTACAGACTACTACACTATTCTGGTAGAAATACGATGCACATATCTTTGTTGATGGAGTAGCAAGCTTGGGTGAAATGAATCTAGGTTAAATATGCTTGACAATGATGCATTATCTTGAAACTGTCCATGCATTTGACGTTAATGTGTGAATTCTCTTTCTGCCAAAATAAACACTTGCTTTCTGCTTTACTGTTGATATAATAAGTTTAGAATATGGATACAGAGGCGCCTCCAATGTTCTTAGATGTTTATCCAAATAGTAAATTATCCGGAACGGATTTCACAATGATTCGAAGGCCTTTGAAAAGAAACGAATGAATGAATTCTTGAGTTAATTCAGTTTTCTTCAAAGATTTCTTTCTCAAAGAAGAATTATTATAAAATAGGTCATGATCATCAAAAAAATGAGTTTTCTTATTTTGCAGACGATTTACAAATAGGAAAATAGTTTATTTTTGATGTTGAAAAAGACATAACATTAATATGTATCCACAAAACAACTTTTACGAGGCGATAACAGTGAAACACGATTTTTATAGCTTTTACGCCCCTGGCGCCCAAAATATGAACTATACGGGTTCGTAATAACAACAAAAATTGTGCACAATATCATCCTCTACTATTTTTATTCGAAAAGTTTTTATCTACGGGCAGTAGGAAACGAGAAATTTCATTTCAAAATCGTTTCAAGTGACGACTGTCATTCGGCGCGCTATTTTCAACAGCAAATATCAATAATTAATCCCATTCGTAAAGCTCTCAAAGTAGCAAATTTTTAAAGCAAATTTTCTGCTCTCTCCGAATCTTTTCAGTATTTTTCGATAGCTTTCACAGTCCTTGAAAAATAATCAAAAAACTATCCTTCTTTTTAATTTTACACTAAATTAATGAAGGAAAAAACTTTTCAGAACTCATTTTATAAATAAATATGTTTTATTGGGTATAAGTTCTGTAATTTATTAGAAACACAACGTTTCAACAGCAAAGTGCTGCCTTTTTCAAGTGAAAAGAAATATAAATTGTTTATAACTATTTTGGAATTTCGATATGTTATTTATTCATCCTTATTATACCTACATTTCACCATTCCGTAATATTTAGATAATAGTAACTTTTTTTTTATAGATATATAGAAATTTCGGGCGAGCGCGCTGTCGCGGCGGCTGCCGTTCGGCGCGCAGTTTTCAACAGCAAATAACAACAATAAATCTTCTCCATATAATTTTCAATGAGGGCACTAATTCTAGCAAATTTTCTGCTCTTTTCAGTATTTTCCGATATCTTTGATAGTCTTTGAGTAATGGCCAAAAAACCTAACCCGTTTTTGATTTACACTAAATTGCTTATTACTATTGTAATTTTCATCCTACTATTCTACAATTTTGATATGTCATGCATTCACCCAATCATATCTGAATTTTCTAATCACGTGATGTTTTTAACTATTATTTCATGAATATAAGGTGTTTGGGAGGAGCGCGCTATCGCGGTAACTGCCGTTCGGTGCGCAACTTTCAACAGCAAATAACAATAATAAAACTTGTCTATAAAGTTCCTGATGCCAAGAAAGTTTCAGCAAATTTTCCGCTTTTTCAGAATCTCTTCAGTTTATCTTGATATCTCTGAAAGTCTTCGAGTAATCGTCAAGAAACCAGACCCGTTTATTATTTTATACTAATCTGTTCATTATTGTCGTAATTTCTTGTATACCATTTTAAGAATTAATTTTACTCATTCCTTTAAGTTTTTCCTGAAATTTAGGTGATAAAAATTATTTTTTTATGAATATGAAGTGATTCGACGAGCGCGCTGCCGCGACAATTATCATTCAGAGCGCTGTTTTCAACAGTAAATATCAACAATAAATCAAATACCAGAATAAATAAATTTTCCAACCAATTTTTCTGTTCTTTCCGAATCTTTTTAGTATTTTTCGTTTGCTTTCATAGTCTTTGTAGAATATTTAGAAAACTAAACTCCCGTTTTATTGTTTATTATACTATTACAATTTTTGTTCTACCATTTCTGCAATTTTAATGTTATTCATTCACCCTTACTAACCTGAATTATATTTTCATCCCTTAATATTTATTTTTAGGTGATTATAATTTTATTTCTTGAATATGTGGTGTTTCGCGCGAGCGCGCTGTCATGTCGCGGCGACTGCCGGCCGTTCGGCACGATATTTTCAACAGCAAATAACTACAATAAATCTTCATCGTAAAACTTTTGGTGCGAAAACAAAATTTCGCGAATTTCCTGCTCTTTTCGAATATCTTTAATAGTTTTTGAAAAATGGTCTAGAAACCAAACCAATTAAATTGCTTATTACTATCATAATTTTCAATATATCTCGTTGATAATTTGGTTTAATCATTCTCCTGAAGTTTATCCAATATTTTATACCGTTATTTTAATATTCAGAAGATGAAAATCATTTAATCATTAATATGAAGTGTTTCGGCTGAGCGCGCTTTCGCGGCGACTGCCGTTAAGAGCGCTATTTTCAACAGCAAATATTAACAATGAATCGGATTGGAAAGTACCAGGATTTATTACGGCTTCCCAGCAAATTTCCTGCTCTTTACGAATCTTTTTAGTATTTTTTGATATCTTTCATAGTTTTTGTAGAATGTTCAAAAAAGCAAACCTCTCTTTAATTTTATACTTATTTTCTTATACTATTGTAATTTCCGTCCTACCATTCTGCAATTTCAGGGTTATTCATTCATTTCTAATAACCTTAATTATTTTTCCATCCTGTAGTATCAATTTTTAGGTATGAAAAAATGTGTTTATCAATATGAGGTGTTTCGTGCGAGCGCGCTGATGCGGCGACTGCCGTTCGCCACGCAATTTTCAACATCAAATAACAGCAGTAATTCTTGATCGTAAAATTTTTGGTGCTGAAGAATTTCTTGTAAATTTTCTGCTCTTTCCGAATATTTTTAGTATTTTTTGATATCTTTAATAGTTTTTAAGAAATGGTATAAAAACTAGTCCCGTTTTCGATTTTACATTCATTTGCTTATAGCTATCATAATTTTCCATATACCACGTTGAGAATTTGGTTCAATCATTCTTTTGAAGTTTATCTAATATTTTATCCCGTTATTTTAATATTCAGGTTGAGTGTGCTGTCGCGGCGACTGCCGTTCAGAGCGCTATTTTCAACATCAAATATTAACAATGAACCTCATCGCAAAGTTCCAGAATACATAACGGCCTCTTAGCAAATTTCCTGCTCTTTCTGAATCTTTTTAGTATTTTTTGATATTTTCCGTAGTTTTTGTAGAATGTTCTAAAAAACAAACCCCTTTTTCATTTTATACCAAGTTGCTTATTACTATTATTGTTTTTTATCCTACATCCTGCAGTTCTAATGTCATTCATTAATTCATCTGAATGATTGTTCTATCTTGTAATGTTAGTTTGCAGGTGATGATAATCTTTTTTCTTAAGTATAATATATTTCGGTCGACTGTACTGTGTCGCGGCGACTGCCGTTCGGCGCGCTACTTTCAACAGCATTCAACAACAATCAATCTTGTTTGTCAAGCTCCTAATGCTAAAGATATTTTTGGAAGATTCTCTGATCTCTTCGAATTTTTTTAATATTTTCTGATATTTCTGACAGTTTTCGAGAAATATTCAAAAAACCAAAGCCGTTTTTGCTTTTACACTGAATTATTTATTACTTTTTTAATCTTTTCTATACTAATTCGCTCCAAGTCTACCTGTTTTTTTTTTATCTTAATTTTATATTTAGGTGACGAAAAATCATTTTTTGAATTATATGAATTATTTCGGCGAAGCGCGCAGTCGCGGCGACTGCCGTTCAGAGCGCTATTTTCAACATCAAATATCAACAATAAATCTAATCACAAAGTATCAAGATTTATGACGTTTTTTAAAAAATTTTCTGCTCTTTCCGAATCTCTTCAATATTTTTCGATATCTCATAAAGCCTCTTTTTTCATGCTACACGAAATTGTTATTCATTCACCTTATTTGTTCTTCTTCCATGCAATAATATTAATTTCTAGGCAATGACAATTTTTTTTTATGAATATGAGTTGTTTCGCACGGGCGCGCTGTCGCGACGACTTCCGTTCGGTGCGCAATTTCCAACAGCAAATATCAACATTAAATCTTGTTCGAAAAGCTTCGTGAATAATAAATTTTGACAGTAAATCTCCTGCTCTTCCCGATTCTATCAACAATTTTTTGATTCTTTGTATTTTTCTTGAGCAATAATATAAAAACCAACCCTCCTCTGCATTTTCTATTAAAATATTTATAACTATTTTAATAACATACTCAAGTCATTTCTCAATTTTGTTATGTTATTGACTCAACTTGCTTTTACCTTAAATTTTTTAATTTATTGATATTTAGATGTTAAAAATGATTTTTTTGATATGATATGAGGTGTTTCGGCTGGGCGTACTGCCGTGGCGACCGCCGTTCGACGCGCAATTTTCAACAGCTAATATCAACATTAAATCTTGTCGGAAAAGCTTCATGAATAATAAATTTTGTTAGTAAATCTCCTGTTCTTACCGATTCTTTTCATAATTTTTTGATGTTTTGTATTGACCTCAAGCAATAATCAGAAAACCAACCCTCCTCTGCATTTTCTACTAAAATATTTGTAACTATTATAATTTCACTCAAATCATTTCTAAAGTTTGATATGTAATTCATTAAACTTTATTCTACCTGAATTATTAATATTTAGATGCTAGAAACTATTTTTTTTTATGAGGTGTTTCGGTAGTGCATATTGTCGTGGCGACTGCCGTTCGGCAAGAAATTTTCAACAGCAAATATTACCATTGAATCTTGTTGGAAAAGTTCCGCAAAACATAAATTTTGTCAGTAAATATTCTGCTATTTACGATACGCTTGATAATTTTTTGATATTTTGTATTGTTCTCGAGCAATAATCGAAAAACCAACCCTCAGCTGCATTTTCTACTGAGATTCTTATAACTATTAAAATTTCACTCAAACCATTTTGATATGTTATTATTCAACCTAATTCTACCTGAAATTTTCCATCTAATCAATATTTAGATGCTAAAAACTATTTTTTTAAGAATATTAGGTGTTTCTGCTGGGCTTACCGTCGTGGCGACTGCCGTTTGGCGCGCAATTTTCAACAGCGAATATCACTATTAAATCTTGTTGGAAAAGTTTCGCAAATCATAAATTTTATCAGTTAATCTCCTACTCTTCTTGATTCTTCTAATAATTTTTTGATATTTTGTATTTTCCTTGAGCAATAATAAAAAACGAACTCTCCTCTGCATTTTCTACTAAATTATTTCTTAATTTTGATAACTTATTCATTTTCATTACTTTGCCTGAAGTTTTTCATCATTCAGGTGCTATAAACTATTTTTCTCGAGAATATGAGGTGTTTCGGCTGAGCGAACTGTCGAGGCGACTGCCGTTCGGCGCGTAATTTTCAACAGCAAATATCACCATTAAATCTTGTTGGAAAAATTTCGCAAAACATAAATTTTATCAGTAAATCTTCTACTCTTTCCGATTCTTTCAATAATTTCTTGATATTTTGTATTTTCCTCGAGCAATAATCGAAAAACCAATGCTCTTCAGCAGTTTCTACTAAAATATTTGTAACTAATATAATTTCATTCAAATCATTTTCAATTTTGATATGTTATTTATTGAACCCAATTTTAGCTGAAATTTTCTATTTCATTAATATTCAAATGCTGAAACCTATTTTTTTCATGAATATGAGTTGTTTCGGATAAGCGTACTGTCGTGGCAACTTCCGTTCGGCGCGCAATTTCCAACAGCAAATTTCGCCATTTAATATTGTTGGAAAAAATTTGCAAATCATAAATTTTATCAGTAAATCTTCTGCTCTCTCCGATCCTTTCGATAATTTTTTGATATTTTGTTTTGTCCTCGAGCCATATAAAAAAAAAACAGACCCTCCTCTGTAGTTTCTACAAAAATATTTACAACTATTACAATTTCACTCAAATCATTTTTAAATCTTGATATGTTATTTATTCAACCTAACTTCACTTGAAATTTTTCATCTTATTAATATTTAGATGCCAAAAATAATTTTTTTTCAAGAATATGAAATGTTTCGGCTGGGCGTACTGTCGTGGCGACTGCCGTTCGGCGCGCAATTTTCAACAGCAAATATCAACATCAGACCATGTCGGAAAAGTTTTATGAATCATAAATTTCGTCAGCAAATCTCCTGCTCTTTTCGATTCTTCCAATAATTTTTTGATATTTTGTTTTGTTGGCGAGCAATAATCAAAAAAATAATCCTCTTTCCCATTGTCTACTAAAATATTTATAACTATTATAATTTTACATAAAACATTTTCAAATCTTGATATATCATTTATTTAACCTAATTCTGTTTAAAAATTTTCATCTTACTAATATTTAGATGCTAAAAGCTATTTTTTTCAAGAATATGAAGTGTTTCGGCTGGGCGTACTGTCGCGGCGACTGCCGTTCACCGCGCAATTTTCAACAGTAAATATCAACAATAAATCTTGTTCATGTAGCTTCAGAAGTCAAAATTCTTCTTTAGGTATGTACTCTTCTTCCCGAATATTTCATAATCTTTTCTAATATTTCGTACAGTTTTTAAGTAACAGTCAAAAAACAAGACCCGTTTTCAATTTACACTGAATTGTTCATAACTATTGTAATTTTCTTCATACCATCTTGAAATCTTGATATGTTAATAATTGACGTTCATTATACCTAAATATTCTTATTTTATGATATTTAGGGGATGAAAACAATTTTTTTCGTGAATATGGAGGTTTCGATTGAACGTACTGCCGTTCGACATGCTATTCTCAACAGCAAATAACAACAATATTTATTATTCATAAAGTTTTGAGAGTCAAAATGATTTTGGGAAATTTTCTGCTAAACTAAGTCCTTTTCCATTTCACATCAAAAAAAAAAGTCTTTCTATAATAATTCCACAATATTTCCAAGAAGAACATTTAAAAGAGCTCTTTTTACAAGAAAAAAAATAGATACTTTGATCTCTCAATTGGGCGAGTAATTTTTTGACTGTTTGACAGAAAAATTATCCTTGATGTGTTACATTATTAAGAGCATCTATTTCTTAATAAATATCAAAGATTTCTGTCTTCGGCGTTTCAAAGAAACCTGAGATGACATAATCATCTTTGACATTTGAATTAAACAACATATAACATATTTTTGTTACAATTTTCTTTTCAAAGATCAAAACGCGTATTCACATTTTTGAAACATTCTTTTTGTTTTGTTACCAATTTATCTCAAATTTTTTTAGTTCTCATTCATTAAATAGAAAATATGTTTATCATTAAATTTATCCTGTTGCGTAAACACGGCTTTTTGGGGACAAATAACGATAAGAATCCCAATGCAAACAAACAATATTTTCTTTATTCTGTTCGTCAATATTTTTTTGCTTTTAAAGAAAAAGCTTTTTAAATCCTCGTAGCGAAAAATGATGAAAAACGTTTGATATATGAGGTAGCGATAGAAGGAATTTATCAGAAAGAGAACCAACATTCTGCATTGTTAAAAACTCGTAACAGTTGAACTAGAATCATAATAAATGGAACTGGATCGGTGATAAGTGTTCCTGTTTAAAATAGAGGTTATTCATGTTTTTAAAGTTATTTGTCATTGTTCCTTTGTCTCTTGACAAATTAATACATCTTTCAGGAGCTTGCTTCTTGTTTTATTTCACAGGCTATTAATATCAAATCACATTTTTCATTTTATAAGCATTTATTGAGTAACATTTGTTAAACTTCGCAGAAAATACAACATTTTGCTGAACAATCAACATCTCATAATTAAAATTGCTTATTGCTCGATTTCTCACAATCTTGCAGAAAAAGACAATTTGACGTAAAATTTTCTGTAGTCCTTGGGGAAATCAGATAAATCCTTCATTATTTCATTGAACGAAATCGGCTTACTCGCTTTATTTCAAGCAAAAAGGCAAAAGTAAAATGAATTACAATTGGCGCCTCCACCAATTTTTCAAATTTTAATAAAACTTTAACACGGAATTGACAATATTTGAAAATATAATAATATTAATAACCCTTATTTGCTTTCTGCATGAGTTTCTTGGCCAGATTGCAACTGTTCCTCGAGTTATACTTTTTTCTGTTTGCCGACATATTTCACTTTGAAACAATACAGAAAATAAAGTGTTTATTTACTTTTATTGAAACGTCAAAGTGTTTGCGACACCAAGCTCGTTTTTCTCTCTTCAGTGAGTTAGTAGTTCCATCCTGTTGGAAAGACACATTTTGGAAGCGGTTCAAATTATTTTTGCCTCAATTAATTCTCGAATTTGAGAATAATGTTCGTGTAAATTTTAATAAGCGGCACAATTTTGACGTTATAAATAACGTAGGCAAAGCGTGAGTACATCACACCCGCACAAAACGAGAGAAAGGAGCAAAAGAAGCAAGATAGACAGTTGATGATGCTGGACAAGCACCACAGGGACGGGGTCGCCCAGCTGCTAACTTTAAGTACCGTAAAGTTTGATGCAACATAAAAGTTTTTTAATTCTGGATAATAAAAATGATTGTACCCTTGATTACACTCAAAATACTCCCCCAAATTTAATTATCTGGAGATGATATATCAATTATTTAATCGAAGATCGCACATGTGGTGATCATATAATTGCTAAATTTAAACTTTATAGCCAATATTTTAATGCACTATAAATAGTGTGTGATGTTTAAGTATACGTAAACGTCCAAATTTTCCTTTTGAAAGGTGACCAATATTCAATTAACGCATTATTTATTAAAGCATTAAATAAGCAATGAAAATATTAAAACCTCATGAATTTTAATTGTTATTTGTTCAATAAGTCCGGTCCTGACGTCGAGTTAAAATTTCCACGATTTGTAATATTGGCCTGACGCCATTTGCAAGTTTTCCGTACTAACCTAAATATAATATGTAATCATAAACTATCCAGGAATCTGGTTATTTATTTAATTTATCATATCCTGGAAAAGATTCTTAGAACGTCAATGTTTGTAATGGTTTATTTTTCCTGTTATAGTTCGTATCCTTTCCTTTTGTCAGAATTATTCTATAAATATTAGTCATTCTCATATTTAATCATTCATTTGTGCACATAACATGACATAACAAAATGTGTGACTTTTTCTGGTTTTTTGCTTATATCTCTTGAACTATAGTAAAATGAAAAAAATGGTTGCTACTGAATTAAAGACAATAAAATTTCCGATAAACTTGTATTCAAACATTTTTTCTGTATCTCTAAGTGTTGATGAGATATTCGCTGTCAAAAATTGACTTATTGCTGAAAACCAGGTTTCTTGGCAAACTTTGTCTCGTAGCGCCCAAATTAATAGATTTACGGCAGAAACCTTCAAATAAAAATTGTGTAGCATCAACTTTGGATAAAATGAGTATACAATCAATATTTCATCTCGAATAAATAAAAAGTTATAGTTTTTTTACAAAAGAGAGCTCACAGTATTGAAGATATGTTTAACATAATCGAAGATGACAGCATAAATTTCAATAATTGTTTGTAAAAAACAATCGCTTAGTGATTGGAAAGGCGTAGTGAGGCGAGTAGAGTTAGGTTAGGTTAGGTTTTTGTTTAGAATGGAGCAATATTTCAAATAGTTTCCATCATTTACTCTTCATTCATCAAATACTTTCTTAAATCAATAGAAGTACCCAAAATTACGGTATTTATATACATTTCTGTCATTGTTTGTAAAAAAAAAATGGTTTAGTGGTCGTCTTCGGGGATCTAAAAGGCTTAGTGAGGTAACTTTGAACTAATTTCCGAGAAGTTATGCTTCTTCAAATGATATGGTGCTTTATAAAAAGTCGATTTTTGACAGCAAATATCTCTTGAACGATTGAAGATAGAGAAAAAATTATGAAATACAATTTTGTAGTAAATTAAGTTGGCTTCAATTTTGTAAAGAACTACTTTTTTACTTCAATCTATCGTTTGGAAGATATGAGCAATAAACTAAAAAGAGTCACATTTGGTATGCTATGAAACTAGTTCAGACCGTAAGGCTAGGGACGTATCAATTAACCCTAGGAGGGGCAGTGACTTGTTTGGCGCTAAATGAACCTATGAGATCTTGCCAGACCTTCACCAAGTTTTGTTGTTATGTGACTTATAAGAATTTTTTATAAGGCTTGACAAGTGTATTTTAGTGTTGAATAATCTATTAAATGATTGAATGGACTGTGCGGGTGGCAGTGGGTGTGAGGAGGAGGAAAAAAATGATAATTAGCTTGATTATTTGACTTGGCACAGGATATACACCATATTTATACTAATGCCAATTTTGACCTATCGATTGAAAAAACCTTCGAATTGATGTTTGTCTTCCTTTTCCTCCATATATGAAAAACCTGTCATACTCTGTTTATATTCATTTCGAATAGCTGCAGTTGAATCTTGGAGGCGTGCTTTATGATTCAAAACTATATTTACTTTATTTGCTCCATCTATATAGTATCTCATTACGGCACACATCACAATGACACATTTAGTAATGACATGAATGAAAATCGGAGAAAATATAGAACATCCACTAAAGAATATGAAAAATGATGATTCTATGTTTCTCTCATGAATATTTATTGACCAAATACTACTAAAGGATAAAAAAGTTGCCTCTTCAATTATAAGTATCTGCCCTTGCCTATTACAACACCAGATACAAGTCTATCATATTTGAAAATGTCAGAATTCGTCTAGGTCTGGTCAGACCTCATAGGTCAATTTAAGATAAATCACAATAAAATCGATTTTTTTTGCTTTGAATAGGTCAAAATCGCCTTAAAGATGGTCTCATCGGATTCAACAAGTCGAGTTTATAGAAGTCAACGAGTTTCAGTTCTCAATTATTGTTAAGGAGAGAGTAATTGAGCATTGAATTTCAAATAGGTCTGGCCAGACCTCATTGCACCTACTAGGGTTTTAAGCAATTTTTATGAGCAGATTGTACGTCATAATGACTTTTTGATTAGAACGGAGCAATATTTCTAATAGTTTCCATCGCTTACACTTCATTCATCTATACTTTCTTAAATCTATTAAAGTATCCAAAATTAAGGTATTTACATACATATGTCATTGTTTGTAGGAAAAGAATGGTTCAGTGATCGTCCTCGGGGATCTAGAAAGGCATAATGAGACGTGTAGAGATCGAGGATTTGAACCAATTCCTGGGAAGATACACTTTATTGAAAAAAATTATTTTTTACAATAAATATCTCTTGAACGATTGAGGATAGAGGAAAAATGATTGAATACAATTGTGTAGTAAATTAAGTTTACTTCAATTTTGTATAGGACCATTTTTCCATTTTAATCAACCGTTTGGAAGATATAAGCAATCAACTAAAAAGAGTCACATTTGGTATGCTACGAAGCCAGTTCACACCGTGAGGCTAGGAACAGATCAATTAAGCAATTTTTATAAGCAAATTGTAAGTGATAATGACTTTTTTATTGGAACGGAGCAATATTTCTAATAATTTTCATCGTTTACTCTTCATTTATCACATACTTTCTTAAATCTATGAAAGTACCCAAAATTACGGTAGTTACAAACATTTCAGTCGTTGCTTGTAAAAAGAAATGGTCTAATGGTCGTCCTCGGGGAACAAGAGAGGCAAAGTGGGGCAAGTAGAAGCCGGGATTTTGAATCAATTCCAAGAAATATATGCTTCGCCAAACGAAATATTGCTTCATAAGAAAGTCAATTTTTGACAGCGTATATCTCTTGAACGGGTGAAGATACTGAGAAAATGTATGAGTATAATTTTATAGGAAATTTAGTTAGCTTTAATTTTGTATGAACAATATTTTCACTACAATCAACCGTTTAAAAAATATGAGCAAGAGACCAAAAGGAATCACATTTTGCTACGCTACGGACTTGATGGACACCGAGAGCCGGGAAATTCTTATCAGCGTGAAATTTACTGTTTGTGAGACGTACTCAGGTATCTGTACGTCATAATGACGTTTAGACTTTTTCAAGTCTATGAAATTTTCCAAAATTATGGTGCTTACATAAATTTTTGTTATTGTTTGTTAGATCCTCAGGGATCTAAAAAGGCATAGTGAGGCGGGTAGAGGACAGATATTTGATCTGATCTCCAGGAAGATATGTTTTTTCAAATAGTATGTTGCTTCATAATAAAGTCAATTTTTGACAGCAAATTTCTCTTGAACGATTGGAGATAGAGAAAAAATGTGTTTATATAGTTTTATAGGAAATTTAGTCTCCTTTAATTTTGCATCCAACAATATTCTCACTACAATCAACTGTTTAGGATATATAAGCAAAAAACCAAAAAGAGTCACATTTTGCTACGCTACGACGTTGATTCACACCGATTCTTATCAGCGTGAAATTTACTGTTTGTGAGACGTACTTAAGTATCTGTACGTCATATTGACGTCCTGTTAGTGTTAAATCATCTTTCTCGAATAGTTTTCATCGTTTACACTTCATTACACTTCTCAAATCTATGGAAGTTTCCAAAATTATGATACTTACAAGAATTATTGTCATTGTTTGTAAAAATAATGGTTTGGTGGTCGTCATCGAGGATCTAGAAAGGCATATTAAGGCAATTAGAGGCCAGGTTCTTAATCTGATTCCCAGAAAGATATGCTTTTCCAAATAGAATGGTGCTTCATAAAAGAAGTATATTTTTGACAGCAAATATCTCTTGAACGGTTGAAGAAAAAGAAAAAGTGCTGAAAAATAATTTTGTAGGAAATTAAGTCAACTTTAATTTTGTATACAACAATATTTTCACTACGATCAACCGTTCAGGAAATATAAGCAAAATACCAAAAACAGTCACACATTTGCTACGTTTCGAAGTTAATTTACACCGAGAGCCGGGCAGTTTTTGCTAGCGTAAAACTCACTATTTGAGGAACATAATCATGTATTTGTGTATCATAATGACATATCATGCTAGTAGTGAAGTGTTTTTTTTTTTATTATTTCGAATAATTTCCACATACTTCCTTGTTTGTATAAAATTTCCCAAAAATACGGTAGTCAACATACATTTCAGTCATTTCTGGTAGGAAAAATCGTTTAATAGTCGTCCTCTGGACAAAAGAAAGGCATAGTGAGACAAACAGAGGCAGATATCTGAGTGGATATGCTCCATAAATAGTCGATTTTTAACAGCAAATATCTCTTGAACGGTTGAAGATAAAGAAAAATTGTTAGGATATAATTTTATTAGAAATTTAGCCAGCTTTAATTTTGTATTATACAATATTCTCACTACAATCAACCATTTAGGATATATAAGCAAAAAAACCAAAAAGAGTTACTTATTTTGTCACGCTGCGGACTTGATTTACACCGAGGGCCGGGCGATTCTTATCAGGATAAAGAGCGATAATTTTGTGATCATCTTAAGGCCTCGGGGATCTAAAAAGACACAGTAAACCGATTCCTTTGAAGTAATTAGTTCACATAAATATTTATTTGAATTCGCTATAACTGTGATCCTAGTTAGTATTCGCAAGTCGATGTTCAATTGTCAGACGTGATTGACAGCCTACGGTTACTAAATGTTCGGTGGTTGCCAGGCATCAGCTATTAGACAATTGAATGTTGGCATATTGTCGGCTTAGGTATATAAGAGCATGAGCTAGGAGAGAAATTCATTCAGTAAATGTGACTGTGAGCGAAATAGTGATCATACAAGTATATAAAATAAATAGTTGCACTATAACCTGTGATAATAAATTATTCACAATAAAATTTGTGACAATATATTCAAATGATATGTTGCTTCATATGAAAGTCGATTTTTGACAGCGAATATTTCTTAAACAGTAGAAGATAGAGAAAAAATGTTTGGATATACGATCAACCGATTGAGAGATGAGTAATAAACTAGAGAGTAACATTTAGTATGCTCGTATGTTACGAATATAGTTCACACCCTAAAACTGGGAGTAGACCAACTGAGCAATTATTTTCATAAAAATCATCCAACATTTGAAATGTAATTGTTCAAGCGACTCAAAAACCCTAGACTGAAAAAAGTTCAGTTTGTAATCTCTTTCCTTTTCATTCAAGTTATAAAATTTTATTTGTATCTCCTCAATCTCCTTTTTATATCTCGCCTAATTTTAAAATTACCCACAATATATATATCTTGGCTGTTAACAGGTCAGTACTCCATAAAATTCCCCTATAACTTTATTTTTCTTTGCTGAAAAAACTTTAAACTTTACTCCAAACATAAAATATTTACACGACCTAAATTAGAAGAAACACCGCACAACACACAAGAAAATAAATAAAATTAATCCCAACAAACAGATTCCAGGCGCTACGGACCAGAATTTCATAAATCTAGGTATTTTTTAGAGCAAACAGATGCACGCATGCTATTTCATTGAGAATTAGTCCACAAGTAAACACTTTATTTTTAGAATATTTTTTATGATTCTTTTGTTGCTTTACTTATTTTTAAAGCGTAAAAAATTTGATGGTAGTATCACTGTCAACGATGAGAATAAGGTAGGAAACATTTCGGCAGGCAGACAACTTTTTTTAGATGATCGATGAAAGACGGCGTCTAAATTTATTTCTACCGTTTTAGTTGGGAGACCAAACATTAATTTAAGATTTTTTTTATTAGATTTTTAGATTTTATGACTGACTACTGTCAAATATAAGCCACAGATTCTAATACATTTGTCCACAACTGCTTTTTTGATGGGCAGTTACGAAAACAAATTCGGGTAGGAAGTTTCTATAAAAAATGGAAGAATCATCTAGATGATGAAAGCGCATTTTTGACAGCTCATGAATGCTTGTTACTACAGAGATTTCGCAAATTACCATCTCTCACAATTACTAAGCTTGAAATCAAGCAGTTTGGGCAAACTTACGAAACAGCAGCTTCCATTTAGTACTAGTTTCAAGTTGACTATTTGATAGGTACATAATTTATGCATGTACAAACCCAAAAATATCTTTTAATCTTCATTGTTTAGTTATTGACTGACGGGAGGTCAAGTGCTGTACCATAAAATGATAATTTGATCTTTATCAAAGCTATATAAAAAAAACACACCAAAAGTAAACAAATTTTCATTCAATAATAATAATTCATTCTAATAAGCTTCAAATTCGCGTCAAACAAGTCATTGAATGAATCCCGGACAGATTTGACAACTGTGCATAATAATAGTGACACCCGCGGCGAAAGTTGTAACTAAATTTTTATCTACTTTAATAAATTTTAGTTGCCATATCCCTAATGTCATATATATCTATGGGCATTGTTTCACTTGAAACAAGTAATTGAATAATTTAATCTTCCACAATCACTGAGCTTGAATTAAAGCAATTTGTGCAAACCTACGAAACAGAATCTTTTATTTAGTACCAGTTTCAAGTCTGTAAATAGTATAGTTGCTGAGAACTCAGCGTCACGCCAGCCGGCCAGCCAGCCAGCCAGACAGCCAAAGTGAATATAATAGCGCTTTTTTACAAAAAATGCGCTAAAAATCAGGCTGGAAATCTGAACACCCTGTATACAAAGTTTCACATTGAATCGCATTTAGAGTGTTTGTATTTTCTTATAAATATAGCAACCAGAAATGTATGCAGTCTGAGTTTGTTTAGATTAAAGACATTGCAATGCTAATAAAAAATTCGGAGGCTATATGGTTTCTGTCAAAACACACAAATATTGACATTATACGAAGACGGGTGTGCTTTTTCATAATATCAAGTGAATTGAATCCGAACATCAATTATTTATTCTAGGAACTATATGAATAACCCAAGCCCAAACATTTGAACGCAATTATTTTGATAGAAAAATAATATTAGCTTACAAAAAACCCTTTTCCATCACAACACCGCACCAGCTTATTTCTTTCTTTTCTGCTTTCTACATTTGGCCCTTTTGGACTATTTTATATTTCAATATGAAAAATTGGTTGATGGAGGAGAGATTTTACTCAAATGAGGATGTGATTGCGAAAATGAATGCCCAAAAAATTGAATACTTCTCATTTTACATGAACTTTTCTACTGCTCTGCTCGAATTTATAATCTATTTTAGTTATCGTCTTGTTTATCATATTTACTTGAACACTTCACTTAACATAAAGAACAAAGTGGGAGACAGATTAATATTAAAAGCGGAAAATTCCATCTTACATCACATTTTCCGAAGGAAAGGGAAGAAATTGATTTTCGTTATGAAAAAAGTACTTCTTTACAGACATCAAATCAATATTTAAGGACCTAGCTTACGCTTTGAAAGTTGTGCCCTGCATTCGTGAAAGGAATTCGAATAATATAGCCTGTAATCCACGGAAATCCTTGCATTAAAAAGACCACCCATTTTTTTTATTAGCATATTTATTGACAAAATATTATAAAAATATGAATCAAGAATCGAATATTCGGTAATCTCTTTTATGACATTCAGATGCGACTGGCTTCGTAAGTGTAGCATTAAGGCTAAAAATGTATTTGACATATTTTATTACCCGGACAATTTTCTATCAAAATGTAACGTTCTGATACTCCCAGAATTCATTTTTAGGCAGGAAAATGGAAAATTCACAAATCACAAAGACAGTTGCACTAAAATAGTTTTGATCTTTATATGCAAATACTTCTGTAAGTATAGCATTTAGGCAAAGAATGTATGGGACATAATTTACCACCCGGACAATTTTCTATCAAAACATGACATTTTGATTCTTCAAAAATCCATTTTTAGGCAGGAAAATAGAAATTTTACAAAGACAGTTACACTAAAATAGTTTTGATCTCTATATGCAAATATCTCCGCGAGTATAGCATTTAGGCAAAAAATATACATGATATAATTTATTCTTCAGAGAATTTTCTATCGAAATGGTATCTTCTGATACTCTAGAAATTCATTTTCAGGCAGGAAAATGGAAAAATTACAAAGACAGTCGCGCTAAAATAGCTTTGATCTTTCTATGCGACTACCTCCGTAAGTATAATATTCAGACAAAAAATGTATGGGACATAATTTATCACCCAGAAAGATTTCTATCAAAATGTAATATTTTGATCCTCCAAAAATCCATTTTCAGGCAGGAAAATATAAAATATGCAAAGATAGTCGCACTAAAATAGTTTTGGTTTTTATATGCTAATACCTCCGTTAGTATAGCATTCAGGCAAAAAATGTATTCGACATAATTTATTATTGGAAGTATTTTCTATATAAACTGAATCTTTTTATTCTTCAGGAATTCATTTTAAGATAGGAAAATGAAAAATTCAAAAAGACAGTCGCGCTAAAATACTTTCGATCCTCATATGCGAATACCTCCGTAAGTATAGTATTCAGGCAAAAAATGTATTGACCTTAATTCATTCCTAGGATTTTTTCTATCGGAACAGAATCTTTTGATTCTTCAAGAATTCGTTTTCAGGCAGGAAAACGGAAAATTCATAAAGATAGTCGCACTAGATTAGTTTTGGTATTAATATGCTAATATCTCCGTAATTGTGGCATTAAGGCAAAAAATGTATTGGACATTATTTATTTCTAGAAGTATTTTCTATCTAAACTGAATTTTTTAGTTCTTCAGGGCTTTATTTTAAGACAGGAAAATGGAAAATCCACAAAAATAGTTCCACTAAAATAGCTTAGCTCTTTATATGTAAATACCTCCGTAAGTATAGCATTCAGACAAAAAATGTACGAAACATTATTCATTCTTCAGACAATTTCCTATCGAAACGGTATCTTTTGATTCTCCAAGAACTCATTTTCAGGCAGGAAAATGGAAAATTCACAAAAACAGTCGCGCTAAAATTGTTTTGATCCTTTATATGCGAATACCTCCGTAAGTATAACACTCAGGCAAAAAATGTGTTCGACATAATTTATTCCTAGAAGTATTTTCTATCGAAAATGAATCTTTTGATTCTTCAGGAATAAATTTTCAGGCAGGAAAATGGAAAATTTTCAATGACAGTTGTGCTAAAATAGTTTTGATCTTCATATGCGAATACTTTCGTAAGTGTAGCATTCAGAGAAAAGAAGTATTGGACATAATTTATTTCTAGAAATATTTTCTATCGAAACTAGATCTTTTGATTCTTCAGGAATTAATTTTCAGGCATTAAAATGGAAAACTCACGAAAACAGTTACACTAAAATAGTTTTGATCTTTATATGCAATATTTTCGCAAGTATAGCATTCAGACAAAAAATGTATGGGACATAATTTATTCCTAAGAATATATTCTATCATTTTCAGGCAGGAAAATGGAAAATTTACAAAGACAGTCGCACTAGAATAATTCTGATCTTTATATGCCAATATCTCCATAAATATAGCATTCAGACAAAAAATGTATTGGACATAATTACTTCCTAGCAATATTTTCTATCGAAACAAAATCTGTTAATTCTCCAAAAATTAATTTTCAGGCAGGAAACTGTAAAATTTATAAGGACAGTCGCTCTAGAATAATTCTGATCTTTATATGCCAATATCTCCATAAATATAGCATTCAAACAAAAAATGTGTTGAACATAATTCATTCCTAGGAATATTTTCTACCGGAGCAGAATCTTTTGATTCTTCAGGAATTCATTTTCAGGCCGGGAAACGGAAAATTCATAAAGATAGTCGCACTAGAATATTTTTGGTATTAATATGCTAATATCTCCCTAATTATAGTATTCAAGCAAAAATTTTTCCTAGGAATATTTTCTAACGAAATTGAATCTTTTAATTCTTCAGGAAGTTATTTACGATAGGAAAATGGAGAACTCACAAAAACAGTTACTTTAAAATAGTTTTGACCTTCATATGCGAATATCTTCGTTAGTATAGCATTCAGACAAAAAAAGTATGGAACATAATTTATTTCTAGAAATATTTTCTATCGAAACTAGATCTTTTCATTCTTCAGGAATCAATTTTCAGGCATTAAAATGGGAAACTCACGAAAACAGTTACACTAAAATTGTTTTGATCTTTATAAGCAAATATCTCTACAAGTACAGCATTTAAGCAAAGAATGTATTGGACATAATTAATTCCTAGAAATATTTTCTATCGAAACTAAATTTTTATTTTTCAGGAACTCATTTTCAGGCAGGAAAATGGAAAATTTAGAAGAACAGTCGCGCTAAAATAGTTTCAATCTTCATATGCGAATACCTCCGTAAGTATAACATTCAGGCAAAAAATGTATTTGACATAATTTATTTCTAGGAATATTTTCTGACAAAATTTAATCTTTTGATTCTTCAGGAAATTTTTTTAAGACAGGAAACAGAAACGATTACGCTATAATAATTTTGATCTTCATATGCGAATATCTTCGTGAGTATAGCATCCAGGCCAAAAATGTACAGGACATAATTTATTCTTCGGACAATTTCCTATCAAAACGGTATCTTTAGATCCCCTAGAAACTCATTTTAAGGCAGGAAAACAAGAAATTCACAAAAACAGCTGCACTATAATAGTTTTGATCTTTATATGCGAATATAACATTCAGACAAAAAATTTGTGGGACATAATTTATTTCTAGAAGTAATTTCTATCAAAACTGAATCTTTTGATTCTTCAGGAACTAATTTCAAGACAATGGCACTAAAATAGTTTTGGTCTTTATATGCGAATACCTCCGTAAGTATAGCATTCATGCAAAAAATGTATTGGACGTAATCTATTCTTGGAAATATTTTCTATCGAAACTAAACCTTTTGATTCTTCAAGAATTCATTTTCAGGCAGTAAAATGGAAAAATCACGGAAACAGTTACAATAAAATACTTTTGATCTCAATAAGCGAATATCTTCGTAAGTATAGCATTAAGGCAGAAAATGTATTGGACATAATTTATTCTTCGGAAAATTGTCTAACGAAACGGTATCTTTTGATTCTCCAGAAATTCATTTTCAGGCAGAAAAATGAGAGGTCCACAAAAATAGTTGCACTAAAATAGTTTTGATCTTTATAAGCTAATACCTCCGTAAGTATAGGATTTAGGCAAAAAATGTATGGGATATAATTTATTATCCGACAAATTTCGTATCAAAATATAATATTTTGATTCTCCAAAAATTTATTTTCAGGCAGAAAAATGAAAAATTCACAAAAACAGTCACATTAAAAGAGTTTTGATTTTTATATGCGAAAACCTTCGTAAGTATAGCATTCAGACAAAAAATAAGTGGGATATAATTAATGCTCCAGAAAATTTTCTATCGAAATGATGCCTTTTGATATTTTAAAAACTCATTTTCAGGCCGGAATATAGAAAATTCGCAGAGAAAACTTAATAAAAATACAGTTTTTTGGAGGGGCTCATTTCAAATCTTGAAACATTTTTGATCATTTTGTGAATCCTAATCCATAAAGCCTAAGGTACAACAAATGCATTGCCGCAAACCTGATCTCGCTAAGCTGTGCAGTTTTTGCAGAAGTAATTTGCAGAAAATGCATTTTTACGTATAAAGAAGCGTTTAGAGTTTAGAATCTATTCAGGATTTTTTTTTCTTAAGGTAATATCTATTTTCTATCTTTATAAAAATTCTATAAAATATTTAGTTGAGCGGGAAAATTAGCTCAAAATCAATTCAAACAACTGCTGAAGTACACTGAAAATAGTTGTTAAAAATTCTGCATCAATTACTAGAGTAAAATAACACTTTTTTGTATGATTAAGCTACCCTCGAGATGTATTTATAAAAGTAAATTAATTCCACCGAATAAATCACTCGAATTCCATTTAAATTTGATAGCTTGGCCCAATTTCTAGTACAAATATTTGAAAATCTACTAAAATATCAAATTCCTCTCTATTTTTAACATTGTTTACTTTCCAGAAATTCATCGAAAACCAAATGGAAAAATTGTCAATCATCAATAAAAAATATTCCAGAGATTCGTAGCGGGCGGTTACTGATCAAATTACTTTGGAGAAAAGCTCCATTTTTGCACAGTATGAGCGAAGTGTATTTTTCTGTTGATTTTGCTTGCTTTTACCCCCCGGTGAGAAAGGCTTTATTTTAATTTTAGCACATCGAGCAGTCCAGACAACTAAAGTGAATTATTGGATAAGGAACGAGCTTAATGGATCCTTACAGAGAAGTTGTTTTCTCTAAATTAATTGTATTTTTTTTTTTGCTATTGGAGAAAAGAAGCAGAACATTAGGAATTGATTTAATTTGATTTAAAAAATACTAAATTAACGAAAAAATTATTTTCAGGGACGTCTTCAAACACTTTGTGGATTTGTCTTTTTCCGCTTTGCTGCCGGTAAATTTAACGCGCCAGCAGAGAGAAAGAGGCTATTACCCTAGTGTTATCTCAACATTATTCAACAGTAACAATAATTCCCTAACAATTATTAATTATTAATTTTATATACTATACTTTCAAATGAAATTGGTGCAGTGTCTTACGAGTTTCGAGTTTCACACCCTGTATCTCCTAAAATATTCAAGATATTGAATTAGTTTTTGTTTCTGATCAATATATAGGGCATAAACAATATTCCAATTTTTTTTTGGAATCATGTATGAAGCGACTTCGGGTATAAATCAAAAAACAAAACTTTCCTCTAATTTTTAACTTTATGGGGTCCCCACCCCTCAATTTTTCACAAAATCAAATTTCATCAATAATACCCTAATTTTGCATGATAGAACCTTTACATAAATATGCCAGAAGACCAAAAAGATTCACCTTGTCAATTGTTAAACAATTTTTAATATTGGGTAAAAATGACTCATAAATTTAAATTTTTTACCTCACATAATCTACAGTTTCAATGCTGTAAACGTCAAAAAGGCATTTGTATTCCAAGGATTAGGGCTTCGTTTTTAACCCACCCAACACAGGACCTTCAAAAAGCAATTAGTTTTTTTTTTAAGTGAAAAAGAATGACGTCAAGTCAAGTTGAGAATGACGCATTTTAAAATAAGTAATAATTTATTAAAATTAATTATTTAGATTCCAGATATTGGAAATGCTTTAAGTGCATGTTTGTTCTGAATATGTGTGAATTAATAAACGCAAAATTCCAAACTTAAGTGCTCCAAAAATATATCTGATTCATTTAAAGCGTCCGCAAAATTCTTAAGCACTTGCTAATTCGAACGAAATGTTTTAGGAATTCTCTAATTCCAACGATTTTTGAAAGAGCTATTTATATATTCTTAGAAATTATTACTTGTTCTGCAATTAAAATTTTGAGAGATTAAGCCGAAATAAACAATAAATTGTATTCTGTTTCAATTTTTATTTAATAATAGATTGAAATTCGATATCTTTGCAAATTTTTGAGCTACATTTATTCTTGTATCAATAAATAATTATTTATTGAAAGTTCGACTTGAAATTTGATGCTATGCTTCAGGATAAGTTTTATAATAATATAAAAAAGTAGATAGTAGGAACTGGAGCCCCCAGGCACAGTATTTAATGGAGCCCCTAAGCTCAGTCAATTAAGTGAAACAGGTCAAAAATGATGGCAAAACAAGAATCGAGAATTGGACCAACGAAAAACTGTTTTTCGACATTTAGATGCGAATATTTCCGTAAGGATAGCATTTAGACACAAAATGTATAGGACATAATTTATTCCTCAGAAAATTTTCTATCGGCACGACACCTTTTGATTTCTCAAAAAAATTATTTTCAGACAGGAAAATGAGAAATTAACTAAAATCATTACAATAAAATCGTTTTGATCTTCATACGCGTATAGCTCCTTAAGCATAGCATTTAGGCAAAAAATGTATGGAACATGATTTATGCCCCAGAAAATTTACTATCGGAATAATGTCTTCCAGTTTTCTAGAAACTCATTTTAAGACCAGAAAATTTAAAATTTGCAAATAAATACTCCATTAAAATACAGTTTTTGAAAAAGCTCATGAATCTTCAAGCATTTCTGAGCATTTTATTAATCCTAACCTATCTATATATTAATACGCCAAAAGAAATATTTCGGCTCACTTTTTAAGCATATTGCTTGCACGAAGGAATGTGAGATTCAGCATACTTAAAGTTTATATGGAGAAGATGTGCAGGAAGCGAAATATCCTATTTCAATCTATATATCAATAAGTGATGAGCAAGCTTTGTACCCTTTTTCAAGCATATTGCGCGCACGAAAGGATGTGAGATTTGACACACTTGGAGTTCATATGAAGGAATGCAGAAAGCTGGAGGCATGTACAGGATATCCCATTTTAATTTTACGACGTGAAGAGAAAACTGTACCGCGCACACGAATTAAGTGAGTCCTGGCATATTTACAGTCTGTGTAGAGAAGGAAGTACAGAAAGCAAAAATTATATACACGAAGTCTTATTTTAATTTTTCAATTAAATGGAGAAGAAGTGCAGGACGGTAAAAGCATATACAGGTGTCCCATTTCAATTTTACGAGAAGAGAAAACTTAGAACCGTGCGCACGAACACAAAGTAATGTGAGACTTGGCATACTTACAGTCTGTGTGGAGAAGGGAGTGCAGAAAGCTAAAATTATATACATAATGTCCCATTTAAATTTTACGTGAAGAGAAAACTTTGTACTGCGCACAAAAAGAAATGTGAGATTTGGCATACTAGAACTAGAAAAGGAGTGCAGAAAGCTAAAAGTATATACAAAATGTCCTATTCTAATTATACGTGATGAGAAAACTTTGTACCGCGTGCACGAAGAAAAGTGAGATATGACATACTTTCTAGAGAAAGAGTGCAGAATGCTGAAATTATATACAGGTGTCCCATTCTGATTTTTTTTTTAAACTTTGTAACACGTACGAAGGAATGTTAGATTTGGCAGACTTGAAGTTCATGTGGAGAAGAAGTGCTGAGAGCTAAGATTATATACAGAGTGTCCTAAAAGTTGCATTTTTTGAAAGCTTAATAAAGCAGCAAGTAAAATTTTTGGTAACCTGCAATTTTTTTTACTTATGAAGGAGCATTTAAATTTATAGATTCATTCAAAATTTTTTTAATCGGACCATCAGAAAAGCCAGATGAATTTTATTATATTTTTATGACGCACAAATCTGATTATTTGAGGCTTGATAGGACTGTACTGATAGGTCCCAATAAGAATAAAACACGTATCTACAGTTCACGCCAGATGTAAAAACAGATTCTTAACAAGATATTTTTGTAAAATATTTAGATATAATAATAAAAAATACCTCAAGTTTTTTTAATGTCCGATTTTAGAAGCTGAATTGAGTTTGACACTTTAGACCAATGATTCCCAAAGTGGTCCACATACACCCCGGAGTCCACAAAAGACTCGACGGAAGTCTACGTTGGTGGGGTAAAAAAAATTGGGGGTGCATGAAAAGGTATTTGGTGTTCATTGAAACCAGTAAAATTTTGAAAGTGGTCTACAAGAAAAAAAAGTTACAGTTATTCGTACTGAATGACTTTCTCCCCTAGCTCACGCTCTTATATACCTAATCCAACGATGGGCCAACATTCAATTGTCTAACAGTTGATGCCTGGCAACCACCGAACATCTAGTAACCATAGGCTGTCAATCACGTCCGACAATTGAACATCGACTTGGTCAATACTAACTAGGATTACAGTTACAATAAATTATTGGCTAAATAGCGAATTCAAATAAATAATAATGTGAACTAATTACTTAAAATATTTCACATTTGTGACACTATGAAAAAAAGTACCGCCAGATTTTGGATTATGGTATAAAAACAGATTCTTAAAATTGATTTATTGTGAAAAATTTAAGTGTAATAGTAGCGCCAATTTGAAAAAAAATTTTCAGGCTTTTTTCATGGTCCAATTTTAATAACTTGATATGAGTTTGAAACTTCAGACGCTTCTTTATAAAAAAAAAAACCAGCAGATCGCCAAAGGCGAGACATATTGCTTTATTAATTTTTCGAATGTGGCAACTTTTTCAGGAACTGTATTTTCATGAATTTCTATTTTCTAGCGTATAAATATATTTTTTTTAAAACAAGAGACATTATAATAATAGCAAATTTTTCAAGGAACAAATCATGTCCTATAAATTTTTTGCCCAAATACTATACTTACGGAGATATTTGCTTCTAAACGTTAAGAAACAGGCTTCCGAAGGACCATTTTTATTTTAATCGAGCACTCAATTATCGTGTGCCACAATCCTTGATTCTTGTTTGGGACATCATTTAGGACCAAAATGTCAAAAACGTTGACCCCGTGCCTAATTGAAGTAATTATGCAAATTATTCAATTTGTACCATGAAGCGGCACAAAATAGTTATTTTTGTATCAAGTGTGCGAAGTGATTGTTTTTTTTGTTGCGCGTGAGAATGTCAATTTTAACCGAGACCGTAAGGTCGAGGTAACAAATTCATTCGAAAGCGCAACAAAATACAATCACTTCGCACACGAAATACAAACAATATTTTTTCGCCAAATGTCAAAAAATAATAGATCAACAATAATTATTGTTTTATTCAGTAAAATGTAGGAAAAAAGTACAAACTATAATTAATTTGCAGTCACTTGGGTATTGTAACCAAAAGTATGCGCAATTGTTGTTTGATAAATATAGAACTGTCAACAATTAATTTTTATATTCAAAAATAAGTAGTTTTGTGTACAAATTCATATTTCTTTTTTGTTAAATACCTGTTTGTTTCTATCCTTGTAGCATTACTAAAATGATTTGTATTAGATTAGGTGTGCAAAAATATGTTCATTTTTTCACTAGTGAAAAAATATGTTTCATTTTTTTACTAGTGAAAAAATCACGAACTTTGCGTACCAATCCATAACAATACAAAAATATCATGTTTTTTTGACAGTTGGCCGAAAAAATATTTTTTTGAAATCTCCGAAATGGTTGAATCGAGTAATCATTATATTGTATCATTTGTTTTTAGCTTTAAAATTTGGCATAACAGATTATGGATCTGTCAAAATTTTTCGTACTGAATTTCATCTAAGATATGGCAACAAAAAATAATGAAGAATTTAAAAATGCCGTAAGAGACATCGCACTGAAATCTGTCAAACTTGACAGTCCATACGGTGAACCAAAACAATTTTTGGATAACTTTTATTACAATATTGTCTTTCAGATCGAGTAAGGGTAGCACAATGGGTGAAAAAATTATCCCAAATGCCCGAAGATGATTTAGAAATGTGCGAAATAAAAAACGAATATGCCCAATATCTACGAATACAAGTAAAAAATGGTACCCTTCATGGTGTTTTTAAATTACCACCCCCTGAATCTAAAAACATTGCACCACTTGCAGAAAGCCTCGGGAATTTATTGGCAAAAAAAGTGAGTAAAATAATATTAAAAACTTTTTATAAATACAGACCTAGATCCCACATCTTCCCAGGGTTGGACCCATCGCTCCTGTTGTCCAGCACAGCTCTCCAGACGGAAGGGCGTATCTTTGTGCCAGGCAGACGGACGGAGGGGTGTTTTGCTACATGGCTGTCACACCGGATTCCTTCAAATAGAAAATAATGTTTTAGGTTATTATAGTCCAAAAGTAATAATAAATATGATTCAGAATCAGTGTTTCCAAGTTATTTGGATCACTGTTTAAAAAAGTTACTACTAAATTTTCAACTCTATTTACTTTTACATTTAATGTGTGAAGTAAAACATAACCTTTTTTAATATTGACAGCAATAATAACTAATGTTCCTCATAACACAATCTCTTTCTAATTATCGTTAATATTTTATATTATTTATGGAGTAAATATTAATCAAAAAATATTTTTTTCATAATATTTGCGTCACTCCTACGTTTACTGAAAATATTTTTTACAAATTCCTCACAAGAATGTCACTTAAGTTCAATTTAATCACCAGAAACCAATCACCAACTTAAATTGTCACAATAACCAATAAATTGTCAATCAAATTCACGAATTACACTTTTTTTAATAATTTGCAACTAAAATCTATTCAATTCACAAAAATCGACTGCTTGGAATAATGACTAATCAATATTGAACGTACACATGCAAGAATTATCGAGAATGATTACAATTGGCTGGAACTACATAGATTTGAAATGAAATAAAATAAGTCAATTTTCACTGGAATATTAAAACTAGAATCTTAAAAAAATTGTTTTATCAATAAATAATTGAACTACTATACTGAAGGGCTGGAAGATGAAGGGTTGGAACTGGTTTTAAAATGAATATTACTACATAAACTTTCTATCAGTATTTGGTCCTCTATTCTACGATTATTATTTTAGGAGATATGAGCTTTTAAAATGTCACATATTTTCGTTGCATTATTCAGCCCCCTTGTACCACAGCGATAATAAATGAAACTTCAAATTTTCCACTGATGTTTAATCCATTATTGTATGACCATTATTTCAGGAGATATTAGCAAACAAAGTGTGACAGATTTTCGTTGCATCAACCCCCTGCACCACTAGGATTGACCCTGTTTTTTATTAGCGCTTGGTTCATTAATCTACAATTTATATTTGGTCAGGAATTCATCTGGCAGAACTTTTGTTATTTATGCTACTGTATTCAAGGGTTGAATGATGAAGGGTTGAAACTAGTTTTATAATATATCAAAAAATAAATTATTTCTATCGGCGTCTGTTTCATTAGTCTACGATTATTATTTCAAGAAAGCTTTGAAAATGCTACAGATTTTAGATGCAACATTGAACCCCTATACTAGTAGGGTTGGAAAATTAAGGGTTGAAACTAGGTAATTCGAGAGTAGACATACAGAATTTTAGTTCTCATGCTACCGTATTAAAGGATTGGAGGGTTTTAAAATAATTTAATAATTAATTAGATTCTACTATTATTATTTCAACCGATTCAGATAGAACCTTATGAATATTTTATTTGCAGGGGCGGACCTTAAATTTGTGAGGACACTTTTTGGGGACCTACGTAATCAATCAAACTGAAAAACAAGCGACAGGAAATCATTTGTTGCGTTCGATAGGGTTGCTTATTAGCACCTTATGTTCCCTGATCGAACTTACGCCCAAATTGCTTATGAATCGATCAATAGGATACCAGACTTTATAAATGCAGGATCCTGTCCCAAGTGTTGAACAAAAGGCCAATTAGGGTCAAGTTTTTTGACTCAAATTCTCTGGTAGAACTTACCAATCAATGAAAAACTAGGGTACCACCTTCTGTCCTGTCCAAAAAGGCAGCAGCCATCCCTAAGTGTAACCTATTTTCGTACTGAACTTTCCTGATCGAGTTTGAGTTTACGGTGATAATTCTTTTTTGTAAATTGAAGCTTCCTGACTACGAAAATAACAAGGCACCGCCTCTCTATCTGCCCGGGAGGGCGGCAGCCACACTAAAAATTATTCGTTTTTCAGGTCCCAATTTTGAATGCAGTATTTCTCTCATAGATTGCACGATTATTTTTTTTGAATTATTGGGACCTGAAAATCGAATAATTTTAAGTGTGATTGCCGCCCTCCCTGACAGAAAGGTTCGACCTTCAATTGAAAAAAATAATTATCGTGAGCTCGATCAGGTTTAATACGAAGGGTGACTGCTGCTCTCCTGGACAGGACAGGGGGTGGTACCCTGTTCATTTCTTGAAGTACTTGACATTCGCTATCGATTGGTACTAGTTTCAATCGTAAGTTCTATCAGGGAAGTTGCATTGAAGAACCTGACTTTTTTTCGACACCTACATTTATAAAGTCTAGCATCTTATTGACCACTAAATACCCGATGGATTAATAAACAATTTGGCCGTAAGTCCGATCAAGGAAAATAAGGTACGGTCCTGGACCTTATGATTGGAATTTTTAAAATTTCAGGTCATTTTTTTTTATCTGTAATATTGTTCATTGTCTTCAATTGGGGCTGCTTATTTGAGGATTGAATGACGGAGGGTTGAAATTGGATTTAAAATGTATAGCATTACGCAAAAGCTCAATCAACGTTTGTTTTAATATTCTAATTATTATTTTAGGAGATACAAATTTTCAAATTGTGACAAATTTTAGCTGCATCATTCAACCCCTTATTCCAGCAGAGCTGGGAGATCAAGGGTTGAAACTAATTTATAATAAATGGGACTACATAAGCTGTCTATTTTTTTTTTTTAGGAGATTCAAACAGAATCTTATAGAATTTGGTCTAGTTTTTGTTTTTCAAGATGATGTGGGGTTGAAATTAGATTTAAAATAAATGGCATCACATAAACTTTCTATTCATACTCTACGATTGATATTTGAAGAATTTAAACTTTGAAGTTGTGATATATTTTCGTTACATTATTTAGCCTTCTATACTAACAGGATTAAAATATTAAGGGTTGATGGCACTACATAAGCTTTCTATTAGCATTTTAACTCCTTACGATTATTATTTTAGAAAATATAAGCTTTCTAATTGTAACAAATTCTCGTTGCATCATTTAAACCCCAATATCACTAGGGTTAAAATGAAGATATGAAATTAGTTTTCCATTTAACGTCGGGTTTATTATTCTATATAATTATTCATTTAAAATATATAGGCTTTCAAAATGTGACATATTTTCGTTGCAGCATTCAATCCTCTTTATACTAGGGTAGAAATATGAATGGTTGATTATAATAAATGGCACCACATGATCTTCCTATTGGCTTTTTTTTTATTGTCAGATTATTATTTTAGGAAATTCAGGCACAAAAATATTAAATTTCAGCTTATTTTTGGTATTTCAGTTAACGTTGGGGTTGGAAGTTAAAGGGTTACAATCAGTTGTATAATAAATGTTCCTACATAAACTTTCTGTCATTATTTCAGGATATATAAGTTTTGAAAATGTGACAGATTTTCGATGCAACATTTGATCTCTTGTACCAGCAGGGCTAAAAGTTCAGGGGATGAAACTGGTTTCATAATTATTGTTAATTCAACATATTCTTCCTATCAGTGTTAAATTTTTTATTGTATGATTATTATATCAGGAGATTCAAACCGAATTTATGACACCATTTAAGGGTTGAAAGATTTTGTAATAAACAGGAATACATAAGCTTACTATCAGCATTTTGTTCATTATTATGTAGCCGAAAACGATGTAGTTATTTGTAAAAAAATTATTCTGTGCTTAGGGGTAAATTTAAAGATTTTACTCTCATCCCCATCGTGTGGGGTATCAAATATAAATTAATTAGAAAAAAAAATCCAAAATATTGGAATTGGATTTGACTGAAGAAAATTTTCAGGAATATTATAATTTTCTTGATTATGATACGGTACACTTGACTTGCGATTTCGACTCGCGTTTTCAATAGAATTCATAATTTTTGCACTATTTATTATAAAACAATAATTTCAATAATATGATTTTAAAATAAACTTTAAATTTATATTTCAAAGATACTGAAAAATAAATAAACTATAACAATTTAATACTACAAACAATATTTTTCATTTTAATATCAAAATGTGTTTTTTGAAAATGTATTAGAATATTTTTATTCATTTTGTGTACAAAATACAAGTATATTCATTTATTCTTAATAAATTTTTAATGAACAAACGAAGTCGTAACCTGTTCGCTGCAAACAAGCATTGGAATCTCCAGCAGCTAGCAATACAAATCTAATACGGCTTCTCTCTCTATCTCTCTCAGGCGCGTTTCGCTTATGCTGACAAGTTTTAAACGTACATCGATACTTCTGATAAATGTTTGTGAATTTCATCACTTGTGTAGAGCTTCTGTTGCTTTCGGTCGTCGTTTGAATCAACATCTCGTTGATTTAGCTCGCGGTTTTGCGTTACTTTGGGGGTTTTGGGGCATATAAAGGGTTGAATTAGCTCGGTTTAACGTTAATTTAAATTGGGATATCGTGATTAGTGTTTTTGCGTGCACCCTTCTGGTGCACTTGTTCGTTTTGCTATCAATTTTTGTTTTTTGTTTTTTTTGCAAAGTCCTCCCGCTTAGGCGAGGCAAGGCCCTTCCGATAAGGGTCCAACGAGGGATCGGTGCACAAGCTAGATCTTTTAAGTCGCCTTTTAAGTGCCTTTTAGGTCTGGACGGTCTTGTCGGGAGTGCATAACTCGTGTTTTCAAAGAGCGGGCCGGGGGCCCAACACCACGAGAAGCTGCGGAGCGAACAGTTATGTCCGTGTTATGTAAGCGACCATTCGGCTGTCCGGCTAGACACAGCTCGTAATTTGCTAAGAGGGGGATATGCAGAAGGACTCCTGGGGTTAGAATCAATAGGTCGACGATATAATATGCCTCTCAATCTTTAAAGTAACGTTCGTTAGGGAAAAAGCAACCAACTTCGCGTAGCTAGCTCGGCAATATCGGTTAGGTTTGGAGGGTTAGGGTCAACGGGGTTAGAAAGAAGCCAACAAGAAGAAAGAAGCGAAGACAGAAAAAAGAAGCGTTTGAATGATGAATGTATGTTGAATGATTGTGACTAATCAAAAAATTCTCTTTCAGCCTTTTTTTCAGTTCATCAACATCATCTTCAGGACGTAAGTTGATTAATTACCCCTTTTTTTCAGGCTTCTAATGTATTTGTTTTTTTTTATCTGTTCACAGGTCGAAGCTGAGGTAAAAACTTTGTTTTATTCTATCTAATTATTACTAAATTATTTCTTATTTTTTCAATTACAATTGTATTAATATTTTTGTATTTTCATTAATTTCAGGACCTGGAGCAGTAGTTGGAGGAATGCTTCAAGCTTCAAGCAACAGTCTGCCGTCGTTGGAAGTGGCCCAGCTGTTTTCATCTTTAAGCCCAGCTGCTAACAATCAACCACCGTGGGAGCGCCCCGCCGAACTAATCATAAATTTCCCTTTCAGCTCAAAATCATTGCCACTACATCAACACGTAAGATTTGTTCAAAATAATGATGAAAAACTTTACTAACCTTCAATTTACTGATTTATTTGTATTTTTATGTTTTTAGGCCGTCCAATAGCAGAACAAAAGCCCAGCAGCGGAGTCAGAGCCCAGCAGCAAAACTAAAACTCAGCAACCGTCCAAGAAGTCCTCCAGTAGCATCAAAACCAAAGCCTAGCAGCAGTCTAAGAAATATTCCTACAGCAGCAGAACCAAAGCCCAACATCCGTCCAAAAAGTCTTCCAGTAGCAGCAAAACCAGAGCCCAATAACCTTCCAAGATGTCCTACAGCAATAGCAGAACTAGAGCGCAGCAGCCGTCCAAGAAGTCCTCCAGTAACTGTAGAAGATCAACACATCAGGAGCAACTGTTCCAGGCCCCAGATTCAACTCAACTTTAAAGTTGTCAACTGATTAATTTTGCCCGCCGCTTGCAAAGTTCAAGTGAGTTCAATTTCTTTTGAAATTTTCCGACTTGTAATAATTATTTTGTTGTTTCAGTTGCAGCGAGCGAAGAAGCCACTTCTCTGGTCTAGGTTTCGCTGGGGTTTTCCTAGGCCCAAAGGGAGAATTCTCGGAGAAGAGCTCGTCTCTTTCCCCTTAGTCATTGCCTGGGGGCGAACAAGGCTTACAACAACGCAACAGCATCGCGAACAAGATTTTCAACAACATAGCAGCACCGAGTATTCAACAATTAATCTTCGTACCTTTGTACCCTTTCCTAATTTCCTAAATAAACTCATTTCCACAAAATTTACAGTTGCATTCATTTCTAAAACCTATTTTTATTTTTTTCAGAAGAAGTTAAGCTTAAAAATGCTCGTTGTTCTGTAACTTATTTCAAAATTACCAAATAAAACGTTTCCTACAAAACTAATTGTATTTTATCTATTTTGGAAAACTATATTTTCTTTTTTCAGTGATAAATAAATTAAAAAAAATCATAGATAATAATCAATAGTCAAGTTTGAAATTTCAAATTTAAATATAATTTAATTGACTGGCTATCCACAACGCAAATTTTTATTAAATTAAGAACCCCATTTTAATTTGCACGAAGGGTGCTAGTCATCATCAAAATAAATGTTTATTATATGAATAATGAAATAAAATCTTCTACAAAACATGAATTTTGTTTTATTTATATTAAGAATAATAAATTGATAAAATAATCTGTATTTGAGCATCAAATGTGGTACGGCACAAAAAAATTATCATGATCTGGTGAACAATTAAAAATAAAATTAAAAGTTTCCCACAAAACTCTTAGAGTCCTTATTTAAGAGAGAATCGTAAATTTATAAAAGTACTAATAACTTTAGTATTATACGTCACAGGAAAAAGTTTTGAATTAGCTGCATTAATTTTTGATCTATTATATAATTTATTCCAATATATTTCGGACTTGAACTCTTATGGGGGCTGTAATTCATAATTCCTATCCCCGCAAACTGGTGCTTAATACAAAGATTATTTTAGTTGCAAGTTAGCCACTAAAAAGAAAATTACTTTAGGATTTCTCAAAACGAGATACATGCTGCCATCTCTTTGATTTTTGTGAACTAACAAGTAAATCAGGCCATACAATAAAACTGCTCAACAAGTAACCGTAGTTTTAAATGTCAAAATTTAATAGAGAGCTCATATCTCCTGAATAAATAATTTCAGATTTATCAATTAACCTTTAATAGGAATTTTATATCAAGCTATTCATTTCAAAACTAAGTCCAGTCCTCTATCTTCCAAATGCACAAAGTATACGGAGGTGAAATAATGCAAAGATAATCTGGTCATACAATATATGTGCTCAACAGGTAACCACAAATTTATTAATCAATTTCTAGTAAAGGGCTTATATCTTCTGAATAAATAAGGTCTATGACCATTCCATGAGTTAATATAGGTTGAACAATGCAATAATCTCGATATGTATAAAGTTTATGCCTATTTTGATGGAAAATAAAGATATATTGATGAAAATTCCGTTCAAATCAGGTGTGTTTTGATCTAAAAATATCTATGTGTGAAATTTGCTTGATTTCATTGCAAAATATTCAAATAAATATATCCGAAATAGATAAATGTATTTTCAATCAATTATCAGATCATTTATTTCAAAAAAACTCATATATTGATCTTTTCTAATACTTTCTTCATGCATTCTTATCAAAACTCGTATCAAATTGTCCTTAATATTCTAGATTTTCGATAATTTATTAGCGTTTGTAGAAGGCTGTCTCAAACTGTATTCTATTATCATGATATTATTGCAATTTAATAATATTTTTGTTGTAAAAAGTGAATTAAATGAGACAAGGGTACAACCACAAACTCAATTTCGATAACAATTTTGATTTCATTAAAATGAATTGTGTAGAATACGATACTTTTTACAGAATTTAATTATCTCAATTTGTTAAGAAGATACAGAGTCAAACAGTGTGTACTTCTGATTCGGGTATTCTCTCCTCCGTCCGTTACTCTCGTAATACTGCGTGCAATCGTTGCGTCCTTACGCGCTTCTACTAAATTTGTTATAAAATTGAAAATATGATGTTTATCACAACAAAAATAATCAGAATCGATTCTTTTTAATACATTTCATCTTAGAATATACAAATTTCAGGATATTTAGGTCTCATAATTTAGAAATTAAGCAATTAATATCAGTTTGACTGACGAAAGGGATGAATAAAAATTAAAATATATATATTTGCAAAACTATAAAAATTAAAATATAAAAAAGACATTTTGGTCATCACGAATTAATTAAAATCACAATTTTTTTATGTGAATTTGTGGGGCCCTAATCAATTGAACTGTTTCTTCCATAATAATTTTTAATTATTTCTTGAATCCATTGATCTATAAATCATTAATAGAAATAGCTAGAAAGTTATTGCTTTTGTATATTGAGCCCATGACCCTACACTATTATTAATCACAATTTCAAATTTTTTGAGCCACTGGTTTACGAAATAATGAATATTTCATCTTCGAAGAACAAGAAAATTGAGTAATTCTTGGATTTATTGATCCATAAATCATTATCAGAGATAGCTAGAGAATCATAGCTTTTGTATATTGAGTCCTTGACCCTACACTATTAGTAGTTACAGTTTCATTATTTTTTTAACTACTGGTTTCATAAATAATGTATATTTCATCTTCTAAGAACTAAAAAAAATGTGCTCCTTCTAAACATCCTAAATTTGATAAAAACGACTATTGACTTTAAATTCTGTATATTTATTTGAAGCTTTGACGTTTCGATCCTTTGACCAAGGATCTTCTTCAGAAGAAGATCGAAACGTCAAAGTTTCAAATAAATATACAGAATTTAAAATCAAAAGTCGTTTTTATCAAATAAAATTCTGAAAAATGTATAGATTATCCTAAATTTGTATTAGGATCACAGGAATGAGAGGAGAAAATAAAAAAATTGAAGAATCATCTAGATGATGAAAGCGCATTTTTGACAGCTCATGAATGCTTGCTACTTCAGAGATATCGCATATTACCATCTCCCACAATTACTGAACTTGAAATCAAGCAGTTTGGGCAAACTTACGAAACAGCAGCTTCCATTTAGTACTAGTTTCAAGTTGACTATTTGATAGGTACATAATTTATGCATGTACAAACTCAAAAATACCTTTTAATCTTCATTGTTTAGTTATTGACTGACAGGAGGTCAAGTGCTGTACCTTAAAATAATAATTTGATCTTTATCAAAGCTATATGAAAAAATATACCAAAAGTAGACAAATTTTCATCCAATAATAATAATTCATTCTAATAAGCATTAAATACGCGTTAAACAAGTCATTGAATGAATCCCGGATAGATTTGACAACTATACATAATAATAGTGACACCAACGGCTAAAGTTGTAACTAAATTTTTATCTAGTTGAATAAACTTTAGTTGCCATATCTCTAATGTCATATATATCTATGAGCATTGTTTCACTTGAAACAAGTAATTGAATAATTTAATCTTCCACAATCACTGAGCTTGAATTAAAGCAATTTGTGCAAACCTACGAAACAGCAGCTTTTATTTAGTACCAGTTTCAAGTCTGTAAATAGTATCGTTGAGAACTCAGCGTCACGCCAGCCAGCCAGCCAGACAGCCAAAGTGAATATACTAGCGCTTTTTTCCAAAAAAATGCGCTAAAAATGAGTTGAAGATTTTCTCGAAAGCTAGAGACATTAGGAGAAAATGTTTAAAATAAAAGTTATATAACTTTTGATGCTCTACAAGATTTATTCAAAACATTTTTTTTAGGCTCACTGTTCACGAGAAACAATACACTACTACCCTTAATTTAAGGCTGTTGTCGTGGTACATTATTGTTAAAAAGTGAAGTCTGGCGTAACTACAAAAAACGCTTTGCAAGCTGATATATATAGATGCTTGTTATTCTTGGCAGAACGTGTTCATAATACAGATAGTTCAGTACATAGATTTTTATGATAATATTAATGAATAAAGACTGAGAAATTTAGAATAAATCTAGTGGATGCCTGAATTTTTTGTCGGAGAGTCTATCTCAAACACGTTCATCGTAGTGTGATATAGGGATTTGAAGTTATGCTATCAGCGCCACTGTGAATAAAACTCGAAGCTCGAAAAGAGACATTGCGCGAGTTTATTGCATAGTGTACAAGTGGAAATAAAGTGATTTACGAAGAATTTGCTGTATTCAAATGTTGTACATCAATAGAAATTATAATGTTACAGATTGATATTGTTCTGAATTTGATTCTTCACATTTATGTTTCAGATAAATCATTCAATGAATAATAGCGGAATGACGAAGGATCTAAGATTTTTCTTGATAGAATATTTCCGATATATTAAAATTAAAATTCCACAATAGTTTACGTAGGAGAAGCAGTTTTTAATGCTGGACACATAATTATTTGTGGCACTTCACGAGACAACTCAGATTTAAATATGAAATTGTATGGTTTACGTTTGCAAACTTCTGCGTTGCAGTCACCGCCACAATAAAATTGAAGAAATACTTTTATAAAAGGACTCACTCTTTTTCCAATTTTGAAAGAATTAATTCATTCTTTTTTTCTACTTATAAAATCAAAATCATTAAATTTATTTTTCACTTTAACCTTACTTTCCTGTTCAGGAAATAGGAAAAAAATTGAGCTTGAATCTCACTTTTTTCAAGAACTACAGCCAAGTACACAACAATATGTAGTTGACATAATTATTCAAATCAAATATTCAAATAACAATGGTTACATTCTTGATAAATTCAATTGAAAGAGATAAAAGAATGTAACTGACATATTAGGAATATCTCTTATTGAGTTTCTAAAATTTGCCACCAGACTGCGTAGCGCTTAGCTGGAAATCCCTATACACGATTACTGGCTGGGAAAATAGCTTGACAACAATGTATTTAACTGTTATCTCAGTATAGAAAACATGTCCAAAAATCTAACGTATAAAGGCAAATTTTAAAACAAAAAAATCTTAGATAAAATTAATTTTATTCATAATAGTAATTATTGTTAAACTAAAACCATTATAAGCAACTATTTTAATCTCTTTCCGTTTGAATTTACAGGTCGGATAGTACAATGCAATGTTTAGTGATGTACGTGTTGCCAAGTTGTTTCTGTTCAACGTATCGCGACGTATTTTATATATAAAATGTTCAACTTTGCGCTCTCATATCTAAACAATGAGCTGGTCAATAATTTTCTTTTTATTTTCAAGTACGCAGAACATGTACATCAATTCACAGCTAGTTTTTCAAAAGAATCTGACTGTTAGTTTTTGCATAAAAAATTAAAACTGAAATAATTGCTGCCCAAAATGTATACTCTCCATGTTAAAAATTTGAAATCTAATTGCGTTTATCTAGAGTTTGAGATGGTCAATCGACTTCAAATTTTAGGGATTGTTGTATAATAATATTCTGAATAAGTGTACAAAAATTTGGAACATTCTGATACTATGCCCATAGCACGACAACTACCTTAAAGGTTAGGATTAGGGCATTTTGTTAGATAGTCCTTTCTAAAGCTGCGTACAGCAAAATAATTCATTTTTATCCAAGGGCTACGGTTCGGGAATAAATCAAGAAAACATTTCTGGTTTCTGTCCTTAGAAAATCAAAAATTTGTATTAGGATAGCAGAATTTGCAAGAGCAAATTCAATGGTTTTCGGAAAATGTTTTTTTTTAATTTACTCCTGAACCATAGCTTTTAGGGAAAGATTAATTACATTACCGTACGCAGCTTTAAAGTGCTATCAAAAAGGTACATATAATTTTTTTCCCACCCTCAAACTAAGGGTAGTAGCAAAAAGTTTCTTGTGAAGCATGAGTTTTCGAGAAAATTGCTAATTAATTTCCTGGTTTTCTCCTCGCATTCCTATGATCCTAAAACATAATTGATAAGAATATGTATATGTATAGTTTATTTCAGTTGAGAATGGTCCAAGGGCTCTCATGGGAATACTGTGATAGCCACAGTAGATTTATTATTATGAAAACAAAACTTACCTTTTTGTTTCGTATCATCTTTTTTGGTGTGAAAAGCAAATATAATAATAATTCAATTATTAATTATTACATTAACCATCTGTTTACTGTTTTTATACATATAACACAATATTCAAACATCCATTATACAATCTGAATATTTTTATTGAAATGACTAATCGAAACTGATCAATTCCGCAGTGGACTGCGAATTTTGTATTTCCGCAGGAGGCTGAGCCTGCGGGGGTTGTTGCTGCATGACTGGAGGTGCTGACATTGGCGGAACAAATTGTTGGGGCCCTGGAGGCATGGCTTGACTTGTAGGAGCATTAGGTGCGCTCATTGGAGGCATTCCTAGTCCCGGAGGAGCTGAATTTGGCGGAAGAGACATTGGTGGTTGACCTGAAGGAGTTTGTTGCTGGGGCATTGGCATCGCATGAGGAGGAGCTCCCATTGGTATTGGAATTTGCGGTTGCGATTGATTTCCTGAATTTAAAAAAAATTTATTATGTTATTATCTGAGTATTTTTTTGTTGTACCTTGAGGAGGTGTTGGATGTTGATGCATCATCTGCCCCATGGGAGTTCCTGGCGGTGGTTGCATGGCCGGCATTCCCGGATGTCCATACTGATAATACATCGGAGCAGGCGTTGGCCCCATCTGTGGCTGAAACTGCTGAGGAGTTGTCCCATGTACCGGAGAACCCATATATCCATATTGGGGCCCCATTAAATATTGCTGTTTTTGTTGTTCCTGCCTCATTTGCATTTCTCTTTCCTGTTCCTGTATCCTCTGCAGAGCTAATTGTCTTTGGTACTGAAGATATTCTTGTTTCTTTTTACGCATAATATCAAGTTTGTGCGCCATTTGGAGCTGGCGCTGTCTTTCGGCTTCCTCGGCTTGTCTTCGGAGTTTTTCACGATGTTCTTCTCTTAAAGCATCCAGCGCAGCTCGGGCGTCTTTAACTTGAGTCAATTTATCTTGCAGACCTTCATAATGCAACCTTGCATCATCTTGTTGCTGAATATATCTCAATAATTGAGAATGCATCGCTGTTATGTTCATGAATAAAGTTTGGACGCTGCTGTCATTGGCGATTGATCTTCCGCGGCTTGAATTACTTTTCATTCGGTTGACAAATATCTCGACTTGTGATTTTAAATTATTGACAAAATCGTCGATTTCTGGGCTGGAAGTTACGCCGTTTACTTGGGCCTTAATTACGTTGTTTTGCATTGGAGATGGCGCAGAGGGACTAGCTGGGCGATCGGTGTCTTCAGACTGGCGAGACTCCCAATAAGTGCGATTTAAATATCGGGCCAGTTCTGGGTCCATTGCGGGTTCTTCAACGGGGCTTGGACTTCGAGCGGTGTTCACTGGAGACTGACGAGTCTCTAAAAAAATATTTCAGACATTTATAAGTTTTGTTACATTAATAAATAAAATAATTACCTAAGTTAGAATGCAGGGCAGTGGTAACCCTCATCTTTTCTTTTTCCTTATGTTCGGCTTCCGATTTGCTCAAAGCAAGAGCCAGTTGTAGCTCTTCTTCTTCGCGGAGCTCCTCTTCTGTTTTGCGCGGCGGGTTCTACATCAAATATTAATTATAAAACGATAAATAAATAATAATTTTATTACCTGAGGTTGTTGCGCTAAAGAGCTTGCCAAATATTCGGCTGGCAAGTCAGTATCTTTCTCTTTTTCCACTTCTTTGGCTGGAGTTGTAGCATTCGCAGCCCCAGGCTTATTTGCAAGTTCGAAGCAAGCGTCACATACTCGCACCTAACCAATAAAATTTTTTATCATATCTTTATTTCAATTAAATAAGTACTTACATCTTTTTCGATTCCAAATTTGGGTAAAGTCGAGGTTTTCTGCGAGCACTGGTTACAGAAAACATTTCCACAAGCTCTGCAATGATGCTTACGTTGCACAAAATTGAAAGCAACACGGCAGCGATGACAAACATCTCCATCGGTCCATTCTGGAGCAGAATCGGCACTAAACATCGCGTCACTTTCTCTCAAAGTAGGAAACTTGAATCCTTCAGTTTTCATTATGTTCATAGTATCCTGTTTATAATTAATTTAACGAAAATCAATACAACAGTTAAAAAATTTGTGAGTCATACCTTCAATGCTCGGTACTTCGTTAATTTCCGGAAGGCAAATGTCCAGGCTTGAATTAATTCCAAAACTTTTTGTCTGACGTTCTCGTGGGTTGTAGTTCTGGCTAATTCACGGAGCATTTCACAATTTGCCTTTGTTGTCAACTCATCGTGAACGGAGGAACCTGTCACGTGATTTTAGCTGTGTGAATCAACCTCATAACCTTGTATTTATAAAAAATAATTACCACAATTTTTAACGATGCTTTCTAAGACTTGTAATGCGTACATAGAACAGTGAGGATTGGGAGAGTATAATTTCTTCTTAATAGCAAGTATTGCATATTTAGGTCTAAAATAAAATTACACATCTGTCAAATATTCCGCACAATTTAAATAACTACTCACTGAACATCATTTTGCCGAATTAAATCACATATTTGCATAATTGAGGGCCAGTCAGGCTCCAGAAGTAAATTACTAGTTGCTTTATCTACATTTAAACAATAAATTGATAATTTTCATAACAAACATTGGGCGTTAACAAACCAAATAATTTACTCACCAAGCAGTTTATCAAATGTAGAAGACGAGCGAAACATCCTGATTTATTTTTGTGCTTATTCTAAATGTGTAGCTTAATAAAATGAATCACAAACAGCTTAAAATGACAGATCTGACAGATACACGTCAAAGTTCACAGATAATTTTCAGTAAGAAAACATCGCAGTGCGCTTGCGCCCATATTTGTAATACGTGCGGCAAATTCAAATAAATATTTAGTACAAAATCGGTATTATTTTACAACATTAATACACAATTATTAAAATGTTATTTATTATACAAAATTAAGGATCTTCTGGTATTTCTGGTTCTGTTGTCGTCTCAAAAACTGCTTCAGTTAACGATTCTTCCTCGTCTTCTTTTACAGTTCGTGGTCGTACCATCATTTTTGTTTTCTTCAAGGAATAATTTCCCAGCCACATTTCCCAAATTAACCCACGATAATAATTATTTGTTGAAGGTCCTTTATAGTAAACACCATTTAGATTTGCTTCGAAGCAACTGAAATAAATGACATTTTAAGCAAAATGTATATTGCTAAAAATAGTATTTGCTACAAATTTTTGATGACTTTAATATTTTTTTCTGGGAACTGGATGAAATTCAATGTTGTGTGGTTATTTTGATGCCTTTCTAAGACAGAAATTGGCCAAGTTACAGCTCTCTAAAACGTTACCTGCTGTTTTTTCGCTGATAACTTCTGAATGATACCTTGTATCAAAAAATATTTCAAATAAAAGTTGTAGGGCTTTTAATTCGCTACAATTTGGTATTTTTGGTGACTTTGTACAACCAAAATTGGTTGAGCTACGCGAGAAATACGCGAGAGTCCCTGAAAAAAATGTCATTTTTGAAGAATATTCGTTCTTTTCAAGTCTAATCGAAAAACTGTATCTAAGTTTTTTGTAACATTTTGAGCAATAAATATGAAAATGAATTTCATTTTTCAATTTTATGCGTACATATCTTCAAAAAATCAATTTTCATTGAAAAATGACAGTTTTCCAATATTTTAAAAAATATTGAATATTATTTACTACATGTATTGACAGAAAATAATACCATAATATGATGTTGGATCCGTATTTTTCCAATAAAAGTTGAATTCAGACAATTACAATGAATAGAAAAAAAGTTATATATGTATAAGGAGAATCAACGGAGTTTTTAAGGTTATGTCGACCTGAAATTGAAAATTAAAATATACTTTTGTATTAATTGATCAAAATCCTATAAAAAAGTCAAATTCAGTTTTTTTATTTGACCAAAAAGAAATGATTTATTCTTAAAAAATCATTTATCTTGTGTAGGGATTTTTAGTATTTTGTATTTGCCGCGTAGCGTAGCCAATTTTGGTTGCACGAAGTGACCAAAACAATCAGATTATAGGAAATTAGAAGCCCTACCATTTTTATTCGAGATATTTTTTGATACGAAGTGACGTCCAAAAGTTATTAGTTAAAAACAAGCATAAAGAAATAATTGAGAAATATAGATCTGTAAGTCGGTCAATTTTGGTCGTAGAAAGACACTAAAATAACCAAACGACAGGAAATTTAACCTAGTTCTCATAAAAATATATTAGGCTTGACCAAACATTTAATATTTTGGGATATTTGACACTAAACGACTTTAAAAAAAGTTTTCCCGATGATTTTTTCCTTTGTTCAATTAATATTTCAAGTAAACTGAATTTACAAATGTTTTAGTTCGTAATATTATTGCAATTACTTTGAATTCAGGTGATTAAAATGAATAGAAAAAAAATTATTATGTATATGAAGAGAAAATGGATTTTTGAAGGTTATATCGACCCTAAATTGAAAATTAAATAGTATTTCGTATTTAGCGCCCAAAATGCCACAAAAAAGTCAAATACAGTTTTTTTATTGGACCTACTTAATAATTTTTCTTGTAAAGGGGGCTTTGACGTTTTTCTCGCATAGTTCAGCCAATTTTTGTCGCACAAAGTGTTTAAGATAATCGGATTGTAGAAAATTTAAAGTGCTACAATTTTCATTTGAAATATTTTTTGATACAAGGTGCCGTTCAAAAGTTATTGGCTAAAAACAAGCATAAAAAAAAGAGAAATATAGATCTGTAAGTCGGTCAATTTTGGTTGTAGCAAGGCATTAAATAACCAAACGACGGAAAATTTTATCTAGCTCTCACATAAAAATACTAGAGTTGACTGAACATTAATTTTTTTTTTTATTGGACTCATTTTAGAAGATTAATTTTTTTAATGAAAGGGTTTCGCGTATTTCCTGCGTAATTCTGTCAATTTTGGTTGTACAAAGTGGTCAAAAATACCAAATTATAGAGAATTAAAAGTCTTACAATTTTTATCTCAAATATTTTTTGATACAAGGTGCCGTTCAAAAGTTATTAGTCAAAAACAAGCATAAAAAAAATTGAGAGTCATAGATCTGTAAGACGGTCAATTTTGGTCGTAGAAAGGCACTAAAATAACCGAACGATAGGAAATTTTATCTAGCTCTCACAAAAAATACTAGAGTTGACTAAACATTAAATCTTTAGAGACGGTTTTTTTATTGGACTTATTCTTGAGAAATCTTTTTTATTATGTAAGGACTTCGCGTTTTTCCAGCATAATTCGGCCAAATTTAGTCGTACAAAGTGGCCAAAAATATTAGATTGTAGGAAATTAAAAGCTCTATAACTTTCATTTGAAATATTTTTTGATACAAGGTGCTGTTCAAAAGTTATTGGTCAAAAAAAAGCATAAAAAAAAATTGAGAAATATTGATCTGTAAGTCTGTAGTCAATTTTGGTCGTAGAAAGGCAGAAAATTTTATCTAGCTCTCCCAAAAAATACTAGAATTAACTGAACATAATTTTTTTTTATTGGACTTCTTTTCAAAAAATATTTTTTATAATGTGAGGACTTCGCGTATTTCTTGCGTAATTCAATCAACTTCGGTAGTACAAAGTGGCCAAAAATACCAAATTATAGAGAATTGAAAGCCCCACAATTTTTATTTGGAATATTTTTTGATACAAGGTGCCATCCAAAAATTATTAACCAATAACAAGCAGAAAAAAAAGCTGAAAATATATAGACCTATAAGTCGGTCAAGTTTGGTCGTAGAAAGGCATCAAAACAATCAAACGACAGGAAATTTCATCTAGTCCTCACAAAAAAATCTTTAAGGACGGTTTTTCCATTAGTCTTATTCTTAAAAAATCTTTTTTTATGTAAGGACTTCGCGTATTTCTTGCGTAATTCAATCAATTTTGGTAGTACAAAGTGTCCAAAAATATCAAATTATAGAAAATTAAACGCTCTACAATTTTTAATTGAAATATTTTTTGATACAAGGTGTCATCCGAAAATTATTAGCCAAAAACAAGCAGAAAAAAAAGTTGGAAGCATATAGGCCTATAAGTCAGACAAGTTTAGTCGTAGAAAGGCATCAAAACAATCAAACGACAGAAAATTTCATCTAGCTCTCACAAGAAAAATCTTTAAAGAAGGTTTTTCCATTAACCTTATTCTTGAAAAATCTTTTTTTTTATGTAAGGACTTCGCATATTTCTTGCGTAATTCAGTCAATTTCGGTAGTACAAAGTGGCCAAAAATACCAAATTATAGAGAATTCAAAGCCCCACAATTCTTATTTGAAATATTTTTTGATACTAGGTGCCATCCGAAAATTATTACCCAAAAACAAGTCAAGCATGAAAAAGAGATCTATAAGTCGGTCAATTTTGGTCGTAGAAAGACATCAAAATAATCAAACGACAGGAAATTTCATCTAGCTCTCACAAAAAAATCTTTGGAGACGGTTTTTTCATTGAACTTATTCTTGAAAAATCATTTTTCTTACGTAATTCAGCCAAATTTGGTCGTACAAAGTGGCCAAAAATATTGAATCGTAGGGAATTAAAAGCTGTACAATTTTTATTGGAAATATTTTTTTATACAAGGTGCCATCTGGAATTTATGGTCCGGAAAGAAGCAGAAAAAAAAATTGAAAATATATTGATCTATAAGTCGGTCAATTTTGGTCGTAGAAAGGCATCAAAATAATCAAACGACAGGAAATTTTATCTAGCACTTACAAAAAAATACGAGAATTGACTTCACATAAAATATTCTTCATTAATATTGTGTAGGGATTTGTGTATTTTTAGCATAATTCAGCCAATTTTGGTTGCACAAGGTGACCAAAAATATTGAATTGTAGGAAATTGAAGGCCCTACAATTTTTATTTGAAATATTTTTTGATACAAGGTGCCGCCCTAAAGATATAAGTAAAAAACAAGCAAAAAAAAATGTAAGTCAGTCAATTTTGGTCGTAGAAAGGCATGAAAATAACCAAACGAGGGGGAATTTTGTCCAATTCTCACAAAAAAAAATACTAGGGAAGATATAGCAGAAACAAAAAGACTTTTTGGGTGGTCTGAAGTTGAAGCTATCACATCGAGATTTGGACGCCTGTATGTTCAAAATGGTTAATTGCACAAAAAAAAGTATGAGACATTTTTTGTAGAGATTTCAAAGAGCTATAATTTTTTTTATAACTATTTTTTTCGAAAAGTCAATAATTATCGAGATAATGATAAAAAACTAAAAATGGGGGTACTTCACTAATTTTATTAATATTTATCATTTTCTTACCTGTTAAACCACCATCCCCCGCCGTAAGATGCAGCACAAGGGCAGCAAATAGGAGCTTGATCATTTGTACGATCATAAGTACTGAAAGAAGAGTTATTATGCGATGAAAATGAGTCTGAGGCGTTACCACGATATCCTCCGATTGTAAGTTTATAATTATTCCCTTCGTTATCTACTTTAAAAATGTTATATTCGGCCCAAGCAGTGTTTCCTTCGAAGTCTTCCAATTCAACTCTTAAAATCAACGGTTTTTCTTGCGATAAGTTTGAAATGAAGTCATTCCCGAACCAAAAATCTTTATACAAAGATCCAAAACCGTTTTTATAATAAGGCCACGATAAATTAAATCTTTGCTGGTCTGGATTGACCCCTCTTCTTTGAATTACAGTCCAAATATGTTTATTTTGTATTTCACAGTATCTTGTATTGTAATTTCGACCTGCAGCGTTTTGTAGTCCAATTTCTCCCAAAATAAAGACTCCTGAAGTTTCAGCAGGGGTTAATTCTTCGCAATTAGATTTATTTGAATAAAATTGAGGTCCTTCTGCATACAAATCATCATTAAATTCGTTAAACCCTATTTTAGGGATTGTTGTTGGGGTGATACAAGATTTTCCTAATTCTGATTTTAGAATACCGGAGAAATGTTCCCTTTGTTCAATGAAGTAACTGGAAATTGATTCTTGCCCTTCTGAGAATTTCCTATCAATTTTATTCAAAATTTGATCAATTTTTTTATCGTTTTTCTGGCAGGAATTTAATAACTCGTTATGTACAGAATGCCCATCTTCTGAAATAGATGATGTTGTGTTATCTATAGCCTTTATAGATACTTCCAGATTTTCCAGAACTTTAATTGTTCTTTTGCAAGGTTGATTTAACCGCTTTAGTAAACTTTTGATCAAATTCAAATCCGGATCTTTTTTAGATTCTTGCGAATTTTCATCTTGATTATCGTCGCCACTGCTTTCGTCGCTTTGTTCATCATTACCGGTGAATTTATCAAACATGAGGTCTACTTTGGACGCAACATCGCTGAGGAGTTCTTCTACAATTGGAGGAGTATTGCATTTAATTAATAGTTTTCCTTTTTGCTGTCCCTGACCTTCTTGATTATCTGATTGCCGCTTGCTGTCAGTAATTTGCTTGGATAACATTGATTGGCTGCTTGAATGGGACAATTGCAATTTGTCCAATTTACGTTCAATTATTTTCAGAGTACTCAACACTCCTCTTGTGGTAAACTCACTCAGTAACGGATCATGGTTCTGATTTTCAACTATTTTGATAATCGTTTGCAGATTTGCTTGATTATCATCTATTTTTCCAATTATTCTTTCGGTCCTGTATTCTATATTGGAAATGGAGTTCATTTTGCTGTCTAAGTTCAACATTTTTTCTTGTCCCCTTGAAAAAAATAATTGCTCAAAAATATCTGGCTTTTATTGCTAACATACTTGCTAATGATTTCGACCTTTTTGTCAAGAGTGTTTATCTGTTCGTTCCATGCTGACACGTGCAACTGAAACGTGTCCCACACGTGTGCCCTTTCTTGCAAATTTTTCACGTTGCTGTCGATGCTGGAAAGGGTGCTAGCCATCGAATTCATCCTGTGTTCTAGTTTCATCAAGTACAAGGAATTAAATTTTTCCAATTGATCTGAAAAGGGCAATATTTTATAAACAAAAAATTAAAAATGCAGGACTTACTGGCAATGTTAGTCATAACACTTTTTGCGCCGATTAATTCTTCCCACAAGCGGTCGTTTGGACTTGGTGGAACTCCGTAAGAGTTGTTTATAAACATTAAACAAACTATTAAATATGTTGTTTTGGCCATGATTCAAATCTGGAACTGAGACTTTGTTATCAAACATTTCAAGATATATCCAAGCAGAAATAGAATTACGTTAGGGGTTGGTTAAAAAAACGTATTTTTGTTGCATCATTCAACCCCTCATACCACAAAGTTTACAGGATGAAAGTTTGAGACTGCTTTTATTATAAATGACACTCTATAAACTTCCTATCAGCCAGTCTCTGGCTCATTTACTTAATTATTATTTCAGGAAGTATAAGCTGTGACAGATTTTCATCACCCCCAAGGCGGTAGGGCTGAAAGCCCAAGAGTAAGAACTATTTTGGTAATAACTCTGCTAAATAATTTTTTTATCAGCGTTTAAATCATTATTCTACGATTATTATTTCAGCAGATTATGGATTTCAAAATGTGACGTATTTTTGTTGCATTATTTAACCCCCAGTGCCACTAAATCCAAAAAATGATGGATTCATAATAAATGGCTCTCTATAACCTTCCTATCAGTCTTTGTTTGATTATTTTTCGATTATTATTTCAGGAAATATGAGATTTGAAAGTGGGTTAGATTTTCGTCATCTCCCAAACGGTAAGGTTGAAAGATCAAGGTTGAAAACTGATCTAGTGATAAATGGTACTTGATAATCTTTCTATCAGTGTTTGAATCATCAATTTATAATGATTCTTCCAGCAGGAATAAGCTTTTAGAGTGTAACAGATTTTTGTTGTACCATTTAGCCCCCTATACTGGCAATATTGAAAGATAAAAGGTTGTAACAGTTTTTTTTCAATAAATGGTGGCACGTAGTCTTTTTTCAGTAGGGAGATTAAAAACTGATTGAGTCGAATGACGTAGGGTTGAAATTAGTTGTATAAAAAATGGCACATCATAATCTTCCTGTCAGTCATTGTTTGATTATTCTTTGATTATTATTTTAGGAGATACAGCTTTGAATGTGTGACTGTTTTTTGTCATCTCTAGAATTGTGAGATTGAAAGATGAAGGTTGAAATCTGGTTTGGTGATAAATGGTACCTAATAATCTTTCTATCAATGTTTGAATCATCTGTCTATAGTTTTTATTTTAGCAGAAATAAGCTTTCAAAGTGTAACATATTTTTGTTGTACCATTCAGCTCCCTATACTGGCAAGATTAAAGGATGGAGGGTTGTAACTATTTTCTAAAAAATGGTAGCACGTAGTCTTTTTATCAGCGTTCGGTACATTATTTTACAATTATTATTTCGGAATATTGAGATCTGATTGAGTTGACCAACGTAGGGTTGAAATTGGTTGTAAAAAATGGCACTTCATGATTTTCTTGTCAGTAATTGTTTGATTATTCTTTGATTATTATTTTAGGAGATATAACTTTGAAAGTGTGACAGATTTTTGTCTTTTCTAAAGCTGTAAGGTTGAAAGATTAAGGTTGAAATCTGGTTTGGTGATAAATGGTACTTGATAATTTTCCTATCGGGGTTGATTCATCAGCCTATAATTATTATCCTAGCAGCTTTTAAAGTGTAATATATTTTTATTGTACCATTTAACCCCCTACATTGGTGAGATTGAAGGATAAAGGGTTGTAACTTTTTTTTGAATATATGGTAGCACGAAGTCTTACTATCAGCGTTTGGTCCATTATTCTTCAATAATTATTTCGAGAGATTACGAACTGATTGAGTTGAATAACGTAGGATTGAAAATGGTTGAATAGAAAAGCTGTGAGATAGGAAGATCAAGGATGAAAACTGGTTTGGCGATAAGTGGTATTCAATAATATTTTTATCAATGTTTGAATAATCTGTCCATAATTTTTATTCTAGCAGGAATAAGCTTTTAAAGTGTGACATATTGTTTTTGTACCATTTAACCCCCTATCATGTCAAGATTGGAGAATCAAGGGTTGTAACTTTTTTTATAAATGGTTGCACATAATCTTTTTATCAGCGTTTAGTTCATTATTTTACAAATATTATTTCGGAAAATCAAGAACTGATTGAGTTAAATAACGTGGGGTTGAAATTGGTTGCATAGAAAAAGGCACTTCATAATCTTTTTGTCAGTCATGATTTGATTATTCTTTGATTATTAATTCAGGATATAAAGCTTTGAGAGTGTGAAAGAATTTTGTTCCCTATAAAGCTGTAAGGTTGAAAGATCAAGGTTGAAATCTGGTTTGGTGATAAATGGTATCTAATAGTTTTTCTATTGGTGCTCAATTATCAACCTATAATTATTATTCTAGCAGCTTTCAAAGTGTAACATATTTTTGTTGTACCATTTAACCCTTCACAACTGGCAAGATTGAAGGATAAAGGGTTGTAACTGCTTTTTTTAAATATATGATAACAGGTAGTCTTTTAATCAGCGTTTGGTTCATTATTTTACAATTATTATTTCGCTAGATTAAAAACTGATTGAGCTGAATAACGCAGGATTGAAATTGGTTGCATGAAAAATGGCACTCCATAATCCTCTTATCAGTCATTGTTTTATTATTGTTTGATTATTATTTAGAGATATAGCTTTAAAAATGTGACAGATTTTTGTCACTTTTGAAGCGGCAAGGTTGAAAGATCAAGGTTGAAAACTGAGTTGGTTATAAATGGTACTCAATAATCCGACTGTCAGGGTTTGAATCATCAGTCTATAATTATTCTAGCAGGTAGAAGCTTTCAAAATGTAACATATTTTTTGTTGTACCATTTAACCCTCTATACTGGCAAGATTTAAGGATAAAGGGTTGTGACTGGTTTTATAATTGTCAGTTTTTGTTTGTATATTCTTCGATTATTATTTGAGGAGATATAAGCTTTGAAATTGTGACAGATTTTGTCGCCTCTAAAGCGGTGAGGTTGAAAAATCAAGGTTGAAATCTGGTTTGGTGATAAATGGTACTCAATAATTTTTCTATCAGTGCTTGAATCATCAGTCTTTGATAATTATTCTAGCAGGAATAAGCTTTCAAAGTGTAATTTATTTTTCCTGAACCATTTAACCCCCTATACTAGCAAGATTGATGGATAAAGGGTTGTACTGTTTTTTTTAATAACTGGTAGCACATAGTCTTTTTATAACGTAGGGATGAAATTGGTTGTATAAAAAATGGCACTCTATAAATTTTCTTTTCAATCATTGTTTGATTATTATTTTAGTAGATAGAGGTTTGAAAGAGTGACAGATTTTTGTCAACTGTAAAGCGGCTGGGTTGAAAAATCAAGGTTGAAAACTGAGTTAGTTATAAATGGTATACAATAATCAGACTGTCAGGGTTTGAATCATCAGTCTATAATTATTATTCTAACAGGAATGAGCTTTCAAAATGTAATATATTTTTGACGTACCATTTAACCCCTTATATTGGCCAGATTCAAGGATAAAGGGTTGTAGCTGGTTTTATAATTGTCAGTTTTGTTTAAACATTCTTCGATTATTATTTGAAAAGATATGAGCTTTGAAACTGTGACAGATTTTTGCCAACTTTACAGCGGTAGGGTTGAAAGATCATGGATGAAAATTGGTTCGGTGATAACGATACTCAATTTTCTATCGGTGTTTGAATCATCAGTTTTTAATAATTGTTTTAGCAGGTGCAAGCTTTCAAAGTGTAATATTTTTCGTTATACCATTTAACCCCCTATACTGGCAAGATTGAAGGTTAAAGGTTTGTATTTGGTTTTATAATTGTTAGTTTATATATGAATATTATTCGATTATTATTTAAGGAGATATAAGTTTTGAAACCATGACCGATTCTTGTCACTTTTAAAGCGGTAGGGTTGAAAGATCATGGTTGAAAATTGGCTCGATGGTAACAATACTTAATAATCTTTCTTTCGAAGTTTGAATCATCAGTCTTTGATAATTATTCTAGCAGGTGTAAGCTTTGAATGTGTGACATATTTTTGTTGTACCATTTAACCCCTTATACTGGCAAGATTTGAGGATAAAGGGTTGTCATAATGAATGATACTACATAGCCTTTCTATCAGCGTTAGGTTAATTATTTTGGAATTTTTATTTCGGGAGATTTCGCTTGATTGGGTTGAATAATGTAGGGTTGAAATTGGTTGCATGATAAATGGCACTCCATAAGCGTATTTTTTAGCCTTGTTTATTATTGTTCAATTATTGTTTTAGAATATATAAGCTTTTAAAGTGCGGTAGATTTCTGTTGCGCCATTTAGCTTTCTATAATGACAGGGTTGAAAGATAAAGGGTTGAACTGATTGAATAATAAATGATACTACATAGTCTTTCTTTCAATGTTTGGTTCATTATTTTACAATTTTTGTTTTTGGAAAATTTCGCCTGATTAGGATGAATAATGTAGAGTTGAAATTGGTTGCATGATAAATGGCACTTCATGGGCATCCTTGCTTATTATTGTTCAATTGTTGTTTTAGCATATATAAGCTTTTAAAGTGCAATAGATTTTCGTTGCGCCATCTAGCCTCCTATAATGACAGGGTTGAAAGAAAAGGGGTTGTAACTGGTTGTATAATAAATGGTACTACATAGTCCTTCTTTCAACGTTTAGTTCATCATTTTACAATTTTTTTTTTGGGAAATTTCGTTTGATTGTGTTAAATAATGTATGATTGAAATTGGTTGTATAATAAATGGCACTTCGTACGCATCTTTTTCTATCCTTGGTTCACTGTTCAATTATTATTTCATGATATATAAGCTTTAAAAGTGCGATGGATTTTCGTTGCGCTATTTAGCCTCTTATAATGACATGGTTGAAAGACAAGGGGTTGTATAATAAATGGTACTACATAATCCTCCTTTCAACATTTGTTTCAGTATTTGACCATTTTTGTTTTGGAAGGTATCGCCTGATTAGGCTGAATAATATAGGGTTGAAACTGGTTGAGTGATAAATGGTATTCCATATTCATTTTTTTTGATCCTCGATTTATTATTGTTCAATTATCATTTGAGGATCTATAAACTTTGAAAATCCAATAGATTTTTGTCCCACCATTTAGCCTCTTACAGGGTTGGAAGATAAGGAGTTGTAACTGGTTGTATAATAAATGGTACTACATATTCCTTCTTTCAACGTTTGGTTCATTATTTAACAGTTTTTGTTTTGGAAAGTTTCGCCTGATTAGGTTGAATAATGTGAGGTTGAAATTGGTTGCATGATGAATGGTACTCTATAAGCTTGTTTTTTCATCCTTGGCTCATTTGAGGATATATAGATAAACTTTTAAAGTGCGACAAATTTTTGTTGCGCTATTTAGCCTCCTATAATGATAGGGTTGCAAGATAAAGGGTTGAAACTGGTTGCATAATAAATTATATTACATAATCCTTCTTTCAACGTTTGGTTCATTATTTCAAAATTTTAGTTTTGGGATATTTTGTCTAATTGGGTTAAATAATGTAGGGGTGAAATTGGTTGTACAATAAATGGCACTCCATAAGCTCCTTGTTTTATTTTTGATCCATTATTATTCAATTAGTGTTTTAGGATATATAAGCTTTGAAAATGTGATAGATTTACGATGCATCATTTAGCCTCTCATACTGACAGGATTGAAATATGGAGGGTTGTAACTGGTTGCATAGTATATGGTACTACGTAGGCGTTTATTCTATGATGATTATTCTAGGAGAAATAAGTGCCACATTGCATCATTTCATTCCCTTTATCAATAAGGTTGAAAGATGAATAAATCAAAATTATTTCAAATTGAATGGTAGTTCATAAGCTACTAGCGTTCGGTTTATTAGTACACGATAATAATTTTGGAAGATTTGGGTAGAATTGTATAGAACTTTGCCTTATTTTTTGTTGTAGGGTAGGCTGCCGAATTGAAGGGTTGAATGATGAGGGGTTAAAATTAGCTTCATATAAATGTTTGGTTGATTATTCTACAAGCATAGCTTCATGAAATATCAACTTTTAAAATGTAACAGATGCCTGTTTCATCATTTTATTTCCGTACTATCAGGGTTGAAAGACCAAATGGTTGAAACAGGTTTCACATAATCCTTGTTTTGAAAGCTAGATCTTGTACAAATATTTTTTGGGGAGATAAAATTTCGCTTAACTTTAATTTTTCATGCTACTGTATCTAAGGGTTGAACGACATAAAGGGCTGAAATTGGTTTAATAGAAGAAGGCATTATTTGTGCTTCCTATCAGCATTAGATCATTGATCTAGGTTAATTATTTTAGAAAAGATAATTTTTCAAAGTGTGGCAGATTTTTGTTGCTTTATTCAACCCCCTCAATGGTTGAAACTGGTTCTATAATAAATTGTTCTCAATAATATTTTTTAAGCGATTGGCTTTTTATGGTAAGAATATTTTTTGGGAAGAATTAAAAAAAATCAAATACCGCCTCTAAGGGTTGAAAAATGTAGGGATGGTAAATGGCACTACATGAGCTTTCTGTCAACATTTGGCTCACTATTTCACAATAATAATTAAAATAGAAATAAGTTTTCAAAAAATGACAGATCTTAGTTGCATTATTAACTCCTTATGCCATCAGGGTTGAAAGATCGAGGGTTGAAACTGGTACTACATAATATGTCTATGAGTTTTCATTATATGATTATTATTTCAAAAGATTTAGATTGAATCATATAAAATTTCGCCTGATTTTTGTTTTTATGCTACAGTAATAAAGGGTTGAAATTGGTTGTGCCACAAATGGCACAACATAAACTTAATGTCAGCGTTTATTTTATGATTCTACGATTATAATTTTTGGGGATACAAGCTATCAAGTAGTGACAGATTTACTTTGAATTATCCAACGCCCTATATGATCAGGGTTGAAAGATCGAGGGTTGAAACTGGTACTACATAATATGTTTTATCAGCGTTTGTGTTTTTATTACATGATTAATATTCTAGATGATTCAGAATCATATGAAATTTCGACCAATTTGTGTTTTTCATAGTACTGTTTTGAAGGGTTGGCTGATAAAGGGTTGTGCTACAAATGGTACTACATAAATTTGATATCAGGATATATTTTATGATTTTGCAATTATTATTTTAGGAGATATAAATTATCAAATTGTGACAAAGTTTTGTTGCATCATTCAACCCCTTATATAGCTAGGAAAGAGGTAGTTTTATGACGAAACTCTTGCCTGGAAAATTAATGGATACAAGAATCGTTTGGAATTTGGTCAGATATAAAAATATGTTCTCAGAGATCTCCAGCAATTTTTTTTTTAATTTTTACTATATTTGCTTTTAGAAAAAATTTTACGTACCTATCTTCCTCAAAATAATTGATTTTAGCACCACTTTTACCACTTTTACGCAAAATTTAAAATAAAAAGTATTTGTCAACAGTTGCAGAAAGGTCTGGTGGATCTGAGCAAGTATTTAACACTGACTCTGAATTTAAACGGTTCGCGTACGATGGCTTATATTTCTCACAAAAAAAGATCTTATTTTCCAGATGTGTTTTGAGATGTTGACGCAGAAATACTACGCTATTATTGCAGCGAGGTAAACCTTAATGATTTTATTTATAGAATTTATTATTTACAAGACTCATTGATTGACCAGGAAGTTTTGTTTGCGAACTATAAAATATGGAAACGGAAAAGCTATTTGATGGAGGGATAAAAATAGATTTTCGGTAAATACAAATCGCACGGCGTTGCTGACTTCATTTGCTCCGCTAACGCTAAGTAGTTGACAAATCTTTAATAAAGCTTCAAAATTTGCAGAACAGTAGTAATTAACATTTTAGGTACAAATACTTAATTATTAATAACAAATTTAACAATTTGGTCCACAAGTTTAATTTTTTTTTGGAAGCAGCTAAGAATTGTCCACTTTAATAACACTGCACTCATTTTGGTTCTCCTCTTCGTCACTGTTATTCGAATTAATCCCAGAGGTTGTTCCTGTAAACCTGGAAGACTGCGGAGATCCTTTGGGAGTTGGTCGTTTCGATTCTGGATCTACTGTTGAGTATCTTTCGATGTAATCTGTTTCTTCACAGAAATTGTTTATTAAACTACAAATATTTATTTAAAATAAAATAATTTGTTGATAATATTAACACAAGTAATGAAATTGTTGTTGTTAAACAGTTGTGATGTCAATAATGGTAAATTATATTAGCACATATGTAAAATTAGGTTATTTTAGAGTTAATTAACACAAAGACATGGCAACAAGTAAAGCAGACGATATTTACAATAATTATTGATAATAACAGGTACTTGTTAAAATTAATAAGGTGCTTGCTACAAAAATTGACATCCTAGTTGCTTCAAGCGTTTGACCAACAGATGGCAGTTTTTCCGTAGCAAGCACCTTAAGAAAACATTCAACAAATCATTGATTTATTTATTGTCAATTTATTTACAATATAATATGAATGATAAGGTGTTGAAATTAGTCGGTCCGGCCACCTTCAGCCCCATAATTTGATTTAGGCGCAATAAAGAGGCTACCTTTCGGAACGACGAATTCGGGCGGACTCGGGCGACCGAATCGTTTTAAAATAAAATTTTGAATTGATAAATTTATACGAAGGTTTGTTGATATTGCCGTCCAAGGATATAAAACATTTAAATGCTCGACCATGAACTTGTTGGTAAAACTAAAAGAACTGCAGACGAAATTATAATCTGTGAAATTCATTTAATGCGGCTGCATTATAGATCATTAATTTTTTCTATACTGATTTGTATTAAAGTACATTTAACAATAAATATTAAATTTAAAGAAACTTATAACATAAATAATAAGATAAACATAGAATTATTATTATTAGTAAAATACACGGGAATGCTAAGGAATCTTCGGTTCATAGCGACAAATTTGAGTTTTCGATGGCTTGTAGTTCACTGGGAATTCGACGAATTGCTAAATTGTCAGTAGAATCTGAATCCAAATCAATAATAAATCAAAAAGTGATATTTTGTGGAAATTAGCAAAGCCCAAATAAAAGCATAACATGCACGCAATATTTAATTTCTAAAAAAGGCATGATTTGCTTGAAAAGCTCTGACATTTCAATTTTAATTCAACAAAACTCCCCACAATTTTTTTTGCACGCTATTGTTCAACAAAATCATCCACTGCATTTCATTTGACGCGGAGACAATCGCCAACAAAAGATCATAATTTTATTATCGTATACCGGCGTAGATGGAAGATGAAAGATGAAAGATAGAAGGCTGAAATATTAGCTTTTCATCAATGTTTAATTCATTATTCTACGATTGTTACTTTAGGAGATATAAGCTTCCAAAGTTAGACAGATTTTCGTTGCAGCATTCAACCCCTAATACCGGCAAGGTTGAACCATCAAGAGTTCAATCATATTCGATGGTTAATGATATTACTTGATTTGAAATAAGTTCTTTATTATTCAAATATTACGCCCAATTTTTAGTTTTCATGCTACCAGATTTATGGGTTGAATAATAAAGGGTTGAAATTGAGTTTAAATATCGTAGCTATCAGCGATTGTTTCATTATTTTAAAATGATTATTCAAAAAAAGTTGAATTTGCCAAGTGTGACAAATAAATTAATACCCTATACCAACTTGCTTGATAGATGAAGGGTTGAAACTGGTTTTGTAATAAATTTACCACAAAACCCCTACGTTCATCAATCTTCGATTATTTTTGTAGAACAAATTACTATTGCAATATCTAACAAATTTTGCTTGCATAATTTAACCCCCTATACCATCAGAGCTGAAAGATCAAGGGTTAAAATTGGTTCACCCAATTAATGGCACTACATAAATTTTATATAAGCGTTTGGCTCATCATCCAATGATTATTATTTTGAGATGTATTAGCTTGCATCAATCAACCCCCAATATTATTGAAGTTGACAGATAAAGGGTTGAAAATGATTTCATAATAAATGGTACATCATAAAATTCCACTTGTAGTTTGGTTCATTATTCGAGGAAATCCAAACAGAATCAAATGACATTTCATCCAGTTTCTAGTATTTATGGTACCATATACAGAGGTTGAAAGCTGAAGGATTGAAACTACTTTTATAATAAGTCGGAATGCATGAGCTTTCCATTAGTGTTTGGCTTATCATTTTATGATTATTAGTTTCAAAAATAAAAGCTTTCAAATTGTACCATATTCTCGTTGCATCACTTAACCCCCTATAGCCTATAACATCAAGTTGAGAGGTTGAGGGTTGAAACTGGTTTTTGCTATAAATAGTCCGATTCACACAGACTCTACGATTATGATTTTCAAAATGTTATTTGATTTTCGGTCTACCGTTTAACACTATACCAACTGAATTAAAGGTTGAAATTGGTTCATATAATAAATGGCACTAAGTTAAATTAAGAATCTAAGTTTATGATTTTAGGACAAATGACTTTTTAAAATGTAACTAGATTAAAGGTCCACCGTTCAACCCTCTATACCAGCAGAGCTGAAAGTGCAAGTGTTGAAATTGGTTCATATAATATATGAAACTATAATAATTTTATATTAGAGTTAGATTCTTCATTTGATCATTATAATTTCAAAATATTCAAGCTAAATTATTGGTTTTGAGCTACCATATACAAGGGCTTGAAGATAAAGGGTTGAAAATTGTTTCATGATAAATTGAACAGCATAAGTTTTCTGTCATTATTTGGGTCATTTTGGTACGATTGTTGGTTCAAGAGATATGAGCTTTGAAAGTGTGCCATATTTAAGTTTTTAGCCCCCTATATCGCTAGGGTTGAAAGATGAAGGGTTGTAACTGGTATTAAAATCTATTAGCCTTAGATTACTTATGGTAGCCCTATTTCTCAAACAGAATCATTCGGAATTTCGTCATATTTCTTGTTTTCATGCTACCATTTTCAATGGTTGAAAGCTAAAAGGTTGAAAATGGTGCTATAATAAATGATACTACATTAATTTCTTATTAATATTGCATTATTATTTCGGGAGATATGAGCTATTAAATTCTGGATGATTTTTGATGCATCATTTAACCCCCATACCAGCAGGGTTAAGATTTAGTTTATAATAAATGGTACTACACTAGCTTAGGAAACACACGTATAGTTCATTATTCTATGGTTATGACTTCAAAGTGTGGCAGTTAATATCAGCAGGGTTGGAAAATCAAGGGTTAAAACTGGTTTAGTGATAAATAGCATCACATACTTCTTCTTAAGAGCCTGGTTCATTATTTTAACGTCATTATTTCCGAGAATTCAAATTTATTTTTTGTTGTTATACCATTGTTTGCAATAGGTTGGATGAAAAAGGGCTGAAATGGTTGTATATTAAATGGCACTATAAACTCTTCCCGCAGCGCTTGATTCATAATCATATGAGAAATAAATGACAAAATTATTATTTTAGAAGATGTTAGAAATTGTGCCAAAATCTCGTTGCATCATTTAATCCCCTATAACACCAGAGTCGATAGATATGAAAGGTTGAAACTTGTTTTGTAGAGAATCGAACTACACAGACTCGACGATTATTGATTCTCGATCCATCGTTTAACCCTCTATATCAGCAGAGTTGAAAGTTCAAGGGTTGAAATTGGTTCATATTTTAAATGGCACTAAATTAACTTTATACTACGGTTAGATTATTTATTCGGCAATTATCATTTTTAAAAATCCAAACAAAATTTTCAATCCTGCCAAATTATTGTTTTTCATGCTATCATTTTTAAAGTCTTAAAGATAAAGGGTAAAAACTGGTTCTTCAATAAATAAAACAACATGAGCTTCCTATCAACATTTAGTTCATTATATTACGATTGTTGTTTCAAGAGATATTAGCTTTGAAAGTGTGCCAGATTCAAATTCAACCGCCACATTCAGAAGATAAGGGGTTGTAACGTGTAATATGCATAATTTATTAACATTTAGTTGCATATTGTAACATGATTATTTTGAATAATTTGAGATTTTGCTTTAGTTTTAGTTTTTATGCTACCGTTTCTAGTGGTTGAAAGATTTAAGGATGAAACTGGTAATAAAATCTATTAAAGTTAGATTTAATATGAACAATAATTCGAAATTTCGTCTCACTTTTTGTTTTCATTCTACCATTTTTAACGGTTGAAAGATGAAAGGTTGAAAATGGTATTATAATAAATAATACTACATTAACTTCTCATTTATATTGCACTATTATTTCAGGATATATGAGCTATTAAATTCTGAGTTATTTTTCATGCATCATTCAACCCTCTATACCGGCAGGGTTAATTTATTAACATTTAGTTGCATATTGTAACATGATTATTTTGAATAATTTGAGATTTTGCTTTATTTTCAGTTTTTATGCTACCGCTTCTAGTGGTTGAAAGATGAAAGGATGAAAATGGTATAATAAATGGTACTATATGAACTACTTATCAGCATTGGATTATTATTTCGGAGAATATGAACTTTCAGAGTCTGACAGAAAATCTTGTTGCATCATTCAGCCCCTAGTAGCTCCAAGGTTGAGAGATGAAGGGTTAAAACTAGTTTTTGTAATGAATCGGACTACAAAGACTCTACGAGTATAATTTTAGGATAAATAAGTTTTCGAAGTGTAACTTAATTTCCGGTCCACCGTTTAACCCTCTATACTAGTGGAGTTGAAAGTTCAAGGGTTGAAATTGGCCCATATATCAAATGGCACTTAATTAACTTATACTAGGAACAGATCCTTTATTCGACAATTATTATTTCAAAATATTCGAACCAAATTTCAAAACTACCAAATTATTGGTTTTTTATACTATCATATCTGAGGATTTGAAGATAGAAGGTTGAAAATGGTTTCACAATAAATTGAATAGCATAAGCTTTCTACCATTATTAGGGTCATACCGTACAATTTTTAATTTAAGAGATATTAGGTTTGAAAGTGCGACCTATTAGATTGCACCCTATACCAGCAGGGTTGAAAGATAAGGGGTTAAAACTGGTAATATGCATAACCTATTTTTGTTAGAGTCCATATGGTTAGATTATTATTTTGGATCATTTGAAATTTTGCTTCATTTCTGGTTTTTATGCTACCATTTCTAGTGGTTGAAAGATAAAAGATTGAATATGGTATTATAATAAATGGTATTACACAATTTTGTATGAGCATTGGATCATTATTTACTGATTATTATTTCTTTTAGAATCTTACAGAAAATCTTGTTACATCATACAACCCTCTGTTGCTCCAGGGTTGATAGATGAAGGGTTGAAACTGGTTTTTGTAATGAATTGGACTACACAGACTCTACCAGTATGATTTTAAGATAAATAAGTTTTCAAAGTGTAACAAAATTTTTGGTCCACCGTTTAACTCTCTATATCAGCACAGTTGAAAATTCGAAAGTAGAAATTGGTTCATAAATAAATGGCACTATACTAAAATTATACTAGGGTTAGATTTTTTGTTTGACAATTTTAATATTATTTCACAATATTCTAACAGAATGCTGCCATGTTCAAGGGTTTGAAGATAGAGGGTTGAAAATGGTTTCATAATGAATGAAATAGCATAAGCTTACTATTATTATTTGGTTTATTATCGTACAATTGTTGGTTTAAGAGATATTAGTTTTGAAAGTGCGAAATATAAGATTGCCCTCTGTACAACTAGGGTTGGAAGATAAGGGGTTATAACTGGTAATATACATAATTTATTAACATTCAGTTCCATATGGTAAGATTATTATTTTTAATCACCTGGCGTTGCGCTTTATTTTTGATTTTTGTGCTATCGTTTCTAGTGGTTGAAAGATGAAAAGTTGAAAATCGTATTATAGTAAATGGCATCACATAAACTTTTGATAAGCGTTGGATCATTATTCTACAATCATTATCTACAGAGATATGAACTTTTAGAGTCTGACAGAAAATCTTGTTGCATTGTTCAACCCCCTGTAGCCCCAGGGTCTAGAAATGAAGGGTTAATATTGGTTTTTGTAATTAATCGGACTACACAGACTCTACGAGTATGATTTTAGGATGAATAAGTTCTCAAAGTATGAGCAAATTTTCGGTCCACCATTTAACCCTCTGTACTAGCAGAATTGAAAGTTCAAGGGTTGAAATTGGCTCATAAATTGAATAGCACTTTATTAACTTATAACATAACTTATACTTTATTTCTCAATTATTATTTCAAAATATTCAAGCAAAATTTCAATGCTGCCAAATTATTGTTTTTCTATGCTACCATAATAAGGGGTTTAAAGATAGAGGGTTGAACTGGTTCAATAGTAGAAAGAGTAGCATAACTTTTTCATCCATCATAATTTGGTTCATTATTCCACGATTGTTGGTCAACAGATATTAGCTTTGAAAGTGCGCCAGATTTAAGTTGCATCTTTTAGCCCCCTATACCACCAGAGTTGGAAGATAAGGGGTTGTAACTGGTAATATGCATGATCTATTCATGTTTAAATTCCATATGGTAAGATTGTTATTTTGTATCATCTGGAGTTTTGCTCTATTTTTGGTTTTTATGCTACCGTTTTAACGGTTGAAAGATGAAAGGTTGAAAATGGTATTATAATAAATGACATTACATAAGCTTTTTATAACATTGGATCATTATTTTACGATTATTATTATAGTAGATATAAGCTTTTGGAGCCTGATTGGTTTTTGATGCATCATTTAACCCCCTATAAAATTAATTATATAATAAATGGTACTACATAAGCTTATTATACACGTATAGTTCATTATTCTATTGTTATTACTTCAAGGTGTAACAGATTCTCGTTGTATCAGCCAACTCCATATACCAGTAGAGTTTAAAGATTATGGGTTGAAACTGGCATCACATACTCTTTCTTAAGCGTTTGGTTTATTATTTGACCGTCATTATTTTGGTAGACTTAAATAAAATTTCATAAATAGGGCCAATTTTTTGTTTTTGTGCTATTGTATTCAAGGGTTGAATGATGAAGGGTTGAAAATGGTTTTATAATAAATGGCACTATATATCCTTCAGCGCTTTATTATTAATTTAGAAGTTATTTAAAATTGAGCCAGATTCTCGTTGTTTCACCAGCAAAATTGAAAGATAAGGGGTTGAAACTGGTTGTATAATAAATGGTACTGAATAATCTTCTTATTAACGTTTGGTTCTTTATTGTATGATTATTATTTTGAAATATTCAAACAAAATCTTGTGTAATTTTTCTTTTATGCTACTGTTGACAGTTGATTGACGAAAGGAGATATAAGTTGGATATAAATAGTCAGTGCTTCTCAAACAAAATGCAGCGGTCCCCAAGCAAAACAAGAAAGCAAAAGCGTACAATAAAATCAATTGATATTAAACTTACCATTGGATCTTCCTTCTTGTATGCGGTAAAATTCGTACAAATCCTTCCCAGAACACAGAGGCGTATCGACCGGAATTGTTGAATCAAATCTTGAATAATCAACTTCATACCCTTGTCGGTCTTTATTGTAACAAACAACAGGTTCAAATCGATGTCCCCACAAAACTTCGGACGACAAATAGCTGGATCTAGCTTGGGTCGTTTGTCCAGTCGATTCAATTGTCCCTTCCAGGATAACAACAATTTCAAATCGGTCTTGGAGTATATCTCCAGCTGATAAATGATAGAAAGGTGAATCTTCATCTATTTTGTGGACTATTGTTAAAGGCCAAATGAAGAATAAGTCCCCGTTGCAACCATCAGCTCCTACAGCTAACTCCGTTTGGAATTGGTTTAAAATTTCGCCTTCTTTTGTGGTTTTAGGGCGGATTAATTGGGCCCTTATACTAGCGCCTATAATATGGGATTTTCTCATATCACCCACTCGGAACATCAAGCATAATTCACCATCTCTTTGACAAATAACAGCGTATTTAGAGAATAATAAAGTTTGTGTTCTGTGTTTTGGTCTTGTCATTTTTGCGAAAACAATTCCGACCATAAAAGCCTGAATCATTACCCCGCAAATACTTTGCATGCACATAACAAAAATGGCCTCCGGGCATTCTTCAGTAGTACTTCTAGAGCCATAACCTATTGTATGCTGCGTTTCAATACTGAACAAAAAACAAGACGTAAAATCAAATATATTAACCACGCAGGGTTGCCAATTGCTTTCTTCTTGGTTTGGGGGGAGATGATCAGCTTCTAAATCTCCATGGGTGAAGGCAATTAGCCACCAAATTAAGGCAAAGCCTAGCCAGGAAAGAAGAAAGCTTAAGGCGAAGACTAGAAGGGTCCAGCGCCATTGTGTATCGACTAGAGTTGTGAAAATATCTTGGAGGAATCGGAGACGCCGACGAGATATTCTAGATTGGAGGATGTTGCAGTCTCCGTTTTTGAAAACGGCACGTCTTCGGATTTTGCGGACTCCATACCGAAATCGACTTCTGGAAACATAAAAAGAAACATATTACACTAAATACATGAGATATCACAATTTATCTCATTTGTCGTCCATATATAGAGAATGGACCACATGCCAAATTATTTTTTTTATTTTTAGTTCAGTGGATCCGAAAATACATCGAATAATAAAACCCAATAAAAATTGCTTAAAACTGACCGTATCTCACAAAATACTTGAGATATCAGAATTTAATGAATTTGTCGTTTACGTACAGGACATGGACTACATTTAAAATTATTTTCATGAATTTATATTCAATTGTTTCTATAATAAAGATATACAAAAGTCGTCTATAACATTTGCCATTTAAAATAGATTAATCCAACGAAACAAGCATATTTCCTTAAACAGCTGAGATACCACAATATATTTGTTGTTTACAGACCATTAATCAATGTTGAGCAATTATGAAAATAAACAGAGATACAATTTCAAAAACAAATTCATCAATTGAATAAGCATATCTTGCGAAATATTTGAGATATCAGAGGACATCTTATTTATCGTTTATTTACAGAGTTTGGACCACATTCCAGATTTTTTTCATAAATTTATGCTCAGTTAATTTTGAATTCAATATATTGGCAATTTAGATCCAAGGAAACAAGCATATTCCAGAAAATATTTGAGATATCAGGATTATTCTTATTTGTCGTTCACATATAGGGGTTGGACCATATTCCAAATTTTTTACATAGATTTATGTTCATTTGTTTCTGGATTGAACACAGATGCAAAAGTTATTCAAAACATTGGCCAGTTGGCTTCAAGAAAACAAGCATATTTCCGAAAGTATTCGAGATATCAAAATAAATCTTATTTGTTGTTCACATATAGGGCTTGGACCACATTTAATATTTTTTTCAATAATTTATGTTCAGTTGTTTCTAAAATGGACACAGATGCAAAAGTTATCCAATATATTGGCCAGTTGTAGCCAAAGAAAACAAGCATATTTCATAAAATATTTGAGATATCAGAATAAATTTTATTTGTCGTTCACATATAGGGCTTGGACCACATTCCAGATTTTTTTCATAAATTAATGTTCAGTCATTTTCAAATTGAATACAGATGCAAAAGTTATTTATATCATTGGCCAGTTATAACGAAAGATATTTGAGATATCAGGATGAATCTTATTTGTCGTATCCATATAGGGCCTGGACCACATTCCAGATTTTTTTAATAAATTAATGTTCAGTTGTTTCTAAAATGAACACAGATGCAAAAGTTATCCAAAACATTGACCAGTCGGAGTCAAGGAAACAAACATATTTCAGAAAATATTTGAGATATAAGGTCAAATTTTATTTGTCGTTCCTATACAGAGCTTGGACCACATCTCAGATTTTTTTCATTTTATGTTCAGTTGTTTTCAAATTAAATACAGATGCAAAAGTTATTTATAACATTGGCCAGTTATAACAAAAAATATTTTAGATATCAGAATGGATCTCATTTGTTGTTTACATATAGGGCTTGGACCACATTCCAGATTTTTTCATGAATTCATGTACAGTTGTTTTTAAATTAGACCCAGATACGAAATTATGTATAACATTGGCCAGTTGGAATTAGAGAACAATCATATCTCAGAAAATATTTGAGATATCAGGATGAATCTTATTTTTAGTTCACATATTGGACTATATTCCTGATTTTTTTCATAAATATATGTTCAGTCGTTTTTAAAATTAACACAGATGCAAAAGTTATTTATAACATTATACAAAAGGTATTTGAGATATCGGGAAGTATCTCATTTGTCGTTTACATATAGGGCTTGGACCACATTCCATATTTTTTTCATAAATTCATGTTCAGTTAATTTTAAATTGGACACAGATACAAAGTTACCCAAAACATTGGCCATTTGGATCCAAGAAAGCAAGCATATTTCAGAAAATATTTGAGATATCAGGACAAATTTTATTTGTCGTTCACATATAGGGCTTGGACCATATTCCAGATTTTTTTCGAAAATTTATGTTTAATATTTTCAAATTAGACATAAATACAAAAGTTAACCAAAATATTGGCTAGTTGTATTCAAGAAAACAAGAATATTTCAAAAAACTTTTGAGATATCAGGATAAATTTTATTTATCGTTCACATATAGGGCTTGAGGCATTTTTCAAAGTTTTTTCATGAATTCATGACCAATAAATTTGTCAATTAGACACAGATATAGAAGCTGTTCATAAAATTGGCCAGTTGGGTTCGAGAAAACAAGCATATTTCAGAAAATATTTGACATATCACGACAAATCTTATTTTTCGTCGACATATAGGGCTTGGACCATATTCCAGATTCTTTTAATAAATTTATGTTCAATTATTTTCAAATTAGACACAGATACAAAAGTTATCCAAAACATTAGTCAGTTGTATTCAGGAAAACAGGCATATTTCAAAGAATATTTCAAATATCAGAATAAATTTTTATTTGTCGTTTCTATATAGGGCTTGGATCATATTCCAGAATGTTCTCATAGATTCATGTTTAGTTGTTTCTAAAATGAACACAGATGCAAAAGATATGCAATATATTGGCCAGTTGTATTCAAAAAAACAAACATATTTCAGAAGATTTTTAAGATATCAGGATAAATCTTATCTGTCGTTCGCAAATAGGGATTGGACTATATTCCAGATTTTTCTCATAAATTCATGTTCAGTTGTTTTCAAATTAAATACAGATGCAAAAGTTATTTATAACATTGGCCAGTTATAACAAAAGATATTTGAGATATCAGGATGAATCTTATTTGTCGTTTACATATAGGGCTTGGACCACATCCCAGATTTTTTTAATAAATTTATGTGTAGTTATTTCTAAATTAGACCCAGATACGAAATTATGCATAAAATTGACCAGTTGGATTCAAAGAAACGAGAATATCTCAGAAAATATTTGAGATACCAGGAGGAATCTTATTTCTCGTTCACATATAGGGCTTGGATCATATTCCAGATTATTCTCATAAATTTATGTTCAGTCGTTTTAAAAATTAACACAGATGCAAAAGTTATTTATAACATTGGCCAGTTATACAAAAGATATTTGAGATATCAGGATGTGTCTTATTGGTCGTTCAATAGGGCTTAGACCACATTCTATATTTTTTTCATTAATTTATGTTCAGTGAATTTTAAATTGGACACAGATACAAGAGTTATCCAAAACATTGGTCATTTGGATTCAAGGAAGCAAGCATATTTCAGAAAATATTCGAGATATCAGGACAAATTTTATTTGTCGTTCACATAAAGGGCTTGGACCATATTCCAGATTTTTTTCATAAATTTATGTTCAGTTGTTTTCAAATTGAATACAGATGCAAAAGTTATTTATATAATTGGCCAGTTATAACAAAAGATATTTGAGATATCAGGATGAATCTTATTTGTCGTATCCATATAGGGCCTGGACCACATTCCAGATTTTTTTAATAAATTATGTTCAGTTGTTTCTAAAATGAACACAGATGCAAAAGTTATCCAAAACATTGACCAGTCGGAGTCAAGGAAACAAACATATTTCAGAAAATATTTGAGATATAAGGTCAAATTTTATTTGTCGTTCCTATACAGAGCTTGGACCACATCTCAGATTTTTTTCATAAATTTATGTTCAGTTGTTTTCAAATTAAATACAGATGCAAAAGTTATTTATAACATTGGCCAGTTATCACGAAAATATTTGAGATATCAGAATGGATCTTATTTGTCGTTTACATATAGGGCTTGGACCACATTCCAAATTTTTTTCATGAATTTATGTCTGGTTGTTTCTAAAATGAACACAGATGCAAAAGTTATCCAATGTATCGGCCAGTTGTATTCAATAAAACAAGCATATCTCAGAAGATTTTTGGGATACCAGGCAGAATCTTATTTTCTGTTCACATATAGGGCTTGGACCACATTCCAGATTTTTTTCAGAAATTCATGTTTATTAGTTTTCAAATGAAACACAGATGCAAATGTTATTTATAACGTTGGCCAGTTATACAAAAGATATTAGAGATATTAGGATAAATCTTATTTGTCGTTTACATATAGAGCTACAGCCATATTCTAGATTTTTTTCATAAATTTATGTTCAATTATTTTTAAATTAGACACAGATACAAAAGTTATTCAAAACATTGGCCATTTGAATTCAAGGAAGCAAGCATATTTCAGAAAATATTTCAGGTATTAGAATAAATCTTATCTGTCGTTTACATATAGGGGTTGGACCACAATCTAGATTTTTTTCATAAATTTATGTTCAGTTGTTGCTGAAATGAACACCGATGCAAAAGCTATTCAAAACATTGGCCAGATATATTCAAGAAAACAAGCATATTTCAGAAAATATTTGAGATATCAAGATGAATCTTATTTTTCGTTCACATATAGGGTTTGGACTACATACCAAGTTTTTTTCATAAATTTATGCTTAGTTATTCTTAAAATGAACACAGATGCAAAAGTTCTCTAAAACATTGGTCAGCTGTATTCAAGAAAACAAGCGTATTTCAGAAAATATTTGAGATATCAGGATAAACCTTATTTGTCGTCCCTAGGGCTTGGACTATATTTCAGATTTTTTTTCATAAATCTTTGTTCAGTTGTTCTTAAAATGAACACTGATGCAAAAGTTATCCAAAACATTGGCCAGTTGTATTCAAAAAATCAACCATATTCTAGAAGATATTGGAGATATCAGGATGAAACTTATTTTTCGCTCATATATAGGACTTGGACCACATTCCAGATTTTTTTCATCAATTAAGGTCAAGTTGTTTCTTATATGAGTACAGATGCATAAGTTATCCAATATATTGGCCAGTTGGGGTCAAAAAAACAAGCATATCTCAGAAATAATTTGAGATATCAGTGAAAAATTGATTCATCGTTTACATATAGGGGCTGGACCACATTCCAGATTTTTTTCATAAATTTATGTTTAGTTGTTTTCAAATTAAAACCAGATGCAAAAGTTATTTATATCATTGGCCAGTTATAACAAAAGATATTTGGGATATCAGGATGGATCTCATTTGTCGTTTATATATAGGGCTTGGACCACATTCCAGGTTTTTTCCATGAATTTTTGTCAAGTTGTTACCAAATCAAACACAGATGAGAAAGTTATTCATAACATTGGCCAGTTAGTTTCAAGAAAACAAACAAATTTTGAAAAATATTTGAGATATCCAGATAAATCTGATCTGTCGTTAACATACAGGGTTTGGACTATATTTCAAATTATTTTCATAAATTTGTCCTCATCATTCCAAAAATAAAGACAGATACAAAAGTTATCCCAAACATTGGCCAGTTGGCTTCAAGAAAACAAGCATATTTCAGAAAATATCTGAGATATCAGGATGAAATTTATTTGTCGTTCACATATTGGGCTTGGACCGTATTCCAGATTTTTTTCATAAATTTATGCTCAGTTGTTTTCCAATTAAACACAGATGCAAAAGATATTTACAACATTGGCCAGTTATACAAAAGATATTCGAGATATCAGGATAAATCTTATTTGTCGTTCACATATAGGGCTTAGACCACATGACAGATTTTTTTCATTAATTTATGTTTAGTTGTTTCTAGAATGAACACAGATGCAAAAGTTATACAAAACATTGACCAGTTGGAGCCAAGGAAACAAACATGTTTTAGAAAATATTTGAGATATCAAAATGAATCTTATTTGTCGTTCACATACAGGACTTGGACTATATTTCAACTTTTTTTCATGAATTTGTCCGCATCATTCCAAAAATAAAAACAGATACAAAAGTTATCCAAAACATTGGCCAGTTGACTTCAAGAAAACAAGCATATTTCAGAAAATATTTGAGATACCAAAATAAAATTTATTTCTCGTTCACATATTGGGCTTGGACCACATTCCAGATTTTTTTCATAAATTTATGTTCAGTTATTTTCAAATTAAACACAGATGCAAAAGTTATTTATAACATTGGCCAGTTAAACAAAAGATATTTGAGATATCAGGATGAATCTTATTTGTCGTTTATATATAGGGCTTGAACCACATTCCAGATTTTTTTCATGAATTTTCGTTCAGTTGTTTTCAAATGAAACACAGATGTAAAAGTTATTTACAACATTGGCCAGTTATACAAAAAATATTTGAGATACCAAGATGAGTTTTATTTGTCGTTTATATATAGGGCTTGGACCACATCCCAGATTCTTTTCAATCAATTTGCGAAATAGACTGATTCACAAAACTAATTAATAACATTTGGAAATAGTTTGACCGATGAAAAACAGTATATCTCTGAAAATATTTGAGATATTGTAATTATTTTATTCCGTCGTTCACGAATAGAACCAAGACCATATCTACAATTTATTTTATAATTTTGTACTGAAAATTTCAGAAATAAATTGAAACAAAAGTCATGAATATAATTCACCAGACTGAAATAGTACCTGCAAACATATCTTATAAACTACTTAAGATATCGAAATTCATTTCATTGGTTGTTCACTTACAGGATATGAGCTACATTCAAAAAATTTGTAATAAATTAATGTTTAGTAATTCTGAAAATCATCAATGAAATTTGCTGGATTTAAAGAACAAGCTTATCTCATAAAACGCTTGAGATGTTTGACATTCATGTACAAGATATGGACCACATTCTAGATTTTTTCAAGAATTACCATATTGTAATTTCGAGAATAAACACATACAAAAGTTATTTATAATATTGGCCAAAACAACAAGCATATCTCGCAAAATATTTGAGATATCAGAATAAATCTTATTTGTCGTTCACATATAGAGTATTGACCATATTCCAATTCTTTTTCTCATAATTTTTTCCAAATTAACAATGGCACAAAACTAATTAGTAACATTTGCAAATTGAAAATAGTTTGATTCCTAAAAACAAGCATATCTCTCAAAAATTTTGAGATATCGTAATTATCTTATTCATCGTTCAAAATTATAACCTGGACCGCATCTCGAATTTATTTCATAAATTTATGCTAAAGAATTTTAAAAATAAACTGATACAAAAATCATCAATTAAACTTGCCTGTTTTCACGAATATATCTCATGAACTACTTAAGATATCGTGATGTATCTTATTTGTTGGTTAGTTATAGGGTATGGATCACATTCAAAAAATTTCTCATAAATTGAAGCTCTGTAATTTTGAAAATAAATAGATATAAAATTCATCAATAAAATTGAAAATAATTTAATCCAAGAAAATGATCCTATCTCACAAAATAGTTGAGATATTGGAATGTATCTTATTTGTCGTTTACTAACAAATTATGTGTCACAATTTGAAAATATTTTGATAAATTAATGTTTTGTAATTTTGTCCACAAACTTATATGAAAGTCATCGATAAAATTTGCTAGTTGGAAATAGTTTAATCTAGGAAAACGAGCTTATCTCACAAAATACTTGAGATATTTGAGTGTATCTTATATGTCGTTCACTAACAAGATATTGGTCACACTTGATAAGTTTATTATGAATTAATAAGCTGTAATTTTGTGAATGAAAGTAATCAATAAAATTTGCCAGTTATGGAAGTGTTTAGTCCAAGAAAACGAGTTTTTCACAACAAAATACTTGATTTATCAGACTGCATCTTATTTTTTATTCATATATAGAGCATTGACCACCTTTCAGATTTTTTTCATGAATCTATGTACTGTAATTTTATGGATAAAAATTTTAGCAGTTAAAAATAGTTTAATCCAATAAGACGAGCATATCTCACAAAATGCTTGAGATATCAAAACATTTATTGCTTGTCACTAACATATAGATTATAAATAAATAAATATAAATTTTTTGTTGATCATTTGGGGAATAAGTGAAGATAAAAAAACATTCATAACATTAGCCAGTTGAAAGTAGTTTAATCCAAGCAAAAGAGTTTATCTCACAAAATACTCGATATATCGGACTGTATCTTATTTGTCATTCACATATAGGGCATTGACCATGTTATAGATTTTTTTTTATTTATGTACTGTAATTTTGGACAAAATTTGTCACTTGAAAATAGTTTCACTGAAAAAACAAATATATCTCACAAAATACTTGAGATATTAGAATGTAACTAATTTGTTGTTTACATATAGAACTTGGACCATATCCCAGATTTTTTTCATAAATTTATATTAAGTACTTCTGGAAATAGATCAAATTCTCAAAATTGTATATAAAAAAATATTCATAATGATATTCTGTTATCCTACATTTTCAGCAAATTTTTTATGTATGGGGCCCCTAAAAATGAAATTCTAACACCAAAATAAATTAAATATTGAATTTTGAATAATCTTATGGATAAGAACGTACTGAACTTCTCATGTAGATCACGTGGAGAAAATTAAAATATTTTTCATGTATTGATGCATGAATAATATATGTAAAGTCAAATGAATGTTATAATTGTTTCGTCTGTAGGTAGTAAGTATTCAAGAATCAATTACATACATTTTAAATTATTACAAGATTTTTTGAAAACATGAAATTAAATTTGGATGTCTAAATAGGAATTTAAAATTGTAAATGGATATTTTATATTCAAAATAAATTTCCGTCTTGAACATTATTTATTGCTACAATTTTAGAATTGAAATTTATAAATATTTATGAGGTTTTGTCCAAATATTCGTGCGTAGAATTTATTATATATCCATTTTCAATAATACAATCAATTCTTAAATTTAATCAACAATTTTTCAAGAACAATTTTTAAATAAATGTTGTAAGTCTTCTAATATTGTGTCATGGAATTTTTCTTATTATTTAGATAATTATATAAACATTTTACTGTCTTATAAACCGCATTTTATTTCCTTGAAAATCATTGAAACATTTTAGAAAGTATTGATTTTAATAATGTTGAACAATAATATTTTTATTGTTAGTATCTTGATGTTTTGTTTAAAAATAAAATTTACCCGAATTTTCTGCTCGTCGGAGTCGTTGGGGTTCTGGGCGTGTACACTCCTGGCGTGTACACCCCGGGCGTAATATCCCCCGCTCTAATAATCTTCAGGTTCTGCAGGTTATTCGTCAGAAGATGCTTCCCATCATCCCCAAGACTATCCATCTTTCAAATTGAGTCCTCACTCTCAACAAATCTCGTCAGAACTGATGTCAAAATACCAAGTCCGGATCGCGGCTTGCCATGATCTATGACGCCATGTGATAATCGATTTATGTACGGATCGATATTTGAAGTTTGTTTTTCTTGTCATGAGAAATTAGAATAATTAGTTTAATATTATTTTTCAAGAGTGCTGACGATTTGTTTTTTCGAAATTCTATATTTTGCCGTCAAATATTTATTTTTCAAAATGAATATTGAGGTAATATTTCAATTATCTATTCAAATATTTTTTGCTAAATCTATTTTTAACTAATTTTATCAGTTTATCAACCGCAATGATTGTTTTATAAAAACATTCGCTCTATTAAAAAAATAAAAAAACATAATATTTTCGTTTATAAAACCTTAAACACTCACCTTGTGTCTCATATTTATATATCTAACTGATACGTCAATTTTGCATTTGTTAATTGTAACGAATTGAAACTATTCACCAAATCATAATGAAAATCAATAGGATTTTATTTTGATAGTTAATACATCAATAGAAAAAAAATCACCAAAATCGGTTAGGATATTCAACCTTTAATGCATCCACATACGTAGAGACCACGCAACAGACTAAAATGCATGTCATTTTTTAAAAGCAAATTTAGGTCATAATAAATATTCAAAAAAGTTCGAAAATTGTATGATTTTAATTACTTTTATCGTCAAAACTCGGGGCTGACGCGATAGTCAATAAAAAAAAACATACAGACGTAAGAAGTGTGCAATATAAGTATACAAATATATATTAATGTATTTCTTAAAATTGCAAGAGTTATATCAATTGGAAATTAGAAGGAAAAAAAATATTAAAAATTGTGCTCCTTTCGTTCAAAGGTTAGCCTGATAAGCTACTCCATTCAAAACAAAATATAAATACTTTCTTATCTGCTGTCAAAAATTGTTTTTTTCATAATGCAGTTTCATTTTTATCGATAAAAAAATTCATGAGTATTTTCAAACAAAACATTCATCAGTTAGATCGATTTTTTCTTAATCAATGCATAGAATGACATGCTGCAAGCGAAGACGTAGAACTACGTTAAGAATAAAAGATGGGGGGTTGAAATGATACGACATAAGCAATTTAACCGGGTTTGGTTCAAATTTTACGGTTTTTATTTCAGGATAGGAGCTTCCAATGTATAAGAGATTTTGTTTAAATAATTTAACCCATTATACCATCAAGGTTGAAAAATTTAGGTTTCAAACTGATTTGATAATAAATGGCACTACATGAGCTTTCTATTACCGTTTAGTTCATTATTCTACGATTATTAGTATAGGAGATATATGCTTTCAAAGTTGAACCATTCAACCCCCTATACCACTAGGGTTGAAAGATAATAAATAGCACTACATAAGCTTTATATTATCGTTTGATTTATTATTCTACGGTTATTTTTTTAGGAAATATAAGCTTTGAAAGTGCGACAGATTTTCGTTGAACCATTCAACCCTCAATATTACAAAGGTTGAAAAATATATATAGCACCATATAAGCTTCCTATTACCGTTTGATTCGTTATTTCACGATTATTAGTTTAGGAGTAATAAGCTTAGAAAGTGCGACAGATTTTTGTTGAATTATTCAATCCTCTATATCACTATAGTCCGTGAGACAGCGCCTAAATTTTTTGTTGATTACCGCTCATTTGAAACTTTGTGAGTGGCTTCGTTGTGATGAGTCCGACAACTTTTTCATTTAGCAAAATTCTAGATTTGGGGGCGTTTACCCGCGAGGGCTAATTAATTGAAAGAATATTACCGTAATACTGATCTTTACACTAATCGAAAGATTTTTTGATAATAAAATGAAGGAAATATATTGTCCGACATGAATATTGAGGCTATCGGTGAGTCCGACTTGTCATAAGTACCAACATACTTACCATTAGTACCAACATACTTACCATTAGTACCAACATACTTATGACAAGTGCGGCTTGTCGGACTCACCGGTAGCCTCTATATTCATGTCGGACAATATTTTTCCTCCATTTTATTATCAAAAAATCTTTCGATTAGTGTAAAGATCAGTATTACTGTAATATTCTTCCAATTAATTGGCCCTCGCGGGTAAACGCCCCCAAATCTAGAATTTTGCCAAATGAAAAAGTTGTCGGACTCATCACAATGAAGCCACTCACAAAGATTCAAGTGAGCGGTAATCAACAAAAAATTTAGGCGCTGTCTCACGGACTACTAGGATTGAAAGGTGATAGCAATAGTACTACTTCAGCATTTTTTTCAATCAGTTGACCCATTTTATAATAAATACAATTTTTGATCTGGCAGTATCATAAGTATTTCACCTAGATTTTGGTTTAAATACCATGTTGCTTATTTAAGGGTTGAAAGATTAGAGCTTAAACTGATTTCATATTGAATGGCATTACATAAGCTTTTTATAAATGTTTGGTTTATTATTGTAATATTATTAGTCTGGGAGATATAAGCTTTCAAAGTGTACCATTTAGCCCTCTATAAAACCAGAGTTGAAAGATGAAAGTTGAGACAGGTTTCTATTACTATTTGGCTCATTATTCTACAATTATTTCTTTAGGAGAGCTTTGAAAGAGCAATAATTTTTTGTTGAATCTTCCAACCCCCTATACCACTAAGGTTGAAAGACAATAAATGGTAATACCTGAGTTCTTTATTATCGTTTAGTTCATTTAAGGAGTGATTTGCAAGTGTGACTGATTTTCATAGTACCATTCAGCCCTCTATAGCGGCAGGGTTGAGTTCATAATATATTGTCTTATATAATCTTTTGGTCTGTATTTGGTTCTTGATTGTATAGTTTTCGGTTTAGGAGACAGAATCATATAATATTTGGTTTTTATGGTACCATATTAAAGGGTTGAAAGATGCAGGATTGAAACTGCTTTCAAAATGAATCAAACCACATGACGATTATTTTTTTAGGATATATCAGCTATTAAATCTATGAGAAATTTTTATTGTATCATTTAAGCCCCCATAACAACAGGGTTGAAAAATCAATGATTGAAACTGGTTTTGATAATAAATGATACAATATAATGTAATTATCAGCTTTTGATTTTTTCATACAATTTTTGATATAGCAGGATGAGGCAGAATGAATTTTATTAAGTTTTTTGTTTGAATTGTACCGTTTTGCAGGGTTGAAACAAAAATGGTTGAATTAGTAAATGGCTCTACATAAGTGTGCCAGATTTTTCTTAAATCAATTATCCCCTTATAAAACCAGAGTTGAAAAATGGAAATTTAAATAGGTTATCAATAAATGGTACTACATTTTTATCTGGTTTTGATTCATTATTCCACGGCTATTAGTTGGAGAAATTCAGGCATAATTTTTGATTTTAATGGTATAGTAGTTAAGGGTTGGACGATAAAGGGTTGAAACTGATTTCGAAATAAATGGCACTTCATCAGCTTTCTGTGAGCGTTTAGTTCATTATTGTATGGTAATTATTCTAGGAGATACATGCTTTCAAAGTGCGATAGAAATTTGTTAAACCACTTAACCCTCTATAAAACCAGAGTTGAAAGATGAAAGTTTAAATTTGTTGTATCTATTAGTTTTCGATTAATTATTCTATAATTATAAGTTCAGGAAATTCGGCCAGAATTTTTGTTTTCTATGGTATTGTTATTAGGGATTCAGCAAAAAAGGTTGAAACTGATTTCAAAATGAATGGTACTTCATAAGCTTCCTACAAGCGTTTAGTTCATTATTGTATGATTATTAGTCCAAGAGGTACAAGATTTCAAAGTGTGATAGAATTTTGTTAAACCGATTAACCCCCTATAAAACCAGAGTTGAAAGATGAAAGTTGAAACTGGTTGTATATAAATGACACTACTTAAGCTTTCTATCAGATTTGATTAATTATTCTACGATTATCAGTTCAGGAAATACGGCCAGAATTTTTGTTTTCTATGGTATTGTTATTAGGGGTTCAGCGATAAAGGATTGAAACTAATTTCAAAATAAATGGTTCTACATAGGCTTTCTATAGGCGAATCTAGACGGTACAAGCTTTCAAATAGTGATAGAATTTTGTTGAACCATTCAACCCTCTATGAAACCAGAATTGAAAGATGAAAGATTTTGAATGATTATTAGTTCAGAAAATTCAAGCGGAGTTCTTGTTACTTATGGTATCATATTTAAAGGTTGGGTGATAAAGGATTGAAACTGGTTTGGTAATAAATGGTACTACATAAGCTCTCTATTGATGTATGGTTCATTATTGCGATAGAATTTTGTTGAACCACTTAACCCCCTATAAAACCAAGCTGTATATAATGGCCCTAGATGAGTTTTCTATTAGGTTTTTATTCATTATTCTACAACTATCAGTACAGGAAATTCATTCAAAATTTTCCAGTTTTGTGGTATCATAATTAAGGATTGGATGGTAAAGGGTTGAAACTAGCTCAAAAATAAATGATACTATATGAGATTTCTATAGGCGTTTTCTTAATTATTGTAAGATTATTAGTCTGAGAGATACAAGCTTTCAAAGTGTGATAGAGTTTTGCTGAATCATTCAACCCCCTATAAAACTAGAATTGAAAGATGAAAATTGGAACTGGTTGTATATAAATGGCACTACATAATATTATCTTAAGAGATATAAGCTTTCAAACTGCGATAGAATTTTGTTGTACCACTCACCCCCTTATAAAACTAGAGCTGAAGGATGAAATTGAAACTGGTTGTGTATAGATAATACTACATAAGCTTTCTATTACTTTTTGTTTGATTATTCTACGAATATTAGCTCAGCGAATTCAGGCAGAATTTTTGTTTTTTATGGTATTATAATTAAGAGTTGGGCAATATAGGGTTGAAACTGGTTTCAAAATGAATGGTACTACATAAGCTTTCTATAGGCGTTTGATTTATTATTGTACGATTATTAGTCTAGGAGATAAAACTTCTCAAAGTGCGATAGAATTTTGTTGTTCCGTTTAACCCCTTATAAAACCAGAGTTGAAAGATGAAATTTGAAACTGGTTATATATAAATGGCATTACATGAGCTTTCTATCAGTTTTTGATTCATTATTCAACGACTATTAGTACAAGAAATTTGGCCAACATTTTTGTTTCTTATGGTATCCTAATTAAGTGTTTGACGATAAAGGGTTGAAACTGGTTAAAAAATAAATGATACTGCATAAGCTTTTTTTAGGAGGTTGATTCATCATTATACAATACAAGCTTCCAAAATGTGATTCATTTTATTAGCCATTTAACCCCTTATAATACCAAAGTTATGAGATGAAAGTTGAAACTGGTTGTATATAAATGGCACTACATGTGCTTTCTAATAGTTTTTGATTCACCATTTCGCGATTATTAGTTTAGGAAATTCAGGCGGAATTTTGGTTTTTTTATGGTATCCGTGATTGAGGTTGGAGCAATAAAGAGTTGGAAATGGTTTTGTAATAAATGGTACTACATAAGCTTTCTATTAATGAACGGTAAATTATTGTACCAATGATATTTCAGGAGATACAATCTTTCAAGTTTCAAGGTGAGATAGAATTTTGTTGAACAATTTAACCAGAGTTGAAAGATGAAAATTGAAACTGTTTGTATATAAATGGCACTACATTAGCTTTCTATCAGTTTTTGATTCATTATTTTACTATTATCAGTTCATGAATGTCAAGCAGAATTTTTGTTTTTTATGCTATTGTAATTTAAGGTTGGACGATAAAGGGTTGAAACTGGTTTCAAAATAAGTGGTAGTACATGAGCTATCTATAGGCGTTCGGTAAATTATTGTACGAGAAGATACAAGCTTTCGAAGTATGATAGAATTTTGTTGAACCATTTAGCCCCCTATAAAGCCAGAGTTGAACGATGAAAGTTACAACTGGTTGGATATAAATGGCACTACAAAGCATCTATCAATTTTTAATTGATTATTCTACGATTATTAGCTTAGGAAATTCAGGTAGAATTTTTGTTTTTATGGTATTGTAATGAAGGGTTGGGCGATAAAGGGTTGAAACTGGCTTTAAAATTGAATGGTACTAAGTAAGATTTCTACTGGCGTTTGATTTATTATTGTATGATTATTAGTCTAGGAGGTACAAGCTTTCAAAGTATGATAGAATTTTGTTGAACCATTTAACCCTCTATATAACCAGAGTTGAAAGATGAAAGTTGAAATTGCTTGTATATTAATTTCTATCAGTTTTTGATTCATTATTGCACGATGATTAATTCAGGAAATTCGGGCGGAGTTTTTTATGGTATCGTAATTTAGGGTTGGGTGATGAAAGGTTGAAATTGGTTTCATGATAAATGGTACTTCATAAGCTTCTTATTAATGTACGGTTTATTCTTGTACAAATATTGTTTTAGGAGCTTGACAGTGTGACAGATTTTTGTTAAATCATTCAACCTCCAATAAAACCAGGGTTGAAATATGAAGAGTTGAACTAGTTATTCCATAAATGGCACTATATGAGCTTTCTATCAGCGTTAGTTTCATTATTATACAATTATTATTTTAAGCTTTGAAGGATTCGGACAAAATAGTAATTTTAACTTTATTTTATTATACTGCCTTATTTAGGGATTAAATTATGTAGGATCGAAATTAAATATCTGAAAGCATTTTATAGGCCTTTTATTTTTCAATGGTTCATTATTTCACGATAATTATTTCTGGAGATATGAGCTTACTTAGTGTGATATGAATGAAAGTTGTTCCTGACATAATTTCATCCCTTGTACCACCAAAAAAGACGTAGTTCTACGTCAAACATTATGCAGTCATTCGATGAAATTATTTATAGATCAAAATATTTGCATATATTCATGGTTTAAATAGATTAATTTAATTTCATTAGACAAATAAACAAACTTCAAATATCCGATCACCAAAAAAAAATACAATAAAAATATTTTAGCACCTCACATACCTCAAATAAAGCCGCACAAAATATTCAACACTATCCACTACATGAGTTTCCACTTAATTAACTAAAGTAGCAGCAATATTCCACACTACTTCAAAACAAAATAGTAAAACTGTTGATAATCATATCTTTCAGTAATGTTCCTCCGTCTTATCATTTTTTGAGTCACATGTCTGTTATCTATTTACACTAGACGCAATATTCACACAATATTTTAAAGTCAATGAGAATTTCGAGTTTGAATATCTTGGAGATGATGATGGGTGCTCGTTACAGGCAGGAATTGAGGCTTTGAGCACGTGGTGCAGAATATGTAAGGTGGTTGTCAAGGTCAATTGGAATGAATGATTATTATACAAAATGGTAGTATTAACGTTTTGTAGATTCAAATCTACATTTCTTGCCAGGAAATTGTGATTTATTTTTGCTGTGATTAATTTGAGTTTTCCGGCTGAGATTTTCACACGAGAACAACCCCCTAAACTGGCAGGGATGAAAAATCATGATTGAAATTGGTACTTTCTATTAGTTTTAGTTTTTTTGTATAATAGTTATTTAGGAGGTTCAAATTTAATCTATTGGATATTTTTGTTTTTATGGTGCTGTATTCAAGGGTTGAAGGTGGAGGGTTAAAACTTTTTTTATGATGAATTGGGCTATGCGAGCTTTTTTTCAGCGTTTGGTTCATAGTTCTACGACAATTAGTTGAGGAGGTATGATTTTTCAAATACAGAAGCCTGAAAAAACTCTGTCGTCATAACTGTAACGATTTTTTTTTTTAATTATGTCACTTATTTAAAAAAAATTGGTCACTAGTATATTTAAAAGTATGACTAAATAGCACTCCACGAGCAACGAATAATAAATATTTATGTAGAAATAAAAGTGCGACATCAACTTGTTTGCAAACAAACTTAAACCACTGTTCTGCATAAATAATTTTTTATGCAAATGAACAATGTAATTGTAAGATACCCACATGCTTATTAATGCATAACAATCATGTATGATTTATAATTCATTTCATTCATGTAAATATAATCAAATAATTATCAACAAGATTGGCGGAAATATTGAAAATCAGTTAATAAGAACCTATGCTATAATTATCCTTAAATTGTTCAGGATGTAATCTCACGGCCATAAATATAACCATCAACGAAACGGAGAAGTAAAACGGTTAAATCCGGTTGTATCATCGTGCAAGGGACTGATCACAATTGCCTGCCAACTATTACAAGATCTAAATAATTATTACATTAAAAACTAACTCACAATTTGAATGGATTTTGTTTGTAATGATAGTGAAATTGGGAAATTAAATAAATTTTGTAGGACAAGTACATGCAAATTAACTAAAATGGGTATTTATGAATGGTTCATTAGCCTAGATGGCGCCTAGTAATTATAGGCGCGTCGAATTCCCCATAAAACATAAAATCGATTGCCTTGCAACATCTTCAAGTTGCTTAAAATACGAAAACAATATTAATTTATTACAAAAACTCTTACCTGGAGCTGTCCTGCCGATTGATAGTCTGCCCCACGAAGCTATTATACGTCGACACCCTGCTCATCCCCGCAGTGATCGTATGCTTAGGGGTGATGACAATCAAGGGCGAATCCGTCCCCATCATGTTGACCGTCTCCTCAGCAGGCGTCGCCTCTTGGTCACTGCTTGGGCCACTTCCTGGCCTGAAGAAGAGCTTTTGCAACGTTGAGGGTTGTGAACGTGGTAGAACGGGGGTTGATGTACAAGGGGTTGAGATTCCTGGTGAGATGGCAGTGCTGGCTGTGACGTCTTCGGCGGGAGACAGCATCGTTTGGAAGACAGCCTAAAATTTAGGATAATTACGGAAAAAAGAATTGTTGGTAATCAAGTTAAATTGGAGAGTCAGGACCGGCTTGAAAATTTTTTGTTTATTATGCTACCATATTCAATGGTTGAACGATAAGGAGTTGGAACTGAATTTATAATAATCAGTAATACATAAGCTACTCATCAGCGTTTGTTTCATTATTCTGTGATTAATATTTCAGGAGATATGAGCTTCGAAATCGAACCATTTAACCCCTTTACCACCTGAAGATAAATGGATGAATTTATGATGAATAACACTTTATAAGCCCTCTTAAAGCATTTGGTTCACTATTTTTTGATTCAAACAGAATCATATGTATTATTTTTGTGGTGCCATATCCAGGGGTTGAATTGGTTCAAAAATGTATCGCACTAAGTCAACATTCAGCTCATTATTATACAATTATTATTTTAGGATCCATAAGTTTCTGATTTTGGAAAGATTTCGTTGTACCATTTAACCCCTCAACTGTAAGAGTTTACGACTAGAAGCTTAAATTGGCACAACTATAAATGGCATCTTGTGAGATCTTTATAGGTGTTTGATGCATTATTCTGCGGTTTTTATTTGAAGAGATTCATACAGAACCATATGAAATACTGTCTAATTATTTTTGTGATGCCATATTATGGGGTTGAATATTGTGGGGCATAAGCTTTCAATTAGCAGTTGGTTTATTATTCTATGATTGTTATTTTAGGAGATATAAGAACTTGGAAGGATTATCGTTGCTTCATTCAATTATCCGAGCTTAAGATAGGGGGGTTAAAATTGGCACAAAAATAAATAACATCTTGTAAGCTCTTTTTAAACGTTTGGTCCATTATTCTGAGGTTATTGAGGAGATTCAGCCGGTCATTAAAAATATCGCTCAATTTTTTTCTGCCATGTTGAAGGATTGAATTTTGTGTGGTAAACCTTGATTTTCAAATAAATGGTACACAGGTACACAATAAGCTTTCCATCAGAATTTGGCTTATTTTTGTACACTTATTATTTTGGGAGATTCAAGCTTCAAAATTGAGACCAATTTACGTTGCACCACTTAACCATTATAGCAGTGCGGGTCAAAATAGAGGGTTGAACTGGTTTCATAATAAATGGCTCTCTACAAACTATCTATTTATAAGCGTTTAATTATTATTATGGAAGACTCAAACAGAACTACCGAGGCTTGAGATAGGGGGTTAAAACTGGCACAATGATAACTGGTACTTGTTAGCTTTCTTTTAGCGTTTGCTTCATTGTTCTAAGGTTATTATTTGAAGAGATTCAGTCAAAGTCATTTAGAATATTGCCCAATTTTTTTTGGGCTGCCTTATTAATTATGTAGGGTTAACCTTAATTTCAAAATAAATGGTACATAATGAGTAATTGGTTCATTATTCTGAAATAATTATTTAAGAAGATATAAGGTCCAAAATTGGGACTAATTTACGTTGCACCACTCAACCTCTTTAGCACAGCGGTTAAAGATAGAGGGTTGAAACTGGTTAAACAAATGACTCTTTACAAACTACCTCCTTATAAGCGTTTAATTATTATAATGGAAGATTGAGACAAAACCACCTAGGCTTGAGATAGGGGGTTAAAGCTGGCTCAATGATAAATGGCACTATAAGCGTTTGCTTCATTGCTTTTAGGCTGTTATTTGAGGAGATTCAGTCAAAGTCATTAAAAATATCACTTTATTTTTTCGAACTGCCATTTTAAACGGTTAAAATATGTGGGATTGACCTTGTTTTCAAAATGAATGGTACACAATGAGCTTTTTATCAGTATTTGGTTCATTATTCTACACTCATTATTTCAGAAGATATAAGCTTTGAAATTGGGAGCAATTTTCGTTGTACCATTTAACCCCTTTAGCACTGCGGTTAAAGAAAAAAGATTGAAACTTGATTTAAGATAAATGGATCTTTACAAACTATCTTCATATAAGTGTTTAGTTATTATTACGGAGGTTTCAGACAGAACAACCGAGCCTTGAGATAAGGGGTTAGAGCTGGCACAATGATAAATGGCTCTTGCGAACTTTCTATAAGCATTTGCTTCATTGTTTTAAAATTGTTATTTGAGAAGATTAATCCAAAGTCATTTAAAATATTACACTACTTTTTTTTTGGACTGCCTTATTAATTATGTAGGGTTGATCTTGATTTTAAAATAAATGGTACATAATGAGCTTTCAATCAGTATTTGGTTCATTATTCTACAATTATTATTTCAGGAGATATTGGGACCAATTTACGTTGCACCATTTAGTCCCCTTAGCACTGCGGTTTAAGATAGAGGGTTGGAATAGTTTCATAATAAATGACACTGCACAAGCTACCTATAAACGTTAAGTTCATTATTCTGTGCTCGTTATCATAAAAGATTTAGACAGAATCATATGAAATATCATTTAATTTTTTTCAGCTACCATACCAAAGGGTTGGATGATGAAAAGTAGTAATTAGTTCAAAATTGAATCACACCAAATAAGCTTCAGAGCTTGGCGAGCTTCTTATTACATCATTCAATCTCTTGATCTCCGTGGATCAAGATAGAGGGTTAAGGCTAGCACAGTAATAAATGGCATGCAAGCTCTCTATAATCGTTTGATTCATTAATTTAAGGTTTTTATTTGAAGAAACTCAGCCAGTCATTTGAAATATCATTTAATTTTTTTGAGTTACCATGTTGGTTGAATTATATAGGGTTGACCTTGATTTTAAAGAATAAGCCTTGCATCTTTCAAATATTATTTTAGGGGCTATAAGCTTCAGAACTTGGATAGATTATCGTTTAACCCCTCAGCCACCGCGGCTCAAGATGGAGGGTTAAAACTGGTACAGTAATAAATGGCATACAAGCTCTCTTTAATCTCTTGGTTTATTAATTTGAGATTGTTATTTGAAAAAATTCAGCCAGTCATTCGGAATACCACTTAATTTCTTTGAGCTGCCATGTTAAAGGGTTAACCTTCATTCCAACAAAAATGGTACAGAATAAGCCTTATATCTTCTAAATATTATTCTAGGGACTATAAGCTTCAGAACTTGGAGAGATTATCGTTGCTCCATTTAACCCCTCAACCACCGCAGCTCGAGATGGAGGGTTAAAGCTGGTACAGTAATAAATGGCATACAAACTCTCTTTAATCTCTTGGTTTATTAATTTGAGATTGTTATTTGAAAAAATTCTGCCAGTCATTCGAAATACCACTTAATTTCTTTGAGCTGCCATGTTGAAGGGTTAACCTTCATTTCAACAAAAATGGTACAGAATAGGCCTTACATCTTTCAAATATTATTCTAGGGACTAAAAGCATCAGAACTTGGAGATATTTTCTTTGCATCATTTAACCTCTCAACCACCGCGGCTCAAGATAGAGGGTTAAAACTGGTACAGTAATAATTGGCATGTAAGCTATCTATAATCGTTTGGTTTATTGATTTAAGGTTGTTATTTGAAGAGATTCAGCCAGTCATTTGGAATATCATTAATTTTTTGAGCTGCCATGTTAAAGGATTGAATTATGTAGGGTTGACCTTGATTTCAAAGTAAATGGTACAGAATAAGCCTTGCATCTTTCGAATATTATTTTAGGGCTCACAAGCTTCAGAACTTGGATAGATTATTGTTGCTCTATTCAACCCCTCAATCACCGTAGATCAAGATAGAGGGTTAATGGCACAATAATAAATGGCATGTATGTTCTCTATAATCGTTTGGTTTATTGATTTAAGGTTGTTATTTGAAGAAATTCAGCCAGTCAATTAAAATATAACTTTTTTTTGAGCTGCCATGTCAAAGGGTTGAATTATGTAGGGTTGACCTTGATTTCAACAAAAATGGTACAGAATTAGCCTCACATCTTTCAATTATTATTTTAGGGCGCATAAACTTCAGAACTTGGAGAGATTATCGTTGCTCCATTTGACCCCTCAACCACCGCAGCTCGAAATAGGGGATTAATGGCACAATAATAAAGGGCATGTAAGTTTTCTATAATCGCTTGTTTTAATAATTTAAAATTGTTATTTGAAGAGATTCAGCCAGTCATGTAAAATATCATTTAATTTATTTGAGCTGCCATGTTGAAGGGTTGCATTATGTGGGGTTGATTTTGATTTCAAAATGAATGGTACAGAATGAGCCTAGCATCAGCATTTGGTCCATTTTACAACAGGGTTGAAAAATAAAGGATTATAACTGGTTTTATAACAGACGGTACACAATTGTACGATTATTATTATTTAAGAATATTCAGAAGAAATTATTTTGAATTCAGTTTGATTTCTGGATTATACCATTGTATTTAAGGGATGAAGGATAGGAGGTTGTATTTGTTTTTATAAAAAAAAGCATTATATAAGTTTTCATCTGCATTTGGTTCATTATTCTTCGACAATTATTTTAGGAGATATAAATTTTGGAAACCTTTTGTATCTGTAGGATTGAAAGATGAAGGGTTGAAAATGGTTTAATGATAAATGGTGCTACATATCGTTAATTGTTTTTTTACTGTACGGTTATTATTTCAAGAGATATTGTGACCTATGTTTGTCAAATAATTTTATCCCCTATACGCTACGAAATCCGTTTTCAAAATTATAATTTTATAAATTTGATATAAAAATCAAATAACTTATAGTTTTTATATTCAATCTTCCAGCAGAAATATAATCTCAGAATTAATATTGTTATATTATTTCAAATGTTAATTATTTAATGTCACTTTGTTCTTATTCATTCAATTCAATTTAAAATTGTAATTAAGTGTGGGAAAGAATCTATAATAACAATAATATAGATCTACAAATTATAACTTTTAATTGGGTTTTAAAATCTCCCACAAAAAAAGGCGGCAAATAAATAAATTAAAATAACAATGTTTTCCAAATCAAATGGTAGATTATTTTGTATTATTCCGTTTCGGAGCGTACCCAAACATCCAAACCATTCATTGATGTTAAAAATACAGTTTTTAATAATAGAAGCAATTTTAGATTACTGCCGTAAGTAATTATATATTTACTTACCTTTCACGAGATTAGTACGTACATAAACACCAATTTCACGTATGTAATAAACAAAGTGTCAAAGCCCCAAAAATATGAATGATATTTAACAAAAACAACAATAAACCGGAAGATAATATTTTACAAATCACGGATAGTTTAACACGAAACGTGACGTCACAGTTTCACCTGTAGTATACACGAACATATCCAAGTTATGAAACCATCATACGATACAGCATGAATTATCATTTGAATCTATTACAATTACGTTTTGTTTCAATGTCAAAAAATATAGGTACAGTTACCGAATGAGAGATTTTAAGTTTGTGAACGAATACTTCGAAAATTGCTCCTAATGTTCTTATGATGCTGCTTTAATAGTCCACTGCGTTCTGGAGATCTTGTCACTGGATTTATTATTATTATTAATAATAATAATAATAACGGTAAGTTATTATTTATTATGACATGTTTAATTAGACTTTTTCGTATTAAATATAAGTACAAATTAATCAAAAATATTCTGCTTAAAATGTACTTGTAGAATGTTTGTTACAGTACGATTATTTTTGATGTAGAGTGTACTTTAATAAAAGGAAGTCCCACTACATCCTTTCGCACTAATTTCGTCACGTTGGGCCCTTGTTTATCACTTAAAGTGTATTATAATCAAGAGTATTTTGCAATATGCACATTTAGGAAATATGCTAATTCACAAAACTTAAAAAAACTGTATTTTATCATAATAAATAAATAAATTCATCTTAATTTTAACCCCTTAATAAAATAAAAATTTCGACATAAATAAACTTGAACATAACAATTAAAATCGCGGACTGCTAAAGTGTGATTGATTTCCGCACATCCGGTTTGAATTTAAACGAAAAAATATTATTTAAAATGAAAAATAGCATACCGTTAATTTTTTGGACAAAAACCAAATCAACGCACCTCCATTCCTCAAGCGTTTTCCACATAAAATAATTTTCAAATCGTTTTCTTCCCGATTCCGTGCATTCGAAAAAAAGTACTTTTCAAATAAAAAAAAAAGTAAACAAAATGCCCTACATTTTTTATTGGACACACAACTGTGTAAAGTCAATATTAGAAAAGTTAGAGGGACTAAAGTACAAAAAAATATTATTTTTGCATTTTTACTGCTAAAATGAATGAGAATTGCGTTGAGGCTGGAAAAATCTATAAAAAAATTCGATAGTACCTATTATACGAATTATAGTGCGTTAAAATTTTGCGTGCACACAAAATCAATTTTTTATTTTAATCTCCATACATTTACAAGAAAATTTTTCAAATAAAATAAGAAGATAATGAAATGCCCTACATTTTTTATCAAGAACACAACTCTGTAAAGTCAATACAAGAAGAGTTAGAGAGCACTGAGACACAAAAAATAATATTTTTTTGTTTTTACCGCTAGAAAATTAACCAAATGAAAAAATTTGAATTGGAATTATGTAGAGGCTGACAAAATCCATAAAAAATGTCGGAAGTACGTATGACTTTTCCAAACGGTTCACTAGTTACAGTGCCTTAAATTTGACGTACACTCAGAATCAATTTTTAATTATAATTTCCATGCATTTAAAAGAAAAACTTTTCAAATAAAAAAAGAAGATAATGGAATTCTCTATATTTTTTATCCAGAATACAACTCTGTGAAGCCAATAGTAGAAGAGTTAGAGGGCGCTGAAACACAAAAAATAATATTTTGTCATTTTTACCGCTAAATTTTAAACAAATAGAAAAATTTGGATAAGAATTATGTAGAGGCTGAAAAAATCCATGAAATATGTCTGAAGTACGTATGACTTTTTCCAAACAGTTCACCAGTTACAGTGCGTTAAAATTTGGTGTGCATGCAAATCTATTCTTCTAACTAATCGGATGAGTATGACGAGTTGACGGCACACGCAAGCAAACAAAAATTATTCAAGAAGGTTTATTTAGTTGAAATGTGTGTAATAAAAACAGAGAAGATGTGCTGTAGCCCGTTAGCCTCACAATAAAAATTAATAATACTGCAGATATTTTTAAAGATCGTTTTCCCCCTTTTCATATATTATTATAAATGAAAAAAATTCACTTGGATAACTTTTAGACAGTAAAAAGCAAGAAAATATAATTTTGATTACGTTCAGAGCCATCTAACTTCCCAATCATCAACTTTACAGAGTTGCACTCGGGACAAAAAATATAAAACATTTTATACTGCACATTTTTTATCTTAAAAGTTTTTTTCTCACGTGTATAATATTCGAGTAAAAACGATTTGAAAATATTCTCAAAAAATGTCGAAAAAGGAAGCGCAAATTTGAATTAAATCTGGAAAATTATTTATCCATACTGAACAAGAGCCTAATTAACTCGCTTGCCTCCGGCAAGCGTTTCCCACATGGAAACATTTTCGAATCGTTTTCATTCGAATACTAAACATCCGACAAAAAATTTTTTCAAATGAATAAATTAGATAATTTTTTCAAATGAATAAATTAGATAATGAAGTTAGAGGGCACTGAATAACAAAAAAATATTTTTCCTTGATTTTACCGTTGAAAAATCAAGACAAATTCTGGATGAGAATTATGTGGGGGCTCTAAGAATGTCAGGAGTAAGTATGACTTTTTTCTAATTATAATACGAATTACAGAGCATCCAAATTTGGCGCCAGCTTGAAACTGGATGAAAAAAAAAGCAAATAGGAAGAGTTGACGTCCCAGAAACGAATGTTAATTAGAAATGCAAGCAAGCTAAAAAAAATTGTGTAATGCAAATCGTGCAATCATACAGAATTCCTATTTAGAATTTTTTCCAGTGAAAAACAAGGAAAAATTATTTTGCAAATCTTCAGCGCCATTTAGCTTTTCAAGTGTCAACTTCACAGAGCTGCAATCAATACAAAAAATTTAAAGCATTTTGTCCTCTACATTTTTTATTTGAAAGGTTTTTCTGTCAGATGTATGGTATTCGAAATAAAACGATTTGAAAATATTTTGGAAAGTTTGAATTTGCCGCTTGGAATGTTCTTCACGTAACAGGATGCGCAGAAGCACTTTACACCGCTCAAAGTACTTACGTCACAGCTCCAGCAGTCTATTAAAAATACGTTATAAATACTAGTACGTAAAAAATCACTATTTCATAAACAGTTTATGCTATACACACTCAGGAGTAATTTTTTGTGTAACTTTTCTAACACAGTTCCTAACAGCATTTCCTTCTGGTGCAGTTATAGTGACGGCCACTGGCGGCGTTGGAGTCGGCGTAGCTCGCCCATCGAGATGGTCGTCTATGGATAAAGAATCCATACTGCAGAGATCCAGAGTGTCGCTGGAATGCGAACGAATTGTGGGGAAGAGACCCGCTGTGAGACGATCTAATTGAAAATATTTTATTTAATATGCTTGGCATTTAGGTTATGCTCACACGCCATTTTTAATTGTTGGTTAGCTAATATGTAATAAAAAAGCACATTTTTAGGGGTTAGTACTGTTTAAAGCAGTTTAAAACGTTTATTTTACCTTTATAGACCTAAAACTATCTCTTCTAATATGGTAGGGATATTTTCGTCTGAAAATATTTTTTACAGTTACACTCCATTTTTTTTTTCATTTAGGGAAGGCACGTAGCAATATCCGATTTTTGTTTCGTAATATAATAAAAAAAAATTATTCTTACCAACGCTATCGGGTCCCAAATCACTTCCATCGGTTACGCCACTGGCTCGTAGCGCAGCTCTATGCTCATCCAACTGTTTGGCACTACAAAGAGGTGTATCCACCTCTCGAGTATTATTAAATAACGCATAATCTACTTCATATTCCCCGCACTCTTTTTTGAAAGACATTAGGGGCTCGAATCGATGGCCCCACAAAATTTCGGAAGGCAGATAAGACGAGCGGGCTTGGGTTGTCATCCCTGTTGATTCTATTACGCCCTCTGCACAAAATAAAAATGATACACCACTGGACTAAAGCAAATACATTGGCGCATTGCGCTATGCAACTTTCATGACAGCCACGCACATTTCTTGCATTTAAATTGTTACTTACCTAAAATAACAACGATTTCAAATCGTTCCCGCAACAAATCTGTCGCCGACATTTTATAAAGCGGCGAAGAATCGTCTATTTTGTGCACTATTGTTGTAGGCCAAATAAAAAATATTCTATCGTCTTCTCCGTCCCCTCCAACCTGAAAACAAACGAACAAATAAACAAACAATAAATCAATCAACTATAAAATACAATAATTGTCATCGTTTAAAACAGGTTTTAAATTAAATAGAAAGTAATTCCAACATGCAAAGAGGTTGTACTGTTACATAACATACAGAAAGCCATAATAGTTTTATGTTTGTAGTACTTTTGTAAGATGTTTTGATGTTATCAAAGCTAATACATCATGTCTCAAATGGAAATGAGTTTTACAAAAAAAAAAATGGCGCCTGTAAACAATAAAAATGTCTATTTGTGGATTTCGTATTTAAGAGAACAGCTGATCAGATTTTGGCAGCCATCTTTGAAACGTCACATGACGCAACAAAGTAAAAACTAAAAAGTAGAGCATCACGTTTCGTGAGCCTATATTTTAATGAATGTACAACTGAATTACAACCATTACAGATTTTGCGATTACTGCCTAATGAAAATAGTGAATAAATTACGACGAAACATGCGAGAAGACTAAAAAACAAGTGCAGAAACTATTAAAGTCATTATTGTTGCATGTCAAAATATAGTTCATATTTTTGCGCTTGATTACAGACAATAATGCGCAATTACTTGTTATTTTGACATCCAAAGAAACTTAAATCATATTTTAAACATTATTTGAGCTCATTTTTAAAGTCGAACTTCTTTTAAACCGCTATAGTTTTATTTGGACGGAAGTAGCAGTCACGTGGTGCGAATTGGCGCGAAATATGAACATCAAGTACATTTGACCTTGTAGTTCATTTGTTTGTAACATAATACAGCTATAAACTCTGATACAGCAGAAGTACATTACAATTTGTGTCAAATAAAAAAATATGGACAATTTATCAAATCTGTTCTACAATAATCTGTTAAAATAAATAAGAATTGTGAATATATTTCTTACGTTTAATTTTTTTCACGCAGTAAATGTTTAAAACTAATTTTTATCAATAAATAACAAATTTAGAGCTTATTATAATAAAAAAAGTGTGCTACAGAAAGGGATCAAGGACATAATGAAGATTGGCATAAAGTATAGACGGTATCTTGTTTTAAAATTTGTGTATCATACTTACTTTGAGCTCCTGTTGAAAAAACGGCAAATGTTCCCCCTCCCTCGTAACCTTATTCCTAATCAGCTGCGCCCTTACGTGGGCTTCAATAATATGACTCTTTCTCATATCCCCCACCCTAAACATCAGACATGGTTGCCCATCTCTTTGACAGATCACAGCATTTCTTGAGAACATCAAAGTTTGCGTTCTCTTCTTCGGCCTGGACAATTTGGCGAATACGATGCCAACCATAAAGGCCTGGATGAACACTCCGGTGATACTTTGAAGGCACATGATGAAGATGGCTTCCGGGCATTCTTCTGTAGTGCCTCTAAGGCCGTAGCCAATTGTGTGTTGAGTTTCGACGCTGAAGAGGAAGCAGGAGGCGAAGCCGTGGATCTCCGTGACGCAGGGGGTCCACGACGAATTGCCATTCTATGAAAATAAACAAACAGTCAAGTCAATAACCCTTCAAAACGCAACCAGATCAACAATTTTGTTCTGCGGGTTGCAGTTTCCTTGTACTTACGAAGTTTTCTGGATTGAGGTCTCCGTGGGTGAAAACAATCAACCACCAGACTATAGCGAAGCCCAGCCAGGAAAGGAGGAAATTTAAAGCGAATACTAAAAGCGTCCACCGCCATTGTGCGTCTACGAGAGTTGTGAAGATGTCCTGCAGGTATCGCCGTCTTCTTTTCGCTACATTGGCTTGTGTTACGTTACAGTCGCCATGTTTGAATACTGTTCTTTTACGGATTCTTCTAGCTGAGAAACGGGACTGCCGGTACCTTGAAAGAAAAAAGCAATTTTAGGAAACTTTTTGGTGGAGAAGCTGCATTCAAAAACGTGAAACTACGTTAAGGGTTGACAAATGAACTGTTGAAACTGATTATTATGTACTTGGGCTAAATTAATTATTTTCTAAATTAGTTTCAACTCCTACATCTTCATGGTTGGAATATAAAGGGTTGAAACTGTTTTTTATAATAAATGGCGCTATATAAGTTCCCGATCACTTTAAGATTCATTATTTTAGGAGATATGTTTTCAAAGTGGAGTAAATTCATTTAATTCCCGTTACCAGTAGGGTTGAAAACAAATGACACCTCATAAGCTTCCTATCAGTGCTTGGGTTTTTATTGCACGATTATTAATTTAGGGAATAATTCTAGTAAGAATGTCAAGTTATTCTTTTTTTTCAAGTTTTTCAAACGATGTCTAGTTTGGTATGAATAGAAAGTTAAAATAAATAGTTTTTCTGATTGCTGATTGTTTATTTTACAACTTAAACTTCAAATACTTGCTCCCTGATAAGTAACATTTGTGAGTTTAACGGTTGAAATGTTTTTTATTTTATTCTGAACTATATTCTCTATATTTTCTATATTCTCTTCATACCCTGAATTTTCTATATTCTTCAAATTCCCTGAATTCTCTATATTCTTTTCATTTCCTAGATTCTCCTAATTCTCTATATTTCCTGGATTCTCTAAATTCTCTATATTCTCAATATTCACTAAATTCTTTAAATTTTCTTCATTCCCTGAATTCTCTATACTTTTTAAGCTCTCTAAATTCTTTAAATTCTCTGAATTTTCTATATTCTCTTTATGTTTTGAACTCTCTTCATTCCCTTAATTCTCTGTATTCTCTAGTCTCTAAATTCTCTATATTTTTCGAGCTCTCTAAATTCTTTACATTCTCTAAGCTTTCTCTTTATTCTCTGAATTCTCTCAATTTTCCGTATTCCCTTTATTTCCTAGACTCTCTAAATTCTCTATATTCTTTTCATGTTCTGAATTTCCTGAATTCACTATATTCTCCTTTTTTTAAATTCTCTGTATTTTCTAAGCTCTCTGGATTCAATATGCTTCCATACTTCCTATATTCTCTATATTCTTTAAATTCTCTTTATTTTCTGAACTATCCCAGTTCTCTATATTCTCTTTATTCCCTGGATTCTCTATATTCTCTTTATTCCCGGGATTCTTTAAATTCTCTCTATTCATTAAATTCTCTATATTCTCTTTATTCCTGAATCCTCTACACTTTTTAAACTCTCTGAGATTTTTATATTCTCTGAACTTGCTACATTATCTTTATTTTTCAAATTCTCTTCATTCCTCAAATTCTCTATATTCTCTTTATTCCCTGGATTCTCTATATTCTCTTTATTCCCGGGGTTTTCTAAATTCTCTGTATTCATTAAATTCTCTATATTCTCTGTATTCCATGAGTCCTCTATACTTTTTGAACTCTCTAAGATTTTTTATATTCTCTGAACTTGCTATATTATCTTTATTTTTCAAACTCTCTTTATTCCTCAAATTCTCTATATTCTCTGTAGTCCCTAAATTTTCTATATTCTACGGACTCTCTGAATTCTTTATATTCTCTTACCTTTTTATATTCTCTTCATTCTCTGAATTCCCTTCAATCTCTGAATTCTCAGAGATATCTTGTTTCTCTTAATTCTCCATATTTCCTTGATACTCTGAATCGTCTGTATTTTCTAAATTCTCTATATTCTTTTCAATCCCTGAATTTTCTATAATCCCTTCATTTCCCAAATTCTCTATATTCTCTTTGTTTTTCAAATTCTCTAGGTTCTTTATATTTCCGTGCTTTCTATATTCACTGTATTCCTTAGATTTTATTCATTTCCTGCATTCTCTTAATTCTCTATATTCTTCAAATTCTCTATATTCCCTTTATGCCCTAAATTTCCAATATTCTTTTTATTCCCAAGACTCTCAAAATTCTCTGTATTCATCAAATTCTCTATATTCTCTGAGTTCTCTATATTTTTTGAGCTCTTTAAGTTTCTTATACTTTCTGAATTTTCTATGTACTCTTTATTTTTTAAACTCTATTCCTTTAATTCTCTATATTCTCTGGATTCTCTATATGTACTTTATTTCCAAAATTTTATATATTTTCTATATTCTTTGAATTCTATATATTTTTAAGCTTCCTATGGTTTTTATATTCTCATACTTTATATATTCTCTTTATTCTTTGAATTCTTCTTATTTTCTGGATTCTCCACATTCTCTATATTCTCTGTATTCTCTTAATTCCCTGAATTCTTTAAATTCTCTGAGTTCACTGAATTCTCTATATTTTCTTCGTTCCCAAAATTCTCTATACTGTTTAAGCTCTCTAAATTCTCTATATTCTCTGAACTTTCTATATTAATTTAATTTTTAAACTCTCTTTATTCCCTTAATTCTCTATATTCTCCGGGCTCTCTGAATTCTTTATGATCTCTAAGCTTTCTATATCATCCTTATTCTCTAAATTCTTCTTATTTTCCAAATTCTCTATATTATCTTAATTCTCTCTATTTTCTAGGCTCTCTAAATTTTCTTCTACCCCTAAATTTTATATATTCTCTTTATTCTTTGAATTTTCTATATTTTCTGAGCTCTCTAAACACTTTATCCTCTTATTTGTTAGTTACCTATATTCTCTTTCTGCATATTTTCTCCATTCTCTATATTATCGTCATTCTCCAAATCTTAACATTTTGTATATTCTCTTAATCTCCTAAATTCTTCACATTATCTTCATTTTCTAAATTCTCAATATTTTCCAAGCGCTCTAAATTCTCTATATTCTCTAAGTTCTCTATACTTTCTATATTCTCTAAGCTTTATAAATTTCCTTTACTCTCTAAATGCTCTTTATATTTCAAGCTCTCTTGATTCCTTATATCCTATAAGGTTTTTGTATTCCTTCTATTCTCTGAAATCTCTTCATTCACTGAACTCTCAAAATTCTCTCTATTCTCTCAATTCTCTATATTCTTTTTATTCCCTAAATTCCTTTAATTTTCTGTATTCTCTAAATTGTCTATATTCCCATAATCTTCTATATTCTTTATTCTCTAAATTTTCTATACATTCTAAGCTCTCTAAATTTTTTATATGCTCCAAGCTCTCCATATTTTCTAAATTCCCTTTATTCCCTAAATTATTCTTACTCTCTAAATTCTCTATACTCCTTATATTCTTTAAACCTCCTAGATTCTTGTTATTCTCTGAATTCTCCATATTTTATAAATTCTCTATACTCTCCATATTCTCTATTCTCTTCGCATTCTCTAAACTCTCTAAATTCTCTTCATTCTCCATATAATTCATGGCCAAGGAAGTTCTGTGATGGTCAGAAATGGTCCCATATCAGAGGTTGAAACATGTAGGTTTAAAATTGGTACTACACAAACTTTTCATCATCTTTTGGTTCATTCATCAAAGCCGTGATTGATATTTTTCATTTAATTTTCACCTAATAGTCAAAATTATATCGTTGTTCGTATAATTGTTATGTATAAAAATAATTTTGGCTGCGTTTTTGTGCGTTATTTACAGATTTATAAATCTACAATATTAATCAAAATAAATATCGTAATGCAAAATGAAAAAATAGATTTGCACGTCACTTTTGCTAAACAAATCTAATCGACCATCTGCTCAAAAATATTTTGCTTTTAGACCTAAATGACTTCCATGGGAAACAATTGAATATATAAATAAACAACTAGTTAGAATAGTAAATAGACGATTTTGTAATGCAAATTACGACGAGGATAAATTTGGCCCACTTCAGTACCGCCGCAGATCTGAACTATTAAAAATACTGTTTTTGAACACAAAGTTTCTCTCGAATTGTTTATAATTTCTCTGTTTGTGGAACTTATTTAAACATACAAATACTCTTTACTATTGGAAAGATCATTAAATTTATTTTATTCTACTCGTTAAATCTTCTTATGTACGTCAGAATTGGAATAAATATTTTTTAAATATTTATAAAATTATAATAGCAGTTTTAGTAGTGTAATAAAATATGTGGTATAGAAAGGAGCGTCTGAAAATTTTAAATTTACGTAAGTCCTTCCGCAAAAAAACTGTCATGAAGATATTTATAAATTTGGCATGTCTATATCTCCAAGTTTGAGACAAGAATAGCAAGTAACACGCCGTGGAAAATTAAAACTCTGCCAGGTCGTAAATGGACCATGAGCAATCATAACAAAACATTGAAATAATACCACAGTTAAATTGTTGACAAAATTTCACAGAAAATAACTTCATTGGAAATATTTTTCAGCCCCTCCTGTACGAACAAGAATTCTTTTTGATTCTCATTAAAGTATTTCACGTATTTTTTAAGAAATTCATTTTATTAAAAATTAGATTGTCTGCACAAGTTCATTGCACTTTCAAGAGTACAGCTGAGGAAAACAGTCAAAATCCGTGCTGCCATCTATGATTATTCTTAAAAATTAAGAGAAAATCATTCAATGATTTATTTAAAGAAATGTTAAACAACTATGAGATAAAATATAACAAGAAACACAACCTTTTAATTGTTTTTAAGAAGTATGACGTCTGTATTCTCTTAATAATACAAATGCAAACAACAGATCAAATTTGTTTTATTTTTCTTTTAAGTTTGCCGTTGAGTAATAGCGTCTGGCGTTTTAAATGAAGATTCAAGACTTGAATTCAAGATTACATCAAACATTTGTTTTACTTACAATGTGTTTATAATAACATATTCAAATTTGTTTATCGATCCTTGATTTCAAAATAATAATTGATATGGAAGGTTACAATCAGTAAAATATTAAACTATTTTATGGTGATCCCAGCTTATATTTATGAATAACAAATTTCCGTCCTATATATCGTATTACAGCTAGTAATGGCCTTTTCATGACGTAATATCTCATCATTTTGACGTAAAAGACAAAATATCTCCCTTGAAACAGCTCAAACGTTTGCATGTCACCCGTAGAAATTGTCCAATCGAATCAATGAGTCATCGTCCTGTAGGTAAATCCAGGACCGTAGTAAGCCACAATTTCAGTGTTTCAACAAACCGACTGTCTGTTTTACTCAATTTACTATCAAAATAAAAATCTAGATGCGCGATAGATTATTGCGCAACACTTTAAACATACCCACATTGCTTTTATTATCAGTTAAACCATCCTTATGGTATATATTCTAGGTTAATAAAAAAATATTTAAAAGCTCTTCCTGTGTGTCATCCCTAATTCTGGGGCGATCTATAATCTAACCATCCTGCTAAGTGCAGCCCAAAATATAAGCTGCAGGAGTTTTGGTAAGACTGTACACGAATAGAGGAAGCTTTAGGGGCGCCAATTCCCTTTTGTTAAGTTATACTCCACGTGCGGGGCTCCACGCTTACAGGGTTGGAGCTTTCAAGAGCAACTGGTTTGTGTTTTGATTCTAAAAGAGTTTTACAATGAATAAGAAACTTGTTTTGATTTATTATGGAATTTTCCACAAGGTAAAGCATTCTATAACTCTTTGTTGTCTTGAAACTTTCCGGAATGCGTTTTATTGGCTGTCTAACACGTGGCAATCCTTCTTTATAACAATCATTTCAAGAATAAGATAGTTCGTTTTTGGAACGATTTTGATTAAACATAAATCAACCCAAGATAAATCTAAATCTTTCATTAAAGTCTTTGAATGTGAGCCAATTACAAAGTAGCATCAAGTGACAATCTTTCAATTCGTTAAACAATTCAACGTATATTTAAACGATTTTCATACGCTTTGTGTCTGATTTATTTTATGAAACACTACAAAGTGTATGCCAAAATTTAGTACGCATTTCAGCCAGCAGATTTTGAAGCGAAAGGATTGGAGGTCAAGGATCTCAACCACTCGGGATGCTTCGAAAAGCGAGCAATATTTTATGATAGAAATTTCAGAAAGTGATACATATTTTCTAAAATACTTTAGACATTTTTTCATTCGGTGCATATTCCTTAATATATTCCAGCAAAAATTATATTCTCTTCTGCGGTAAATTCAAATACTTTTAGATTTCTGCACTCCTACTCCATATAAACTCACATTCCTTCGTGAGTACGGTACAAAGTTTTCTCTTCAGGTAAAATTGAAATAGGACACCTTGTATATAATTTTAGCTTTCTGCACTCCTTCTCCATATGAACTTCAAGTATGCCAAATCTCACATGCCTTCGTGCATGCAATATGCTTAAAACATGACATGCATGTACGTAAAAGGACACTTTAAAGATCGCAAACCTAAGCAGATTTTGCTGATGTTTTTTATTATCGATTTGTCAACTATCAAAATATAACCCTATTGATTTTTTAAATAATTGATTGCATAGTTCAATTTTTATATATTAATTTATATAAACCCATCGAAACATGACATGCGTCTCTGTCTGTTGGTCTGTACGTTTGAAGACACGTTTCAGGTCGCAAATATGATCTGATTTTGTTGAACCTTTTTTTTATCAATTGATCAGCTATCAAAGTATAATTCTATTGATTTTCAAAATCATTGATTCATTAATTCATTTTTTATACATTAATTCATCGAAATATGACATCCGTCTCTGTTTGTTGGTCTGTACGTATGAGGACACTTTATAGGTCGCAAATCTAAGCCGATTTTGTTAGTTATTTTTTTTATCGATTGGTTGATTATTAAAATAAAATCCTAATGATTCTCATTGTGATTTGTTGTATAGTTTAATAATTATGAATAGTTTATTAAAGCATGATCTCTTGTTTTGATATCGCATCAGTCTTGGCTTTCAAAAATTTATTTTATCAAACAAAAACTCAAATAAATGTTATTTGAAACCTTATCATTGAACATTTTGACTGTACCCAACAAAAACCAAAGGCAACACATGATAAGTTTTCAAATACTCGGCCTAACGTTTCTTTTTATCCGCCGCGCAGCAAAGTGTCATTTTTTAGTTTTTTGCTCATATTTCCTGAACTGTTGGTCAAAGTAAAAAAAAGTTCAGTACAAAATTAAAGTTGATTAAATGCTACAAGCTTGATTTCACACATTTTTTCTATATCTCCAAACGTTCACGAGATATTTGCAGTCAAAAATACGCTTTTACCTAGATTAAATTTTTCGGCAAAGTGTGTCATTTTATAATTTTTCGCTCATATCTTCTGAACAGTTGGTCGTAGTAAAAACATAGTCAAGTAATAAATGAAAGTTGATTAAATTTTCTACAAGTTTAATTCCTAACATTTTTTTTTATCTCCTACCATTTACGAGATATTTGCAGTGAAAATACGCTTTTACCTGAATAAAATTTAACGGCAAAGTGTGTCATTTTTTGGTTTTTCGCTCATATTTCCCAAACAGTTGGTCGTAATAAAAATATGGTTCAGTACAAAATTAAAGTTGATTAAATTTCCTACAAGCTTGATTCCATACATTTTTTCTTTATCTCCGACTGTTCACGAGACATTTGCTGTCAAAAATACGCTTTTAGCTGAATAAAATTTATCGGCAAAGTGTGTCATTTTTTGGTTTCTCGCTCACATCTCCTGAATAATTAGTCGTAATGAAAACATGGCTTAGTACAAAATTTAAGTTGGTTAAATTCCCTACAAGTTTAATTCAGCACATTTTTTCTTTATCTTCAACCGTTCACAAGATATCTGCAGTCAAAAATACGCTTTCGCCTGAATAAAATTTATCGGCAAAGTGTGTCATTTTTTGGTTTTTCGCTCATATCTCTTGAACAGTTGGTCGTAGTAAAAATATGGTTCAGTACAGAATTGGAGTTGATTAAATCTCTTACAAGCTTGAATCTACACATTTTTTCTTTATCTCCGACTGTTCATGAGATATTTGTAGTCAAAAATTCGCTTTTACTTGAATATTTATCGGCAAAGTGAGTCATTTTTTGGTTTTTCGCTCATATCTCCTGAACAGTTGGTTGTAGTTAAAAAGATTCAGTACATAATTAAAGTTGATTAAATTTTATACAAGCTTGATACCACACATTTTTTCTTTATCTTCGATCGTTCCCGAGATATTTGCAGTCAGAAATATGCTTTAACCTGAATAAAATTCATCGGCAAAGTGTATCATTTTTTGGTTTTTCACTCATATCTCCCAAACAGTCGGTCGTAGTAAAAATATTGTTCAGTGCAAAATTAAAGTTGATTAAATTTTCTACAAGCTTGATTCTACATATTATTTCTTCATCTCCGACCGTTCACGACATATTTTCAGTCAAAAATACGCTTTTACCTGAATAAAATTTATCGGCAAAGTGTGTTAATTTTTAGTTTTTTGCTCACATCTCCCGAATAATTGGTCGTAATGAAAACATGGCTTAATACAAAATTTGAGGTGATTAAATCTCCTACAATTTTGATTCAGCACATGTTTTCTTCATCTCCAACCGTTCACGAGATATTTGCAGTCTAAAATACGCTTTTATCTGAATAAAATTTATCGGCAAAGTGTGTCATTTTTTAGTTTTTCGCTCATATCTCCTGAACAGTTGCTCGTAGTAAAAAAAGGTTAAGTACGAAATTAAAGTTGGTTAAATTTCCTACAAGCTTGAACCCACAGATTTTTTCTTTATCTCCGACTGTTCATGAGATATTTGCAGTCAAAAATACGCTTTTACTTGAATATTTATCGGCAAAGTGAGCCATTTTTTGGTTTTTTGCTCATATCTTCTGAACAGTTGGTTGTAGTAAAAATATGGCTTAATACAAAATTAAAGTTGATTAAATTTCCTACAAGCTTGTTTCCAAACATTTTTTTCTTCATCTCCAACCGTTCACGAGATATTTGCAGTCAGAAATACGCTTTTACCTTTATTAAATTTGTCGGCAAAGTGCATCATTTTTAGGTTTTTCGCTCATATCTCCTGAACAGTTAGTCGTAGTAAAAATATGGTCCAGTACAAAATTGGAATTGATTAAATTCACTACAAGCTTGTTTCCACACATTTTTTCTATATCTTCAACCTTTCACGAGATATTTGGAGTCAAAAATATGCCTTTACTTGAATAATCGACAAAGTGTGTAATTTTTTGGTTTTTCGTTCATATCTCCTGAACAGTTGGCTGTAGTAAAAAATGATTCAGTACAAAATTAAAGCTGATTAAATTTCCTACAAGCTTGTTCCCACACATTTCTTCTTTATCTCTAATCGTTCAAGAGATATTTGCTGTAAAAATTACACTTTTACCTGAATAAAATTTATCAGCAAACTTTGTTCCCTAGCACCTGAAGTATCAAATTCAGTGTAAAAACCACAAGAATAAAAGTTGTAGAACATTAAATTTTTCATTAAATGCACATAAGATTTAATATCTAATCTTGCAAGAAAAAAAGTTATAATTAAAAAAAGCACAATAGTCGTAGGTTACGGTATCTACAGACACTTCAATCAGTAATTGTACAAAAAAAAATCGTTTAATGGTCGTCTTGTTGGATCTAGAAAAAAAAATCGAGGCAATAATTTGAATGGAAGCGGGCTTTGAATTGATTTCTGGGAAGACATGTTTCTCCAAATGTTTATCTTTAAATATTTCTTAAACGGTTAGAGATAGAAAAATAATTATAAGAATAAATTTATAGGAAATTTATTTGTCTTTAACTTTGCAGAGGGCCATGTTTTCAATAGGACCAACCGTTTAAAATATATAAGGAAAAAACCAAAAAACGTCACACATTTTGTTATTCTACGGAGTTAATTCTTAATGTCGAAACTTATTGACAACATTAAATATATTCAGTTTAAAATATTGCCTTGATTTATAAAAATAGTCCACGTTATCTAAAAACGAACTGCAATACTCAACTCTCCTTCAAGTTTATGCGATAGATTTTTCATCACCTTGTCAAAACTAACTGTAAGCATTTTTCGTTTCATGTTTTCATAACTAGAGATTTATAGGGATAAAGTTTCGTAATGTAAATCTTTAATCTGCAAATTATACTTAACAGATCATTTTTGAACTTCATAAAATTTTATTCGCAGTTTGGAAACTCCATAAAGATTTTATTGATGAATTTTCAACAGGCAAAACTGTTTCGAAAGCTTTCTTGCAGCAATAAAAATATTTTAGAGTATTCATACACCCTGTATATATAATGCAACACAAAATCTGCATCTTCTTTCTTAGGCTCTAAAGCTAAATATAGCATGCCTGCAAACAACATCTCCAAAAGAAACAAAAGTACGACTATAAACAAAAAAAAAAAACCTGTACATCAACCTGTGCCATTCATCCAGCCAAGCCTCTTCAGTGCTTGTAGCAGCTATAATAATCCTATCAGACAACTCCGAAAGGCATCTTCTCAATCCTCGCCAGCCATCAAAGATGCTTCCAGTCTCCGATGACGACACACTTTCCAGTTCTAGTTTTCGAAATTCTGGAGAAGTAGTTGAGGAAGGTTCTTCGTCACCCAAGACAAACGTCACCATATCCCCAACACTTTACTTGGTAAAATGATTACGAGCTGTTCGCGAACATTTGAGAATTATTTATAGAAAGTAGTATAAATATTTTCATAGATTATTTGTATTTAAGGCCGTAAGGTTGAGTCTAATTAAGCTTATGATAGGTGGGTTCATTGAGCTCTATCTAGGAAGTGCTTGGTTTAAGATTGATCTAAATCTGAAGAGGTAATCTAATAAATTGTAATAGTTAGATTTTAGTGTGCAATATTTCTAAATCACGAAAAAATACAGACTCGCATTTCGTTCCCCATTAATTTTTTTAACGTCTCGTCTTATTTAATGGGCCCTGCATATTTTTTTGGCAACTTTCATCTCACAAAGTACCGTTCTCTTCGGTCAATCATCAACAAAACTTATAATCTTAGCAAATTATATGTTACCTTGAATAAAATTGCGAAACTTGTTTTCAACTTTCTGAACGCCCCTTGTAAAATAGAAAAACCCAGTTTGCAACATACAAATATTTATTTATTTCACTGAAATCAATTATTTCACTTCAAAAGTAAATACAAGGTCCAGCAATTGTATGACACATTTTCATAAGGAGATAAAACAAGTAATGAAGGACGAAATGCAAAATGTATTAAATAATGTTTCAACTTGATGTAAATTCATTCCCAGAAAATATTTGTCTTTAATTAATATCAAACAACTCCTGGAAGAAATTTTTTTTTCAGTTTAAATTTCTGCTCAAATATTTTCTAGTTCCTAAATTATTTACAGGACATTGGTACAACTATAAGGTGGCAGGACTGACTATATAATAGAAGCTACGACATCATACTAGCTTCAAAAATTAATTACGGCTCAATTAGGGCAAATAGAACATGCAACCGTCACATATTTTTTCTAAATACGATCTAGTTTCATGACAAAAAAATAAATAAAAAATGTGAAGGGCTCCATTCGTAAGCAGAGTTCTTGAATCATCTAGACATCTAGAGGGCAGTGGTACAACTATAGGGTGGCAGGACTGGCTAAGTTTCAGGAGCTTCTAACTTCAAAAGGGGCCTCAAAGAAGTTCCAACGATATGACAACTAATAAGTTTCAAATGGATTAACTTTCACGCTAGTCCCACTGTTTGAGAACAAAAACCATTTGTACGGTAGCACAATGACGTCATATTATCTTCAAAAATAAATGATGGCGCTTAGAAGAACAATTAATGAATGAACTACCTCAAATCACCTCTAAATATGATCTAGTTTCATAAAATAATATAATCGAAAAGATGTTGGCAAATAGAGTTCTTAAATCCTCTACAGGACAATGGTGCAACTATAAGTTGGCAGGACTGACTGAATGGCATGAGCCTACAGCTTTAAAGTGAACCTCAAGGCAGCTAACAAAGTGGGAGAAAATTAGATTCGAGTAAAATTAAACTATTGAAACGAAAAACAATCTGCAAGTTAAAGTGACGACGTTATTCCAGCTTCAAAAATTAATTGTGGCTCAATCATCGACTATAGGGCAGTGGTACAGCTATAGGGTGGCAGGACTGGCTCAATACCAACTGATATGAGGCCCTAAAAAAGCTAGCAATTAGGTTTTCCATCAAAATGGTAAAAATCAATTCAGAGTAAATTTTAGCGCTTGTCCAACAGTAGTGCAGCTATAGGATGGCAAGACTGGCTAAGTTTAAGGAGCCTCTAACCTCAAAATAGGTCCCAATGAAGCTCCAACAACATGAGAATTAATCAATTCCAAATGAATGAGCTTTTACGCTAGTCCCACTGCTTGAAAGCAAAAAATCATATGTACGGTAGCTCGATGACGCTATGCTATCTTTGAAAATTAATTACGGCTCTTAGGAGAACAATTAAAACATGCAACTACCTCAAATCACCTCTAAATATGATTTAGTTTCATAAAATAATATGATCAATAAAATGATGGACTCTTACTAGCTAAAATAGCTCTTAAATCCCCTGCAGGACATTGGTGCAACTATAAAGTGGCAGGACTGACTAAATAGCATGACCTTTCAAAAAAATGGGCCCTAAGGCAACTAACAAAGTGCTAAATAATTAGATTCGAATAAAATTTAATCCTGGTCTTACTGTAGAGATTGAGAAACAATTCGCGACGTCATACCAGCTTCAAAAATTAATTACTGCTCAATCAGGGCAAATAGAGCATGCAACCGTCACAAATTTCCTCTAAATATGGTCTAGTTTCATAAAATAAAATGATATAAACAAGTGGACGGCTCCATTCGCGAGCAAAGCTCTTGAATCGTCTACAGGGCTGTGGTGCAACTGTACAGTGGCAGGACTGATTGAATATCGGAAGCTTCCAACTGATAAGGGGTTAACAATTTGGCCTTCCATCAAAATCAAAAATAATTAGTTTAAAGTAAATTTTAAAAACGAAATCTGCACAATAACACGATGGGTCATAACATATTTGAAAATCAATTACAGCTTGAAAAACAACAACTGAAACATGCAACTACCTCAAATCACCTCTAGATATGATTTTATTAAAGAAAATAATAATAATTAAAAAAACTGTGGGCCCCATAAGTAAGCAAAGTACTTGGATCGTGTAGAGGGCAGTGGTACAACTATAAAGTGGCAGGACTGACTAAATGGCATGACCTCCCAACCAAAGGAGCCCCGAGGCAGATAACAAAGTGCGAAATAATCAGATTCGAATGAAATTCAACCCTGTCTCACTGAAGAATAAAAACAATCTGCTCGGTAGAGTATCGACGTCATACCAGCTTCAAAAATTAATTACGGCTCAGTCAAGGCAAATAGAACATTCAACCGTCTAAAATTTCCTCTTAATATGGTCCAGTCTCATAAAATAGAATAATAGAGAAAGTGGAGGGCTCCATTAGTAAACAGAGCTCTTGGATCGGCTGTAAGGCTGTGGTACAACTATAGGGTGGCAGGACTGACTTAAAATCACCTCTAGATATGATTTTATTGAAAAAAATAATAATAATTGAAAAAATTGTGAGCCCCATGTGTAAGCAAAGTTCTTGGATCGTGTAAAGGGCAGTGATACAACTATAAGGTGGCAGAACTGACTGAATGGCATGATCTCCTAACAAAGAGGGCCCCGAGGTAGCTAACAAAGTGCGAAATAATCAGATTCGAAAAAAATTTAACCCTGTCTCACTGAAGAGAATAAAAACAATCTGCTCGGTTCAGTGTGGACGTCATACCAGCTTCGAAAATTAATTGCGGCTCAATCAGGGCAAATCGAACACGCAACCGTCACAAATTTCCTCTAAATATGATTTAGTTTCATAAAATAAAATAATAAGAAAAATGGAGAGCTCCATTGGTACACAGAGCTCTTGAATCGGCAGTAGAAATGTGGTACAACTATAGGATGGCAGGACTGACTAAATACCAACTGATATGAGGCCCTCAAGAAGCTAGCAATTTGGCCTTCCATCAAAATGGTAAAAAATCGTTTAGGGTAAACTTTAGCGCTTGTCCAACAGTAGTGCAACTATAGAGTGACAGGACTGGCTAAGTTTTAAGGGCTTCTAAACTTAAAAGAGTCCCAAAGAGGCTCCAAAACCATGAAAACTAATCAGTTTCAAGTGGGTTTGAGAACAAAAAACTATCTGTACGGTAGCACAATGACGTCATACTATTTTTGCAAATTAATTACGGCTCTTAGAAGAACAATGAAAACATGAACTATCTCAAATCATCTCTAAATACAATTTAATTTCATAATGCAACTATAGGGTGGCAGGACTGGCTGAATACCAACTGATAAGAAGCTAGCAATTTGGTCTTCCATCAAAATGGAAAATAATTAGTTTAGAGAAAAGTTTAGTGCTTGTCCAACAGTAGTGCAGCTATAGGGTGGCAGGACTGGTAAAGTTTTAGGAACTTTCAAACTCAAAGAGGGTTCCAAAGGAGCTCCAATAACGTGGGAACTAATCAGTTTCTAATAGATAAACTTTTTCGCTATTCCAACTGTTTGAGAGCAAAAACCATCTAAAATTCTCTCCAGGACTTTGGTGCAGCTATAAGATGGCAGGACTAAATGGCATGAGCCTCAAATCTTAAAGGGAGCCTCGAGGCAGCTAACAAAGTGGGATATAATCAGATTCAAATTAAATTTAACCCTAGTCTCACTGATGAGAACGAAAAACAATTCGCATGGTAGAATGTCGAACGTCATACCACCTCCAAAAACTAATTACGGCTCAATTAAGACAAATATATCTAATTTCATATAATAATTCAACTAAAAAGATGTTGGGCTCCTATTAGCAAATAGAATTCTTGAACCGTCCAGGTGGCAAGACTGGCTGAATACCAACTGATAGGAAGCTCTGAATCTGCTAGCAATTTGGACTTTCATCAAAATGAAAAATAATCAATTTAGAGAAAACTTTAGCGCTAGTCCCACTATTTCCAAACAAAAAACCATCTGCATAATAACACGGTGGGTCATACCATATTCGAAAATTAATTACAGCTCAAAGGACTACCTCAGATCACCTCTAAATATGATCTAGTTTCATAAAATAAAATAATAAAAAAGGTGGAGGGTTTCATTAGTAAGCAGAGTTCTTAAATCGTCTTGAGGGTTGTGGTGCAACTATAAAGTGGCAGGACTATCTAAATATTAGGAGTTTCAAACTGATAGAGGGTCCTAAGGGAGTTAACAATTTGGCCTTCCATCAAAGTGGAAAATAATCAGTTTAGAGTAGACTTTAGCGCTTGTCCAATATTTTGAACGTCTGCAATAGTAGTACAGCTGAAGGGTGGCACGACTGAATAGATTCTAAAGGCTCCCAACCTTGAAGAAGCTTCACCAACGTGGAAAATAATCAATTTTAAATGAGTGAGCTTTTGCAGACCATTTTTACGGTAACACGGTGAAGTCATACCATATTCGAGAATTTATTACGACTCAAAGGACAATAATTAAGACATGCAACTACCTCCAATCACCTCTAAATACTATTTAGTTCCATAAAATGAAATAATAAAAGTAGAGAGCCCCATAAGTAAACAGAACTCTTGAATCGTGTAAAGAGCAGTGGTACAACTATAAAGGGGCAGGACTGGCTAAATACCAGAAACTTCCAACTTATAAGATGCACCAAGGAATCTAACAATTTGACCTTCTATCAAAATGGGAAATAATCAGTCTACAGTAAACTTTAACGCTTGTCCAACAATTTGATCTTCCACAATAGTAGTGCAGCTGAAAGCTGGCAGGACTGGCTGAATTCTGAGAGCTTCCAACCTCAAATGGGACTCAGAAACGTAGAAAATAATCAGTTTCAAATGAGTGAGTTTTGGCTTAGTTCCTCTGTTTAAAAGCAAAAAACCATCTGCACGATAGCACGGTCAAGTCATACTATATTCGGAAATCAATTACGGCTCAAGAAACAACAATTATAAAATGCAACTGCATCAAATCACCTCTAAATTTAATCTAGTTTCATAAAACAATATAATAAAAAAAGGTGTTGGACTCATATTAGTAAGCAGAGCTCTTAAACCGTCTGGAGGGCTGTGGTGCAACTATAGGGTGGCAGGACTGGCTGAATAGGAGCTCCCAATCTCAGAGCGGTTCAAAAGAAGCTTCAACAACATGCAGCCACCTCAAATCACCCCTAAATATGATCTAGTCTCATTTTCAATTAAGTGAAAAAAGGGTGAAGGGCTACATTAGTAAGCAACGTTCTTGAATCGTCTAGAGTTTAAAGGGCAGTGCTACAACTGTAAGCCAGTCCGGCTAAATACTAGGAGGTCCTAAAGGAGCTAACAATCTGGCTTTCCATTAAAGTGAAAAATAATCAGTCTAGAGTGAACTTTAACGCTTGTCCAACAGTTTGATCGTCTCCAATAGTGGTGCAGCTATAGGGTGGCAGGACTAGCTCCCAGTCCCAAGGAAGACTCAAAAGAAGCCTCCACCAACGTTGGAAATAATAATTTTCAAATGGGTGAGCTTTTGCGCTAGTCTCACTGTTTAAGAACGAGAAACCATCTGCAATATGCATAATGACGTCACACCGTCTTCAAAAATTAATTACAGCTCATAGGAGAATAATTAAAATATGCAACACCTCTAAATATGATCTAGTTTCATATAATTGAATAATCAAAAAAATTGAGTTCCCCTTAAGCGAGCATAATTCTTTAATCGTGTGGAGGGAAGTGATACAACTATAAGATGGCATGACTAGCTGAGTTCTAGTTCTAGGAGCTCTCAATCTCAGAGGGGGCTCAAAACATATAACCACCTCAAATAACCTTTTAATATTATCTAGTTTCATAAAAAATGGAGGGCTCTTTCAGTAAACAACGTTCTTGAATCTTGAATCATAGAGGGCAGTGGTACAATGTGAGGTGGCAAGACTGGCTAAATACCAGGAGCTTTTGAATAGGAAGTCCTAAGGGAGCTAACAATTTGGCTTTCCATTAGAATGGAAAATAATCAGTTTAGAGTAAACAGTTTGAGAACGAGAACCATATGCACTAGTAGTGTAAGTATAGGGTGGCAAGACTGGCTAAATATTAGGATCTCCCAGCCTTAAAGGAGACTCAAAAGAAGCTCCACCAATGTGGGAAATAATAAATTTCAAATGGGAGAACTTTTGCGCTAGTCCCACAGTTTGAGAACGAGAAACCATCTGCAGCATGCACAATGACGTCATACTGTCTTCAAAAATTAATTACAGCTCATAGGAGAACAATTGAAAAATACAACTACCTCAAATCACTTTTAAATATGATCTAGTTTCATAAAATAAAATAATAAAAAAAGCAAAGGCCTCCCTTTTTATCAATTTATTATTATTTTTGTTTTTGTTTTCAAGGAGTCAAAACAAAAATTCAGTCGATGAATTCAAGACCAAAATATATGCACTTTTTAGGTAGGGCTCCCAACTTTCCCAGAATACCGGAATTCTTCCGGAAAAACTGTCTTGGTTATAGAAATCATTCGGCTTCAGCTAAAATTGCCCGGATTTTTTCACACCTCTATCGGTGAAAGCCAATGACGTATTATTAAAGTAGACCCAGCGCGTCCTATGGCAGTCCACAGTTTGTTGTGATGTTAGCACTTACAAGGTGAGGAGTTCTGAGAAGCGAAGGGAGTAAACATGCTTGTTATGCGGTTTGCCTGCTTTTATTTATGTTTGAGAAGTGCGCGCCTATATTCTGTACTGTATGGACATATTTGTTAAATTAGAAGTAATAATATATTAATTGATTCAAAATAAAAAAAAAACTAGTTTTTCCCGACATCTCATAATCGATATTTTTTCAAATGAAAAACGCAACCTGCGACACAACGATGTTTATCCTCCTCACCCCACTGTTTACTCCTGCATCACAACAAATGCCGCGTGCTGAGTCTACTGTTAATACGTCATTGGTGAAAGCAGTAATCTGAAGAGGATCACTCAATGATCGAAATGGGTAACTGAATAAATTTCGAGGATAGTGTGATTAGGAATTTTTTTTACAAATCGTTTTACATACGTAAAATTTTATTACGTCATATGGGGAAGAGGAGAGCCTCCAAAATGTGACAAAGTTTGACATGAGAGCAGGGAGGGTTCAAGAAGCATTAAATTTGTGTAATGTATTATGTGACGATCCTTAGGGGCCCATATAAATTTGGAAAGTGGTTGATAATTGATCCTTTTTCTTGGATAATCAAATTGATTGATTTTCTCATTCCTTCCAGATTTTACCAATTTCTTCATTTATTTTGGATTCAATAAAAAATAATTCGAATATTTCAGAAAACTAATAAATCAAAAATTGTTGATCAATTCGCCAGATAACCGAATTAGAGATTAAAGCAACCCTAGTCTTCATATTCATTTAATCTTGTAAATTCCCGACATAAATTAATTTCTTCTAGAAATAAATAAAAAAGTAGATTAATAGCCCATAAATTAAATCAGTATATAATAGACCACTTAAATTGATTTCAATCAAATCAACATAAAATTATTTCGGGGAAGCAGTAAAATTGAGCAATTTTGCAGGCTTTGCATAATTGAAAACACTTCTACTAAAATTTTACTTCCAGGAATATTTTCTGTACAAATTTCAAATAGAATTCAAGTCGTCAAATACAACAACCATCCAAAAATAATAAAATAAGTATGCATTGAATAACAGCTTATAACCAAAATACCTTTATTTTTAAATTTCCACTCCACTTTTATTTATTTATAAACACCATCACAATTTGTCATCTTTATTTAAACTTTTTTAAATGAAGATACAGCAGATAACATCAGCACTTGCAATCTAATATTCGACTGTCACAGCCAACTTTTAAAATTGAGCAAACAGAACAAAACCAGAGCGAGCTTGCCACAAAATTTACAAAATCTTATTTCACCTTATATGTGTTTGAGAATGACAATATTTCTGATATGTCGAAGACAAATAATACATAAAATCATTTTTGGATTAATGCCATTTGAATGACGTCATGTGGTCTAATTAATTACCTAATAATAAATTTGAGGTCCTTTTAATTTCTTGCCAAAATTTGTTCCGTTCTGGCTACCTTATCAAAGGCATGGCTTGGGTACTAAATGATTTTTACGAAAACATTTTAAAAATTATATCAGTATACCGGCTTTCACTATATAGGGGTTTGACAACCAAAAAAAAATAAAATGAATTTATTCAACGCTTCAGTTCCATCATAACAACAATCAAGATCGTCGTGATTTTTCCTCCCACTCAAATTAATGTAGACAAAAATAAAATTAAAATTGAGCAAACACATTTGCTTTATTTAAATAAACGACACTTCCTACTTAGTGTCATATTTCCGCAGAAAAATTGAAAATAATACGCAAAAGAAGATTGAATTTCTTGCACCTGCTTTGAAATGTATTTTTCCTGCTTTATTTCACAAAAATTTGCGAACAAATTTTTTACTCATTTCAATTAGTGATTCAAAACGTTATTCCTACCAGGATTGAAATGACCAATTTAAAATTGCAAATGACTTCAAACTGTTTTGAAATTAGGGCTGCTAATGGTTCCATATTTCTCCAAAATAAATCAAAATGAGTTTTGCCATTACCCCAATTTCAATAATGGATAAAACAATTATAAACAGTCAATAAACTATAAATAGTTACAGCTTGGCAACTGTTTTGAAAAAAATTCAAACAATTAGCCCCTGTTCTAAAACAAACGGCCCAGATTTTTTTTAGATTCGTTCTGTCGCCAATAAATTTAATGTCAACACTTGGAAAATAAAATTTATTTTTCTGTCGATCATTTTGAGAGCCACTGGTCAACTCATTGGTTGCCAAACAAGAAAATCAAGTTTCTGTATATAGTTAAAGATAATCTGTAACTATAAATAATGATTATTACATACGTGAACGTATTCACTATCTTTTATTCATTTTCTTGTAATTTATGGTTTTTTACGGCAAAAAGTTTTGCAGAATTATTGCCCATAAGAATTTAATTCAAGAGAATTGCAGCGTAATGATACCAATTATCCTTTAATTATTCCATATTTTAAGCCTGTATAAATTTGAAACCGTATTTAATTTTTTATTATTATTATTATTATTATTTTAAATTCGTTCATGGAAAAAAGGACTACCACCATCAATTTACGCACACTAGCTCTACTGCCTTATGAATTAAGATTGGCACTTTTTGGGAAATAAAAATCAGGGTTCTGAATCAGATTTATTCAAATGAAATCAAATTTAGTGCTAGACAATCTTTTAGGCACCCTAGGCACCCTAGGCACGTGCCTTTAGGGGACTTTTTTGTTTCTGGCGTTTATTTTATAAACGGTAGTATTTATCAAAAAATATGAAATAACTAAAATAAATCCTTGAATGATTTGGCACAACATTCATCTGAAAATTTTTTCATAATTATTAGCGGTTCATTTGTTATTATTAATATTAGAATTATTATTAAATTCGTTATATTTCTCTGAAACATGTGAAAAAATGAAATAATCCAAATCATAGTGTGAAATTCGAATAATTATTACTCATATTTGGACATCATATGCAAACGTTCGTCAATTGTTTTTGAAGCGAAGCTTTTATTGTGGTGTTACGATTCTCCGCATGAACTGTGAAATGATGAAAACCGACAAATTTTCGAACGACACCGATTCTCCAGCACCGCTGAAAACAAATTAATAATCTATGACTAAACCAAAAGCTGCAAAAATTTTAAATTTTGCACACGTACTCCAAATAGATGTTAAAATATATGAAATTAATATTAGTTACATATAATTATTGGTGCACGAGCTGTAGGCTTGCAAATTGGACAAAGCAAACTAATATTTCCTGGGTGAATTAGTTGCTCCAAAAATTTGTAATTATTTTTACGTACTTGGAATGAATGTAGGCATGAGCTGAAAAGATATTAGACACCAATAGTTTTTGCAGCACGAGCTATAGACTTGAGAATTGAAAATTTCAATATTCGCTCCTGGACCGTTCAAGAGAAAGTAATATTTTCCGAGTAAATCGAGGCTTCCCAAAATTGTAAATTTTATGTATATACTCAAAATGGATGTAAGTATATGTAGAATGAATATTAGTTACATATCGTTATTGGTGCACGAGCTGTAGGCTTGCAAATCGGACAAAACTAATTAATATTTCATGGGTAAACCAGTGGCTCCAGAAATGTCTGATCATAAACACGTAATAAAAATAAATGTAAGTATAATCACAAGAAATATTAGCCATTAATTGTTATTGGTGTACGAGCTACAGCCTTAAGAATTGAAAATTCCAGTAAGCACCGCCTAAAACAAACTCATAATTTATGGGTGATTCATAAACCTCTAATTTCGGACACGTACTCAAAATAGATGTGAATATGTCAAATAAATATTGGTGCACGAGCTATAGACTTTCAAATTGGGCAAAATAAATTAATATTCTTCTATCGCGGCGTCATGAATCTCCGCATGAACAATGAAATGACGAAAACCGACAGATTTTCGAACGACACCGACTGGAAAATGTTCCTTGTATTGGTAAAATGTCTTCTTTCGGGGTCCAGTGACCCTCACACTAATTTTTTTTTTAAATTAATAACTAGGTTCTATCGTGTTTGGTATCAAATTAGAGCTCTTGCGAAAATAACTCTAGTTAAAGTGTCAAAAATGATATTTAACCGATTATCAATTGTTTTTTTACAAGTTATTTCAATAATGTTTAGTTTGGTATCAATTTAAACTTAATAAAAATCTAAAATGAATCATTTTTTTGAAGTTTGGGATCAACTAAAACAACTGGACGTAAATCTTGTGACTGTTGCAAAATAAAATAGTAATTTTATATAACCGCCATCTGTCACTTTGACAATGACAGCTGTCACTTTAAAATTTGCAATTAATTCTGTATTTATGAAACAGCTGACCACAGCAGATTTTTCACATATATTACAATATCTTTTTTACCTATCGAAAATAGCTCAATACAATAGAGGAAACAATTGAAGAGGAATGCTTTTTACGTATTTAGGTACAAAAATAAAATTTATAAGTAATATCTGTTAAAATTTATGAAAGAATTAATTTTAATTTAGTTTCTTTCAAATATATTACGATATCTTTTAATCTATTGGCAAATTAATTGTAGAAGAATGTTTTTCACGTATTTCAGTGTAATAATCAAATCTGTAAGTTGATTCTACTAAAAGTTATGAGAGAATAAAGCGAACCATGTACGCTAAAAACTACAAGAACAAGAACATCCCTCAAAATTATATTAGTGTAACGTGCAAAGGTGTCATAATTCATAAAAATAAAATAGGCTCTGATTCCGGATCTGCCTGGGCGGAGCCCGGTCGAAAATTCTAGTAAATTGCTCTCGAATGACGTGGAACATTTCCAGAAATGGACATCTGTATTAGTGATATAACGAATATTCGCATTCGCGGATATTCGTATTGTTTTTGACGTTCGCAACTCGCATTCGCATTCGCAAAATTCATGCGAATATTTTGCGAATATGAACGTCAGGAAGAATACAGCCTTCACTTTTATATTTGATATTGAAAATTATAAAGGATCAACTTCTCGTTTATTAATAGAATAGAAATTATGAAATATATTGATCATTATTTATGTACCTAATGCGCAAAATTATACTCTGATGCTTGAGAATAGAAGTTTTTTGTCGAGGTGGTAATCGAGGCACAAATCATTCGGAAGCACCAAAGAAATTTTGCGCACTAGTTGCATACAACATTTTTTCAGAGGTCAAAAAAATGATTGAAAAGAATTATAAAAATCATAATAAAATACAAAAATTAGTGAGCGAAATACTTTGTGCACGTTGTCATGACAAACCACTCCAATGCGACATTTTGCGTACCAATATTGATATACCCATGTCATCATTTTTGGATGTCTGTGGAGAAAATATATAACTTATGTAAACAAATAAAAACGTATTCCTGTCTGTAAATTTTATCATTTCTCAATTGAACATAAAATAATCATCTTTTACTAAACTGAATATTCGCATTCGCATTCGTATTCGTGAATATCGGCGTCAGATATTCGCATTCGCGAATGCTTAAATATTGATATTCGTTACATCACTAATCTGTATATAAGGGCAAACGACTTGACCGACAGTAATGTAATAAATAAATAAGTTGTTGAAAATAAATATCTGTGGCTTTGTTGTTGAAGTTAAAAACAATAAACATCACATCAGTTTGTCAGTTTCTCTCTATATTTTCAAAGAGATTAGATTGTGGTTGACAGGGCAACAATTTTTTGAATATTTACAAGTCAGGAATTAATTATTAACAATATGGAAGTGCCGCAAACCGTTTTTTGAGCATTGGTACGATTATAAAAGAGGGTTAACGTTCGAGCAGTAGTCGAAATTTAGTGGCAGCTTTTGGGAATAATTGTGAAGGTGAACAGAAACCTGTGAGGCCTGTATTAGCTAGAAACATTCGTGCTGCGGGGAAATTGCTGAGAAATATCAAATGTAGCACACCCCCCGCAAGGTATACAGGGTGTTTTTTTGAGATGCTCGTCTATCGATATCTTGAGAACTGATACAGTTAGAAATCTGAAATTCAACACATGGGCCTTAATGAAAAAGCAGAATTAATCTAAAATATTTTCAAAATGGTGACACTTCCGGTTATATCGGAAGTCGACATTAACTTTCTTATTTTAAATGAAACATTATATTTTTGAGTTTTCCTCTATTTTTTGATGGAACTTTATCAAAACAACTATGGCTTTATTTTTAACAGTTTCTGAAATAATTGCATTTTTAAATTTTTTTTGACAGATGCATGCAGTTACTAAAAAACAAATATCTCGAATTCACATTATTGAAAAAATTTGATTTTATGCATACGTGCTAACAATGAAATAAGGTTTTCCATGATGTCAATGATTTCCATAAATATTATACAGGGTGTTCATAAGGTGGCTTCAAAATTTCTTGAATGGAAGCCCCCATTTTTATCCACTGCTTTGAGTTTTAAAGGTAAAAAATTGTCCAAATCATTTCGTAGTAATCAATGTTTAATAAAACAATTGTTTTATTGAATATTTTTCATAAAACGTGCTCTCAATTTATTAATAACTTTACTCATGTTGAAAGAATGATTTTAGTGGGCGGACAGCTGATATTTTTTTCAAATGTTTTTAAAACAATACCCTGGAGAATTTCCATATCAACTAAAGCATTTTGTTTAGAATGACTCAGTATTTAAATATGTGGCATTGATTTGCATTATTTTTATTCGGATCTAATTTATTTGCATGGCATTGCAATGGAAATTTACTTTAAATAAATCAGTTTTGCAGAATAATTTCTCATAGATTATAATAAAATATTTGAATTCATGTCACAAAAGGTTCTTTCTCTTCTTTATATCAATTTTTTTTATATTAATCCCCTTTTTAAGCATATTGCATGCACGAAGGAATGTGAGATTTGGAATACTTAAAGCTTATACGGAGAAGAAGTGCAGAAAGCTCAAATTATATGTGTCCCATTTTAATTTTACGTGGATCTTGCGTGCCTGAAGGAATGTGAGATTTGGTATACTTGAAGTTTATATGGAGAAGGAGTGCAGAAAATGTGTCCCGTTGCAATCAACCGCTGAAAACGATTTTATTGGCAGTATTTAATAATATTGTGCTTAGGGGCTTCAATATGTTTTAATCCGGCACTGGGCGCAACTCAATATTCTTATTTTATAAGTAAATCATAAAATAATGTCTCGATACCTAATTGATTTCTATTTCCGGAAAAATTACGGAAATTTAAAAATAACATCACACAAACATATTCATTAGACTGTCATCTGTTTACTGTTCTTCGATTATTTCTTGATAAATTACTTTCAACATCTCCTGTAGAGAAGATAATTTTACTCGAGTTTATTTCCAGTGACACTCAAAATACAAGAAAATGTTATTTTAAAACCAAGAAGTAAAATTAGCATTTGGGTCGATTTCAGCTGAGTTCTTTGAGAGTAGCAAGGTTAAAAAGGTTTCGTTTCCTTACAAAAAAATTTTTACAGAGTTCATAGAATCAGTTTCGTTTATACTAAATTATAATAACAAAGGCAAGCTTTATTCTTTTGTTTTGATTAGCGTTTTCATCGTAAACAGCTAATAAAATTGTTCAAATGTTATTTTTATGTCACTTTAAAGAAGTATAAAAATATTTTAATAAACAGATTATTATTTCACCTCCTAATAAACTTTTCAATGACTGTATTTTAACTTAAATTTTTGTGAATGTTCCATTTCGATATCTTGCAGTGTCAGTGTAATTGTGGAAATGATAACGCATGTGCATAAAGCAAGCTAAGCCTGGTATCATTTGCGCGAGCAATCTGATGATGTGCAGTTCTGTTACAGAATTTATTTGCTCCTTTAATGGTTATAATTTTCAAAAATAATTATTGTTAGGTATTCACACATTCTTTACGATTATTTATTCAATTTGTACCAACTTAATTTAAAATTTAAATCCAGTTTCAGCTGACTTAATTGGACATGAATAAATAAATAAATTTAAAAATGAGTTTTTCAACCTTTTCATTCAAGTTTAAAGTTTTTGCACCTTTTTTTCAATGGAAAACATGTGGCATCAAAATTATTGCAAAATAGTGCAGCCGAAATGTAGCCAAAAATAATATTTGATTCAATAATTAGTTTATAATAAATATTCAAAAATAAATCCAGCAATTTCTGCAAAACTCTTAATTGCGAAAAATCGTAAAATTTAATTACTTTACCATGTTTCAGATCTTAAAAGACCGTTTCTTAATGGCAAATAAATATTTTAAACGGAGTCTAAATGTCCAGATGTGTGAATGACATTTAAAAATAGTTTTGGAACAGAAAATCATTCTTCTGTAACCAAATAAAAAGTTTGTGGTATGTTAAAAACAAATTTTTCAATGTTAAAAGGAAGGTTATTGCCCTCGTCAAAAATCTGCCCGTCATCTCATATAATTAACAATGAAAAAAAATATATACCTGCTAAAAACATGCTGCGGATCTTTTCCACCAACTGACAACTTGAAACTTCTTTGAAACGAGCTCAAAAATCCGGAGTCAGTTGTTTTTGTTTGCTTCTCTCCCCCGTTGGGGGTGGAAGCCGCCCCTGTTGGCACAACGACTGGAGCGGCGCCATCAACCCCCAGGAGCCTGTCCCAAGGACCTGAAGTTGATCCTTCAGTAGCAGTTTCTTCTGGCATTTTTATTTTTTCACTTACGGTTGAGAATTTGACATTTTTTGTGTTACATTTTTCGAGATCACTCACAGTTTGAAATAGAATTTATGAATAAATTTACATTCAATTGTTTATTATTACTTGAACATTCACTCTGTCTACATGGTCATACGGTTTTCTGCAAAAAAAAAGAAATAATTAACATTTATAATTTGAAATTACAGCAAACTTATTTTTGATGAATAATTATGAATCAAATTTTATTTTAATAGCAAAAGTCAAAAATCGGCAGCCTAAATCATGAACTTTTCCTTAAATTCACATGCAAAAGCCGATTTTAAGTCGAACAAGTATATCCTAGGCAAAACTACACTAATCAAAGTGATTTAGGGTCAACCAATTTTGCTTAAGCAAAAAAAGTTTGTCCTGACACGAGAATTCACATTTAAAGCATAATTAATATTGCCTAGGCAATATAATACCAGGAAGTTTTTCCTTTGATTGAGAGACAGTGTAACATTGAGTCCCCTGAGGTCGAGAGATTTTGAAGCCGTAGGCTCCTAGGCATTAGAATGCCTAATGAATAATCCTACATTAGGCACCACCAAAAACCAATTCTAGATCACAATAATTTTTCCTAGGCCGAAATAGTCGAGAATTGATCAATCTATACCAAGAAAGCCTAAAAAAGCTTTACCTCAACCACAAATTGTACATATCAGTATATTCTGGTCAAACCAGTTTTGCCTAACCCAAATTTAGTAAGTCAAAACAATTTTGGATCGATTAGTTTTGCTTACTGAATATGATTTTGTCCTGAAATCGGCCAGACCAAATTTCAGGTCAAACCGTTCCTATTCAGGCCCAACTGATTAAGAAATTATAATTTTTTTATATATCATATGAATTCTAGAAAAACGTAATCTCAATCACAAAATGCTCATAACAATATGTTAATACATAGCTCGATTTTAGATCAAACTAGTTTTGCCTAGGCTCAACTAATTGAGCAATGATTTACTTATATAATAAAATATCTTTAAAAAATATATAGGAAGTCAAACCAGCTTTGCCCAGACAAAGCTAGTCAAGCCAATGCGATTTAAAATCAACTTGATCCATCCAGTAAAATATTAGCGAAATCCGATTTCAAGTCAAGCTAGTTTTGCCTGGGTCAAACAAGCTAAGTGATGATTTATTTTTATTCTATGCCTAGGCAAAGCTAGTCAAACCAGAGCTATTTAAGATCAACTACATTTATCCTACGGAATATTAGTTTGTCCTGATTCAGGCCAGGACCGATTCCAGGTCAAGCCAGCTCCGCCTAGGCCAATTCTAGTTGAGTAATAACTGATTTATATAATATAAAACCTGAAAAAAAAACTGAAGCTTCAACCAACAGTAGTTTATGAAATGTTTAAACAGTTTGTGATGCATTTTATTGGCCTAATTGAATTTGAGGTCAAACCAGTTTAGCCTAGGCAAAGCTAGTCAAACAAAATCTATTTAAAATAAAATTTTCATTTATCCTGCGAAATAATAGTTTGTCCTGGTCTAGGCATAATCCGATCTCAGGTCACGCCAATTCCGCCTAGGCAAAACTAGCTGAGAAATGATTAATTTATATAATAAAAAGCTTTTATTTCAATTACGATCAGCTTATTATGTTTAAGCAACTTTTGATGCAAGTTATATTGGCTAAACCAGATTTCAGGTCAAACCAGTTTTGCCTAGGCGAAGCTAGCTAAACCAAAGCTATTTAAAATCGACTACATTCATCCTGCAAAATATATGTTTGTCCTGCTTTTGTTTAAGTCCTATTTCAAGTCAAGCCAGCTCCGCCTGGGCCAATCTAATTGAGAAATAAATTATTTATGAAATAAAGATCTGAAAGAAAACCGAAGCTTCAACCAATAGTAGTTTATAAATTGTTTGAACAGTTTATGATGCATTATATTGGCCAAATTGAATTTGAGGTCAAAACAGTTTTTCCTGGGCAAAGCGAGTCAGACCAAATCTATTCAAAATAAAACTATATTCATCCTGCTGAATATAAGTTTGTCCTGATTCTGGCAAAATCCGACCCCAGGTCAAGCCAGTTTCATCTAGGCAAAAATAGTTGAGAAATGATTTATTTACATAATAAAAAGCCTTTACTTTAATTACGAATAGCTTAATTATGTTTAAGCAATTTTTGATGCGAGTTATATTAACCAAACCAGATTTCAGGTCAAACCAGTTCTACCTAGGCAAAGCTAGTCAAGCCAAAGCGATTAAAAATCGACTAGATTCATCAAGTGAAATATTAGTTTGTTTTGATTCTGATGAAATCCGATTCCAGGTGAAGCTAGTTTTGCCTAGGCCCTAGGCCAAACTAGCCGAGGAAAAATTTATTCATAAAATAAAAGACCTTAAAAGAACTTGACCTCAACCACCAATAGTTTATAAAATGTTTTAACAATTTGTGGTGCAAGTTATATTGGCCAAATCAAATTTAAAGTCAAACCAGTTTTGCCTAGGACAAGTTAGTCAAGTCAAAGCGATTTAAAGTCGACTAGACTCATCCAGTGGAATATAAGTCAAGTCAGTTCCACCTAGGCAAAACCAGTTGAGAAATGATTTATTCATAAAATAAAAAAGGGAACAACCGTGTCTTTGATTACGAACAGTTCACATCATGTTTAAGCTTTTTTTGATACGAGTTATATTAGCCAAATCAGATTTCAGGTCGAACCAGTTTTGCCTAGGCAAAGCTAGTCCAACCAAAGCTATTTAAAATCGTTTATATTCATTCTGCGAAATATTGGTTTGTCCTAATTCTATTCAAGTCTGATTCCAGGTCAAGCCAGCTCCGCCTAGGCCAATATAATTGAGAAATAAATTATTAATATAATGAAAGACTTTGAAAAATCGAAACCTCAAACAACAATTGTTTTTAAAATGATCAAACAATTTGTGATGCATAATATTAGCCAAATAAATCATATCTATTTAAAATGAAATCTACATTTATCCTGCGGAATATTAGTTTGTCCTGATTCTGGCCAGAACCGATTCCAGGTCAAGCCAGATCTGCCTAGGCCAATCTAGTTGAGGAACAATTTATTTATACAATAAAAGACTTGAGGAAAAAACCGAAACCTCAATCGACAGTAGTTTATAAAGTGTTTAAACAGTATGTTGACCAAATTAAATCTAAGGTCAAACCTGTTTTGCCTAGGCTAAACTAGTCAAGCCAAAGCTATTTAAAGTCGACAAGATTCATCTATTGAAATATTAGTTTGTCCTGATTTATTGAGGCTACGTTTTTTCAGATAGCTTTTTATCATATGAATTAATGATTTCTTAAGTAGTTTGGCCTAGACAAAACTATGTACTTGAGAAATCATTTACTTATATGATGAAAAGCTTTTTGAAAAAACGTAGCCTGTATCACAAACAGTTAATAATATATTTAAGCAATTTTCGATGCAAGTCATATTGACAAAATCACATTTCAGGTCAAACCAGTTTTGCCTTGGCAAAGCTAGCCAAGCCAAAGTGGTTTAAAATCGATTAGATTCATCCAGTGAAATATTAGTTTGTCCTGATTCTGGTGAAATCCTATCCCAGATCCAGCTAGTTTTGCCTAGGCCAAACTAGTTGAAAAATGAATTATTTATATGACAAAAGCTTTTTGAAGAAAACGTAGCCCCAATCATAAGCAGCTTATAACATGTTTACACAATTTGTGATGTAAGTTATAATGGTAAAATCAGATTTGAGGTCAAACTAGTTTTACCCAGGCAAACCCAATCAAGCCAAAGCGATTCAAAATGGACTTATTTTGTCTAGGCAAAGCTAGCCAAGCCTAAGTGATTTAAAATCGATTAGATAAATTCAGTGAAATATTAGTTTGTCCTGATTTTGGCGAAATCTGATTCCAGGTCCAGCTAATTTGGCCTAGGCCAAACTAGTTGAGAAATGGATGCTTTATATGACAAAAGCTTTTTGAGAAAAACGTAGTACTGATCATGAACAGCTTATAACATGTTTAAACAATTTGTGGTTCAAGTTTTAATGGTAAAACCAGATTTGGGATCAAACCAGTTTTTCCTAGGCAAACCTAATCAAGTCAAAGCGATTTAAAATGGACTAATTTTGTCTAGGCAAATTAAGCCAAGCCAAAGAGATATAAAATCGATTAGAATCATTCAGTGAGACATTAGTTTGTCCTGATTCTGCCGAAATCCGAGTCCAGATCCAGCTAGTTTTGCCTAGGCCGAACTAATTGAGAAATGAATTATGAACAATTTGTGATATACGTTATAATGGTAAAACCAGATTTGGGGTCAAACCAGTCTCTCCTAGGCAAACCTAATCAAGCCAAAGCTATTTAAAATAAACTAGGTTTTCCAGGGAAATATCAGTTTGTCCTGGAAACGACCAAACCCGATTACAAGTCGAACTAGTTTTGCCTAAGCTAAACTAAATAAAGTACTTACTGCTAAAATCTTAAATTAAGAGATTTTCAAATAATTTGTGTATTATGAGAGCCTGGGCAGAAATGGTTTGACCTTAAATTTTGTTTTGTAAGTTTTGGGTCATTCAATTTGAACTAGGCAGAACTTGTTTGACCAGAACGTACTGATATGAACAATTGTGGTTGAGGTAAAGCATTTTTTGGTTTTCCTGGTATAAACTGATCATTTCTTAACTATTTTGGCCTAGGAAAAAGTGACCTAGAATTGTATTTTGGTTGTGCCTTGTTACTGATGTCAGATTTTCACAATGCACTTTAAAAACTGTTTTTTTTTAATGGCTTGCTACTTAAGTTAAATTGTCAATTCAAATTGTTTTTACTTGTTCAATTTGTTATCAGCAAAAGAAAAACATTTCAATATTTGTTTTTATGGAGAAACACTGGAAACGGATAATAAATAAAATTAAGAACTGGTAATAGTAATACAAAGGCTCATTGTTCATAATTGAATCAAAATTTATATTTAATCACATTTTCAGACAATTTTGGATAATAAATTATGATAAATTAAGATTAATAGGAGTTCTGACAGCAAGATATTGTAGGGCTCCGTATTGGACTCTTCAAGTTGAAAATCATTATTAGAAAATTTCAAATATGTATTTTAATTTGTTCAGAGGCCAGAAAATTTTGATGGACAGGTAGACATGATTAGGGTTCCGTTTTGAACCTGTTTGGTGCAAAATCTTTTAAATAGATGCTTTAAATTAGTGGAACAAGATAAAAACAACGAGAAAATTGGAGAAGCATGATTTATTTTACTGAATGCTGTTATGAACACTTAGCAACCATGTGGCGAAAACTTTTTTTCCCAAGATCAATAAAAGTAGTGACGGGATACGGAGCATCAAAAGTCCATTTATTTGGCTTTTTATTCAAGAAGAAAATTAGATGTAAAGTTTAGAGAGAAGTTAGCATAAGCAGCAAGTGAATGCGGCACTGCTCAAAAGAACAAAGCAAATCAAAAATTTAATAATTTAATTTTTTTGCACTAAAACTCACCTTTCTGTCAAATTTCCAAAAAAATCCTTCAAAATTCACACAGAACACAATTTTTTTTATTACTAATAAATTTTTGTTGTCACATATTTAAAAACTGTTTGTTTACGGCAAGCACGTGCTGCGTTTTCCGTGCGTGTAACTCGTGCGGTCGACGACAACTAAAGTATACACGGTTCGAATCGAGACTGCGACCGAGACGTCGGGAAATACGGCGACGTCTGACGACGTGCGTGATGCATATGTTACGGAATAAAATTCCACTTGCAGTAAAAGTGGCGATGAGCAGAGGCGGAGCGAAAGAAAATTGAAAAAGGGGCGCAGTGCGATTATTGTGATACCCAGAAAACCACGATTCTATTTAATAAAAAGATATGTAATTTATTTACTATGTGATTCATCAAATTTCCTGAATTTTCGGAACTGTAAATTGATATCTAAGATTTGACACACACCTTGCAATATGAGCTGCGGATTCATATTTCTCAATAAATTGATATAGTAAGTATTTTTTGTTATTGTTTGTTCTGTAACGCATCCGGAATTCATTTTTATTGTTTATTAGTTTTGCTTTATGCACGAGTGAGCAAAATTACATTTAATTCGGCGTAATAATTTAATCGGACAAGAGCAATGACTCACAAAAGTTCAGTACTCGCCCACCAAAATGGTCATATCTCGTAAAATAATTGAGATATCATAATTATTTTAATTTGGTGGTTGTAAACACGGTATGGACCACATACAAGATTTTTTTCAGAGTTTTAAATTGAATACGAGCCATTTCATAGTAGACATCATGAACGTCCTTCAAAATGATTTAAAACTACAAATTAAATATCAAATGTATCTTTGCCTTGTTATACGACTGGAATCGTGGAAGATTGGATACTGAAAAACAATATCTCATTTTAAAATGGATATATAATAGTTTCTTTGAATTTGACCTTAAATTTAGTTATTTCAACATATCACAAACCGCAAAAAGTGATTGTAAATAATAAAACGAGTGTTATGACAGAATAAATTTATTTTTAATAACAGAAGAAAATAAGGAAATATCTAATGTTTGTTAGATAATAGCTTTCCCTGAATATGATTAAAATTGTTTTTCAATTTATTTATCCTCATATGTTTGACTGCTAATTATTAATTTGCTCATAAAAATAAAACTATCCAACAAATCAAAATCAAAATCAATAGGATTATTAAATGATAGTTTGTTAATTGTTGAAAAATTTAATTTTTGAAATCGGTTGAGATTTGAGTTCTGTAACTTGTCCTCATACGTACATACAAATGCACGAATATGTTTGTAATTTTTCAATAAATATTTTAAAAAATTGAAGAATCATCTAGATGATGAAAGCGCATTTTTGACAGCTCATGAATGCTTGTTACTTCAGAGATTTCGCAAATTACCATCTCCCACAATTACTGAGCTTGAAATCAAGCAGTTTGGGCAAATTTACGAAACAGCAGCTTCCATTTGGTACTATTTTCAAGTTGACTATTTGATAGGTACATAATTTATGCATGTACAAACTCAAAAATACCTTTTAATCTTCATTGTTAAATTATTGACAGTCGTATCTTAGAATAATAATTTAATCTTTATCAAAGCTATATAAAAAAAAACACACCAGAAGTAAACAAATTTTCATTCAATAATGATAATTCATTCTAATAAGCTTCAAATTCGCGTCAAACAAGTCATTGAATGAATGCCGGACAGATTTGACAACTGTACATAATAATAGTGACACCCACGGCTAAAGTTGTAACTAAATTTTTATCTACTTGAATAAACTTTAGTCGCCATATCCCTAATGTCATATATATCTATGAGCATTGTTTCACTTGAAACAAGTAATTGAATAATTTAATCTTCCACAATCACTGAGCTTGAATTAAAGCAATTTGTGCAAACCTACAAAACAGCAGCTTTTATTTGGTACCAGTTTCAAGTCTGTAAATAGTATAGTTGCTGAGAACTCAGCGTCACGCCAGCCAGCCAGCCAGCCAGACAGCCAAAGTGCATTAGCGCTTTTTTCCAAAAAATGCGCTAAAAATCATGACGCCGCGATAGAAGAATATTAGTTTGTTTTGCCTAATTTGCAAGTCTATAGCTTGTGCACCAATATTTATTTGACATATATTTACATCTATGTTGAATACGTGTGCGAAATTTGAAATTTCTGATTTACCCATAAATTATTAATTAATTTTGGGCGGTGCGATAAATTTTCAACTGTTTATTGGAATTTTCAATTCTCAAGGCTGTAGCTCGCACACCAATAACAATTGATGGCTAATACCTCTTGTGATTATACCCACATTCATTTTAATTACGTGTTTATGATTAGAAATTTCTGAAGCCACCGGTTTACCCATAAAATATTAATTTGTTTTGTCCAATTCGCAAGCCTACAGCTCGTGCACCAATAAGGATAAGTAACTAATATTCATCCTACATATATTTACATCCATCTTGAGTATATACATAAAATTTACAATTTTTGGAGCCCTCCATTTACTCGGAAAATATCAATTTGTCTTGAGCGGTCCAGGGGCAACTATTTAAATTTTCAATTTTCAAGTCTATGGCTCGTGCTGCAATAACTATTGGTGTCTGATATCTATCCTGCCCACACCTACATTCATTCCAAGTACGTACTAATAATTACATTTCTGTTGCCACTAATTTACCCAGAAAATATTAGTTTGCTTTGTCCAATTTGCAAGCCTACAGCTCGTGCACCAATAATCATATGTATCTAATATTAATTTTACATATTTTTACATCTATTTTGAATACACGTGCAAAATTTGGAGTTTCTAAAGCTTCTAATTTAGTCATAAATTATTAGTTTGTTTTGAGCCGTGCTGAAGAATCGGTGTCGCCTCGCTTCAAAAAAAAATATATTTTATCAAAAAAGTATATTAGAACTCAAGACTGGCGCGCTGGCTATGCACCATAATAATTGATCTATTTCCACATCAGTTAATTATTAATTAATTCATAAAAACTGAATTATTCAACCAATCTGAATAAAAATCAATAGAATCATATAATGATAGTTTGTTAATCGTTGAAAAATTGAATTTTTGAAATTGATTGAGATTTGAGTCCCGTAATGTGTCCTCATACGTACATACAAATATTTGGAGACGTATATAATTTTTAAATAAATATTTTTACTAATTGAAACATTTTTACAAAAGCTATATCAAGAATTGATTGTTAATAGAATTACCTGAGTCAAAACTCAAGGCTGGTACGCTAGTTTAGCACTATTTTAATTTGATCTTTATCGATCATATGTAATCAAAATTATTTCGTCAAAAAAGTTTTGCATCACATTAATCTAGAAATAATTAAAACAGTATCCCAATTAGCTTTATTACAAACCTAATTAATTTAATCAAAGCAAAAAGGTTTAAAAATATTTATTCTACGTAAAAAAAAAAAACCCATGCTTAATTTTTTTGTAATTAAATAATATGAGACAGACTACTCCCCCTCAATTTTATAGACTAATAAATTAAATGAACACCCAAGTATGCCCCGGAAATTCTTATTATATTCAATAAGTCACTTCCCACCTTTATTTAATAATTATTTTATTATTCAGTCTAATAACTGGCTAATTTGATATCAAAAAATAAAAGTCTATAAATTAATTGAAATATTTTAAATCGATTTCAAATATTTGAGCACATTTTTAGAGGAATGACACCATCAACACACGCACGGTTGCTAAGTTGCGTAACCTAATTTAATTAGAGGCACTGCTTGAATGAACTTTCATGGATACTTTTTTTGAGCTGTCAAATAACAAATATTCAATCAATTAATCAATAATTGATTAATTAATACACAATATTAAATTAAAAATCGAACATGGGTCCCCGCTTTTCCATATTTGTAATTTATCAGCAACCAGTAATACTTTCATGAATATTACAAGTCTTTTTTTTTAAACGAAGCTTCTATCGTGGTATGAACTGTGAAATGACGAAAACCGACAGATTTTTGAACGACACCGATTCTCCAGCACCGCTTGAAACAAACTAATTATTTATGACTAAATCAGAAGCTGCAGAAATTCCAAATTTTGCACATGTATTCAAAATAGATGTAAAAATATGTAAAATTGATATTAGTTACATATAATTATTGGTGCACGAGCTGTAGGCTTGCAAATTGATATTTTCTGGATAAATCAGTAGCTCCAGAAATTTGTAATTATTAGTACGTACTTGGAATGAATGTAGGAGTGAGCAGAATAGATATTAGACACCAATAGTTATTGCAGCACGAGCTATAGACTTGAGAAAATTTCAATAGTTGCCCCTGGACCGCTCAAGACAAAGTAATATTTCCCGACCAAATCGGAGGCTCCAAAAATTGTAAATTTTATGTATATACTCAATATGGATGTAAATATATATAGAATAAATATTAGTTACTTATCGTTATTGGTGCACGAGCTGTAGGCTTGCAAATCGGACCAAACAAATTAGTGTTTTATGGGTAAACTAGTGGTACCAGAATTTTCTAATAATAAACACGTAATTAAAAGAAATATTTATCAGCAACCAGTAATACTTTCATGAGTATCAGGTGCTGGACTACGCCTTAATACGTTTGAAGTCAAAAGTGAAATAATTGGACAAGACTAGCTACGCCTCTGTATACAACAGCTGTAAATAAAAAAAGTTCAATTTTTATCATTCGAATCTTTTGGAACACACTTTTTAGGTTAATAAAATTAGTAACCAGACAGGTGGTGCTGTCTATCAATAAATATTTAAATTTGCGAATACATTAAGGAAATTATTATAAAATACTTAATAAAAAAATAATCTGAAAAATTTATTGTGCAAAATAAAATATTACCAACTACGTTTTATCTTAAAAATTTTGTTCGTATTTGCGGCCGTAAATGAATAATAAATCAACATTTTATTTAGCATATTGAAGTTAATCAGTTAAACTAAGAATAAATCAAAGCGAAGTGATTTACAAATAAGTACAGTCGCTCAAAAAATCAAAAGTGAGAATTATTTGAGGTCAAATAAATTAGTATTCTATATTTAATTAATTTAGAGGTTTTTTTGATTTTGTGAGCAGAATATTTTTCGTGGGGAGAGCCCGCAGTAGTTTTGTATGCAAATTAAATTTAAATATGTACTTTGTACACCTTCAAGTATCAGTTTTTTAATGTTGTAATAGAACTACAGATGTCCTTCAAAACTATGATGCAACAAAAAACACGCAAAAGAAATTTCATAATTTATTCTTGATAATTAATGGAAAAATCATTTACTAGCAGGACAGCTTCGCTCGTGCGCCCGTACTAATTTTTATTTTTAATATAATAGTTATTAATTATATTTTTTTGCCCACTGTCAAAAAAACATGATATTTTTGTATTGTTATCGATACGCAAAGTTCGTGATTTTTTCTCTAGTAAAAAAATGAAACATATTTTTGCACACCTAATCTAATATAATTCAGTTTAATAATGCTAGAAGGATAGAAACAAACAGGTATTTAACAAAGAAGAAATATGAATTTGTACATAAAACTACTTATTTTTGGATATAAAAATTAATTGTTGACAGTTCTTTATTTATCAAACAACAATTGCGCATACTTTTGGTGACAATACCCAGGTGACTGCAAATTAATTATAGTTTATACTTTTTTCCTACATTTTACTGAATAAAACATTAATTATTGTGGATCTATTATTTTTTGACATTTGGCGAAAAAATATTATTTGTATTTCGTGTGCGAAGTGAGTGTATTTTGTTGCGCTTTCGAATGAATTTGTTACCTCGACCTTACGGTCTTGGTTAAAATTGACATTCTCACGTGCAACAAAAAAAACAATCACTTCGCACATTTAATACAAAAATAACTATTATATTTTTCGACAAAATATGTGTGAAAATTCATATTTTTTATTTTAAAAAATTGTTAAATGATCACCTAATGGTTAAAAATAGCATTCACAAACATAACGCTATTTTTAAATATTATTCACAAAAGTTGTACTATTTTAAACTACATTTTCAAATTATATAATGATAGTATTTTTGTTTTTTAAAATATGTAAATCAGAAACGATGGTGATTGATTACATAACTTATGTGAAAATAAGAAGCTAATGACGCAGCCAATAACGTGGAGGACATTGAGTAAATATTGCTCAGTAATTCAGTAAATAACTTCCTACATTTGAGCTCCTTACAAACCAAATTATATAAACATAGTTAATTTCTCCAGATATAGAATTACTTATTTATTGTTGTTATTTCCAATAGCACAATAAAAATAACATAAATCTGAATAATTATTTTAAACAATACAATTTACTTCAAAAATATAAACAAAAGTAATTAGATCTCTTTGAAATCTTGTTGCTTTATAAAATTATTTTTATTTTCTCATTTTTACACCTAAGGACATCTTCTTTTCAATGTCACGGCCATAAACACTTGTCCTCGTCTTCTTAGATCATTCGTCACCTTGTCTAAAGACGTGATATTCTCAAAGCAATTTTATTAGTATTTTTAACATTTGTTGTCCGTCAAGGAAAAACCATTTATCAGAATTGTTTTGTTTTATCCTTATTGAAATGGGTACATTGTCATTTCCTCAATGAGGATTCATTCGTAAACTTGATTTAAAAAAAAATATCAATTTATAATCATTCATTAATTGATGTGAGATTATGTATCGCAGTGATTTAACGAAAATCTCCACATGAACAGTGAAATGACGAAAACCGACAGATTTTCGAACGACACCGATTCTCCAGCACCGCCCGAAACAAACTAATAATTTATGACTAAATCAGAAGCTGCAGAAATTCCAAATTTTGCACATGTACTCAAAATAGATGTAAAAATATGTGAAATCAATATTAGTTACATATAATTATTGGTGCACGAGCTGTAGGCTTGCAAATTGGACAAAGCAAACTAATACTTTCTGGGTAAATTAGTAGCTCCAGAAATTTGTAATTATTAGTACATGCTTGGAATGAATATAGGTGTAAGCAGAAAAAATATTAGACACCAATAAATATTGCAGCACGAGTTATAGACTTGAGAATTGAAAATTTCTATAGTTGTCCCTGGGCCGCTCAAGACAAAGTAATATTTTCCAAATAAATCGAGGGCTCCAAAAATTGTAAATTTTATGTATATACTCAATATGGATGTAAATATATGTGGAATGAATATTAGTTACTTATCGTTGTTGGTGCACGAGCTGTAGGCTTGCAAATCGGACAAAACAAACTAATATTTTATGGGTAAACCAGTGGCTCCAGAAATTTCAAATTTTGCACATGTACTCAAAATAGATGTGAATGTATGTCAAATGAATATCAGGTACCTATCGTTATTGGTGCACGAGCTATAGACTTTCAAATTGGGCAAAACAAACTAATATTCTTCTATCGCGGCATCATGATTCTCTGCATGAACAATGAAACGACGAAAATCGATAGATTTTCGAATGACACTGACTGGAAAATGTTCCTTCGCTTCTTTCGGAGGTCCCGTGACCTTCACACCGGTTTTTTTGTATTCTGGTGGAATAAGGGATGAATGATGTAACAAAAACTGTCACAATTTCAAAACTTCTTCTGAAATAATAATCTTAAATTAATTGGGCAAACGCTGATAAAAAGTTATTTGATGTCATTTATTATAAAATCAGTTTCAACCCTTTATTTAAAAAATCGGGCGGTTTAGGGGTTTAAATATTGCAACGTGATTTTATCACATTTTTCCTGAATTAAATCCAACGTTTATAGAAGGTCTATGTAGAGTTTTTGTGTCATAAAATAGTTTTAACCCCTCATTTTCCAACCCCGGTGAAATAAGGGGTTGAATGATGCAACAAAAATCTGTCACAATTCAATGTTTATACCTCCTGAAATAATGATTACATATTCATGAACCAAACGCTGATGAAAGAGATATTTGATGCCATTTATAGTAAAACCAGTTTCAACCTTTTATCTTCCAACCCTGGCGGTATAAGAGGTCAATTATTGCAACGAAAGTCTATCACATTTATCCTAAAATAATTGTTGTAGAATAATGAACCCAACGTTAATAAAAAGCCTGCTAAAAAACAATTTAAAGCCCTCATTTTCCAACTTTTGTGGAATAGGGGGTTGAATGGTACAGCAAAAATCTGTCACACATTCAAAGCTTATATGTCCTGAAATAATAATCACAAAATAATAACCCAAACGCTGATCAAAAAGTTATAAGATGCCATTTATCATAATACCAGTTTCAACCCTTTATCTTTCAATTATGGCGGTATAGGAGGTTAAATATTGCAATGAGAATAATGAGCCCAACATCAATAAAAAGCCTAAGTAGAATTTTTTGGCATAAAATAATTTTAAGTCCTCATTTTCCAACCCTGGTGAAATAGAAGGTTGAATAGTATAACAAAAATCTATCACACTTCGAAAGTTTATATGTCTTGAAATAATAATCGCAAAATGATGAACCAAACGCTGATCAAAAAGATATTTAGTGCCATTTATCGTAGAACCAGTTTCAACCCTTCATCCATTAAATCTGGTGATGTATGAAGATTAAATATTGCAATGAGAGTTCATCGCATTTTTCCTGAAATAATAGTTGTAGAGAAATAAGCCCAAAGTTAATATAAAGCAGTTTAAATCCCTCATATTTCAACCCTGATGGAATAGGGGGCTGAATGATGTAATGAAGATCTGTCTCAATTTAAAAAATTTTATGTACTGAAATAATATTCACAAAATAATAAACCAAACGCTAATAAAAAAAATAATGCCATTTATCATAAAACTAGTTTCAACCCTCCATCTTGAAAATTTGGCTTTATAGAGGGTTAAATATTCTAACGAGAGTCCATCACATTTTTCCTGAAATAACTGTTGTAGAATTAAGAACCCAACGTTAATAGAAAGCCTGTGTAGTGTAATTTGCCAAAAAACAGTTTAAAACCTTTATTTTTCAACCTTGTTGAAATACAATTGAATGGTATAATGAAACTCTGTCACAATTTCAAAGCTTGAATAATAATCAAAAAATAATGAACCAAACGCTGATCAAAAAGATATTTAGTGCTATTTAACATAAAACCATTTCCAACCCTTTATATTTCCATCCTGGTGGTATACGGGGCTCAATATTGCAGCGAAAGTCTACCTCACAGTTCAAGCCCCTCATTTTTCAACATTGGTGGAACAGGGGGTTGAATGATGTAGCGAAAATCTGTCACAATCTCAATAATAATTAACCTAACACTGACAAAAAATACATTTAGTGCCATTTATTATAGAATTATTTCCAACCCTTCATCTTCAAGTCGTGGTGGTAAAGGGGGCTAATTGTTGCGCAATCAAAATCTGGCACAATTTTAATGCTTATATCTCCTAAAAAAATTATCGTAGAGAAGTGAGTTGAACGCTGGTATAAAGCAACTGAAGTGCCATTTATTATATAACCAATTCCAGCCCTTCATCTTTCATTCTGGTGAAAAATGGTACAACAAAAATTTGACACACTTTTAAAGTTCTACTAGAATAAAAATCGGTGTGGGGGTCACGGGATCCCCGGAAGAAGCACTTTACCAATACAAGGAACATTTTCCAGTTGGTGTCGTTCAAAAATCAGTCGGTTTTCGTCATCTCATTGTTCATGCGCAGAATCATGACGCCGTGATAAAAGAATATTAGTTTGTTTTACCCAATTTGCAAGTCTATAGCTCGTACACCAATATTTATTTGACATTATATTCTCAACTATTTTGAGTACGTGTGCGGAATCACAAGTTCCTGATTAACTTACAAATTATTAGTTGGTTTTGGGCGGTGCGATAAATTTTTAACTGTTTATTGAAATTTTCGATTCTTAAGGCTGTAACTCATACACCAATAACAATTGATGGCTAATATTTCTTGTGATTATGCCTACATTTATTTTAATTACGTCTTTATGATTAGAAATTTCTGGAGCCACTGGTTTACCCATAAAATACTAGCTTGTTTTGTCCGATTTGCAAGCCTACAGCTCGTGCACCAATAACGATAAGTAACTAATATCCATTCTACATATATTTACATCCGTATTGAGTATACACATGAAATCTACAATTTTTGGAGTCCTCGATTCACTCGGAAAATATTACTTTGTCTTGAGCGGTCCAGGGGCATCTATTGAAATTTTCAATTCTCAAGTCTATAGCTCGTGCTGCAATAAATATTGGTGTCTAATATCAATTCCGCTCACACCTACGTATTCCAAGTACGTATTAATAATTACAAATTTCTGGAGCTACTAATTTACCCAGAAAATGTTAGTTTGCTTTGTCCAATTTGCAAGCCTACAGCTCGCGCACCAATAATTATTTGTAGCTAATATTAATTTTTCATATTTTCACATCTATTTTGGGTACATGTGCAAAATTTGGAATTTCTGTAGCTTCTGATTTAGTCATAAATTTTATTAGTTCGTTAGTCTCCCGAAAATATTTCTACGTCAAAAAACAATCTGTACATCAAATCAGCTTGAAAAATTGATTGTTTATGATTATCTGTTTATATAATGTGCAATTTAATGCCTCTTTCATGATGACCACTATCCGGATCTCGTGTTGAATATAAAGTTTGCAATAACCTTAAAATAGATATACGGTGTTGACCTCGACAATATTGTTAGCTGGTTTTGTTCTAATAGATCTAATTTCACTCTTACTTTTCCTAAGATCGAAGTATAGGCGATGCACCCACCCATTGGCTACGCCCAGTGCTCTCAAACCATATTCAAGAGGTCAAACGATCAAATGTTAAATGTAAACATTCATAAAAAATTTGATATCCTTTTACTTAGATTGCAACGAGATTGTTGAATCAATTTAATATATGTTGCTGATTTATATTATATATTTAAAGTTGGATATTACCAGTGGGAAATTTTTTCGTAAAACTAATGCATTTCTAACTGCAGTTATGTAAAAAGAATTCAAAACATATTATAAAAAATGCCACGAAAAAATAACACGGTAATAAATCTCAAATTTAATTCCCATAAATCAATTTAATAGTGTTTTTTATTACTTAAGCCTCCTTCCGATTAGTGATTTGAATATTACTCATTTTCCAGAAATAATTGAATTTTAACTTGAAACAATAAGACAGAATTGCTTTCCAGCCTCACGTTGAAGTCTCTTTTATTTAAACACAGCACATAAAATATTATGGTTTTTCATAATGTTTTTGTTGTTCTAATCGATGTATCAATAGATTTATTTATTATTGAGCAAATAAAATATGGTTATATAATGTCATTGTCAATAAAAATTATTCCTCTTTGAAAATATCAATGACGCACTTTGAGGCTCGCGAGGAATACAAGTAACACGATTATAAAAATTACAATTAGATTACAAAATCATTTATTTATATTTAGTTAGGGCCATTTTTTAACTTGGTGGCTTACACATCGCAAGAAAGATTAGGGGTTGAAACTGGTTTTATAATAAATGGCATTTTTATCAACGTTTTGATCATTATTTCGAAAATGTTATAGATTTAACCGTCTATATTAGCAAGGTTGAAAGATGAAGGATTGAAACCGGTCTTAGAATGAATGGCACTATTTATCGTTTTTATCAGCGTTCATTCATTATTCTACAATTATTATTTTTATACTTTGAAATTATGACGAGTTTCTGTTATACCATTTAACCCCCTATACCACTAGGATCGAAATATGAAAGATTGAAACTGGTTTTATCGTATATATCATTTTTTAGTAAAATTTTCATCATTCTACGATTATTATTGTTGTACCATTCAACCTCCTATACCATTAGAGTCGAAAGATAAGATATTAAAACTGGTTTTATCATGAATGTCATTTTCTGACAAAAAATTTATCAACACTCTACGATTATTATTTCAGGAGATATGGCTGGTACATCGTTTGACCCTTCATATAAGCAAGATTGGAAGATATAGGGTTGAAGTTCATTTTATAATAAATGGCACTATTAAATCTATCTATCAGTGTTCGGTCTTTATTTTACAATTATTATTTCAAGTGGTATAGCAAACTTTTGATGTACCATTTGACCCTCCATACTTCTAGAGTGGGAAGATGAAAAATCAATATTTCAACTATCATTCAACGATTCTTATTTCAGGAGATACAAGTGACACATCATTTAACCCTTTATATTGGCAAGATTGAAAGATAAAGGGTTGAAACTAATTTTATAATAAATGCCACTACTTAGTCTTTCTATCAGCGTTCAGTCATTATTCTACAATTAATATTTTAAGAGGTATACTTTGATAGCGTGTGCAATTTTTGATGTATCATTTATCCCCCTGTACCATTGAAATTGATTTTATAATAAATAGCACTTTTACCTATGTTTTTTCAAATATTTTACGATTATTATTTCAAGGAATATAGGTTCCAATATTTGGAAGATAAAAGGTTGTAACTGGTTCTATTATGAATACCTAGTCTTTATATCTGGATTTTGTACTTATTATACAACAATTATTTCAAGAGGTTGGGACAAATTTTTATTCAATTAAAAAAAGAGAATTGCATTTTCTACAAATATTTTGATTATTACTCTACGATCATTTCAAAGAGTCGCATTATTTAACCCTTTATAATGACAATATTGAAAGACAAAGGGTTGAAACTGATTTTATAATAAATGGCATTTCAGTCTTTCTATCAGAGTTCGGTCATTATGTACCAATAATTATTTCTAGAGGTGAGACGAATTTTTGATGCACCATTTATCCCCCTATACCACTAGGATTGGTGGATGACGCAATAAAACTGGTTTTATAATAAAAAGCATTTTTACTAATTTTTTTTTTAGATCTACGGTTATTATTTCGGGGGATATAAGCTCTAAAATTTGAAAGATGAAGGGTTGGAATGGTTCTGTGATAAATACTTGTCTTTTTTATCAGGATTCTGTCCTAATTTTTTAACAATTATTCCAAGAGGTTCACTTTTCAAATTGGGACGAGTTTTTATTGTACCATTTAACCCCTCTATACTACTAGGACTGGAGGTTAGATGGAATTCTTTATCTTTTCTTGATTATCATCCTACGATTATCATTCCAGGGGATATGAGTTTCAAAATTTGAAATATGAAGGGTTGGAATTGGTTCTATGATGAATACTTAGTCTTTTAATCAGGATTCTGTCCTTATTTTACAACAATTATTTCAAGAGATTTACCTTTCTAATTGGGACGCAGTTTTATCGTACTATTTAACCCCCTATACTAGTAGGACTGGATGATGACGAGTTAGAAAAAAATTGCATTTTCTACCAATATTTTGATTTCTACCCTACACTCACTTCAAAGTGTCGCATTATTTAATATTGACAAGATTGAAAGACAAAGGGTTGAAACTTGTTTTATTATAAATATCATTACTTAGTCTTTCTATCAGTGTTCGGTCATTATTTTACAATTATCAATTCAAGAGATGTGTTGAATATTTGATGTATTGTATGTAGTTGACACATTCAAAATGGTTTTATAATAAATAGAATCTATTATTATTTATTTCAATTGCCATCCTATGATTATTATTTCACGGGATATAAGTTGCAAAATTTGAAAGATGAAGGGTAGGAATTGGTTCTATAATGAATACTTGGTCTTTTTATCAGGATTCTATCCTTATTTTACAACAATTATTTCAAGAGGTTCACCTTTCCAATTGGGACGAATTTTAATTGTACCATTTAACCCCCTATACCACAGTAGGTTGATAGATTTGAAGAAATAGCATTTTTTACCAATATTTTTTTCATTACTCCACAATTATTATTTTAGGAGATATTAGTTTTAAAGTTTCGCATTATTTAACCCTTCATATTGACTAGGTTGGAAGACAAACTGGTTCTAGAATAAATGGCATTACTCAATCTCTCTATCAACGTGGTCAATATTTTATAATTATCAATTCAAGAGGTGTGACGAATTTTTTATGTACCATTTAACCCCCTATACCATTAGGATTCATAGATGATGCATTAGAACTAGTTTTATAATAAATGGCATTTTTTATCTTTGTTTTTGATTATCATTCTATGATTTTTATTTCAGGGGATATCAGTTTCAATTATAAAACCCTTTATTTGAGTTGAGGGATGAAGAGTTGAAACTGGTTTTATAATAAATGGCAGTACTTGGTCTTTCTATCAGCGTTCGGTCATTATTATACAATTATCATTTCGGTAGATATGTATTGTGCAATTGTGGTGGATATTTGTTGTACCATTCAACCCCATATACCACTATGGCTGGAAGCTGATACATTTTCTACCAATATTTTGATTATTAATACACGATTATTATTTCAGGAGATATGAGATAGGAGTTTGAAAGTGTTGCACCATTTAACCCTTTATATTGGCAAGATTGAAAAATGAATTGTTGAAACTGATCTTATAATAAATGGCACTATTTAACGTTGTTATCAGCATTTGGTCATTAATCTACAATTATTATTTCAAGAGGTGTGACAAGTTTTTAATGTACCATTTGACCCCCTATACCACTAGGATTTGTAAATGACGCATTAAAACTTCTTTTATAATGAATGGCATTTCTATCTTTGTTCGATTATCATTACGATTATTATTTCAGCTTTTATCAGTTTGAAAGTATCGCATCATTTTATCCTTTATATTGTCAAAGTTGAAAGGTGAAGGGTTGAAACTGGCTTTATTATCAGTGATACTTCTCAGTCTTTCTATCAGGGTTCGGTCATTATTTTACAATATATATTTCAAGAGGTGTGACGAATTTTTGATGTACCATTTAACCCCTTATACCACTACGGTCGAAAAATAAAACATTAAAATTAGTTTGATCATAAATGGCATTTTCTATCAATATTCAGTATAATTCTACAATCAGAAGATATGAGTTCCAAAGTGTCTCATCATTCAATCCTTTATATAAACAGGACTCGAAGATGGAGGGCTGGAACTGATTTTATAATAATTGGCGTCCTTTAATCAGCATTTGGTTATTATTCTACAATTATTATTCTAAGAGGTATGGGCTTTACAATAGTGACCAATTTTTGTTGTACCATTTAACCCTCTATACCACTAGAGTCGAAAGATGAGTGAATAAAGCTAGTTTTATCAAGAATAGCATTTTATAACAATATTTTGATTCTTCTATTATTATTTTAGAAGGTGTCGCATCATTTGACCCTTTATTTTGACCAGGTAGAAAGATGAAGGGTTGAAGCTAATTTTATAATAAATAATAAGTGGCAAGACATAGTCTTCTAACCAGTTGGTCATTAGTCTACAATTATTATTTTAGGAGAAATAAGCTTTGAAAACATGGCAAGTTCTTTGTACCATTTGAACCCCCAATACCATCAGGGTTGTAATTTGAGGAATTTATAATAAATAACCACTACATTGTCTTTTATCCAACGTTTTAAAAATTATTTCACGATATGTATTTAAGAAGATATTGGCTTCAAAAATATGATAGATTTTCGTCGTATTATTTAACCCCATATATCGATATTTCTAAAGATAAAGGGTTGAATTTGATCTTATGATAAATAACACTATTTGGTAATCAGCTTTCGATCATTATTCTATGATTATTATTTCAAAAGATATAGACTTGTAAACAAATTTTTGCTGTACCATTTAACCCCCTATATTACTAGAATTTGAAGATACAGGATTGAAATCATTATTTTTTGATAATTATTTCAGAAGATATCAGCTTTGGAAATGTGATAGATTTTTATTGCATCATTTAACCCCCTATATTGACAAAGTTGAAGGATGAAGAGCTCATACCAATTACTCATTTTATTAATCAGCCTTCGGTTATTTTAATAGGAAAGAGCTTTGATATTGTAACCAATTTTGGTTGTACCATTCGACCCCCTATACCACATGGTTGAAAGGTAAAGCGATTGAAACTGGTTCTATAATAAATAGTACTACATAGAGTTCCTACCAACATTTTGATCATAAGTTTGCAATAATTATTTTGCAAATATGATAGATCATCATTGCATCAATCAACCCTCTATACCGCCAGGGTTAAAGGAGGAAAGAATGAATAAGTTTTATGAAAATGGTATCTCATAAGCTTTGTAATAATGTCTTAATCATTATTCTTTAATAATTATTTCAGGAGAAATGAGACTGTATTTCGTTGCATCCCCATACTGGTGGAGCTCAAGGGTTGAAAGGTGCATGACAAATGTTAACCAAATCATTTAACCCCTTGATTTCTCGACAAGACTTATTTCTACGTTCAAAATGTAATACAATGTTCTGTCTAGTTGTTGTCAATGAAAAAATTATATATTTATTAGTCATTTCACGGTGTGACCAAAATGAAAAAAAAAGACAAATGGTGCGATCATCATTGGAACATTTTGACACGTCATCTTCGCAGTGCGCGTTCGCCATTGAGTCAGCTATTAGACCCATTAGTAAGCAAACAATAGTACCCCGTACCCTTCGCCAAACACATATAAGAACCGCGAAGAAAACGCGCTCCTTAGTTGCTTGAAATAAATCGCGCGCGGAACTGCTGAACATAATATGAACTAAAATGTTGCAGCAATTAATAACTAGCTTAGTGCTTTCATTTTTAACCATCAATGCACAAAATACTTTTCGATTTAAAGTACTTTACGAATGGAATTATGTGAATTATACATGGCCGTCGCCGGAAGTCTACGCCACTGCACTCAAAACTGCACAGTACATCCCGGATAACAACCACATTTCAGGAATAAAATATTTTGAGGATTATTTATATTTAACAGTGCCACGAATTAAGGAGGGTGTGCCAGCCACCCTAACCAGAATACAGAACAAATCAAGTGAATCATATTACGACACTTCGCCAGAACTTGAACCGTACCCTACGTGGGAAATGAACATGGAGGGCGATTGTAATGCCCTTCAAAACGTCCAAAATATCGAAATAGATACGAAAGGGTTGTTGTGGATATTAGACGGAGGAAAAACAGGCACTTTTACACGAAATCCCAACACCAAATGTCCACCAAGAATTGTTATCTATGATATAAAAGAAAATCGGATGGTTACGACTTATACTTTCACCCAAGAAGTTACCAATAACAGAAGTTTTTTGTACGATTTGGTACTTGACGATACTGATGGAGGTTACGCATACATTACGGATAATAGTGGACCCAGTCCAGGAATTCTTGTATATTCAATGAAACAAAATCGTGCGTGGTCAATCCGAGATTCAAAATCGATGACAGCTGAACCGGATGCAGTTTATTTTACAGTCAACGGAACCGGTGTTTCCGCAAGTATTAATATTGCCGGAATTGCTTTAGGGCCTAGGCTGTCCCCTGGTGCAGTTAACCAAGATAGAATTGTGTATTATTGTGCCCTGTCAAGTTATACTTTATACTCAATTAATAGTGCAGTGTTAAGGGATGAAAAATTTGCAGCTACCGGAATTGAATCACAAATCGTAAAATTAGGAAAAAAATCATCTCAAACTGATGGTATGGTCATGGATGAAAATGGTGTACTTTATTTTGGATTACTTGGAGTTAACGGTATTGGAAAATGGGATTCTAACACTCCTTTTACTAGTGAGCAACGAATTATCTCTCGGGATAAAACATACATCCAATGGCCCGATTCTTTCGCTTTTGATAAGTCCGGAAATTTGTTAGTTGTCACCAACAGACTACAAAAATTCCTTTTCGGGCGTATTAATCTTACAGAACCAAATTTCCGGATTTTGCAGGCCTATGTAGGAACCAAAAGTTACCTTTACAGTGGTTTAAATACAAAATATGAAGAACCAACTACTGTTACTTTTAAGCCCGAAAATAAAACCGAACAAATACATCATGATATGAATGTTCATGTCACACAACCAAATGAAATTCATAGCCATATAGATAGGTCTGAGCCCTCTTCGGCCATGCAATATCGTTTTAACAATTTATTAATTGGTTTTACAATTTTATTCCTTTTTACAGTGATACCCTGAAAGACTTTTTCGTAGATTTAATTTATTGTAACAACTGATAAAAAATTATACTTTGTATATACAAATATTGTACCAAATAAAACAATGAATGTACTTGTTAATCTAATAAATAAATTGTTACAGCCATTTATTTTAGAAACCTATATTCCTTTTTTTTTCAGTGATAAATGGATAATAAAAAAGTCATTAATTCATAAAAATATCAATATCTTTAATATTATAAGTTACAGGAAGAAACTTTTGGATTAATTGCATTTATTTTTGATCTATGATATAATTTATTTCAATATATTTCGGATTTAAGTCCTATGGGGGCTGTAATCAATAATCTCTATCCCCGCAAGCTGGTGCTTAATACAAAAACTATTTTATGTTCAATCAATGAGCAATTATAATTAAGGGTGATATTATCTTGAAAATTTCTCAAAATAAGCTGCCATGTAGTTACAAAAAAACAAAACTACTTTCGGATTTCTCAAAACAAGATACATGCTGCCATCTCCTCGATTCTCGGGAACTAACAAGTAAATCAGGCCATACAATATAACTGCTCAACAAGTAACCGTAGTTTTAAATGTCAAAATTTAATAGAGAATCCATATCTACTGAATAAATGGTTTTAGATTTATAAATTAACCTTTAATAGGAATTTTATATTATACTATTCATTTCAAAACCAAGGCCAGTCCTGTATCTTTCAAATGCACAAAGTATGAGGTGAAATAATGCAACGAGAATCTGGTCATACAATATATGTGCTCAACAGATAACCACAAATGTATTAATCAATTCCTAGTAAAGGGCTTATATCTCCTAAATAAATAAGGTGTATGACCATTCCATATATTATTAATATATAACTTTACAAAAGAATAATGTTGCTTGCCCTTTTAAGGGCTCAAGTATTATGTTGTTTATATACAACTTAAAATTCAGAATATTATAAATATACAACTTTAGCAAAGAATTTTCCAATGGTCATTTTAATGGCCGGCTTCATGAAGTACCGAGCCTGAGGCCCACATATTCCCGATCGGATATATTCCGGATTGATAAAACTCGCTCCCACTATAATCTGCTAGCCGTTTGGCACCAACGTTTGGATGAATGGGAATATTAGCCAAAAATTTGCTTGCCCTTTCAAAGGTAAACCCTTTGATCAACTCGATCTTTAGATCGTTCTGGATCTATTCAAAATAAAGAATATTTCAAATATGAAACTTGACAAAAAAAAGAATAATTATACGACTTTAGAAGAATATTATTAATATCAAACTTGTATTTTGAACTACATGACAAACGGTTCTTTTAAGAGCCCCCAAAAATAATTTGAAAAAGGAGTATTATATTTGCATTCGATTATGGAAATAAATTTCATGTAATAAGTGCAATAAACATAATGAGTAAATAATCACTCGTTTGATAGTTTTGCGCGTTAAAATATATAATTAATGAATTAGTTATGATTGAAATATTTTATTTTTCGAATAAAGGCCTTCATCGGTAAAATGTTTCGAGCAAACTCCTACTATTTTCGAAAACATTTCGACTCTTTTCTATACATTATCTTAATTAAAGTTCTGACTTTCAGGTAAATTACATTTCCACAAAATAAATTATAATTTAAATAAAGACAATTACAAATACATTTCAATGAAAAATAGTCAAATTTTGTATAAAAATTGCCCTATATTTTATAAATTGAAAAATATATACGATGCCACAGCCTAGATATTAATTTATTCATTGATTTTATTAGCAATAGTATCTTCATTATAATGAAAAACTATTTGTTTCTCATTCTGAGCAAGTAAGTTTACAAAGCAATAAAAATTTGCAATGTAGTGTGTGTCACATATAGAGCACGAATCTGGAGGGAGAAATGGATTAACCAATAAGATTACCGGATGACTAAGTCAAAGTTGGAGACAAATTATTGGGAAAATATTCAATTTTCCTCGTTTAATAATTTGTAATATTGAAATTTGTTCCATAAGTAGTATTTATTTTATCATCGGAAATACATTTTAATTAGTCCACAAATTTGGCAATACTTCATTTTTAAAGACAGATAATTTAATCTAAAACTCATTAAATAAACAGTTTCATACCTAATTCGATTCATATATTGATCTAACAAAGTCGCAAATTGATAAAATGAAAAAAAATCATTTTGAATTCTATTTAGTTTTGTGTAGAGCGTGTGGCTATTTTCTAATGTTACATACGATTTTGAATGAAAATACATATCGAAAAGTAGCATCCCTCGACTTCCTATGCCAGCAGGTTGTGAAAATAAAGGGATTAATTTGGGATTATTATAAATCGGCTTACTTGAGCCTCTTAATACAATTATTTTAGAGTAAATAAGCCAGTGACACACCACACATATTCATCCATCGACATTTGGACTTCTCGATTTGCATAATATGGAATAACAAGTAAATTGAGATATTTTCAAACACCAAATTGATTTTTATCGATTCTTGTAAGTGCATTTTATTTTAAAATAATTAAATTTTGAGAAATCATTGTCCTACATTTTTTTAATTTGAGAATATGTAAATATGTTTAAGTTTGAAAGTAGTCTCATCATATTTCTAATAATTAGTAATAATTTGGGCTTTAAATAAATTTAATTAGTTAAATATTTATTCCATTTTGTAAATACAAGTCATCGAATAAATTTAAAATTTAGTATTTTGTAACCTTAACAAAAAAATCATAATAATTACACTTCAAATAATAAGAAATAGCCTTATTGCCAATATGTGTTGAGATTCTTAGACGCTACAACTAAATAAGATATTTGGTTTGCATATCATTATTAATTCTTTTTCGAAAATTATTGGTGGCTCTTAAAAGAGCCATTTGTTTATTATATAATAATATATAATTAATTCTTATTTTCTGAATCTAATTGGCGGACCTGAAAAGGTCCTGTAGTTCACTAATGTTGCATTTGTTACATCAGAAGTACTTTTTCAACCCCATTAAAATTGATTCTAATTTAAACCCAATGAACAACCGATGTGTTCATTTATGCAAAACAAGATTCGTGCCCCGTCAAGCCGGAGGCCGCATGGCTCGCCTAATTACGCGGATGTCAGACCAAGATTTCACACCTACTTCCCAGCAACCCTAGGAGTTACTGAAAGTGAAGGTCTACGTCTTTTATTTGTATACTCCCGGCACCATAACCGTACAAAAGCATACTGATTCCGTCTGCATCGATACCGCGATGGTATAATTCGAAAATAACCGGAGGTTACCTCTAATTATACCACCGACAGCTGGGGTGAGCCCATTATCTCCGGGGGGTGTCAGTAGAGGCTCAGGGGTGCTCACCGATAGTCCTTTATTACGAAAGGTCAGCAAAAAAAAACAAGGAAATATCGGATAAATTACTTCACAAAATATCGCAAAAAATTTAGAATTCTTAGCCAAAAACCCATTTACTACTAGCGTAGTATTAATTCAATTCAAAATTTTGTTAGCTACTTTAATCCAAACTTTGTTTATTTACTTAGTATTTCTGATGTAACACACACAAAAAACTTGTGAACAAAATAGATTCTGGACGCAAATTCAACGATATTTAAGCTGTATTCTTTCGTTAACGAATTACTGATCCAACTGAATCTAAAGATCAGTTGAAAATGGCGTCGAGATTATATGATCTGTTGTAGTCGAAAGAATGCCAAACATTTCTTAAGTGTGCTTTTGTCTGTGATCATTGACCTAAGATTTGTTTTAATTTCGTTTAATCATGAATATTCAAAAAATTTTAATAGAAAGCATCTTTTAAATATATAAAACACAAATACATGTAGTTTTTTTCATCTATTTAATAATTATAATTCCATGTCAGGATGAATTATCACAAAATTTTCCATTTTGTCCTACTAAAGTTACCTCAAGGCAATTTATTTCATTTCTTATGATTCAAATGTTACGAATTCCGCCGTTTTTAAATATATATGAACCACATGAATTCCTCTAGCTTTTCGTTAGAGGAGTTGTTGGTGATCTGGAGTAGTTGGAATTTGGAGTGGGAGTGACTAATCCGTAAACGAAAGAACAAGCACATAGTAATCCAGATAAGTTAGATCAGTACTCCGTGAACGAAAGAATACAGCTTTATTCACAGCAGAGTACTCCGTTGATCTGATTGGCCGCGCAATTTCCACCTCCACGTCCAGTCTATACCCCTCAATGAGTGGGACAAAAAAGACTATGCGAAATGTAATGATAACATTCAAACGCATTTTAATGAAAAATAGACAAAATTTGATAGAACTAGGTGTGTATTACTTGGAAAAATATCTACGTATCAAATTTTCTAAATCTTATAGCAGGAAAATCGAATTACAGACATTTTCATAGATTGCGCCCTTTGATATGATTTCAATCATTGATTTTTAGAATATGCGTGACAAAATTGTCATGAAATTGAATTTATCAGATATATCTCTATGGTTTTTATTAAAATCAATCAAAAGTTACAGTTTGTATGCCACCATTTTCTTGAAATTCATGAATAAATGATTTGTGTTGATGCTTTTCGGCAAAAAATTTGCACTTTTTCGTATGTATTTTCTCTAATTTCCATTTTTTCTTGACAAAATTGTTATTTCCCATTAGAAAGTGAACAGTTCCAATGATACTAGTATATTTTGTGTTATTTTACCGAACGGTCTAATAGAAATAATGTTTTTTGTGGAAGAACCTGGTCCGTTCTATACCTCCAATAAGTAAGACAAGGATATACTTATGCGAATTATAATGTTAACATTAAAACGTATTTGAATGAAGAATAGACATAATTTGATGAAAATTTCAATATAATTGAAAGTTTATTACTTAGAAAAATGTCTACGTATCAAATTTGCTTGATATTTCAGCAGGAGAATGGAATTACATGCATTGTTTTCAATCATTGATTATAAAAAAAATCCCTGAGAAATTTGATACAAAATTGAATACATTTGTTGGATCTCGTTGGTTTTCATCAAAATTAATTAAAAGTTACAGTTTGTATGGCACCATTTTCTCAAAATTGATGAATAATGAGTTTTATAAAGGCTTTTTGGCGAAAGCTCCGCAAAATATAATCTCAATGCTTATTTCTCTCAGAACTATAATCATTGAGTGTTTCAATGGACGCTAATTAAAGGTTCATGAGATTTGAATAATCATTAAAGAAATTCTAGTACCTTTGACATTTTTTGTCAGAGAGTTTTACCTCTGAGAGTCTGTATATCAAATAGAGTACTATCTCGAAATCTCAATCATTTCTTCGAGAAGCTCCCATTTAGATCGATTTTGAATTTGTTAATGATATATTTGGGCAGTTGTTTACTCAGAAAGAACTCAAAAACACTATTTTTTGTTTTTTTTTTTAGCTATTTAATTCAATTAAATATCAAAATATTCAAGTTAGTTATGACCGGTTTGTTTGTTATAATTTTATTATTCATATATTAATCTGAAAATCCTGAAATAGAAACATGTGAAGAAGTTAATTTTGTTCTGTTTATAAAACTTGCAATAAAGAATAATTATAATTATACAGCTCACTTTTCTAAAAAAATGTTTTTCATAGATATTGCATTTAAATTCATATAATAAACTTGATTTATCTCTTATTGTAAGTTTTTGATATGGTAAATGCATTGAAATATATTTCTTTAATCATTTCCGTTCATAATTGATTAGAATTAAAACTCAAATTTGGAAAAATTACATTCGACGAATTTAGGGCGTTTCGATTCTACTGTGTTGATGAGTTTAACATACGGCAACCAATCAGATAACAGTTTATCTGATAGTTAAATGTATGACCTAGGTCCCATTTGATTATTAGAAGGAGGGCCGTAATTTACTCATCTTGCTGATATAGTTTAACAAGAAAATTTGTTGATTTTTCGCGCTTTCTAAGCCCAAGAAAGATCTAAAATTCGCAGAGAGTTATAGACCAATCAACCTTCTGAACTTATTAGCCAAGACGGCTGAAAGAGTAATATTGGACCGAATTTTGAAAATCGTGCAGGAGAAAAATATTATTCCTGATGAACAAGTTGGCTTTCGCCAGAAACAAGGGTCATATCTGCAAACGCGTTTACCTTTTCCTCTGCTGTTGTGAAAATTTGGTCTTCTGTGCGCAGTGGGTGATTACTTCTCCTTGCTTGTCCAGTCAAGGTCTTGAATTTCTTCCAGAATGCACTTCCATCTCTGTAATTCAGCTTGGCACAAGTGTCCACCCATTTCTTCTGTCTATGCATAGTTAGCTCTCTCCTTATTCTGGCATTCCAGGAATTCCATTCTCTTTTTAGGACGAGATCCTGGTTGCGTTTAAGGTCTCGATAGAGCCGCTACGAATCGGCCGCTAGCTTCATTCTCGTGTTATACACAAAATTGAAACTGGAAAATTCTCCAAAACTCTGTTTATATACATTTTTCCTATCTCAAACCGTTCAAGAGATTATTTATACTGGAAAATAATGCTTAAACTTTTACAACTACTGCATTCACAGCGAAATGGAAGAAAAAACAATTATTAAGTTACTCTCATCCCTGAAATCTTGAATTTTCTCTTTGGGATTATATTAGGCACATGTATGGTAACAACCCCTGTGAGACTGGTTTTGGCACAGCAATAATTTATACTGGAAAATAATGTTTCCACGAATCGGCCTCTAGCTTCACTCTCATAGTGAAATGAAAGAAAAAACATTTATTAGGTACCCTCATCCTCTGAAATCTCAAATTTTCTTTATCGGATTATATTACGCAAATAAATTTTAAAATTTTTGATATCTCAAAATTATCAGTTGAACACAATTTTTGTTTGCAGTTTCGTAATCTACGCCTATGAAACTATATAATTTCATGCCAAACTCAAAATATTTGAGATTGAAAATTTAAAAATTTTTTTGCAAGGGATATCATTCTTCCAATAAATCTCAGATATTGCCTATTTTCAGATTTTCTCCCATAAAATCCGTATTTATTGTTCAATTGCTTTGAAATTTGGTACACTCATAGGTGGGTGCGCCAACACTTGGGCCCCTAATACGAAAAACATACTTTACATGACAAATTAAAATTTATATATTTCCCTAAATAAGCAGTCAATTGGCAAAAATTGGGGATTAATTCTGTTTTGTTCCAAAACGTGCTAGATGCTGCCATCTACTAGCTCCTTGTGAAACTATACTTGAAGTTTTAATAATATTGGCGTAAATTGGAAAAAATTTCCAAGTAAACTCATGTTTTTTTCTAAAAATAATTAGGGTCTTTCATATAACATTTTTCGATTGGAGCCCTAATTCGGTCAAAAATCAGTGAAAAATGGCAATAATACTGATTTCTGACTGAACCAGAGCCGTTATAAAAAAATTGTAAATGACAGATTTGAATTATTTTTTGAAAATAATATGACCTTACTTGGAAGATTTTTCTGCTTGACAGCCTTAATTTCGAGTTGATAAAGCAAGTTATTTTTATATATAATTGTATCAAAATCTCAAAATTATGACTGTAAATCAAAAATTTTTTTCAAGTAAACCTATATTATTTTTTGAAAATAGTTGGAGTACTTGATATAAATTTTTTTGATTAGAGTTCTTATTCTTTTAGAAATCGTCAATATTTGGCAATAACACTAATTTCTGACTGAACCAGGGCCGTAATCAAAAATTAATTGATGACAAACTGTAAGTATTTCTTGGAAATATTATGAGTTTACTTGGAAGATTTTTTCGGTTAACAGTCTCAATTTAGAGTAAACGGCGTCAGAAACTCTTGTTCAAAGAACGATAAATTACTAAAAAATTTCCACGTAATCGACAGAAATTGAAATTGTAGTGTCGAATTCTTCATTAATTTTTCGATAAAAGTAGTCAATTCGCTAAAAATCGAGGGAAAATTTTGAATCGTCTCAAAACGTGCTAGATGCTGCCATCTACTAGCCTCTTGTGAAACTATACTCCAAATTTTAATAAAATTGCAGTAAATCGAAAAAAACTTTCAAGTAAACTTATGTTTTTTTTCGAAAATAATCAGGGACTTTCATATAACATTTTTCGATTGGAGCCCTAATTTTGACAGAAATCGGCGAACCATGGCAATAATACGGATTTCTGACTGAACCAGAGCCGTAATCAAAAAATTGTAAATGACAAGAGTAGAATTATTTTTTGAAAATAATATGACCCTACTTGAAAGATTTTTTTGATTGACAGCCTTAATTTCGAGTTGACAAAGCAAGTGTTTTTTTCATATAATTGTATCAAAATCTCAAAATTGGGGTCGTAAATCTAAATTTTCTTTCAAGCAAACCTATATTATTTTTCGAAAATAGTTGAAGTAGTTCATATAAAATTATTTGATTGGAGCCCTAATTCTGACACAAATCGTTAATATATGGCAATAACACTAATTTCTGACTGAACCAGAGCCGTAATCAAAAATTAGTTAATCACAAACTCTGAGTATTTTTTGAAAATATTATGAGTTCACTTGAAAGATTTTTTCGGTTAACAGTCTCAATTTCGAGTAAACGGCGTTGGAAACTATTGTTCAAAAAACGATAAATGAGTAGAAATTTTTTATGTAATCGACAGAAATAGAAATTGTAGTTTTGAATACTTTATATATTTTCCGATAAAAGTAGTCGACTCGCAGAAAATCGAGGTTTAATTTTGTGTCGTCTCAAAACGTGCTAGATGCTGCCATCTACTAGCCTCTTGTGAAACTACTTCAAATTTTGATAAAATTGTCGTAAATCAAAAAAAACTTTCAAGTAAACTCATGTTTTTTTTCGAAAATAATAAGGGTCTTTCATATAACATTTTTCAATTGGAGCCCTAATTTTGACAGAAATCGGCGAATTATGGCAATAATACGGATTTCTGACTGAACCAGAACCGTAATCAAAAAATTTGAAATGACAGAGTTGAATTATTTTTTGAAAATAATAGGACCTTACTTGAAATATTTTTTCGATTGACGGCCTTAATTTCGAGTTGACAAAGCAAGTAATTTTTTCATATAATTGTATCAAAATCTCAAAATTGGGGTCGTAAATCTTAATTTTCTTTTAATTAAACCAATATTATTTTTTGAAAATAGTTGGGGTACTTTATATGAATTTTTTCGATTAGAGCCCTCATTCTGATACAAATCGTTAATATGTGGCAATAACACTAATTTCTGACTGAACCAGAGCCGTAATCAAAAATTAGTCAATGACAAACTGTAAGTATTTTTTAAAAATATTATGAGTTTACTTGAAAGATTTTCTCGGTTAACGGTCTCAATTTAGAGTAAACGGCGTCAGAAACTCTTGTTCAAAAAACGATAAATTACTAAAAAAAATTTCACGTAATCGACAGAAATTCAAATTGTAGTGTCGAATTTTTCATTTATTTCTCGATAAAAGTAGTCAATTCGCGGAAAATCGGAGAATAATTTTGTATCGTCTCAAAACGTGCTAGATGCTGCCATCTACTAGCCCCTTGTGGAACTATACTCCAAATTTTAATAAAATTGCAGTAAATCGAAAAATACTTTCAAGTAAACTCATGTTTTTTTTCGAAAATAATTAGGGTCTTTCATATAACATTTTTCGATTAGAGCCCTTATTTTGACAGAAATCGGCGAATTATGGCAATAATACGGATTTTCGACTGAACCAGAACCGTAATCAAAAAATTGTAAATGACAGAGTTGATTTATTTTTAAAAAATAATATGACCTTACTTGGAAGATTTTTTCGATTGACGGCCTTAATTTCGAGTTGACAAAGCGAGTAATTTTTTCATTTAATTGTATAAAAATCTCAAAATTGGGGTCGTAAATCAAAATTTTCTTTTTGTAAACCTATATTATTTTTTGAAAATAGTTGGGGTACTTCATATAAATATTTTTGATTAGACCCCTCATTCTGACACAAATCGTTAATATATGGCAATAACACTAATTTCTGACTGAACCAGGGCCGTAATCAAAAATTAATTGATGACAAACTGTAAGTATTTTTTGGAAATATTATGAGTTTACTTGGAAGATTTTTTCGGTTAACAGTCTCAATTTAGAGTAAACGGCGTCAGAAACTCTTGTTCAAAAAACGATAAATTATTAAAAAATTTCCACGTAATCGACAGAAATTGAAATTGTAGCGTCGAATTGTTCATTTATTTCTCGATAAAAGTAGTCAATTCGCAGAAAATCGAGGAATAATTTTGTATCCTCTCAAAACGTGCTAGATGCTGCCATCTATTAGCCTCTTGTGGAACTATACTCCAAATTTTAATAAAATTGCAGTACATCGAAAAAAACTTTCAAGTAAACTCATGTTTTTTTTCGAAAATAATTAGGGTCTTTCATATAACATTTTTTGATTGGAGCCCTAATTTTGACAGAAATCGGCGAATAATGGCAATAATACGGACTTCTGACTGAACCAGAACTGTAATCAAAAAATTGTAGAAGACAGAGTTGAATTATTTTTAGAAAATAATATGACCTTACTTGAAAGATTTTTTCGATTGACAGCCTTGATTTCGAGTTGACAAAGCAAGTAATTTTTCCATATAATTGTATCAAAATCTCAAAATTGGGGTCGTAGATCTAAATTTTCTTTCAAGTAAACCTATATTATTTTTTGTAAATAGTTGGGGTACTTCATATAAATTTTTTCGATTAGAGCCCTCATTCTGACACAGATCGTTAATATATGGCAATAACACTAATTTCTGACTGAACCAGGGCCGTAATCAAAAATTAGTTAATGACAAACTCTAAGTACTTTTTGAAAATATTATGAGTTTATTTCAAAGATTTTTTCGGTTAACGGTCTTAATTTCGAGTAAACGGCGTCCGAAACTTTTGTTTAAAAAACGATAAATTACTAAAAATTTTTCACGTAATCGACAGAAATTGAAATTTTAGTGTCGAATTCTCCATTTATTTCTCGATAAAAGTAGTCAATTCGCGGAAAATCTAGGAATAATTTTGTATCGTCTCAAAACGTGCTAGATGCTGCCATCTACTAGCCTTTTGTGGAACTATACTCCAAATTTTAATAAAATTGCAGTAAATCGAAAAAAACTTCCAAGTAAACTCATATTTTTTTTCGAAAATAATTAGAATCTTTCATATAACATTTTTTGATTGGAGCCCTAATTATGACAGAAATCGGCGAATTATGGCAATAATACGGATTTCTGACTGAACCAGAGCCGTAATCAAAAAATTGTAAATGACAGAGTTGAATTATTTTGTAAAATAATATGACCTTACTCAAAAGATTTTTCCGATTCACAGCCTTAATTTCGAGTTGACAAAGCAAGTAATTTTTTCATATAATTGTATCAAAATCTCAAAATTGGGGTCGTAAATCTGAATTTTTTTTCAAGTAAACCTATATTATTTTTCGAAAATGGTTGGGGTAGTTTATATAAAATTTTTTGATTGTAGCTCTCATTCTGACACAAATCGTCAATATATGGCAATAACACTAATTTCTGATTGAACCAGAGCCGTAATCAAAAATTAGTTAATGAGAAACTCTAAGTATTTTTTGAAAATATTATGAGTTTACTTGAAAGATTTTTTAGGTTAACAGTCTCAATTTAGAGTAAACGGCGTCAGAAACTCTTGTTTAAAAAACGATAAATTACTCAAAAATTTCCACGTAATCGACAGAAATTGAAATTGTAGTGTCGAATTTTTCATTTATTTCTCGATAAAAGTAGTCAATTCGCGGAAAATCGAGGAATAATTTTGTATCGTCTCAAAACGTGCTAGATGCTGCCATCTACTAGTCCCTTGTGGAACTATACTCCAAATTTTAATAAAATTGCAGTAAATCGAAAAAAACTTTCAAGTAAACTCATGTTTTTTTGCGAAAATAATTAGGGTCTTTTATATAACATTTTTAGATTGGAGCCCTAATTCTGACAGAAATCGGTGAATTATGGAAATAATACGGATTTCTGACTGAACCAGAACCGTAATCAAGAAATTGTAGATCACAAAGTTGATTTATTTTCTGAAAATAATATGACGTTACTTGAAAGATTTTTTCGATTGACAGCCTTAATTTCGAGTTGACAAAGCGAGTAATTTTTTCATATAATTGTATCAAAATCTCAAAATTGGGGTCGTAAATCAAAATTTTCTTTCAAGTAAACCTATATTATTTTTTGAAAATAGTTGGGGTACTTCATATAAATTTTTTCGATTAGAGCCCTCATTCTGACACAAATCGTTAATATATGGCAATAACACTGATTTCTGACTGAACCAGGGCCGTAATCAAAAATTAGTTGATGACAAATCCTGAGTATTTTTTGAAAATATCATGAGTTTACTTGAAAGATTTTTTCGGTTAACGGTCTCAATTTCGAGTAAACGGCGTCAGAAACTTTTGTTCAAAAAACGATAAATTACTAAAAAAAAATTCACATAATCGACAGAAATTGAAATTTTAGTGTCGAATTCTTCATTTATTTCTCGATAAAAGTAGTCAATTCGCGGAAAATCGAGGAATAATTTTGTATCGTCTCAAAACGTGCTAGATGCTGCCATCTACTAGCCTCTTGTGGAACTATACTCCAAATTTTAATAAAATTGCAGTAAATCGAAAAAAACTTCTAATTAAACTCATGTTTTTTTTCGAAAATAATTAGGATCTTTCATATAACATTTTTTGATTGGAGCCCTAATTTTGACAGAAACCGGCGAATTATGGAAATAATACGGATTTCTGACTGAACCAGAACCGTAATCAAAAAATTGTAGATGACAAAGTTGATTTATTTTCTGCAAATAATATGACCTCACTTGAAAGATTTTTTCGATTGACAGCCGTAATTTCGAGTTGACAAAGCGAGTAATTTTTTCATATAATTGTATGAAAATCTCAAAATTGGGGTCGTAAATCAAAATTTTCTTTCAAGTAAACCTATATTATTTTTTGAAAATAGTTGGGGTACTTCATATAAATTTTTTCGATTAGAGCCCTCATTCTGACACAAATCGTTAATATATGGCAATAACACTGATTTCTGACTGAACCAGGGCCTAGCATTACAGTGAGATGTGCGTTCATATTTTAGGAATAATTACACAATATATTATTGGGATGGAATATCAAACAAAAATGTACATAGGGCTTTTCCACATTATATATTCCATAAATTAAACCAATTTAGAATACTTTTCTATCGAAATTATTGTTAATATAACAGTTCTAATCTTGGACTACAGTGATTTAATCGAAAAAAATTTTGAAAAATTCTTGAAATTAAAGATTTAATTGGAGATTTTTGAACCATTTTTTTTTGTTGAGTCAATTATCTTGTATAGTCTCATTTAGCTTACTTTTCACAACAGAAATGTTATTTAGTTGCGATAATATCACGATAATAAAATATAGTTTGTGACAGCCTTCTACAAGCGCTAATAAATTGTCGAAAATCTCAGACATTAAGAACAATTTGATACGAATCCAAAATTGAATAAATGCTCTAGTTCTTGCATAATTCGCATTTTAAATGTCATTTTTAGTTTAAATTCCATATCATATTTATTGCTATATTTGACCCTCTGATTGGGCGTTTTAAGGGATGAAAAGTATATTTTCGTATAGACTAAGGTCCATACAACCAGAATATGAAGAGATAAATCCAAATTACTTGATAGTTTCTAGAATATGTGCCTATTGATATTTCATCCCTTGAATAATTTTTTTAAATTGATTAATAACAGATTCTATAGAGAAGAATCTCAGAATAGGCAAAATCCTGAATTCAAAGCGAAGAGTGAGACTTGATAAAAAAAATTAAATTTTTTGATCCCAATTATTTTGAGTTTGGCATAAAATTATATAGTTTTATTCATGTAGATTACGAATCTTGAAAACAAAATTGGATCTGGAGGATATTTTCCAAGATATCAAAAATTTAAAAATCCAGCCCGGAAGCAGAGCCGGAAGCGGGGAGTCAAAAACTCATATAAATAATGGAGATAAAAAATTGCTGATAGCATCGATCGATCAGACATACTATATACTATAAATGTTCCAAATTTCGGAGCGATTGGTCAATAATTACAGATTCTATAGAGAATAATCTTAGAATAGGCAAAATCCTGAATTCAAAGCGAAGAGTAAGACTCGGTGAAAAAAAAAAATTTTATCTCAATTATTTTGAGTTTGGCATGAAATTATATAGTTTTATTCATGTAGATTACGAATCTTGAGAACAAAATTGGATCTGGAGGATATTTTGCAAGATATCGAAACTTTAAAAATTCAGCCCGGAAGCGGAGCCGGAAGCGGGGAGTCAAAAACTCATATAAATAATAGGAATAAAAAATTGCTGATAGCATCGATCGATCAGACATATTACATACTATGAATGTTCCAAATTTCGAAGCGATTGGTCTAGAATTACAGATTCTATAGAGAAGAATCTCAGAATAGGCAAAATCCTGAATTCAAAGCGAAGAGTGAGACTTGATAAAAAAAATTTTTTGATCCTAATTATTCTGGGTCTGGTATGAAATTATATAGTTTCATTCATGTAGATTACGAATCTTGAGAACAAAATTAAATCTGGAGGATATTTTCCAAGATATCGAAAATTTAAAAATCCAGTTCGGAAGCGGAGCCGGAAGCGGGGAGACAAAAATTCATATAAATAATGAAGATAGAAAATTGCTGATAGCACCGATCGATCAGACATGCTATATACTATGAATGTTTCAAATTTCGAAGCGATTAATCTAGAATTACAGATTCTATAGAGAAGAATCTCAGAATAGGCAAAATCCTGAATTCAAAGCAAAGAGTGAGACTTGATAAAAGAAAAAATTTTTTTGATCCCAATTATTTTGAGTTTGGCATGAAATTATGTAGTTTCATTCATGTGGATTTTGAGTCTTGGAAACAAAATTGGATCTGGAGGATATTTTCCAAGATATCGAAAATTTAAAAATCCAGCCCGGAAGCGGAGCCGGAAGCGGGGAATCTAAAACTCATATAAATAATGGAGATAAAAAATTGCTGATAGCATCGATCGATCAGACATACTATATACTATAAATGTTCCAAATTTTGGAGCGATTGGTCAAGAATTACAGATTCTATAGCGAAAAATCTCAAAATAGGCAAAATCCTGAATTCAATGCGAAGAGTGAGACTTGATAAAAAAAATTAATTTTTTTTAACCCCATTAATTTTCAGTTTGGCATGAAATTATATAGTTTCATCCATGTAGATTACGAATCTAGGAAACAAAATTGGATCTGCACGATATTTTCCAAGATATCGGAAATTTAAAAATCCAGTCCGGAAACGGAGCCGGAAGCGGGGAGTCAAAAACTCATACAAATAATGGAGATAAAAAATTGCTAATAGCATCAATCGGTTAGGCATACTATATACTATGAATGTTCCAAATTTCAAATCGATTTGTTCAGATTTACGGATTCTATAGAGAAGAATCTCAGAATAGGCAGAATCCTGAACTCAAAGCGAAGAGTGAGCCATGATAAAAAAAATTAAATTTTTTTGATCCCAATTATTTTCAGTTTGGCATGAAATTATATAGTTTCATCCATGTAGATTACGAATCTAGGAAACAAAATTGGATCTGGAGGATATTTTCCAAGATATCGGAAATTTAAAAATCCAGTCCGGAATCGGAGCCGGAAGCGGGGAGTCAAAAACTCATACAAATCATGGAGATAAAAAATTGCTAATAACATTAATCGGTTAGGCATACTATATACTATAAATGTTCCAAATTTCAAATCGATTGGTTCAGATTTACAGATTCTATAAAGAAGAATCTCAGAATAGGCAAAATCCTGAACTCAAAGCGAAAAGTGAGCCATGATAAAAAAAATTAAATTTTTTTGATCCCAATTATTTTGAGTCTGACATGGAATTATATAGTTTTATCCATGTAGATTACGAATCTAGGAAACAAATTTGTATCTGGAGGATATTTTCCAAGATATCGGAAATTCAAAAATCCTGTCCGGGAGCGGAGCCGGTAGCGGGGAGTCAAAAACTTATACAAATAATAGAGATAAAAAATTGCTAATAGTATTAATCGGTTAGGCATACTATATACTATGAATGTTCCAAATTTCAAAGCGATTGGTCCAGAATTACAGATTCTATAGAGAAGAATCTCAGAATAGGCAAAATCCTGAACTCAAAGCGAAGAGTGAGCCATGATAAAAAAAATTAAATTTTTTTGATCCCAATTATTTTGAGTTTGGCATGAAATTATATAGTTTCATCCATGTCGATTACGGATCTAGGAAACTAAATTGGATCTGCACGATATTTTACAAGATATCGGAAATTTAAAAATCCAGTCCGGAAACGGAGCCGGAAGCGGGGAGTCAAAAACTCATACAAATAATGAAGATAAAAAATTGCTAATAGCATCAATCGGTTAGGCATACTATATACTATGAATGTTCCAAATTTCAAATCGATTTGTTCAGATTTACGGATTCTATAGAGAAGAATCTCAGAATAGGCAAAATCCTGAACTCAAAGCGAAGAGTGAGCCATGATAAAAAAAAATAAATTTTTTTGATCCCAATTATTTTGAGTTTGGCATGAAATTATATAGTTTCATCCATGTCGATTACGGATCTAGGAAACAAAATTGGATCTGCACGATATTTTACAAGATATCGGAAATTTAAAAATCCAGTCCGGAAACGGAGCCGGAAGCGGGGAGTCAAAAACTCATACAAATAATGAAGATAAAAAATTGCTAATAGCATCAATCGGTTAGGCATACTATATACTATGAATGTTCCAAATTTCAAATCGATTTGTTCAGATTTACGGATTCTATAGAGAAGAATCTCAGAATAGGCAAAATCCTGAACTCAAAGCGAAGAGTGAGCCATGATAAAAAAAAATAAATTTTTTTGATCTCAATTATTTTCAGTTTGGCAAGAAATTATATAGTTTCATCCATGTAGATTACGAATCTAGGAAACAAAATTGGATCTGGAGGATATTTTCCAAGATATCGGAAATTTAAAAATCCAGTCCGGAATCGGAGCCGGAAGCGGGGAGTCAAAAACTCATACAAATCATGGAGATAAAAAATTGCTAATAACATCAATCGGTTAGGCATACTATATACTATAAATTTTCCAAATTTCAAATCGATTGGTTCAGATTTACAGATTCTATAAAGAAGAATCTCAGAATAGGCAAAATCCTGAACTCAAAGCGAAGAGTGAGCCATGATAAAAGAAATTAAATTTTTTTGATCCCAATTACTTTGAGTTTGGCATGAAATTATATAGTTTCATCCATGTAGATTACGAATCTAGGAAACAAAATTGGATCTGGAGGATATTTTCCAAGATATCGGAAATTTAAAAATCCAGTCCGGAAGCGAAGCCGGAAGCGGGGAGTCAAAAACTCATACAAATAATGGAGATAAAAAATTGCTAATAGTATTAATCGGTTAGGCATACTATATACTATGAATGTTCCAAATTTCAAATCGATTGGTTCAGATTTACAGATTCTATAGAGAAGAATCTCAGAATAGGCAAAATCCTGAACTCAAAGCAAAGAGTGAGCCATGATCAAAGAAATTAAATTTTTAGCGCATTTTTCCGAAAAAAGCGCTATTATATTCACTTTGGCTGGCTGGCTGGCTGGCTGGCTGGCTGGCTGGCTGGCTGGCTGGCGTGACGCTGAGATCTCAGCAACTATACTATTTACAGACTTGAAACTGGTACTAAATAAAAGCTGCTATTTCGTAGGTTTGCACAAATTGCTTTAATTCAAGCTCAGTGATTGTAGAAGATTAAATTATTCAATTACTTGTTTCAAGTGAAACAATACCCATAGATATATATGACATTAGGGATATGGCAACTAAAATTTATTAAAGTAGATAAAAATTTAGTTACAACTTTCGCCGCGGGTGTCACTATTATTATGTACAGTTGTCAAATATGTCCGGGATTCATTCAATAACTTGTTTGACGCGAATTTGAAGCTTATTAGAATGAATTATTATTATTGGATGAAAATTTGTTTACTTTTGGTGTATTTTTTTTATATAGCGTTAATAAAGATGAAATTATCATTTAAAGGTACAGCACTTGACCTCCAGTCAGTCAATAACTAAACAATGAAGATTAAAAGGTATTTTTGAGTTTGTAAATGCATAAATTATGTACCTATCAAATAGTCAACTTGAAACTAGTACTAAATGGAAGCTGCTGTTTCGTAAGTTTCCTCAAACTGCTTGATTTCAAGCTCAGTAATTGTGAGAGATGGTAATTTGCGATATCTCTGAAATAACAAGCATTCATGAGCTGTCAAAAATGCGCTTTCATCATCTAGATGATTCTTCCATTTTTTTGATCCCAATTACTTTGAGTTTGGCATGAAATTATATGGTTTCATCCATGTAGACTACGAATCTAGGAGACAAAATTGGATCTGGAGGATATTTTCAAAGATATCGGAAATTTAAAAATCCAGTCCGGAAGCGGAGCCGGAAGCGGGGAGTCAAAAACTCATACAAATAATGGAGATAAAAAATTGCTAATAGTATTAATCGGTTAGGCATACTATATACTATGAATGTTCCAAATTTCAAATCGATTGGTTCAGATTTACAGATTCTATAGAGAAGAATCTCAGAATAGGCAAAATCCTGAACTCAAAGCGAAGAGTGAGCCATGATAAAAGAAATTAAATTTTTTTGATCCCAATTACTTTGAGTTTGGCATGAAATTATATAGTTTCATCCATGTAGATTACGAATCTAGGAAACAAAATTGGATCTGGAGGATATTTTCCAAGATATCGGAAATTTGAAAATCCAGTCCGGAAGCGGAGCCGGAAGCGGGGAGTCAAAAACTCATACAAATAATGGAGATAAAAAATTGCTAATAGTATTAATCGGTTAGGCATACTATATACTATGAATGTTCCAAATTTCAAATCGATTGGTTCAGATTTACAGATTCTATAGAGAAGAATCTCAGAATAGGCAAAATCCTGAACTCAAAGCGAAGAGTGAGCCATGATAAAAGAAATTAAATTTTTTTGATCCCAATTACTTTGAGTTTGGCATGAAATTATATAGTTTCATCCATGTAGACTACGAATCTAGGAGACAAAATTGGATCTGGAGGATATTTTCAAAGATATCGGAAATTTAAAAATCCAGTCCGGAAGCGGAGCCGGAAGCGGGGAGTCAAAAACTCATACAAATAATGGAGATAAAAAATTGCTAATAGTATTAATCGGTTAGGCATACTATATACTTTGAATGTCCCAAATTTCAAATCGATTGGTTCAGATTTACAGATTCTATAGAGAAGAATCTCAGAATAGGCAAAATCCTGAACTCAAAGCGAAGAGTGAGCCATGATAAAAGAAATTAAATTTTTTTGATCCCAATTACTTTGAGTTTGGCATGAAATTATATAGTTTCATCCATGTAGATTACGAATCTAGGAAACAAAATTGGATCTGGAGGATATTTTCCAAGATATCGGAAATTTGAAAATCCAGTCCGGAAGCGGAGCCGGAAGCGGGGAGTCAAAAACTCATACAAATAATAGAGATAAAAAATTGCTAATACTATTAATCGGTTAGGCATACTATATACTATGAATGTTCCAAATTTCAAAGCGATTGGTTCAGAATTACAGATTCTATGAAGAAGAATCTCAGAATAGGCAAAATCCTGAACTCAAAGCGAAGAGTGAGCCATGATAAAAAAAATTAAATTTTTTTGATCCCAATTATTTTGAGTTTGGCATGAAATTATATAGTTTCATCCATGTAGATTACGAATCTAGGAAACAAAATTGGATCTGGAGGATATTTTCCAAGATATCGGAAATTTAAAAATCCAGTCCGGAATCGGAGCCGGAAGCGGGGAGTCAAAAACTCATACAAATAATGGAGATAAAAAATTGCTAATAGTATTAATCGGTTAGGCATACTATATACTATGAATGTTCCAAATTTCAAATCGATTGGTTCAGATTTACAGATTCTATAGAGAAGAATCTCAGAATAGGCAAAATCCTGAACTCAAAGCGAAGAGTGAGCCATGATAAAAGAACTTAAATTTTTTTGATCCCAATTACTTTGAGTTTGGCATGAAATTATATAGTTTCATCCATGTAGACTACGAATCTAGGAGACAAAATTGGATCTGGAGGATATTTTCAAAGATATCGGAAATTTAAAAATCCAGTCCGGAAGCGGAGCCGGAAGCGGGGAGTCAAAAACTCATACAAATAATGGAGATAAAAAATTGCTAATAGTATTAATCGGTTAGGCATACTATATACTATGAATGTTCCAAATTTCAAATTGATTGGTTCGGATTTACAGATTCTATAGGGAAGAATCTCAGAATAGGCAAAATCCTGAACTCAAAGCGAAGAGTGAGCCATGATAAAAGAAATTAAATTTTTTTGATCCCAATTACTTTGAGTTTGGCATGAAATTATATAGTTTTATCCATGTAGATTACGAATCTAGGAAACAAAATTGGATCTGGAGGATATTTTCCAAGATATCGGAAATTTAAAAATCCAGTCCGGAATCGGAGCCGGAAGCGGGGAGTCAAAAACTCATACAAATAATGGAGATAAAAAATTGCTAATAGTATTAATCGGTTAGGCATACTATATACTATGAATGTTCCAAATTTCAAATCGATTGGTTCAGATTTACAGATTCTATAGAGAAGAATCTCAGAATAGGCAAAATCCTGAACTCAAAGCGAAGAGTGAGCCATGATAAAAGAAATTAAATTTTTTTGATCCCAATTACTTTGAGTTTGGCTTGAAATTATATAGTTTCATCCATGTAGATTACGAATCTAGGAGACAAAATTGGATCTGGAGGATATTTTCCAAGATATCGGAAATTTAAAAATCCAGTCCGGAAGCGGAGCCGGAAGCGGGGAGTCAAAAACTCATACAAATGATAGAGATAAAAAATTGCTAATACTATTAATCGGTTAGGCATACTATATACTATGAATGTTCCAAATTTCAAAGCGATTGGTTCAGAATTACAGATTCTATAGAGAAGAATCTCAGAATAGGCAAAATCCTGAACTCAAAGCGAAGAGTGAGCCATGATAAAAAAAATTAAATTTTTTTGATCCCAATTATTTTGAGTTTGGCATGAAATTATATAGTTTCATCCATGTAGATTACGAATCTAGGAAACAAAATTGGATCTGGAGGATATTTTCCAAGATATCGGAAATTTAAAAATCCAGTCCGGAAGCGGAGCCGGAAGCGGGGAGTCAAAAACTCATACAAATAATGGAGATAAAAAATTGCTAATAGTATTAATCGGTTAGGCATACTATATACTATGAATGTTCCAAATTTCAAAGCGATTGGTTCAGAATTACAGATTCTATAGAGAAGAATCTCAGAATAGGCCAAATCCTGAACTCAAAGCGAAGAGTGAGCCATGATAAAAAAAAATAAATTTTTTTGATCCCAATTATTTTGAGTTTGGCATGAAATTATATAGTTTCATCCATGTCGATTACGGATCTAGGAAACAAAATTGGATCTGCACGATATTTTACAAGATATCGGAAATTTAAAAATCCAGTCCGGAAACGGAGCCGGAAGCGGGGAGTCAAAAACTCATACAAATAATGAAGATAAAAAATTGCTAATAGCATCAATCGGTTAGGCATACTATATACTATGAATGTTCCAAATTTCAAATCGATTTGTTCAGATTTACGGATTCTATAGAGAAGAATCTCAGAATAGGCAAAATCCTGAACTCAAAGCGAAGAGTGAGCCATGATAAAAAAAAATAAATTTTTTTGATCTCAATTATTTTCAGTTTGGCAAGAAATTATATAGTTTCATCCATGTAGATTACGAATCTAGGAAACAAAATTGGATCTGGAGGATATTTTCCAAGATATCGGAAATTTAAAAATCCAGTCCGGAATCGGAGCCGGAAGCGGGGAGTCAAAAACTCATACAAATCATGGAGATAAAAAATTGCTAATAACATCAATCGGTTAGGCATACTATATACTATAAATTTTCCAAATTTCAAATCGATTGGTTCAGATTTACAGATTCTATAAAGAAGAATCTCAGAATAGGCAAAATCCTGAACTCAAAGCGAAGAGTGAGCCATGATAAAAGAAATTAAATTTTTTTGATCCCAATTACTTTGAGTTTGGCATGAAATTATATAGTTTCATCCATGTAGATTACGAATCTAGGAAACAAAATTGGATCTGGAGGATATTTTCCAAGATATCGGAAATTTAAAAATCCAGTCCGGAAGCGAAGCCGGAAGCGGGGAGTCAAAAACTCATACAAATAATGGAGATAAAAAATTGCTAATAGTATTAATCGGTTAGGCATACTATATACTATGAATGTTCCAAATTTCAAATCGATTGGTTCAGATTTACAGATTCTATAGAGAAGAATCTCAGAATAGGCAAAATCCTGAACTCAAAGCAAAGAGTGAGCCATGATAAAAGAAATTAAATTTTTTTGATCCCAATTACTTTGAGTTTGGCATGAAATTATATGGTTTCATCCATGTAGACTACGAATCTAGGAGACAAAATTGGATCTGGAGGATATTTTCAAAGATATCGGAAATTTAAAAATCCAGTCCGGAAGCGGAGCCGGAAGCGGGGAGTCAAAAACTCATACAAATAATAGAGATAAAAAATTGCTAATACTATTAATCGGTTAGGCATACTATATACTATGAATGTTCCAAATTTCAAAGCGATTGGTTCAGAATTACAGATTCTATAGAGAAGAATCTCAGAATAGGCAAAATCCTGAACTCAAAGCGAAGAGTGAGCCATGATAAAAAAAATTAAATTTTTTTGATCCCAATTATTTTGAGTTTGGCATGAAATTATATAGTTTCATCCATGTAGATTACGAATCTAGGAAACAAAATTGGATCTGGAGGATATTTTCCAAGATATCGGAAATTTAAAAATCCAGTCCGGAAGCGGAGCCGGAAGCGGGGAGTCAGAAACTCATACAAATAATGGAGATAAAAAATTGCTAATAGTATTAATCGGTTAGGCATACTATATACTATGAATGTTCCAAATTTCAAAGCGATTGGTTCAGAATTACAGATTCTATAGAGAAGAATCTCAGAATAGGCCAAATCCTGAACTCAAAGCGAAGAGTGAGCCATGATAAAAAAAATTAAATTTTTTTGATCCCAATTATTTTGAGTTTGGCATGAAATTATATAGTTTTATCCATGTAGATTACGAATCTAGGAAACAAAATTGGATCTGGAGGATATTTTCCAAGATATCGGAAATTTAAAAATCCAGTCCGGAAGCGGAGCCGGAAGCGGGGAGTCAAAAACTCATACAAATAATGGAGATAAAAAATTGCTAATAGTATTAATCGGTTAGGCATACTATATACTATGAATGTTCCAAATTTCAAAGCGATTGGTTCAGAATTACAGATTCTATAGAGAAGAATCTCAGAATAGGCCAAATCCTGAACTCAAAGCGAAGAGTGAGCCATGATAAAAGAACTTAAATTTTTTTGATCCCAATTACTTTGAGTTTGGCATGAAATTATATAGTTTCATCCATGTAGACTACGAATCTAGGAGACAAAATTGGATCTGGAGGATATTTTCAAAGATATCGGAAATTTAAAAATCCAGTCCGGAAGCGGAGCCGGAAGCGGGGAGTCAAAAACTCATACAAATAATGGAGATAAAGAATTGCTAATAGTATTAATCGGTTAGGCATACTATATACTATGAATGTTCCAAATTTCAAAGCGATTGGTTCAGAATTACAGATTCTATAGAGAAGAATCTCAGAATAGGCAAAATCCTGAACTCAAAGCGAAGAGTGAGCCATGATAAAAAAAAATAAATTTTTTTGATCCCAATTATTTTGAGTTTGGCATGAAATTATATAGTTTTATCCATGTAGATTACGAATCTAGCAAACAAAATTGGATCTGGAGGATATTTTCCAAGATATCGGAAATTTAAAAATCCAGTCCGGAAGCGGGGCCGGAAGCGGGGAGTCAAAAACTCATACAAATAATGGAGATAAAAAATTGCTAATAGTATTAATCGGTTAGGCATACTATATACTATGAATGTTCCAAATTTCAAAGCGATTGGTTCAGAATTACAGATTCTATAGAGAAGAATCTCAGAATAGGCAAAATCCTGAACTCAAAGCGAAGAGTGAGCCATGATAAAAAAAATTAAATTTTTTTGATCCCAATTATTTTGAGTTTGGCATGAAATTATATAGTTTTATCCATGTAGATTACGAATCTAGGAAACAAAATTGGATCTGGAGGATATTTTCCAAGATATCGGAAATTTAAAAATCCAGTCCGGAAGCGGAGCCGGAAGCGGGGAGTCAAAAACTCATACAAATAATGGAGATAAAAAATTGCTAATAGTATTAATCGGTTAGGCATACTATATACTATGAATGTTCCAAATTTCAAATTGATTGGTTCGGATTTACAGATTCTATAGGGAAGAATCTCAGAATAGGCAAAATCCTGAACTCAAAGCGAAGAGTGAGCCATGATAAAAGAAATTAAATTTTTTTGATCCCAATTACTTTGAGTTTGGCATGAAATTATATAGTTTTATCCATGTAGATTACGAATCTAGGAAACAAAATTGGATCTGGAGGATATTTTCCAAGATATCGGAAATTTAAAAATCCAGTCCGGAATCGGAGCCGGAAGCGGGGAGTCAAAAACTCATACAAATAATGGAGATAAAAAATTGCTAATAGTATTAATCGGTTAGGCATACTATATACTATGAATGTTCCAAATTTCAAATCGATTGGTTCAGATTTACAGATTCTATAGAGAAGAATCTCAGAATAGGCAAAATCCTGAACTCAAAGCGAAGAGTGAGCCATGATAAAAGAAATTAAATTTTTTTGATCCCAATTACTTTGAGTTTGGCTTGAAATTATATAGTTTCATCCATGTAGATTACGAATCTAGGAGACAAAATTGGATCTGGAGGATATTTTCCAAGATATCGGAAATTTAAAAATCCAGTCCGGAAGCGGAGCCGGAAGCGGGGAGTCAAAAACTCATACAAATAATGGAGATAAAAAATTGCTGATAGCATCAATCGGTTAGGCATACTATATACTATAGATGTTTCAAATTTCAAAGCGATTGGTTCAGAATTACAGATTCTATAGAGAAGAATCTCAGAATAGGCAAAATCCTGAACTCAAAGCGAAGAGTGAGCCATGATAAAAAAAATTAAATTTTTTTGATCCCAATTATTTTGAGTTTGGCATGGAAAAATATAGTATTATCCATGTAGATTACGAATCTAGGAAACAAAATTGGATCTGGAGGATATTTTCCAAGATATCGGAAATATAAAAATCCAGTCCGGAAGCGGGGCCGGAAGCGGGGAGTCAAAAACTCATACAAATAATGGAGATAAAAAATTGCTAATAGTATTAATCGGTTAGGCATACTATATACTATGAATGTTCCAAATTTCAAAGCGATTGGTTCAGAATTACAGATTCTATAGAGAAGAATCTCAGTATAGGCAAAATCCTGAACTCAAAGCGAAGAGTGAGCCATGATAAAAAAAATTAAATTTTTTTGATCCTAATTATTTTGAGTTTGGCATGAAATTATATAGTTTTATCCATGTAGATTACGAATCTAGGAAACAAAATTGGATCTGGAGGATATTTTCCAAGATATCGGAAATTTGAAAATCCAGTCCGGAAGCGGAGCCGGAAGCGGGGAGTCAAAAACTCATACAATCAATGAAGATAAAAAATTGCTGATAGTATTAATCGGTTAGGCATACTATATACTATGAATGTTCCAAATTTCAAATCGATTGGTTCAGATTTACAGATTCTATAGAGAAGAATCTCAGAATAGGCAAAATCCTGAACTCAAAGCGAAGAGTGAGCCATGATAAAAGAAATTAAATTTTTTTGATCCCAATTATTTTGAGTTTGGCATGAAATTATATAGTTTTATCCATGTAGATTACGAATCTAGGAAACAAAATTGGATCTGGAGGATATTTTCCAAGATATCGGAAATTTAAAAATCCAGTCCGGAATCGGAGCCGGAAGCGGGGAGTCAAAAACTCATACAAATAATGGAGATAAAAAATTGCTAATAGTATTAATCGGTTAGGCATACTATATACTATGAATGTTCCAAATTTCAAATCGATTGGTTCAGATTTACAGATTCTATAGAGAAGAATCTCAGAATAGGCAAAATCCTGAACTCAAAGCGAAGAGTGAGCCATGATAAAAGAAATTAAATTTTTTTGATCCCAATTACTTTGAGTTTGGCTTGAAATTATATAGTTTCATCCATGTAGATTACGAATCTAGGAGACAAAATTGGATCTGGAGGATATTTTCCAAGATATCGGAAATTTAAAAATCCAGTCCGGAAGCGGAGCCGGAAGCGGGGAGTCAAAAACTCATACAAATAATGGAGATAAAAAATTGCTGATAGCATCAATCGGTTAGGCATACTATATACTATAGATGTTTCAAATTTCAAAGCGATTGGTTCAGAATTACAGATTCTATAGAGAAGAATCTCAGAATAGGCAAAATCCTGAACTCAAAGCGAAGAGTGAGCCATGATAAAAAAAATTAAATTTTTTTGATCCCAATTATTTTGAGTTTGGCATGGAAAAATATAGTATTATCCATGTAGATTACGAATCTAGGAAACAAAATTGGATCTGGAGGATATTTTCCAAGATATCGGAAATATAAAAATCCAGTCCGGAAGCGGGGCCGGAAGCGGGGAGTCAAAAACTCATACAAATAATGGAGATAAAAAATTGCTAATAGTATTAATCGGTTAGGCATACTATATACTATGAATGTTCCAAATTTCAAAGCGATTGGTTCAGAATTACAGATTCTATAGAGAAGAATCTCAGAATAGGCAAAATCCTGAACTCAAAGCGAAGAGTGAGCCATGATAAAAAAAAATTAAATTTTTTTGATCCCAATTATTTTGAGTTTGGCATGAAATTATATAGTTTCATCCATGTAGATTACGAATCTAGGAAACAAAATTGGATCTGGAGGATATTTTCCAAGATATCGGAAATTCAAAAATCCAGTCCGGAAGCGGAGCCGGAAGCGGGGAGTCGAAAACTCATACAAATAATGGAGATAAAAAATTGCTAATAGTATTAATCGGTTAGGCATACTATATACTATGAATGTTCCAAATTTCAAATCGATTGGTTCAGATTTACAGATTCTATAGAGAAGAATCTCAGAATAGGCAAAATCCTGAACTCAAAGCGAAGAGTGAGCCATGATAAAAGAAATTAAATTTTTTTGATCCCAATTACTTTGAGTTTGGCATGAAATTATATAGTTTCATCCATGTAGATTACGAATCTAGGAAACAAAATTGGATCTGGAGGATATTTTCCAAGATATCGGAAATTTGAAAATCCAGTCCGGAAGCGGAGCCGGAAGCGGGGAGTCAAAAACTCATACAAATAATGGAGAATAAAAATTGCTAATAGTATTAATCGGTTAGGCATACTATATACTATGAATGTTCCAAATTTCAAATCGATTGGTTCAGATTTACAGATTCTATAGAGAAGAATCTCAGAATAGGCAAAATCCTGAACTCAAAGCGAAGAGTGAGCCATGATAAAAGAAATTAAATTTTTTTGATCCCAATTACTTTGAGTTTGGCATGAAATTATATAGTTTCATCCATGTAGATTACGAATCTAGAAAACAAAATTGGATCTGGAGGATATTTTCCAAGATATCGGATATTTCAAAATCCAGTCCGAAAGCGGAGCCGGAAGCGGGGAGTCAAAAACTCATACAAATAATGGAGATAAAAAATTGCTAATAGTATTAATCGGTTAGGCATACTATATACTATGAATGTTCCAAATTTCAAAGCGATTGGTTCAGAATTACAGATTCTATACAGAAGAATTTCAGACTAGGCAAAATCCTGAACTCAAAGCGAAGAGTGAGCCATGATAAAAGAAATTAAATTTTTTTGATCCCAATTACTTTGAGTTTGGCATGAAATTATATAGTTTCATTCATGTAGATTACGAATCTAGGAAACAAAATTGGATCTGGGGGATATTTTCCAAGATATCGGAAATTTGAAAATCCAGTCCGGAAGCGGAGCCGGAAGCGGGGAGTCAAAAACTCATACAAATAATGGAGATGAAAAATTGCTAATAGTATTAATCGGTTAGGCATACTATATACTATGAATGTTCCAAATTTCAAATCGATTGGTTCAGATTTACAGATTCTATAGAGAAGAATCTCAGAATAGGCAAAATCCTGAACTCAAAGCGAAGAGTGAGCCATGATAAAAGAAATTAAATTTTTTTGATCCCAATTACTTTGAGTTTGGCATGAAATTATATAGTTTCATCCATGTAGATTACGAATCTAGGAAACAAAATTGGATCTGGAGGATATTTTCCAAGATATCGGAAATTTAAAAATCCAGTCCGGAAGCGGAGCCGGAAGCGGGGAGTCAAAAACTCATACAAATAATGGAGATGAAAAATTGCTAATAGTATTAATCGGTTAGGCATACTATATACTATGAATGTTCCAAATTTCAAATCGATTGGTTCAGATTTACAGATTCTATAGAGAAGAATCTCAGAATAGGCAAAATCCCGAACACAAAGCGAAGAGTGAGCCATGATAAAAAAAAATAAATTTTTTTGATCCCAATTATTTTGAGTTTGGCATGAAATTATATAGTTTTATCCATGTAGATTACGAATCTGGGAAACAAAATTGGATCTGGAGAATATTTTCCAAGATATCGGAAATTTAAAAATCCAGTCCGGAAGCGGAGCCGGAAGCATGGAGTCAAAAACTCATACAAATAATGGAGATAGAAAATTGCTAATAGCATCAATCGGTTAGGCATACTATATACTATAAATGTTTCAAATTTCAAAGCGATTGGTTCAGATTTACAGATTCTATAGAGAAGAATCTCAGAATAGGCAAAATCCTGAACTCAAAGCGAAGAGTGAGCCATGATAAAAGAAATTAAATTTTTTTGATCCCAATTACTTTGAGTTTGGCATGAAATTATATAGTTTCATCCATGTAGATTACGAATCTAGGAAACAAAATTGGATCTGGAGGATATTTTCCAAGATATCGGAAATTTAAAAATCCAGTCCGGAAGCGAAGCCGGAAGCGGGGAGTCAAAAACTCATACAAATAATGGAGATAAAAAATTGCTAATAGTATTAATCGGTTAGGCATACTATATACTATAAATGTTCCAAATTTCAAAGCGATTGGTTCAGATTTACAGATTCTATAGAGAAGAATCTCAGAATAGGCAAAATCCTGAACTCAAAGCGAAGAGTGAGCCATGATAAAAGAAATTAAATTTTTTTGATCCCAATTACTTTGAGTTTGGCATGAAATTATATAGTTTCATCCATGTAGATTACGAATCTAGGAAACAAAATTGTGTCTGGAGGATATTTTCCAAGATATCGGAAATTTAAAAATTGAGTCAGGAAGCGGAGCCGGAAGCGGGGAGTCAATAACTCATACAAATAATGCAGATAAAAAATTGCTAATAGTATTAATCGGTTAGGCATACTATATTCTATAAATGTTCCAAATTTCAAAGCGATTGGTTCAGATTTACAGATTCTATAGAGAAGAATCTCAGAATAGGCAAAATCCTGAACACAAAGCGAAGAGTGAGCCATGATAAAAAAAAAAAAATTTTTTTGATCCCAATTACTTTGAGTTTGGCATGAAATTATATAGTTTCATCCATGTAGATTACGAATCTAGGAAACAAAATTGGACCTGGAGGATATTTTCCAAGATATCGGAAATTTAAAAATCCAGTCCGGAAGCGAAGCCGGAAGCGGGGAGTCAAAAACTCATACAAATAATGGAGATAAAAAATTGCTAATAGTATTAATCGGTTAGGCATACTATATACTATGAATGTTCCAAATTTCAAAATCGATTGGTTCAGATTTACAGATTCTATAGAGAAGAATCTCAGAATAGGCGAAATCCTGAACTCAAAGCGAAGAGTGAGCCATGATAAAAGAAATTAAATTTTTTTGATCCCAATTACTTTTAGTTTGGCATGAAATTATATAGTTGCATCCGTGTAGATTACGAATCTAGGAAACAAAATTGTATCTGGAGGATATTTTCCAAGATATCGGAAATTTAAAAATTGAGTCAGGAAGCGAAGCCGGAAGCGGGGAGTCAATAACTCATACAAATAATGCAGATAAAAAATTGCTAATAGTATTAATCGGTTAGGCATACTATATACTATAAATGTTCCAAATTTCAAAGCGATTGGTTCAGATTTACAGATTCTATAGAGAAGAATCTCAGAATAGGCAAAATCCTGAACTCAAAGCGAAGAGTGAGCCATGATAAAAAAAAAAAAATTTTTTTTATCCCAATTACTTTGAGTTTGGCATGAAATTATATAGTTTTATCCATGTAGATTACGAATCTAGGAAACAAAATTGGATCTGGAGGATATTTTCCAAGATATCGGAAATTTAAAAATCCAGTCCGGAAGCGAAGCCGGAAGCGGGGAGTCAAAAACTCATACAAATAATGGAGATGAAAAATTGCTAATAGTATCAATCGGTTAGGCATACTATATACTATGAATGTTCCAAATTTCAAATCGATTGGTTCAGATTTACAGATTCTATAGAGAAGAATCTCAGAATAGGCAAAATCCTGAACTCAAAGCGAAGAGTGAGCCATGATAAAAGAAATTAAATTTTTTTGATCCCAATTACTTTGAGTTTGACATGAAATTATATAGTTTCATCCATGTAGATTACGAATCTAGGAAACAAAATTGTATCTGGAGGATATTTTCCAAGATATCGGAAATTTAAAAATTGAGTCCGGAAGCGGAGCCGGAAGCGGGGAGTCAATAACTCATACAAATAATGGAGATAAAAAATTGCTAATAGTATTAATCGGTTAGGCATACTATATACTATGAATGTTCCAAATTTCAAATTGATTGGTTCGGATTTACAGATTCTATAGGGAAGAATCTCAGAATAGGCAAAATCCTGAACTCAAAGCGAAGAGTGAGCCATGATAAAAAAAAAAAATTTTTTTGATCCCAGTTACTTTGAGTTTGGCATGAAATTATATAGTTTCATCCATGTAGATTACGAATCTAGGAAACAAAATTGGATCTGGAGGATATTTTCCAAGATATCGGAAATTTAAAAATCCAGTCCGGAAGCGAAGCCGGAAGCGGGGAGTCGCAAACTCATACAAATAATGGAGATAAAATATTGCTAATAGTATCAATCGGTTAGGCATACTATATACTATGAATGTTCCAAATTTCAAATCGATTGGTTCAGATTTACAGATTCTATAGAGAAGAATCTCAGAATAGGCAAAATCCTGAACTCAAAGCGAAGAGTGAGCCATGATAAAAAAAAAAAAATTTTTTTGATCCCAATTATTTTGAGTTAAGCATGAAATTATATAGTTTTATCCATTTAGATTACGATTCTAGGAAACAAAATTGGATCTGGAGGATATTTTCCAAGATATCGGAAATTTAAAAATCCAGTCCGGAAGCGAAGCCGGAAGCGGGGAGTCAAAAACTCATACAAATAATGGAGATAGAAAATTGCTAATAGTATTAATTGGTTGGACATACTATATACTATGAATGTTCCAGATTTCAAAGCGATTGGTTCAAAATTACAGATTCTATAGAGAAGAATCTCAGAATAGGCAAAATCCTGAACTCAAAGCGAAGAGTGAGCCATGATAAAAAAAATTAAATTTTTTTGATCCCAATTACTTTGAGTTTGGCATGAAATTATATAGTTTAATCCATGTAGATTACGAATCTAGGAAACAAAATTGGATCTGGAGGATATTTTCCAAGATATCGGAAATTTAAAAATCCAGTCTGGAAGCGGAGCCGGAAGCGGGGAGTCAAAAACTCATACAAATAATGGAGATAAAAAATTGCGTATAGCATCAATCGGTTAGGCATACTATATACTATGAATGTTCTAGATTTCAAAGCGATTGGTTCAGATTTACAGATTCTATAGAAAAGAATCTCAGAATAGGCAAAATCCTGAAATCAAAGCGAAGAGTGAGCCATGATAAAAAAAAATAAATTTTTTTGATTCCAACTATTTTGAGTTTGGCATGAAATTATATAGATTTATCCATGTAGATTACAAATCTAGGAAACAAAATTGGATCTGGAGGATATTTTCCAAGATATCGGAAATTTAAAAATCCAGTCCGAAAGCGGAGCCGGAAGCGGGGAGTCAAAAACTCATACAAATAATGGAGATAAATAATTGCTAATAGCATCAATCGGTTCGGCATACTATATACTATAAATGTTTCAAATTCCAAAGCGACTGGTTTAGAATTACAGATTCTATAGAGAAGAATCTCAGAATAGGCAAAATCCTGAACTCAAAGCGAACAGTGAGCCATGATAAAAAAAAAATATTTTTTTTGATTCCAACTATTTTGAGTTTGGCATGAAATTATGTAGTCAAAAACTCATACAAATAATGGAGATAAATAATTGCTAATAGTATTAATCGGTTGGGCATTCTATATACTATAAATGTTCCATATTTCGAATCGATTGGTTCAGATTTACAGATTCTATAGAGAAGAATCTCAGAATAGGCAAAATCCTGAACTCAAAGCGAAGAGTGAGCCATGATAAAAAAAATAAATTCTTTGGTCCCAATTATTTTGAGTTTGGCATGAAATTATATAGTTTCATCCATGTAGATTACGAATCTAGGAAACAAAATTGGATCTGGATGATATTTCCCAAGATATCGGAAATTTAAAAATCCAGTCCGGAAGCGGAGCTGGAAGCAGGGAGTTAAAAACTCATACAAATAATGGAGATAAATAATTGCTAATAGCATCAATCGGTTCGGCATACTATATACTATAAATGTTTCAAATTTCAAAGCGACTGGTTTAGAATTACAGATTCTATAGAGAAGAATCTCAGAATAGGCAAAATCCTGAACTCAAAGCGAAGAGTGAGCCATGATAAAAAAAAAATTTTTTTGATCCCAATTATTTTGAGTTTGGCATGAAATTATATAGTTTTATCCATGTAGATTACGAATCTAGGAAACAAAATTGGATCTGGAGGATATTTTCCAAGATATCGGAAATTTAAAAATCCAGTCCGGAAGCGGAGCCGGAAGCGGGGAGTCAAAAACTCATACAAATAATGGAGATAAAAAATTGCTAATAGCATCAATCGGTTAGGCATACTATATACTATAAATGATCCAAATTTCGAAGCGATTGGTTCAGAAATACAGATTCTATAGAGAAGAATCTCAGAATAGGCAAAATCCTGAACTCAGAGCGAAGAGTGAGCCATGATAAAAAAAGTTAAATTTTTTTGATCCCAATGATATTGAGTTTGGCATGAAATTATATAGTTTTATCCATGTAGATTACGAATCTAGGAAACAAAATTGGATCTGGAGGATATTTTCCAAGATATCGGAAATTTAAAAATCCAGTCCGGAAGCGGAGCCGGAAGCGAAGAGTCAAAAACTCATACAAATAATGGAGATAGAAAATTGCTAATAGCATCATTCGGTTAGGCATACTATATACTATGAATGTTTAAAATTGCAGAGCGATTGGTTCAGAATTACAGATTCTATAGAGAAGAATCTCAGAATAGGCAAAATCCTGAACTCAAAGCGAAGAGTGAGTCATGATAAAAAAAATTAAATTTTTTTGATCCAAATTATTTTGAGTTTGGCATGAAATTATATAGTTTCATCCATGTAGACTACGAATCTAGGAAACAAAATTGGATCTGGAGGATATTTTCCAAGATATCGGAAATTTAAAAATCCAGTCCGGAAGCGGAGCCGAAAGCATGGAGTCAAAAACTCATATAAATAATAGAGATAAAAAATTGCTTATAGCATTGATCGATCAGGCATACTATATAATATAAATGTTGGAAATTTTTTAAGCGATTGGTCCAGAATTACAGATTCTTTAGAGGAGAATCTCAGAATAGGCAAAATCCTGAATTCAAAGCGAAGAGTGAGCCTTGATGAAAAAAATTAAATTTTTTGATCCCAATTATTTTGAGTTTGGCATGAAATTATATAGTTTTATTCATGTAGATTACGAATCTTGAGAACAAAATTGGATCTGGAGGATATTTTCCAAGATATCGAAAATTTATAAATCCAGTCTGGAAGCGGAGCCGGAATCGGGGATTCAAAAACTCATATAAATAATGGAGATAAAAAAATGCTGATAGCATCGATCGGTTAGGCATACTATATACTATAAATGTTCCAAATTTCGAAGCGATTGGTCTAGAATTACAGATTCTATAGAGAAGAATCTCAGAATAGGCAAAATCCTGAATTCAAAGCGAAGAGTGAGCCATGATAAAAAAAAAAAATTTTTTAATCCCAATTATTTTGAGTTTGGCATAGAGTTATATAGTTTCATTCATGTAGATTACAAATCTTGAAGACAAAATTGGATCTGGAGGATATTTTTATTATGTGTTCACCCGGCATTTGATTTAATATGTTTTTATATAACTTTCATTGCTTCAAACCAGAAATACTTTCATCTTTCTGAGATTAAATAGACGTCCAGTAACCCGTGCATCAAAATCTTTTGGAAAAGAATATTTGCCAATCAAATAGATGAAAATTATCAAATCTTTCCAATAGTTTTCGCTCAATAAATTTATATTCAGCAATATCTAATCATAATTAAACTGACCTATCTTATTTATTCTTGATGAAATGTTTATCACGTTATTAGAAAAACTTGAAACTTTTTAGTTACTCTTATTGTCTTATTATAAACTATTACTGAATAACTATACATTAAAAGTGATTTTGCAAATATGGAATTTTCTACTATATGAATCAAAAGTATGCTAAAATTATCTCACATCCGTAAACAAGATAAATTTGAATGAATAATAATAACGTAATTTACAACAAGTACTTCACTTACCTAAAATTTTAAACTATCCAATTTAAAGACGGTTTTGATACTTCAACAATAAATTTGACACAAATTTGTAACAAGAACTTCACTATTTAAACATTTCTGTGGCATCACAGACATTTTGAACTGCTAGTTTCAACGTCACAACCAAATTATTCCGAAATGATCCTACTATTAACAAATGTTTTCAGAGAATAATTGATTAGAAATTATGCTACGTTTACATTGGCATGTGTGATATCGACTAAAACGGTTTATAAAATAATAAACTGATTCAATTTGGGCTTGAAAAGTAAAATATAAACATGATGCACCCTCCAAAAAATCATAGCATAATATTTAATTCAAAAAATAAAAGTAGCGCAAATACCTAATTATTTCGAAACAAGTACAAAATTTAATAATATTTTTACAAATAAATCATGCCTTTTGCCCGATACGAGTATGGCAGAAACTATTGTAGTGCACATTGATATTTTCTAAGCCGTGAGGTGCGGCTACAAGTCATCCTAGCTTTTGTGACAAGTACGCTACAGAGTATATTTAAAGTCAGTGAAAATCATATTGATCTAAATATAAAAGTATTAGTAAAATTGAAACTCACTTTTTGTCTGAAGGTGATCCTTTTTCACCATTCAACACCAATTTTAGATTTAGATATTATTTGTTACACTCGATGAAAACCACATCCAACCCTTGTACAAACTATGGTCAATATTGATTCACAGTCATTGAATGCATTCTCACACGTAATGTTATCAAAAAAATATTGAAAGTATTACGTAATAATAGGACAGCAATGTAGCAACAGATATTTTAAACAATATTTAATAATATTTATTATAAAATCTATTTTTAACCCTGGCGGTATAAGGGGCTAAATAATGCAACAAAAATATTTCATGGCTAATAATAATCTCGTAATAAACATTACTTAAAAAATGAAACTGATTCAGTTTCATGATATTCACTGTTCAAATAAGATAAATGAAGGTTAACAGCCTTCAATCCATTCATATAGGCACCTTTTGATATTTTTATATTCATTAATGCAACTCTAATCCATTTTTTCACTTGGTGCACTTTTATGGCCAACAGCCATCAACCTATAAACAAATTCATCATGTGAAACAATTTTTTTGTACCTTTATTTCATTTTCAAAATATTATACACATTTACTGCTCTCAAGTTGAATGAAATTAATATTGAAGTATGGTGACACTTTTGAGCTTATTTATAATAGTAGAGAGCTCAAATATGTATCTTTTTTTTTATTAAATTAGTAATTTTGAAGCTTTGTCAACCAAATGGCAGCATTAACAAACCCCAAAAACTAAAAATAATTCAAAAAAAACGATTACTGAAATATTCATGTATATAGTTACAATAATACAGTATTTTGATGTAGTCAAACTAATCGGACCGAAGAGAGAATGCTCAAAATAAGTTTTTCTCAATTTTTAAATTACTGGGCGATTTTAATGCAGTTTTTTTGTGATTTTCTATTAAATGTATATAATTATCGTTATTTTAGTACAAATTTGTTGCAATGCCATTAAAAATTTACCCCAGAAAAAGGGTTTTTAATTTACAAAAATGCAATAGAACATTTTCAAAGCTCGTATGTCTTGAATTAATAATAGTAGAATAATAAATCAAATGCTAATTGAAATTTATACAGTATCATTCATTACAAAACCAGTTTCAACCCTTTATGTTTCTATCCTGTGGGCTTAGGGGGTTAAATGTAGCAACCAAAATCTATTACACTTAAAACCCTGTATCTACTGAAATAATAATCGTAAAGTAATAAACCAAACGCTAATTGAAACCTTATATAATACCGCTTATTATAAAACCAGTTTGAAGCTTTGATCTTTCAGCTCAACCGGATTAGGGAGTCGAATGTTGCAACAAAAATATGTTACAATTCAAAAGCTTGTAACTCCTAAAATAATGATTGCAGAATAATGAACCAAATGCTATTTAAAAGATTATATAATACCATTTATTATAGAATCAGTTTCAACGCTATTAGATTAGGGGATCAAATATTGCAACCAAAATGTGCCACTTTAGTTGTTTTATTATTTATTATAAAACCAATTCTAACCCTCTTTATTTCAGTCATGTCAGTTTAGATGATGCAATGAAAATTTGTCACACTTTCCAAGCTTGTATCACCCAAAATGATAATCGTAAAATATTGATCCAAACGCTGCAAATTATCTTTGCATAAGTCTACATCCCTTTTGGGCTCATACCCAAAATTTTGATTTTTTTGAGCCTCTGGTTTATGCAGAGATAAATAATTTGTTTTAAGTGGTAACTGGTTTTTAAATAATAAATTCGCAGGCCTGCAACTCGTACACCAATAACAATTGGTAATTTATATTATTTTTGCATAAGTCTACATCCCTTCTAAGCTCTTACCCTAAATTTGAGTTTTTTTGAACCACTGATTTACCCAAAATTAATTAATTTGTTTTAAGCGGTAACTGGTTTTTTTAATATCAAATTCGCAAGTCTGTAACTCGTACACCAATCTAAATAAGTAATTGATATTATTTTTCAATAAACTACCATCCTTTCTAAATACCTACACACAATTTGAAAATTTTGGGCACCTCTGGTTTTAGGCATAAACAATTATTCAATCTCGAATGATGCAATTAATTTCAATTGGCTATTTGTATTTGTATTCATTTATAGTTTTCGGGAGCGATATATTACTACCCTTAATTTAAGGGTTAAAATTGGGTACAGTGGTGTAATTTTAATTTTTACAAGGGATATAGTTCAGGAATAAATTAGGAATGATATTTTTATATTTTAGGAAGCCATTCATGAATTTTATTCGAAGGGATGTTCCACCCCATGAAAAATATATTTTTGTCCGTCAAATAATAACATGGGAATAAAATTTCCATTACTTCCAAGGAATTAATTATTATAACATTTTAGAAGATATTTTACTCCCTAAAAATTATTTTCAAATCGATTTCACCCCTTATTTATTTTATATTAGGAAATATATTGCTAAATATTAAAAACGGGAGGTCATATATTGGCTATTTTATTTTAAAAGTACATTTGTATACAAATTTATTGATTAAAACATTCTTGTTTCATTTGGTTCTATTAAGTAACGAAGTTTCAACTCGCTTGGCTGCAGGTGTTCAATGCTTTGTATATGCGTTTATCTGGCACTGTTGCTTCACAATTCGTACTGTTAGCATCTACGCCGCGTAACTCGTGATCAAAACGTTGATTTAAAGTACTTTAAAAGTGTTCAAGTGTTATATTTGGGGTTGTGAATTTTGCTTATTAACGTAGAGATCAAAATTTTGTATATTTAAATATGTAAATTGGGATTTTGGTTCCGCATTGCGTGTCCGTTAGGGGCACGTATTTGCGATGTTAGTTTTTGCTTTTATTATGTAATAAATAAATAAAATGTCTTGGTTTTTTTGCAAAGGCCTGTAATGAAAGGTCCAACGTGGGAATCGGTGCACACGTAGGTACCGCTACGAGAGGCACCCCCCCTGATGAACACCACCGCGTGGGGTTGCAATGAGTTCTAGGGCGAACGAGCGATCTAATTAGGGAGTAACGGCATACTCTCGATATGTACCTATCGGAAGTCGGGAAAATATGGTAGCTGGCGGGGGTCCTTGATTAAGTTCAAGAAACGACATTAGCTGAGACCGTTACTTAAGGTTACCATATCGCGTAATTAGGCGGTATCGCGGGCCTCGGAATATGCATTGGCCACGTATTCAAAACAACGTATTTTTTTCTTTTGCAAACGACGAGCACACCGGTGCTTGGGTGTCTGAGCGCTCAGGCACTCAATGGGGTAGTAAAGTAGAGTCAATCAGTAGCATAAATATAACCGAACACTTTTAAGTACCTTCGGGAAGTAATTAAGCAACAGTCAATCGCCGCATAGCTCTTCGAACACTAACCAAAACACACAACACGATTGAATGTTGAACGAATGTTGAATGAATGTATTTAATAAAAAATTCCCTTTCAGCTTCTTCAATTCATCATTACCACCTCCAACAAATTTACAACAGGACGTAAGTTAACTAATAAACTTTGCTTTTCAGGTTCTAATCAATTTTTCTTTCAGCTATTTTGTATTGTTTTTCCGCAGATTCCTAATTAATTTGTACTTTTTCAGATCATCTGCTGAGGATGAGCCCAGCTGATGAGGTGGACAACGAGGGAATGGACATCGTGGGAATGGACATCGTGGGAGGAGCTGAGGATGAGCCCAGCAGCCAAAATCAACTCTCAATATTTGTTTAGTTGAATATGATTCACCAAAATTTGTTTTAAGTTTCTGTTTCAGGTCGCCGGCCGTGGATCTTCATAACATCATCACATCATCAACTAGGTAATATAATATTGCTCATTATATAACTGTTTTTAGCTACTGCCAAAATTATTTGTCTAATATTTGAATTTATAATTTTAATTTAGAGTCCAGGAGATGGCAACTTGCAGCTGCAGTAACAACCAGACTTCAGAACCCAGCAGCAGAATCAGAGCCCAGCAGAACCCGAGCTCAGCAGCAAAATCAGAGCCCAACAGCAGAATCAGAACCCAATAGCAAAATCAGAGTCCTGCATCAGAATCAGATCCCAACAACAGAACTCGAGCCCAGCAGCAGAACCCGAGCCCAGCAGCCGTCAAAGAAGTCCTCCAGTAGTTGCAGAAGATCAGTACATCAGTAACAGCTGTTCCTGTCCCCAGATTCAACTTTAAAGAAGTCAACTGATTAATTTTAGCCCGCCGCTTGCAAAGTTCAAGTGAGTTCAATTTCTTTTTAAATTTTCCGACTTATAATAATTATTTTGTTTTTTCAGTTGCAGTGAGCGAAGAAGCCACTTCTCTGGTCTAGGTTTCGCTGGGGTTTTCCTAGACCCAAAGGGAGAATTCCCGGAGAAGAGTTCGTCTCTTTCCCCTTAGTCATTGCCTGGGGGCGAACAAGGCTTACAACAACACAACAGCATCGCGGACAAGACTTCCAACAAGACAACAGCATCGAGTAATCAACAATTAATGTTCGAACCTTTGTACCCTTTCCTTATTCCCAAAATAAAATCATTTCCACAAAATTTACAGTTGTTTTATTTCTAAAACCTATTTTTATTGTTTTCAGGTGTAGTTAGGAGAATAAATGTATTGTTAGATAGTTTTCAGAATAAATTAAATTCAATAATAACTTGTATTTTTTATTGATGTAAATACAATTTGAATTGTTTTCAGGTGTAATTATAATTCGTTAATTAGTTTGTAAGATAATTTTACTCCTGTATATTTGATTTTTGAAATAAATATGAATTGTATTGTTGAAATTTAAATATATTATTACAATAAATTTTATATTTGTATTTTATTCTTGTTTGAAGCCAAACGTCAAGAGTAAAGTTCAAAAATTCACCGAAAGCGGCAGCACTTGTCAATGAATGCCAACAAAAAAATATTTATTAAATAAAAACTATTTGTTGATAATATCGTCCAAAAATAATAAATTCAATCAAAATGAAATATTAAAAACCCTTTGGGGTGAATAAATATGTTAAATAGTCGCTATTTTGTATTATTAATTAAATTTAGTTCCAAAACGTGATAGGTGCTGCTACCTCTGACAAAATGACTGAACTAGTTGTACTGCAAAGAATATTGGTGTTGACATAAATAAAACCGAGTATTACGAGCTTGTTTAATGTTTTATGATTTTTTTTTGATCAATAATAAACTCTATATTAAATTCTGAAGAGGATTTATAATATATATTAATTATTCATGTGATGGTTCAAGAAATATTCAGATAGATGCAATGCCGGCAAGTGATGCGTCGATCGCCGGTTAAGCCTGACAGCCCCTGCTTCGCTTCCGCTAGAAAGGTACGAAATAGAATAATTCGTATTTTGAATGTCATTTTTAGGCAAATTCCATATCACATTTATTGCTATATTTAACCCTCTAATTGGGTGTTTTAAGGGATGTAAAGTATATTTTCGTATAGACTAAGGTCAGAATATGAAGAAATCAATCCAAATAACTTGATAGTTTCTAGAATATGCGCCTATTAATATTTCGAAGGGGAGTTTCATCCCTTGAATAATTTTTTTAAATTGATTTTACTCTATTTATCAGAGGATAGATCCCTAGAGAGCTTGTATACGAGATTTGAACAGAATCAGAGAGAAAGTCCTTTTTTGCTTGAAAAAACACCAATCCATCTTGGTATTTTGAATTGAATGATAAAAATATAAAAAAATGTGTTACGCATGTCATCCCCTTAATTCGACCCTTTAGAATCCAAATCTACAATCCAAAATTGAATAAATGCTCTAGTTCTTGAATAATTCGCATTTTAAATGTCATTTTTAGGCAAATTCCATATCATATTTATTGCTATATTTGACCCTCTAATTGGACGTTTTAAATGATGAAAAGTATATTTTCGTATAGACTAAGGTCCATACAATCAGAATATAAAGAGATCAATCCAAATAACTTGATAGTTTCTAGAATATGCGCCTATTAATATTTCGAAGGGGAGTTTCATCCCTTGAATAATTTTTTTAAATTGATTTTACTCTATTTATCAGAGGATAGATCCCTAGAGAGCTTGTATACGAGATTTGAACAGAATCAGAGAGAAAGTCCTTTTTTGCTTGAAAAAACACCAAGGCTATAGTCTTGGTATTTTGAAATGAATGATAAAAATATAAAAAAATGTTTACGCATGTCATCCCCTTAATTCGACCCTCTAGAATCCAAATCTACAATCAAAATTGAATAAATGCTCTAGTTCTTGCATAATTCGCATTTTAAATGTCTTTTTTAGGCAAATTCCATATCATATTTATTGCTATATTTGACCCACTAACTGGGCGTTTTAAGGGATGAGAAGTATATTTTCGTATAGACTAAGGTCTTTACAATCAGAATATGAAGAAATAAATCTAAATTACTGGATAGTTTCTAGATTATGTGCCAAAATAGGCATAAAATTAATACATATGGAGATTATTGCATTATCCAACCTTAATTAACTAATGGAATGGTTATACACCTTATTTATTTAGAAGATATAAGCCCTTTTCTAGAAATTGATTGATAAATTTGTGGTTATCTGTTGAACACATATATTGTATGACCAGATTCTCTTTGCATTATTTCACCTGTTAATATTTTATGCATTTGGAAGATAGAGAACTGGACTTAGTTTTGAAATGAATAGAATAATATTAAATTTCTATTGAAGGTTGATTAAGGAATCTAAAATCATTTATTAAGAAGATATGAGCTCTCTATTAAATTTTGACATTCAAAACTACGGTTACTTGTTGAGCAGTTATATTGTATGGCCTGATTTACTTGTTAGTTCACGAGAATCTAAGAGATGGCAGTATGTATCTCGTTTTGAGAAATCCTAAAGTAATTTTATTTTTTAGTGGCTAAATGGCAACTTATTTAGAAAAATTTTCCAAGATAATGTCATCCTTAATTACAATTGTGCATTGATTGAACATAAAATAGTTTTTGTATCAAGCACTAGTTTGCGAGGATAGAAATTATTAATTACAGCCCACATAAGGGCTTAAATCCTAAATATATTGAAATAAATAATAAAATAGATCAAAAATTAATTCAACTAATTCAAATTTTTTTCCTGTGACAAATAAAACTAAAGTTATTAGTACTTTTATAAATTAATGATTTTCTCTTGAATGACTTTAATCAAAAAAAATTTATTTTAAATGTCTCATTTATTTGTCAAAAATAATGTGACTTTACTTGAGACTTTTTTAATTTATTAAAAACTTGCGTTGCGAATTGCCTACCAATCAAATTATATTTTTTGAGATTACAAATTTAATTATTGAATATTATCTATGAGATTTTATTATTTATTTATCACTGAAAAAAAAAGGTTTCCAAAATAAATAAAATACAATTAATTTTGTAGAAAAGATTTTATTTGATAATTTTGAAATAAGTTACAGAAGAGCATTTTTAAGCTCAAATACTTCTGAAAAAAATAAAAATAGGTTTTAGAAATAAATACAATGTAAATTTTGTGGGAATGAGTTTATTTTGGAAATTAGGAAAGGGTACAAAGGTACGAAGATTAATTGTTGAATACTCGATGCTACTGTGTTGTTAAAAGTCTTGTTCGCGATGCTGTTGCGTTGTTGTAAGCCTTGTTCGCCCCCAGGCAATGACTAAGGGGAAAGAGACGAACTCTTCTCCGGGAATTCTCCCTTTGGGCCTAGGAAAACCCCAGCGAAACCAGAGAAGTGGCTTCTTCGCTCGCTGCAACTGAAACAACAAAATAATTATTACAAGTCGGAAAATTTCAAAAGAAATTGAACTCACTTGAACTTTGCAAGCGGCGGGAAAAATTAATCAGTTGACTTCTTTAAAGTTGAGTTGAATCTGGGGCCTGGAACAGTTGCTACTGATGTGTTGATCTTCTACAGTTACTGGAGGACTTCTTGGACGGCTGCTGAGTTTTGGCTTTGCTGCTGGGCTCTCGTTCTGCTACTGGGCTCTGGTCCTGCTGCTGGGCTCTGGTTCTGCAATTGGACGGCCTAAAAACATAAAAATACAGATAAATCAGTAAATTGAAGGTTAGTAAAGTTTTTCATCATTATTTTGAATAAATCTTACGTGTTGATGTAGTGGCAATGATTTTGAGCTGAAAGGAAAGTTTATGATTAGTTCGACGGGGCGCTCCCACGGTGGTTGATTGTTAGCAGCTGGGCTTAAAGATGAAAACAGCTGGGCCACTTCCAACGACGGCAGACTGTTGCTTGAAGCTTGAAGCATTCCTCCAACTACTGCTCCAGGTCCTGAAATTAATAAAAATACAAAAATATTAATACAATTGTAGTTAAAAAAATAAGAAATAATTTAGTAATAATTAAATTGAATAAAACAAAGTTTTTACCTCAGCTTCGACCTGTGAACAGATAAAAAAAACAAATAGATTAGAAACCTGAAAAAAAGGGGTAATTAATCAACTTACGTCCTGAAGATGATGTTGATGAGCTGAAAAAAAGGCTGAAAGGGAATTTTTTGATTAGTCACAATCATTCAACATACATTCATCATTCAAACGCTTCTTTTTTCTGTCTTCGCGTCTTTCTTCTTGTTGGCTTCTTTCTAACCCCGTTGACCCTAACCCTCTGAACCTAACCGATATTGCCGAGCTAACTACGCGAAGTTGGTTGCTTTTACCCTAATAAACGAACGTTACTTCAAAGATTGAGAGGCATATTATATCGTCGACCTATTGATTCTAACCCCAGGAGTCCTTCTGCATATCTCCCTCTTAGCAAATTACGAGCTGTGTCCAGCCGGACAGCCGAATGGTCGCTTACATAACACGGGCATAACTGTTCGCTCCGCAGCTTCTCGTGGTGTTGGGCCCCCGGCCCGCTCTTTGAAAACACGAGTTATGCACTCCCGACAAGACCGTCCAGACCTAAAAGGCACTTAAAAGGCGACTTAAAAGATCTAGCTTGTGCACCGATCCCTCGTTGGACCCTTATCGGAAGGGCCTTGCCTCGCCTAAGCGGGAGGACTTTGCAAAAAAAAAACAAAAAACAAAAATTGATAGCAAAACGAACAAGTGCACCGGAAGGGTGCACGCAAAAACACTAATCACGATATCCCAATTTAATTTAACATTAAACCGAGCTAATTCAACCCTTATATGCCCCAAAACCCCCAAAGTAACGCAAAACCGCGAGCTAAATCAACGAAATGTTGATTCAAACGACGACCGAAAGCAACAGAAGCTCTACGCGAGTGATGAAATTCAGAAACATTTATCAGAAGTTTCGATGTACGTTTAAAACTTGTCAGCATAAGCGAAACGCGCCTGAGAGAGATAGAAAGAGAAGCCGTATAAGTTTTGTATTGCTAGCTGCTGGAGATTCCAATGCTTGTTTGCAGCGAACAGGCTACGACTTCGTTTGTTCATTGAAAATTTATTAAAAATAAATGAATATTCTTGTATTTTGAACACAAAATGAATAAAAATATTCCAACATATTTTTCGAAAAAAATATTTTGATATTAAAATGAAAAATTTTGTTTGTATTATTAAAGTTTATTTATTATTCTGTATCTTTAATTTTATTTTGAAATCATATTGATTTTAAATAGAAGTATGAATATTATTGTTCTACAATAAGTGGTGCAAAAATAATGAATTGTATTGAAAACGCGAATCGAACTCGCAAGTCAATCATAATTAAGGAAATTATAATATTCCTGAGAATTTTCTGCAATCAAATTCAATTCCAATATTTTCGATTCTTCTTTTAATTAAATTATATTTGATACCTCACACAATGGGGATGAGAACAAAACCCTCAAATTTACCCATAAATTCTAAATTAATTTTTTTACGCATAACTACTTCTTTTTCGGCTACATAATAATGAACAAAATGCTGATCGAAATCTTAGGTAGTCCTGTTTATTATAAAATCTTTCAATCCTTAAATACGGTTTTATAAATTGCAATGATTATATAGTTTTATCCATGTAGATTACGAATCTAGGAAACAAAATTGGATCTGGAGGATATTTTCCAAGATATCGGAAATTTAAAAATCCAGTCCGGAAGCGGAGCCGGAAGCGGGGAGTCAAAAACTAATACAAATAATGGAGATAAAAAATTGCTAATAGCATCAATCGGTTAGGCATACTATATACTATAAATGTTCCAAATTTCAAAGCGATTGGTTCAGAATTACAGATTCTATAGAGAAGAATCTCAGAATAGGCAAAATCCTGAACTCAAAGCGAAGAGTGAGCCATGATAAAAAAAATTATATTTTTTTGATCCCAATTATTTTGAGTTTGGTATGAAATTATATAGTTTTATCCATGTAGATTACGAATCTAGTAAACAAAATTGGATCTGGAGGATATTTTCCAAGATATCGGAAATTTAAAAATCCAGTCCGGAAGCGGAGCCGGAAGCATGGAGTCAAAAACTCATACAAATAATGGAGATAAAAAATTGCCTAGAGCATCAATCGGTTAGGCATACTATATACTATGAATGTTCTAAATTTCAAAGCGATTGGTTCAGAATTACAGATTCTATAGAGAAGAATCTCAGAATAGGCAAAATCCTGAACTCAAAGCGAAGAGTGAGCCATGATAAAAAAAATTAAATTTTTTTGATCCCAATTATTCTGAGTTTGGCATGAAATTATATAGTTTTATCCATGTAAATTACAAATCTAGGAAACAAAATTGGATCTGGAGGATATTTTCCAAGATATCGGAAATTTAAAAATCCAGTCCGGAAGCGGAGCCGGAAGCGGGGAGTCAAAAACTAATACAAATAATGGAGATAAAAAATTGCTAATAGCATCAATCGGTTAGGCATACTATATACTATAAATGTTCCAAATTTCAAAGCGATTGGTTCAGAATTACAGATTCTATAGAGAAGAATCTCAGAATAGGCAAAATCCTGAACTCAAAGCGAAGAGTGAGCCATGATAAAAAAAATTATATTTTTTTGATCCCAATTATTTTGAGTTTGGTATGAAATTATATAGTTTTATCCATGTAGATTACGAATCTATTAAACAAAATTGGATCTGGAGGATATTTTCCAAGATATCGGAAATTTAAAAATCCAGTCCGGAAGCGGAGCCGGAAGCATGGAGTCAAAAACTCATACAAATAATGGAGATAAAAAATTGCCTAGAGCATCAATCGGTTAGGCATACTATATACTATGAATGTTCTAAATTTCAAAGCGATTGGTTCAGAATTACAGATTCTATAGAGAAGAATCTCAGAATAGGCAAAATCCTGAACTCAAAGCGAAGAGTGAGCCATGATAAAAAAAATTAAATTTTTTTGATCCCAATTATTCTGAGTTTGGCATGAAATTATATAGTTTTATCCATGTAAATTACAAATCTAGGAAACAAAATTGGATCTGGAGGATATTTTCCAAGATATCGGAAATTTAAAAATCCAGTCCGGAAGCGGAGCCGGAAGCGGGGAGTCAAAAACTCATATAAATAATGGAGATAAAAAATTGCTGATAGCATCGATCGGTTAGGCATACTATATACTATAAATGTTATAAATTTCGAAGCGATTGGTCTAGAATTACAGATTCTATAGAGAAGAATCTCAGAATAGGCAAAATCCTGAATTCAAAGCGAAGAGTGAGACTTGATAAAAAAAAATTAAATTTTTTAATCCCAATTATTTTGAGTTTGGCATAGAATTATATAGTTTCATTCATGTAGATTACAAATCTTGAAGACAAAATTGGATCTGGAGGATATTTTTATTATGTGTTCACCTGGCATTTGATTTAATATGTTTTTATATAACTTTCATTGCTTCAAACCAGAAATACTTTCATCTTTCTGAGATAAAATAGACGTCCAGTAAACCCGTGCATCAAAATCTTTTGGAAAAGAATATTTGCCAATCAAATAGATGAAAATTATCAAATCTTTCCAATAGTTTTCGCTCAATAAATTTATATTCAGCAATATCTAATCATAATTAAACTGACCTATCTTATTTATTCTTGATGATATGTTTATCACGTTATTAGAAAAACTTGAAACTTTTTAGTTACTCTTATTGTCTTATTATAAACTATTACTGAATAACTATACATTAAAAGTGATTTTGCAAATATGGAATTTTCTACTATATGAATCAAAAGTATGCTAAAATTATCTCACATCCGTAAACAAGATAAATTTGAATGAATAATAATAACGTAATTTACAACAAGTACTTCACTTACCTAAAATTTTAAACTATCCAATTTAAAGACGGTTTTGATACTTCAACAATAAATTTGACACAAATTTGTAACAAGAACTTCACTATTTAAACCAATGACGTATTAACAGTAGACCCAGCACGCGGCATTTGTTTTGATGCAGGAATAAACAGTGGGGTGAGGAAGGTAAACATCGTGGTATCGCAGGTTGCGTTTTTCATTTGAAAAAATATCGATTGTGAGATGTGGGAAAAATCTCGTATTTTTTTATTTTGAAGCAATTAATATATTATTACTTCTATTTCAACAAATATATACATACAGTACAGAATAAAGGCGCGCACTTCTCAAACATAAATAAAAGCAGGCAAACCGCATAACAAGCATGTTTACTCCCTTCGCTTCTCAGAACCCCTCACCTAGTAAGTGCTAACATCACAACAAACTGTGGTCTGCCTTCTGCCATAGGACGCGCTGGGTCTACTTTAATAATACGTCATTGATTTAAACATTTCTGTAGCATCACAGACATTTTGAACTGCTAGTTTCAACGTCACAACCAAATTATTCCGAAATGATCCTACTATTAACAAATGTTTTCAGAGAATAATTGATTAGAAATTATGCTACGTTTACATTGGCATGTGTGATATCGACTCAAACGGTTTATAAAATAATAAACTGATTCAATTTGGGCTTGAAAAGTAAAATATAAACATGATGCACCCTCCAAAAAATCATAGCATAATATTTAATTCAAAAAATAAAAGTAGCGCAAATACCTAATTATTTCGAAACAAGTACAAAATTTAATAATATTCATACAAATAAATCATGCCTTTTGCCCGATACGAGTATGGCAGAAACTATTGTAGTGCACATTGATATTTTCTAAGCCGTGAGGTGCGGCTACAAGTCATCCTAGCTTTTGTGACAAGTCAATGAAAATCATATTGATCTAAATATAAAAGTATTAGTAAAATTGAAACTCACTTTTTGTCTGAAGGTGATCCTTTTTCACCACTCAACACCAATTTTAGATTTAGATATTATTTGTTACACTCGATGAAAACCAAATCCAACCGTTGTACAAACTATGGTCAATATTGATTCACAGTCATTGAATGCATTCTCACACGTAATGTTATCAAAAAAATGTTGAAAATATTACGTAATAATAGGGCAGCAATGTAGCAACAGGTATTTTAAACAATATTTAATAATATTTATTATAAAATCAATTTTTAACCCTGGCGGTATAAGGGGCTAAATAATGCAACAAAAATATTTCATGGCTGATAATAATCTCGTAATTAACATTACTTAAAAAATGAAACTGATTCAGTTTCATGATATTCACTGTTCAAATAAGATAAATGAAGGTTAACAGCCTTCAATCCATTCATATAGGCACCTTTTGATATTTTTATATTCATTAATGCAACTCTAATCCATTTTTTCACTTGGTGCACTTTTATGGCCCAACAACCATCAACCTATAAACAAATTCATCATGTGAAACAATTTTTTTGTACCTTTATTCCATTTTCAAAATATTATACACATTTACTGCACTCAAGTTGAATGAAATTAATATTGAAGTATGGTGACACTTTTGAGCTTATTTATAATAGTAGAGAGCTCAAATATGTATCTTTTTTTTATTAAATTAGTAATTTTGAAGCTTTGTCAACCAAATGGCAGCATTAACAAACCCCAAAAACTAAAAATAATTCAAAAAAAACGATTACTGAAATATTCATGTATATAGTTACAATAATACAGTATTTTGATGTAGTCAAAAGTAATCGGACCGAAGAGAGAATGCTCAAAATAAGTTTTTCTCAATTTTTAAATTACTGGGCGATTTTAATGCAGTTTTTTTGTGATTTTCTATTAAATGTATATAATTATCGTTATTTTAGTACAAATTTGTTGCAATGCCATTAAAAATTTACCCCAGAAAAAGGGTTTTTAATTTACAAAAATGCAATAGAACATTTTCAAAGCTCGTATGTCTTGAATTAATAATAGTAGAATAATAAATCAAATGCTAATTGAAATTTATACAGTATCATTCATTACAAAACCAGTTTCAACCCTTTATGTTTCTATCCTGTGGGCTTAGGGGGTTAAATGTAGCAACCAAAATCTATTACACTTAAAACCCTGTATCTACTGAAATAATAATCGTAAAGTAATAAACCAAACGCTAATTGAAACCTTATATAATACCGCTTATTATAAAACCAGTTTGAAGCTTTGATCTTTCAGCTCAACCGGATTAGGGAGTCGAATGTTGCAACAAAAATATGTTACAATTCAAAAGCTTGTAACTCCTAAAATAATGATTGCAGAATAATGAACCAAATGCTATTTAAAAGATTATATAATACCATTTATTATAGAATCAGTTTCAACGCTATTAGATTAGGGGATCAAATATTGCAACCAAAATGTGCCACTTTAGTTGTTTTATTATTTATTATAAAACCAATTCTAACCCTCTTTATTTCAGTCATGTCAGTTTAGATGATGCAATGAAAATTTGTCACACTTTCCAAGCTTGTATCACCCAAAATGATAATCGTAAAATATTGATCCAAACGCTGCAAATTATCTTTGCATAAGTCTACATCCCTTTTGGGCTCATACCCAAAATTTTGATTTTTTTGAGCCTCTGGTTTATGCAGAGATAAATAATTTGTTTTAAGTGGTAACTGGTTTTTAAATAATAAATTCGCAGGCCTGCAACTCGTACACCAATAACAATTGGTAATTTATATTATTTTTGCATAAGTCTACATCCCTTCTAAGCTCTTACCCTAAATTTGAGTTTTTTTGAACCACTGATTTACCCAAAATTAATTAATTTGTTTTAAGCGGTAACTGGTTTTTTTAATATCAAATTCGCAAGTCTGTAACTCGTACACCAATCTAAATAAGTAATTGATATTATTTTTCAATAAACTACCATCCTTTCTAAATACCTACACACAATTTGAAAATTTTGGGCACCTCTGGTTTTAGGCATAAACAATTATTCAATCTCGAATGATGCAATTAATTTCAATTGGCTATTTGTATTTGTATTCATTTATAGTTTTCGGGAGCGATATATTACTACCCTTAATTTAAGGGTTAAAATTGGGTACAGTGGTGTAATTTTAATTTTTACAAGGGATATAGTTCAGGAATAAATTAGGAATGATATTTTTATATTTTAGGAAGCCATTCATGAATTTTATTCGAAGGGATGTTCCACCCCATGAAAAATATATTTTTGTCCGTCAAATAATAACATGGGAATAAAATTTCCATTACTTCCAAGGAATTAATTATTATAACATTTTAGAAGATATTTTACTCCCTAAAAATTATTTTCAAATCGATTTCACCCCTTATTTATTTTATATTAGGAAATATATTGCTAAATATTAAAAACGGGAGGTCATATATTGGCTATTTTATTTTAAAAGTACATTTGTATACAAATTTATTGATTAAAACATTCTTGTTTCATTTGGTTCTATTAAGTAACGAAGTTTCAACTCGCTTGGCTGCAGGTGTTCAATGCTTTGTATATGCGTTTATCTGGCACTGTTGCTTCACAATTCGTACTGTTAGCATCTACGCCGCGTAACTCGTGATCAAAACGTTGATTTAAAGTACTTTAAAAGTGTTCAAGTGTTATATTTGGGGTTGTGAATTTTGCTTATTAACGTAGAGATCAAAATTTTGTATATTTAAATATGTAAATTGGGATTTTGGTTCCGCATTGCGTGTCCGTTAGGGGCACGTATTTGCGATGTTAGTTTTTGCTTTTATTATGTAATAAATAAATAAAATGTCTTGGTTTTTTTGCAAAGGCCTGTAATGAAAGGTCCAACGTGGGAATCGGTGCACACGTAGGTACCGCTACGAGAGGCACCCCCCCTGATGAACACCACCGCGTGGGGTTGCAATGAGTTCTAGGGCGAACGAGCGATCTAATTAGGGAGTAACGGCATACTCTCGATATGTACCTATCGGAAGTCGGGAAAATATGGTAGCTGGCGGGGGTCCTTGATTAAGTTCAAGAAACGACATTAGCTGAGACCGTTACTTAAGGTTACCATATCGCGTAATTAGGCGGTATCGCGGGCCTCGGAATATGCATTGGCCACGTATTCAAAACAACGTATTTTTTTCTTTTGCAAACGACGAGCACACCGGTGCTTGGGTGTCTGAGCGCTCAGGCACTCAATGGGGTAGTAAAGTAGAGTCAATCAGTAGCATAAATATAACCGAACACTTTTAAGTACCTTCGGGAAGTAATTAAGCAACAGTCAATCGCCGCATAGCTCTTCGAACATTAACCAAAACACACAACACGATTGAATGTTGAACGAATGTTGAATGAATGTATTTAATGAAAAATTCCCTTTCAGCTTCTTCAATTCATCATTACCACCTCCAACAAATTTACAACAGGACGTAAGTTAACTAATAAACTTTGCTTTTCAGGTTCTAATCAATTTTTCTTTCAGCTATTTTGTATTGTTTTTCCGCAGATTCCTAATTAATTTGTATTTTTTCAGATCATTTGCAGAGGATGAGCCCAGCTGATGAGGTGGACAACGAGGGAATGGACATCGTGGGAATGGACATCGTGGGAGGAGCTGAGGATGAGCCCAGCAGCCAAAATCAACTCTCAATATTTGTTTAGTTGAATATGATTCACCAAAATTTGTTTTAAGTTTCTGTTTCAAATCGCCGGCCGTGGATCTTCATAACATCATCACATCATCAACTAGGTAATATAATATTGCTCATTATATAACTGTTTTTAGCTACTGCCAAAATTATTTGTCTAATATTTGAATTTATAATTTTAATTTAGAGTCCAGGAGATGGCAACTTGCAGCTGCAGTAACAACCAGACTTCAGAACCCAGCAGCAGAATCAGAGCCCAGCAGAACCCGAGCTCAGCAGCAAAATCAGAGCCCAACAGCAGAATCAGAACCCAATAGCAAAATCAGAGTCCTGCATCAGAATCAGATCCCAACAACAGAACTCGAGCCCAGCAGCAGAACCCGAGCCCAGCAGCCGTCAAAGAAGTCCTCCAGTAGTTGCAGAAGATCAGTACATCAGTAACAGCTGTTCCTGTCCCCAGATTCAACTTTAAAGAAGTCAACTGATTAATTTTAGCCCGCCGCTTGCAAAGTTCAAGTGAGTTCAATTTCTTTTTAAATTTTCCGACTTATAATAATTATTTTGTTTTTTCAGTTGCAGTGAGCGAAGAAGCCACTTCTCTGGTCTAGGTTTCGCTGGGGTTTTCCTAGACCCAAAGGGAGAATTCCCGGAGAAGAGTTCGTCTCTTTCCCCTTAGTCATTGCCTGGGGGCGAACAAGGCTTACAACAACACAACAGCATCGCGGACAAGACTTCCAACAAGACAACAGCATCGAGTAATCAACAATTAATGTTCGAACCTTTGTACCCTTTCCTTATTCCCAAAATAAAATCATTTCCACAAAATTTACAGTTGTTTTATTTCTAAAACCTATTTTTATTGTTTTCAGGTGTAGTTAGGAGAATAAATGTATTGTTAGATAGTTTTCAGAATAAATTAAATTCAATAATAACTTGTATTTTTTATTGATGTAAATACAATTTGAATTGTTTTCAGGTGTAATTATAATTCGTTAATTAGTTTGTAAGATAATTTTACTCCTGTATATTTGATTTTTGAAATAAATATGAATTGTATTGTTGAAATTTAAATATATTATTACAATAAATTTTATATTTGTATTTTATTCTTGTTTGAAGCCAAACGTCAAGAGTAAAGTTCAAAAATTCACCGAAAGCGGCAGCACTTGTCAATGAATGCCAACAAAAAAATATTTATTAAATAAAAACTATTTGTTGATAATATCGTCCAAAAATAATAAATTCAATCAAAATGAAATATTAAAAACCCTTTGGGGTGAATAAATATGTTAAATAGTCGCTATTTTGTATTAATAATTAAATTTAGTTCCAAAACGTGATAGGTGCTGCTACCTCTGACAAAATGACTGAACTAGTTGTACTGCAAAGAATATTGGTGTTGACATAAATAAAACCGAGTATTACGAGCTTGTTTAATGTTTTATGATTTTTTTTTGATCAATAATAAACTCTATATTAAATTCTGAAGAGGATTTATAATATATATTAATTATTCATGTGATGGTTCAAGAAATATTCAGATAGATGCAATGCCGGCAAGTGATGCGTCGATCGCCGGTTAAGCCTGACAGCCCCTGCTTCGCTTCCGCTAGAAAGGTACGAAATAGAATAATTCGTATTTTGAATGTCATTTTTAGGCAAATTCCATATCACATTTATTGCTATATTTAACCCTCTAATTGGGTGTTTTAAGGGATGTAAAGTATATTTTCGTATAGACTAAGGTCAGAATATGAAGAAATCAATCCAAATAACTTGATAGTTTCTAGAATATGCGCCTATTAATATTTCGAAGGGGAGTTTCATCCCTTGAATAATTTTTTTAAATTGATTTTACTCTATTTATCAGAGGATAGATCCCTAGAGAGCTTGTATACGAGATTTGAACAGAATCAGAGAGAAAGTCCTTTTTTGCTTGAAAAAACACCAAGGCTATAGTCTTGGTATTTTGAATTGAATGATAAAAATATAAAAAAATGTGTTACGCATGTCATCCCCTTAATTCGACCCTTTAGAATCCAAATCTACAATCCAAAATTGAATAAATGCTCTAGTTCTTGCATAATTCGCATTTTAAATGTCATTTTTAGGCAAATTCCATATCATATTTATTGCTATATTTGACCCTCTAATTGGACGTTTTAAATGATGAAAAGTATATTTTCGTATAGACAAAGGTCCATACAATCAGAATATGAAGAGATCAATCCAAATACTTGATAGTTTCTAGAATATGCGCCTATTAATAATTCGAAGGGGTGTTTCATCCCTTGAATGATGTTTTAAAATTGATTTCACTCTATTTATCAGAGGATAGATCCTTAGAGAGCTTGTATACGAAATTTGAACAGAATCAGAGAGAAAGTCCTTTTTTGCTTGAAAAAACACCAAGGCTATAGTCTTGGTATTTTGAAATGAATGATAAAAATATAAAAAAATGTGTTACGCATGTCATCCCCTTAATTCGACCCTCTAGAATCCAAATCTACAATCAAAATTGAATAAATGCTCTAGTTCTTGCATAATTCGCATTTTAAATGTCATTTATAGGCAAATTCCATATCATATTTATTGCTATATTTGACCCTCTAATTGGGCGTTTTAAGGGATGAAAAGTATATTTTCGTATAGACTAAGGTCCATACAATCAGAATATGAAGAGATAAATCCCAATTACTTGATAGTTTCTAGAATATGTGCCTATTAATATTTCGAAGGGGTGTTTTATCCCTTGAATAATTTTTTTAAATTAAATAGACTCTATTTATCAAGGCGTAGATCCTTAGAGAGCTCGTATACAAAATTTGAACAGAATCAGAGAGAAAGTCCTTCTTTGCTTGAAAAAACACCAAGACTGTAGTCCACAATTTTGAAATGAATGATAAAAATATAAAAAAATGTGTTACGCAGGTCATCTTCTTAATTCGACCCTCTAGAATTCAAATCTCCAATTCAAATTTGAATAAATGCTCTAGTTCTTGCATAATTCGCATTTTAAATGTCTTTTTTAGGCAAATTCCATATCATATTTATTGCTATATTTGACCCACTAACTGGGCGTTTTAAGGGATGAGAAGTATATTTTCGTATAGACTAAGGTCTTTACAATCAGAATATGAAGAAATAAATCTAAATTACTGGATAGTTTCTAGATTATGTGCCAAAATAGGCATAAAATTAATACATATGGAGATTATTGCATTATCCAACCTTAATTAACTAATGGAATGGTTATACACCTTATTTATTTAGAAGATATAAGCCCTTTTCTAGAAATTGATTGATAAATTTGTGGTTATCTGTTGAACACATATATTGTATGACCAGATTCTCTTTGCATTATTTCACCTGTTAATATTTTATGCATTTGGAAGATAGAGAACTGGACTTAGTTTTGAAATGAATAGAATAATATTAAATTTCTATTGAAGGTTGATTAAGGAATCTAAAATCATTTATTAAGAAGATATGAGCTCTCTATTAAATTTTGACATTCAAAACTACGGTTACTTGTTGAGCAGTTATATTGTATGGCCTGATTTACTTGTTAGTTCACGAGAATCTAAGAGATGGCAGTATGTATCTCGTTTTGAGAAATCCTAAAGTAATTTTATTTTTTAGTGGCTAAATGGCAACTTATTTAGAAAAATTTTCCAAGATAATGTCATCCTTAATTACAATTGTGCATTGATTGAACATAAAATAGTTTTTGTATCAAGCACTAGTTTGCGAGGATAGAAATTATTAATTACAGCCCACATAAGGGCTTAAATCCTAAATATATTGAAATAAATAATAAAATAGATCAAAAATTAATTCAACTAATTCAAATTTTTTTCCTATGACAAATAAAACTAAAGTTATTAGTACTTTTATAAATTAATGATTTTCTCTTGAATGACTTTAATCAAAAAAAATTTATTTTAAATGTCTCATTTATTTCTCAAAAATAATGTGACTTTACTTGAGACTTTTTTAATTTATTAAAAACTTGCGTTGCGAATTGCCTACCAATCAAATTATATTTTTTGAGATTACAAATTTAATTATTGAATATTATCTATGAGATTTTATTATTTATTTATCACTGAAAAAAAAAAAAGGTTTCCAAGATAAATAAAATACAATTAATTTTGTAGAAAAGATTTTATTTGATAATTTTGAAATAAGTTACAGAAGAGCATTTTTAAGCTCAAATACTTCTGAAAAAAATAAAAATAGGTTTTAGAAATAAATACAATGTAAATTTTGTGGAAATGATTTTATTTTGGGAATAAGGAAAGGGTACAAAGGTTCGAAGATTAATTGTTGATTACTCGATGCTGTTGTCTTGTTGGAAGTCTTGTCCGCGATGCTGTTGCGTTGTTGTAAGCCTTGTTCGCCCCCAGGCAATGACTAAGGGGAAAGAGACGAACTCTTCTCCGGGAATTCTCCCTTTGGGCCTAGGAAAACCCCAGCGAAACCTAGACCAGAGAAGTGGCTTCTTCGCTCACTGCAACTGAAAAAACAAAATAATTATTATAAGTCGGAAAATTTAAAAAGAAATTGAACTCACTTGAACTTTGCAAGCGGCGGGCTAAAATTAATCAGTTGACTTCTTTAAAGTTGAATCTGGGGACAGGAACAGCTGTTACTGATGTACTGATCTTCTGCAACTACTGGAGGACTTCTTTGACGGCTGCTGGGCTCGGGTTCTGCTGCTGGGCTCGAGTTCTGTTGTTGGGATCTGATTCTGATGCAGGACTCTGATTTTGCTATTGGGTTCTGATTCTGCTGTTGGGCTCTGATTTTGCTGCTGAGCTCGGGTTCTGCTGGGCTCTGATTCTGCTGCTGGGTTCTGAAGTCTGGTTGTTACTGCAGCTGCAAGTTGCCATCTCCTGGACTCTAAATTAAAATTATAAATTCAAATATTAGACAAATAATTTTGGCAGTAGCTAAAAACAGTTATATAATGAGCAATATTATATTACCTAGTTGATGATGTGATGATGTTATAAAGATCCACGGCCGGCGACCTGAAACAGAAACTTAAAACAAATTTTGGTGAATCATATTCAACTAAACAAATATTGAGAGTTGATTTTGGCTGCTGGACTCATCCTCAGCTCCTCCCACGATGTCCATTCCCACGATGTCCATTCCCTCGTTGTCCACCTCATCAGCTGGGCTCATCCTCAGCAGATGATCTGAAAAAGTACAAATTAATTAGGAATCTGCGGAAAAACAATACAAAATAGCTGAAAGAAAAATTGATTAGAACCTGAAAAGCAAAGTTTATTAGTTAACTTACGTCCTGTTGTAAATTTGTTGGAGGTGGTAATGATGAATTGAAGAAGCTGAAAGAGAATTTTTTATTAAATACATTCATTCAACATTCGTTCAACATTCAATCGTGTTGTGTGTTTTGGTTAGTGTTCGAAGAGCTATGCGGCGATTGACTGTTGCTTAATTACTTCCCGAAGGTACTTAAAAGTGTTCGGTTATATTTATGCTACTGATTGACTCTACTTTACTACCCCATTGAGTGCCTGAGCGCTCAGACACCCAAGCACCGGTGTGCTCGTCGTTTGCAAAAGAAAAAAATACGTTGTTTTGAATACGTGGCCAATGCATATTCCGAGGCCCGCGATACCGCCTAATTACGCGATATGGTAACCTTAAGTAACGGTCTCAGCTAATGTCGTTTCTTGAACTTAATCAAGGACCCCCGCCAGCTACCATATTTTCCCGACTTCCGATAGGTACATATCGAGAGTATGCCGTTACTCCCTAATTAGATCGCTCGTTCGCCCTAGAACTCATTGCAACCCCACGCGGTGGTGTTCATCAGGGGGGGTGCCTCTCGTAGCGGTACCTACGTGTGCACCGATTCCCACGTTGGACCTTTCATTACAGGCCTTTGCAAAAAAACCAAGACATTTTATTTATTTATTACATAATAAAAGCAAAAACTAACATCGCAAATACGTGCCCCTAACGGACACGCAATGCGGAACCAAAATCCCAATTTACATATTTAAATATACAAAATTTTGATCTCTACGTTAATAAGCAAAATTCACAACCCCAAATATAACACTTGAACACTTTTAAAGTACTTTAAATCAACGTTTTGATCACGAGTTACGCGGCGTAGATGCTAACAGTACGAATTGTGAAGCAACAGTGCCAGATAAACGCATATACAAAGCATTGAACACCTGCAGCCAAGCGAGTTGAAACTTCGTTACTTAATAGAACCAAATGAAACAAGAATGTTTTAATCAATAAATTTGTATACAAATGTACTTTTAAAATAAAATAGCCAATATATGACCTCCCGTTTTTAATATTTAGCAATATATTTCCTAATATAAAATAAATAAGGGGTGAAATCGATTTGAAAATAATTTTTAGGGAGTAAAATATCTTCTAAAATGTTATAATAATTAATTCCTTGAAAGTAATGGAAATTTTATTCCCATGTTATTATTTTACGGACAAAAATATATTTTTCATGGGGTGGAACATCCCTTCGAATAAAATTCATGAATGGCTTCCTAAAATATAAAAATATCATTCCTAATTTATTCCTGAACTATATCCCTTGTAAAAATTAAAATTACACCACAGTACCCAATTTTAACCCTTAAATTAAGGGTAGCAATATATCGCTCCCGAAAACTATAAATGAATACAAATACAAATAGCCAATTGAAATTAATTGCATCATTCGAGATTGAATAATTGTTTATGCCTAAAACCAGAGGTGCCCAAAATTTTCAAATTGTGTGTAGGTATTTAGAAAGGATGGTAGTTTATTGAAAAATAATATCAATTACTTATTTAGATTGGTGTACGAGTTACAGACTTGCGAATTTGATATTAAAAAAACCAGTTACCGCTTAAAACAAATTAATTAATTTCGGGTAAACCAGTGGTTCAAGAAAACTCAAATTTAGGGTAAGAGCTTAGAAGGGATGTAGACTTATTCAAAAATAATATAAATTACCAATTGTTATTGGTGTACGAGTTGCAGGCCTGCGAATTTATTATTATTTATTTCGCTCGCTGCAACTGAAACAACAAAATAATTATTACAAGTCGGAAAATTTCAAAAGAAATTGAACTCACTTGAACTTTGCAAGCGACGGGCAAAATTAATCAGTTGACTTCTTTAAAGTTGAGTTGAATCTGGGGCCTGGAAAATACCTCCTTTTCTCCGTTTGAACGACGTGGAAAATACCGTATTTCTTTTGTCTGCCGGTAATACATTATATCTTTCCACAAATATAAAATGATCAAATCTTAGCAACTGTCAATCTGTCAATAACAAAGATATACGATGACACCGATAATTTTATTATAAAAAATGGATTCAATGAATACGTTGAGTACAGAAAATTCTAAAAAAACATCGAAAGTTGACGTATGAAAACAGGTGAGGCTAATTGCAATCAGCTCCTTGCCAGATAAGTTATTATATAAGAGTTTCCAGTTTTACTTTTTACAGATATTAAATTATTTTTTTGCGAGTTTTTATTTCTTTTCTTTTCGCAAGTGGTCGTGTAAGGGGGCTCCGCCCCCCAGGCCCCCCGCAAGGACTCCGTCCTTGACCCCGCCGGGGCTTCGATCCTGTACCCCACTAGGGCTTTGCCACTGAAACCTGTCAAGGGCTTCATCCCTAATCCCTACCAAAAGTTTCTCCGTGTGACACAAGACGGCACTTTCGGTGTTGGTAATTGGAAAAAATTATCGTGTGCACTACAAAATGAAAACACTTCCATCTCTAGTTTTGGGTATTTTCCACCGAGTCGAAAATAAAATAGCATATGTCCCTCATGTGATAAACCTGTCAAATTCCGCCCTGTTGTAAAGTGATTTGCAATCACCTACGTTCCGTGTCAAAATATCGCACTCGCCAAGGCGAGTGCGATATTTTGACACTCCACTCCGGCGATTGCGACTCAATTCACAACACGGCGGAAATGACAGATTTTCCACAGGTCGGGCATAATCTACTATTATTATTCTGTATCTTTAATTTTATTTTGAAATCATATTAATTTTAAATAGAAGTATGAATATTATTGTTTTACAATAAATAGTGCAAAAATAATGAATTGTATTGAAAACGCGAATCGAACTCGCAAGTCAATCATAATTAAGGAAATTATAATATTCCTGAGAATTTTCTGCAATCAAATTCAATTCCAATATTTTCGATTCTTCTTTTAATTAAATTATATTTGATACCTCACACAATGGGGATGAGAACAAAACCCTCAAATTTACCCATAAATTCTAAATTAATTTTTTTACGCATAACTACTTCTTTTTCGGCTACATAATAATGAACAAAATTGTAAGGGTTTCCCACTTACAATAAATTTATATTTGGTAGATTGGGTTCTTTGCTGAACTGTGAGGATAAAATATTATGTAAAGGTACTTACCTGCACTGTATTAGGACTCTGAAACGGAGGATGGATCACAACAGGAACTTGAATGAATATCACTTTTAACAAGTATAAATATATTTAATTAATAATAAAATGTTTATAAATATCATCCAACCGCGATTAATGACCGACTATTTATTCACGAACTTACAACGAATCGTATTAACTAACCGCTATCAACTATCAACTATCAATTCTTAACTATCAACTATCAACCGTTAACTATTAACTATCCTAATCAATATTTACCTTCTATATATAAGTTCCAAAATAAATGCCGATATAACAATATTCATTATTGACGTCAATTGTATTTGCAATAGTACAATTACCTGTACGACTTGCTTTAAGTGGACAGCAGTTTCCTGATTTCATAAGAGCTCAGTGAACTTGAATTTGCTGACTCTTACAATCCTCCCCTTCTGAGAAATTTGCTTTCCCTAAAGCACAATTTGGAAAAAATTTGGAAAAATATTTTTCTTTGTTATATGGACATTTATTTGTTCTAAAAAAAAATATTTTTTTTTCCTAATTAAAACACTTAGTGTCTCTACACGGCCACTCACTTCAATGTCAATGTTTCAAGGGGATTTATTTAATAGTTTTGAGGAGGGAATTTACTTCACATTCACAAGTGTTTAATATTGGGCACTGGGTTTCGTGTATATTCGCTGGTACTGCTGTCTTGAGTCTCCGTTTACGTCGTGTCATCTTTTGCTGACGAATGTTGTTTATTGTGGTGACCCACTGCTGCTCGATGTAGGATTGTAAGGGTTAGGTAGTCCTGTTTATTATAAAATCTTTCAATCCTTAAATACGGTTTTATAAATTGCAATGATTCTGTCTGAATTTCCTAAAATAATAATAAGAAACCCTTGATCTTTCAACTCTTCTGGTTATTTTCCAACCACAATTGTAGCTTAAAATAGACTAAAATTTAATGTTTCGATATGAATTTCCTCAAATAAAGCCTAATAATAAATTTAAATCTCCTAAAGCTTATGTATATGTATTATAAAATCAGCTCTGCTGGAATAAGGGGTTAAATGATACAACGAAAATTTGTCACGATTTGAAAATTTTATTTCCAAAAATAATAATCAGAATCATTAAACAAACTAGAGCGTTAAATAAATTAATTACAGCTTTTTTCCAATAAGTTCTATCAAAGAATAATAAATATTTTATTATCTAGTAGGATAATCATAATTCTGCTTAGCTAATTCAGGATTAAATTGCGAATTATATTTTTGTTTGATAACAGGTACTGGTTTTTCCGGTTCTGGTTCAGGACTTCCTCTAATTCTAGCTAGTAACTTTTCTGCTTTAGCTCTTTCTTCGCGTTCTCTTTTAATTCGTTCTGTACGTAACAATTCCAATTGTTTTGTATTTTTGTCTTTTTCTACTTCATCTTCAGATTCTTCACTACTTTGTTTACTTCTCCGACTGGATTTATTTCTTTTATGTTTATGTTTCTTCTTCCGTTTTGATTTTTTTCTGCACGATTCTTCTTCTGAACTGCTGGGAATTATTTTACGTTTTTTACTTGTATTTACATTTTCATTCTTCTTTTCGGGTGAAAATTGGATACTTGTTTTGCCTTCATCTTTTTTGGGTTCCAAATATTTTTTTATGACTAATAGTGGATCATCAAATAATTTTCTTTTAATATTAATTTCCTCTTTTTGTGAAGCTCGATCAGGTGCAACATTGTACCAGCTTTTTTTTCCTAATGCCTCATTTGTGTCTTGTCCTAAATAAGTCAAATATCCGATTTTTTTCTCATATTTCTCTTGCTCTTCTTTCTTTTCTTTTTCATGCTCTTTATTTACTTTCTTATAATCCTTGTTTCCTTCTTCGATATTGGAGAAAAAATTGATATGTCCAGTTTCTTCGCTTATATTGATGCTGTCATTAATTGGTTCATCTTCTTGTAGTTCCTCGGGTTCATGGCCATATTTCTGTCTTGCGAGGTTCTTCAAGACTTTTAACCGAGCTTCTGATTCCTACAACAGTGAATGATAATTATTATTTTAATAGAAAGCTTTTAAATTACAAAGTTTCCTTAAAAAACTTGCAAAGTGTAATATTTCGCCTAGTTTTTGGTTTAAATGTTATTATATCTAAGGGATGAACGATGAAGGGTTGAAACTAGTATATAATGAATTGTTTTACGTAAGCTTTCTATCAACGTTTGGTTCATTATTCTATGATTATTATTTCAAGATATATGAGCTTTCAAAGTGTCAAATTCTTGGTTTTGGTACTACCGTATTTAACGGTTGAAATTGGTTGCATACTAAATTGGTCCTAATGCGTTTGGTTCATTATCAAAACTTACAGCTAATTTTATACGTTCTTGTTTGATTCGTTCTTCTTCTGCAGCTTTTGCTTCGTCCTTCCGTACACGGGCAATATTCTCTTTTGTGCGGACATGCCACCTGATAATGATAAATCATTTAATAATTATTGTTTTATAGTATTATTCGAGTATTTTCTTACCTCTTTTTTGGTAAGATATTCATTTTAAAATTGACAACAGAACTGTCAAAAATTCAACCATAGATAATATACTTTGTGGACACATTCATTAAAGTTAGTGGACTAAATATAGAACTAAAAATTACGGTAATCCTAAAACTATTTTAAAAAAGTTGTGAAGTGCAGTGTGAACACGGCATTAAATAAATTGTACATAATTTAGTTTGATATTTAAATACACTTTAATTGAAAAATATTGCGTGAATTTTTACCGTAATTTTTGTTTGTGCGCTACGTAATGCGTGTGTTCTGACAGCTGTCATAACCTAAAAAAAATGATAACTATTGTAAAAGAAGCGCTATGTCTCCACCACATTCTCACCACGGGGAGCAAGAAGCTCCTTGTAGAAGCTGTACAAGTTTTGCAGAATATATGAAACAAAGTAAGAAAAAATATAATGCTGAAATACATAAAACAAAAGAGGTATGATTGCGCAAGATTTTTCCAAGTTTCTTTATTTATTCATACTGTTGTAGGATGGAAATGAAATCAGGGAACAATTTCTTACGCGTGGGGATTGTCCTTTGGATAAGGACCAATTAGGTACATACACATGGGGATTTTTACATACTATGGCGGCACGATATTCCCCAAAACCATCATTAACGGAACAAGTCGATATGAAACAATTTTTCAATTTATTTTCAAGGTTTTATCCGTGTGATGTATGCGCAGCTGATTTAAGGGATGAGTACGTATGAATATTAATTTTGTCGAATATTTTATTACGTAATATTTTTAGTTTAAAGAAGCATCCGCCCAAAGTAGACTCTCAGGAAGCACTAAGTCAATGGCTGTGTAAAATTCACAATAATGTTAATATTAAGTTAGGAAAACCAGAATTTGATTGTTCGAAGGTTAACGAAAGGTGGAGAGACGGATGGTTAGATGGTTCGTGTGGTTAATGCATTTAATTATAAGAATTAGTACAAAATGGATCACATTATAATTGTTACCAACATAATTTTGTGATTTTTTATTTATACAATAAATATATATTGAAACTTATAAATTATTTGCCAAAACAATTGGCAGTCCAGTGCAGTAATGACGTCATACACTAAGTAAAATATTAAATGAGAATTATGAGATGATTGGGACAGCCGGAGGCCTTTTTATTGATATCGTTCAGCCTTCGATTGTTTGCTAGTGTTCATTGGGGTGAACACTTCATAGTCAGCCACAGTAAAATTATAATCACCCATTAAAACGGCTGGAGAAGCTCCGTCCCCATCATAAGAGTGTGGCAAATTAGAATAACTATCCATATTTGAATTGCAGTTACTGGAAATTAATAGATCTGCTCCTGCGCCGAAAATAGGCCCCGAACTGAAAAAAAACTAATGAGTCTAAAGCTATATTCACGTTATTTAGACATACTCTGGGTGATAGCAAATAGCAAACGGTTTTTTCACTATATGGAATTGGGTCGGCGGTAAATCCTGGTGATTATGCAACGTAAACAAAAAGGCTCGTTCGGAGGCAACGTAATGACTTTTCCCTGGCGGTCTGCCCCAAGCTGCGTCACTAAAACCCCCACAAATTTCGCCTCGAACCCCCATAACTATTACAAAAGTTGGTGAAACGCCATCACAATGTCTGTGAAAAGCAGTTGCGGAATATCCATGGCTACTAGCTCTGTAAACTAGCCTCCAAGTTTGTTTTTGATGACCGTACCACGCATTTAAAACTCGCTGGTAGTGACTTTTGTCTTGCCCGAGAATTAAGGAGCCTGGGAATAAATGTGGGGATACTCTTGGGCGCAAACGTTGATCTTCTGATCCTTCAGGGAATTTACTAGGGAGGGCTGCATGACGGTAACGCTCCAAAGATAATTCCATTGGGACTGCGCCGGTGGGCTCCACTTCTTCGGCAAATACTTGACTATCTATGAAAACAAATTAAAATTACATTGTTGCCACCCTCATTCAAATTCTTACCAATTAATAAAAGACGAACATGATTGATAACTTGCGCTAAATGTTGGCAAACTCTTGCCCTTTCTTCTTCGGCCCAGTGAGCAGTTGGTTGAGTAACACCAGCTTGATATTTTGCCCAATTCAAAACCGCCCGCCAAACATCCTCCTCCTCAAGACATAACTATAAATTTTAATGTTTACATCATTATTTTAACACTTGATTATTTTTCTTACATAATCTGATGATATCAGTTTGATAACTGCTTCTTTGGATAGTGAAAGAAACGAATTCGTTTTGACGCATTCAGCTGCGTTTTCTCCAACGTAACTAATGCATCTTTCAACAAAACCTGCAGCTGATTTTCCACCTGTTTTAATTGAAACGTAGGATTATTACAGGAATTAAATGCTTTAAAATTAAATTAAACTGTCAAAAGTTTTATTTGAGTGGTTCTTATGCTACAAATTTTTACTTATAATGCTTATAAAGTATAAAAATAATATTTAAATTGATTGTATCGAATTATTATGCACTACGACGTTGGGTTAACATTTTGAATTAAGGTTATGTTGTCGCCTTTCAACATAATACGCCCCAATTGCTTCCGATTCTTTGTTTTGGTGTAATATTCTTCAGCATCATCCAAAACTAAGTTCATATATTCATCAAATCCAACAATATGCCCCTCAATTCTTAACGTGACGTTTTCGTATAACCAAACTTGTACTCGTGATCTGTTTTGCAAGTATCGAAAAATCAAGTTGATGGGCTGCACCATCACTTTTTGCACTTTTGCTGGTCCTTTGAACGACATTTTGACGGTTTTTGTTTTACTTTTTATATAAAAACAGTTTATTTCATCAAACGTTGATTAACGATTTACAACACCGGTAAACAGCGTGCCCTTACAAACTGAAAGACGTGCGCATGCGCCCAGCAAGCAGCAAGCGCCGATGCTATTGTATTATTTTCACACGAAATAAACAAATGAAATGAATTAAACGTCAAACGTAGTTTCAAATTTGGAGTTTACGGTAAAAAGTGTGGCAAAAATATGCGATGGCCGGGAATCGAACCCGGATCAACTGCTTGGAAGGCAACTATGCTGACCATTACACCACCATCGCCCTCTTATATTAATATTACAAAAAACAAAAGACATACCTGCTGATCTATTCTGGATATCCATTGCTGCAGTTAAAAATGTGCAAGCAGACGCCACTGACAACGTAGATGTTACGTGATCTTCACAGGCTGCCCTTAATTCTTCCACTCCTAAATCTTGAGCCAGGGCTAACATTTCAAAAACGCCACTATCTTGCAAAAGAATCTGTTAAATACAATAATAAACAACAAGACAAAAGAATTAAATCATTATATTACTTTTCCTGTGTAAACATACAGGATGAATTGCCGAAATGTATCGGCAGGTGCTTGCGGCAACCTGACAGGAGTTGGAGTCCCAGGTGCAGCAGGAGATACAGAACAACCGGGAATACGGCATATTTCGCCTCGTTTCACTGTTTGAAAACTCTTACATCTGTTTTGAAAACAAAATGGCCTCAAAACAAAATTGTAAACAAATGACAGTTCGTGTGCAAATCAAATACCGTGCTACGAGAATGACTCTGTGAGCGAAGACGCGTTCTTCTTGAGGACCAAGAATGAAGACAATGTCAGCCGAATCTACGTCTTCAGAGAGCCGCTGCAAGTCATCCAAAAGACGGGGTACTCCAGCAAGGGCTTTATCAGCTGGAAGCCCTCCTGAACCTAACCCTCCAACGCGACTTCCCATTTCAAAACAGGTAAGAAATTATTCTAACACTTTTCTTTATTTAAACAAGACTCACATCCTTTAATTAAAACAATTTTAATTGAAAAATAACGAATGTAAACAAAACATTTGAATGTGTAAAGCCGTAATGATGCTAAGATACAAACTGAGCGTGGTCGAGGTAGGATTGAAGATCTTACGCCGGCCACTGGCCTCTTGCGTGCTCCGTTGCCAGTTCACGTCACGAAAACTTCAGTTATTATTATTTAAATTTGAAAAAAAAACAAACGAAGGTAACAAAATATTGTTATAATCTAAGCAAGCTTTAATTGTTTACGCAAGAGGTGGGGAACCCCTTGTAATTTTATATTTTGCAAAGGCCGGAGGCTCCTAGATTTTAATTGAGCTTATTCGTAATCAAATGTTTTGCGTTTTCAGTTGTTTTATTACGCTCGGTTGTATAAGAGCCTCCGTGGCGCAATTGGCTAGCGCGTTCGGCTGTTAACCGAAAGGTTGGTGGTTCGAGCCCACCCGGGGGCGTAATTTTTTTTTTTCCAAACATAAATTACATATTTTATTAATATAGAAATATTTTTTTCAAAGTAATTTGATACAAAAAAAATTGAATAAAATAATTGAATAAAAGAAGTAAAAAAACAACCCTCTCCGTGACAATGTTTGCACATTGCCGTGACCAGGATTCGAACCTGGGTTACTACGGCCACAACGTAGGGTCCTAACCACTAGACGATCACGGCTATTGAGGAATTGATAAACTCCAATCTTATATTGAATCAATTATTAATCGTACGAGCAAAAATTTAATGTAAAAATATGGAATTTGATTCCTTTTATAATCGAAAGTATCCAAAAACGATAAAAATAAATGAAACATCTGCAGCTCCGACGAAATATAGTAAATTCTTTTCTTTGGGCCATTACACTCCATTTCCGGACTATTCTTCAAGCGCTCTGAAAGACCGTGCTCTCGACCTGTTAGAATGTGAGGCTTTTTGTTGCTCCATCTCTGTTTCTTTTATCACTTCACGACAATGTCACAGTATATCGCAACAAAATGTATTTACGCTGTTGATACATTTCGCGACAATTTTAACACAAGAGCTGTCAATATCATATTTCCTATTATCTTCTGTTCTTGTCGAGCAATTTAGAGACATTTAGCGCTAAAATTTACTCTGCTTCAACCAACACATTAAAAATAATTTACTTCACATTTGCACATCGACACATTTTTGCAAAAACTACCATCAAATTTCTTTCGCACAAAAAATTATCGTTTCTTGTTTCTCATAGAGAAAAACCTTTCAAATAAAAAGTGTACAATATAATATTCTACAAATTTTTTATCATAATCGCGAATCCGTATAGTTCATATTTCAGGCGTCAGAGGGCCAAGAACTACAATAAATCGTTTTTTGGCCATTATCGCCCTGTGGGAGCCGTTTTTTGCTCATACATGTTATTATGAAAGTTGTGGAACTCTTGAAATTCTACAAGAATCCGTTTCAATTGTATAATTACTACAAATAGATTTTGAATTACAATGCTTTAAAATTTGATTGCTGTGGAAAACTGTGTTCCGTTGTAACGAAAATGACATTTCACTTTTGCGGTACTGACATGGTCTTTACTATTTTCTATTAATTTTAATGTGAAACCTTTTGCGAGACTGGATAAATCAAAAACAATGTTAGAAGAGTCGCAAAAATAGAAGAATTGGCACTACTATCCAACGTGCCTACATTTTTCTCCTCAACAATATTTTGAAATCAATTTTTTTCGTTTTCTGTCACTTGTAGACCAAAACTTTTCATAAAAAAAATGTAGCCAATGATATGATACACATTTTTTGTTTTTGTCACAAATTCGTATAGTTGATATTTCGGGCGTCAGAGGGCCAATAACTACAAAAAATCGATTTTTTTATCCTTATCGCCTCGTGGAGGCCGATTTTGCGGGTACATGTAATTACGAACTTTGTAGAATTCTTGAAATTCTACAATAATCCGTTTTAATTGTATAATTACTGCGGATAGTTTTTAAATTACAGCGATTTAAAGTTTGGTAGCTGAGGAGAAATGAGCTCCGCTGTAATTAGAATGACATTTTACTCTCGCGGTACCGACAAGTTCATTACTATTTTCTGTTATTTTCAGTAAGAAACGTTTTTCGGAACTGGAAAAATCAAAAACTATGTTAAAAGAGTCACGAGAATAGAGGAATTGGCGCTACTACTCAACGTACCATCTTCAACAATATTTCGAAATCAATTTTTTTCGTTTTCTGTTACTTATAGACAAAAACTTTTAATATAAAAAATGTACCTAATGATATGATACACATTTTTTGTTGGTGGCACAAATTCGTATAGTTGATATTTCGGGCGTCAGAGGGCCAAGAACTACCAAAAAATGTTTTTTTGGCCGTAATCGCCCTGTGGATGTCATTTTTGCGGATACATGTAAATATGAATATTGAAGAATTCTTGAATATCTACAAAAAATCGTTCCAATCTTTTAATTAATGCAAATAGTTTTTGATTTACAGCGTTTCAAAATTTGATTGCCGTGGAAAAATGTGTTCCGCTGTAACGAAAATGACATTTTATTTTTGCGGTACTGACGAGTTCATTACTGTTATCTATTATTTACAGTAAGAAACGTTTTTCGGGGCTGGAAAAATCAAAAACAATGCTGAAAAAGCCACGACAATAGAGAAATTGGCGCTATTATCCAACGTACTTGCATTTTTCTCCTCAACAATATTTTGAAATAATTTTTTTTCGTTTTCTGTTACTTGTAGACAAAAACTTTTTATGTAATAAATGTAGATAATAATATGATACACATTTTTTGTTGTTGTCACAAATTCGTATGGTTGATATTTCGGGCGTCAAAGGACCAAAACTACCAAAAAATGTTTTTTTGGCCATTATCGCCCTATGGAAGCTGATTTTGCGAATACATTTCAATATAAATATTGTAGAACTCTTGTATACCTGCAAGAATCCGTTTCAATCATATAATTAATGCGAATAGTTTTTGAATTACAGCATTTCAAAGTTCGGTTGATGGGGAAAAATGAGTTTCGCCGTAACGAAAATAACTATTTACTTTCGCAATACTGACAAGGTTGTTACTATTTTCTATTATTTTTAATGTAAAACGTTATTTGGGACTTGATAAGTCTAAAATAATGATAAAAGAGTCACAAAAACGGAAAAAATTGGCGCTACTACTCAACATGCCTGCGTTTTTCTCCTCAAAAATATTTTGAAATAAATTTTTTTCATTTTTTGTTACTCGTAGACAAAAACTTTTCATACAAAAAAAGTAGAAAATGATATGATACACATTTTTTGTCATTATAACAAATTCGAATAGTTCATATTATGGGCGTTAGATTATGTAAGATCTACGAAAAATAGTTTTTGGCCGTTAGCGCCCCGTGCAATCAGTCTTTTTGGATACGTGTCAATATGAATATAGTAGAACTCAAAAAAATATACACGAATTTATTCCAATCATACAATTATTGCAAGTGGTTTTTGAGTTACAGCGCTTTAAAATCTGGTTGCTGCGGAAATTAGATGTTCTGCAATAATTTAAAGCCATTTTAATTTTGTGAAACTAAAAGGCGTACTATTTTAAATATGAAATATTACCGGGGAATCGAGATACGTTGAAAAGTTTGATAGAAAATTACGATAATGAAAAAATTGACGCTACTGCTCGTGTGCCTGCGTTTTTTCTCATTTCCTGTTCCTTATATTCGAAAACTTTTCAAATAAAAAATGTGAAGGATGATATTTTACACATTTTTTGTTATACTCATAGAATCGTTTAGTTCATATTTCAGGCGTCAAAGGGCGCAAAAGCTACCAAAAATCGGTATCAGTGATTTTGTTTTCGAAAAAATTGATTTTTTTCGTTTTTTGTCCCTTATACACATAGACTTTTCAAGTTGTAATGTTTATTGCTTGGAGAATCAGTTTGTAATTAAATAAAAGTCACTATTTAATTATTTAAATTGAAATAAAAGTTTTATTCTTCTTATGTCACTAATAACACTATATTTATATATTAATCACTTAATTCTAATTTAATCAAGGTCACAGATATTTATATTTCACCATTTATATACACTGGTCACTGTTCATTATTTATTTCACACTACTACTCTTACTACTGTACTGTACTACACGTCTTTTGCTTGGCCTTATATAGAGAAATATTGTTTTCGCGAATTTTCCATTTCTCGACTCTTTCCATTTCTAGAAATCACTAGAGGCTTCCATTGAGAGGGGTGATGGACTGCGACGCGGTGCGGCGTAAGCGACGACAAGAAGCCCCGCCCCATACTACGTCGTCTTTACGAGCTCCCCCCTCACTCTCGCACGTCACAAAGTGAAAAATGTAGAGGATAATATTTTACACATTTTTTGTTATAGTCGCAAAATCGTATAGTTCAAATTTCAGGCGTCAGAGGGCCCAATAGCTCCCAAAAATCAGTGTCTGCGATTTCGATTTTGCACAAAAAAAAATTTTCTCCGTTTTCTATTCCTTATATAAAAAAACTTTTCAGATAAAAAATGTGAAAGATAATATTTCAAACATTTTTTGTTATTGTCGCAAAATCGTATAGTTCATATTTCAGGCGTCAGAGGACCCAATAGCTACCAAAAATCGGTGGGTGCGTTTTTATTTTTAAAAAAAATAGTTTTTTTTTCGTTTCCTTTTCTTCAGACACACAAACTTTTCAGATAAAAAATGTGAAGGATAATATTTTACACATTTTTTGTTATTATTACGAAATCGTTAAATTCATATTTCAGGCATCAGAGGGTGCAATAGTTACCAAAAATCGTTTTTTCATAGTTGTCTTTCGGAAAAAATTGATTTTCTCCTATAAATGTAAATGTAAATGTTGTAATATCAGGAAAAATTAACAAGAATCCGTTACAATCAAATAATTCCTGCATATAGTCTTTGAATTAAGAGGGTTTAAAGTCGACGCCTTGAGTAAAGGGTGGTTTTTTTGGCATTGTATATTCTAATATTTTTATTCTGGATTAAGTTTCATCTCAAAAATATTGTACCGCGAAAGTAGAATCTAGTTTCGTTGGGGCAAGACGTGTATTTCCCGCACCGGTTGGACTTTGAAGCGCTGTAACTCAAAGACTATATGCAGTAATTGTATGATTAAAACGGATTCTTGTAGATTTTTTCAAGTTTCACAATATTTATTTGAACAAGTATCTGTAAAAACTACTTTTATCACCCCGATAATGACCTAAGAATGATTTTTGGTAGATTTTGAGCCCTCTGACGTCCGAAATATGAACTATACGGATTTGTGGTAATGAGAAAAAATGTGCAGAATATTATTCTCTACATTTTTTATTTGAAAAGTTTTTGTCTACAAACAATAGGAAACGAGAAAAATCGGTTTCAGAATGAAATTTATGGAAAAAATTGAAAGGGTGGTGCACCACCCTAAAAATTATTATTTTTTTGCGCTTTTCATCATTCCTTATATTGCAATTTTTATGTTAAATAGGTAAACTGTTTTAAAAATTATGCCTGCAGCTAGGGCTGCCACTTTCGTCTTTTTTAGGGTGCCCGGGGTTACACAGAATTGCCCTAGTTTTTATTTATTTTGGAAGCTAGTAATGACCCAAAATCTTTATTGAAATGTTCACAATTTTTTTGTAGCTCTACAAGTAGACCGCATTGAAGCTATAAAGCAACCAACTTGACATTTTGGTTGAGCGGGTTGCTTGAAAAGGATTTCCTGATTTTGGTAGTCTTTTTCGATCACTCTGTGCACTTTTCTGTCTCCCTCCCCTTCTTAGCAACAGAAGTGATATTATTTCATTTCAAAGGCACCTTTGATTGCTACAACCCCTAGCAAACTCATCGGATCCGATTGTACAGCGTAACTCTATAAGCGGTTCCGATAATTGTATCTGTGAGGTGTGTTCGGTGTGTTGACAGGACAATACAGCCGGTTGTAGGACCCTTTCCAAGAGACTGAAGTGACATTCGCACAATAAACCCCGCATTACGCGACAGGCATCGCACAAATATCGACCACTTTCACACATCAAGCGACTGACAGAGGGGGTTGTATGTTCTGGACATCAGTATTGTTGGCAAAAAATTGCACTGTTGAGGGAATTTCACTTTATATGGTTTTGACCTTTTAAGTAAACGATGCAGTACTTTATATAGGCAAAGGAAGGGTTTTTTTTGTATACTTTTTAGCGCATTTTTTGGAAAAAGGCGCTATTATATTCACTTTGGCTGTCTGGCTGGCTGGCGTGACGCTGAGTTCTCAGCAACTATACTATTTACAGACTTGAAACTGGTACTAAATAAAAGCTGCTGTTCCGTAGGTTTGCATAAATTGCTTTAATTCAAGCTCAGTGATTGTGGAAGATTAAATTATTCAATTACTTGTTTCAAATGAAACAATGCCCATAGATATATATGACATTAGGGATATGGCAACTAAAGTTTATTTAAGTAGATAAAAATTTAGTTACAACTTTAGCCGTGGGTGTCACTATTATTATGTACAGTTGTCAAATCTGTCCGGGATTTATTCAATGACTTGTTTGACGCGAATTTGAAGCTTATTAGACTGAATTATTATTATAGAATGAAAATTTGTTTACTTTTGGTGTATTTTTTTTATATAGCTTTGATAAAGATCAAATTATCATTTTAAGGTACAGCACTTGACCTCCCGTCAGTCAATAACCAAGCAATGAAGATTAAAAGGTATTTTTGAGTTTGTACATGCATAAATTATGTACCTATCAAATAGTCAACTTGAAACTAGTACTAAATGGAAGCTGCTGTCTCGTAAGTTTGCCCAAACTGCTTGATTTCAAGCTCAGTAACTGTGAGAGATGGTAATTTGCGAAATCTTTGAAGTAACAAGCATTTATGAGCTGTCAAAAATGCGCTTCCATCATTTAGATGATTCTTAAATTTTTTTGTATATTTTTGGAATGATAAAAAGTGTTAGGGGTTGAAAACTACTTCCATCTGGCGTAACAGGACTCTGTTTTTACTAAATAAAGCCATTGTAAGGAACATGTCAAATCATGTCATTCATGAAAAGAAATAACCGTGTGAACAAATTGTAACTGTCACAATGTATGATCGAAAAACTGTCAATCATTCACAAAAAACATTGTATGGAAAAATTTAACTATCAATCAGAATTTGACAACGTTTGTTAATTTCGAATGTCTTTTGTTTGGGACCCTTTATTCCTTTGAGTGCTAAAGGTGCGTTTTCTTTAATTTAATTCGAAGCATTTGAAAAGACCTTAATCTCATTAAATGTTTCTTTGGGAGTAAATTCAAGTCGAAGGCGGAACGTGTGAAACAGCCACCCTGCAGTCACCCTTCGACGGGGTAGCTGCAGGTGACAATTAAGTATAACTTGGAGTTCATTCTAACATTCCCTCATTCGCGTATAAAGTTCTTGTCCTATTGAAACTCACATCTACGTTTCAATTTTCTGAATGGGACCCTAACTTCATGCCATTGTAATTAAAATAAAACTTTAATACACACAAATTTGCTTTTACCCTCTGAAGCGGAGATTCGTTTTCTTTGTGAGTATATAATCAGTTACATTATCTTACAACTGTGTATTATTATTCATATTTGGACATCACCTGCAAATGTTCGTCAATAGTTTTTAGCGCATTTTTTGGAAAAAAAGCGCTGTTATATTCACTTTGGCTGTCTGGCTGGCGTGACGCTGAGTTCTCAGCAACTATACTATTTACAGACTTGAAACTGGTACTAAATAAAAGCTGCTGTTTCGTAGGTTTGCATAAATTGCTTTAATTCAAGTTCAGTGATTGTGGAAGATTAAATTATTCAATTACTTATTTTAAGTGAAACAATGCCCATAGATATATATGACATTAGGGATATGGCAGCTAAAGTTTATTCAAGTAGATAAAAATTTAGTTACAAATTTAGCCGTGGGTGTCACTATTATTATGTACAGTTGTCAAATCTGTCCGGGATTCATTCAATGACTTGTTTGACGCGAATTTGGTGCTTAATGAATGAATTATTATTATTGGATGAAAATTTGTTTACTTTTGGTGTATTTTTTGTATATAGCTTCGATAAAGATCAAATTATTATTTTAAGGTACAGCACTTGACCTCCCGTCAGTCAATAACTAAACAATGAAGATTAAAAGGTATTATTGAGTTTGTACATGCATAAATTATGTACCTATCAAATAGTCAACTTGAAACTAGTACTAAATGGAAGCTGCTGTTTCGTAAGTTTGCCCAAACTGCTTGATTTCAAGCTCAGTAATTGTGGGAGATGGTAATTTGCGAAATCTCTGAAGTAACAAGCATTCATGAGCTGTCAAAAATGCGCTTTCATCATCTAGATGATTCTTCAATTTTTTCAAAATAACCTGAGAACGCGTACGAATTATTGACCGAAATTTGATATTTAAGTAATTCATCAAAAAGCTAGGTTCAAGTTCGTAGATGGGTTTTTTTCAACCAGTGGTATTACAACTTTATTAATAAAACATTTTAGTTTTTGGCGTTTATTTTATAAACGGTAGCATTACGCATAAAATATATAATAACTAAAATTGATCCTCGAATAATTTGGCACAACATTCACCTGAAACATTTTTCAAAATTATCAGCTGTTCATTTGTTATTATTAAAATTTGAATTATTATAAAATTCGTTATATTTTTCTGAAACAAAGAAATATTGAAAATCATAATGTAAAATTAGAATTATTATCACTCATATTTGGACATCACAAGCGAACGTTCGTCAATTGTTTTTTTTAAATAAGTAATTTGGCTCTATCGTGTTTGGTCAATCAAATTAAAGCTCTTGCGGGAATTTTAGTAAAAGTGTGAAAGAGGATATTTAAACGATTGTCAATTGTTTCTTTTATATATTATTTAAATGGTGTCTAGTTTGGTTTCAATTTGGAATTGAAGACAGCTGTCACTTTAACAAAGATAGCTGTCACTTTGACAATGACAGCTATCATTTTGAAATATAAATTTCTGAAACAGCGATGAAACTGGCCATGAAATTTATGGTTTTTGTTTGTCTTGATTATGACCAAATATGATTCCTCTGAAATATTACGTAGCACTTCCATTTCTAAGGGCGTGCGTTATGGTAATCGGATCTGACAGCATGTCTGGGGGGTTTCAGTGCATCCCTAAATTCGAACAAACGTCTTCCACATATCTCTGACAATCGACACGTTGCCGCATCCCGCAAGATATGTATTTGTAATCTTTTGAATTGCTCCATAATATACCGAGGGTGGCAAATGGAAGCTTGATCTTTTTTTAAGCTCTTTTGTTAATTGAAATAAAAAGAGCAGTTGTGGCATTTTTTTATGTGAGTATATCTCATATTTATTTTTACTCTTGGAAATTGTTTTGCTATTCGTTCATACGAGAAAAAATACGGTCTCTTGAGCAATTTTGAAAGCGAATTGAAAATGTGTATCTGAAACAAACGGCAGTCGTTTCCAGGGCGACAGGTAAGACGCGTCAAGCGATTTTACAACACTTGAGCATCTGTGCACCTGTTTGCTTTTACGAGACTTTAGAGTCTCTCGAATCGCACTATTTCACAATGATGCAACCGACAAAATTCACATTTCAGGATTTTGATGGAAATATCCGTTTTGAGCATCCTTGAATCCATTTTGACTATTTTCGGCTTGATGTCGGTATGTATATATGTACGCAAATCTCAAAACCAGTTGGACGTATAATGTTAAAATCTTGTATTTAAGACTGGTATAGGGCTTAGTTGTGCACCTCGCATTATGGTTGAAATCGTCTGTACCGGAAGTGCACTTTACTTGAATTTTTTTTTTTAATTTTCCGCATAAATCCAGAATGATTAGCCGTAGGATACTGAAATTCAGTATTTGAGATTGTTGTAGCATCTAAATGGTTATCTTATATTTTTGTACCAATCGGCTGAGTTGGAAGTGCACTTTATCTTTATATAACAGACTTTTCGAATTTTCTGCATAAATTCAAAACAATCAGTCATAAAATATTCAAATTTTATATTAAGTACTTCTGTAACATCTATTCGTGCACCTCGCATTATAATTGCAATCGTCTGAACCGGAAGTGCACTTTACTCGAAATATTCTTTGAATTTTCCTCATAAATCCTAAACGGTTGAACGTAGAATGTTGAAATTGAGTATTTAAAACGATAGTACCGTCTAAGTGTTCATATTCTATTTTCATTGAGATCGACTGAACCGGAAGTGCACTTTACTTGACAGTCTTTTAGAATTTTTCGCATAAACTCGGAACGACCGGCTGTAGAGTATTGAAATTCAGTATTTGAGTCTGCTGTAGCGTCTGAATGATTGTCTACTATTCTCATAACAATCGACTGAACCGGAAATGTACTTTTTATTTAATTTCGCGCATAAATTCAGAACTGTCAGTCGTAGAATCTTGGAAATCAGTATTTAGAAATATTGTAGCATAAGAATGATTACCTACTGTTTTCATTGCGATCGACTGGGCCGAAATCGCACCTTACAGATTTTTAGAATTTTGTGTTTGATTGTCGTATAGATCAAATGAAAATTCTTGTTTTTAAATGTCACCTGTATTAGTTATGAGTTTGCCTCCCCCGAAGTAAAGCTATTAATTACAGTAATTAAGATTTTGTAATTAAGGCTAGGCTTGTTTAATTTATTCAGCCAAAATTGGATACTCATTTCTCTAGCATGTGTTACAAAATATTTTACGCTAATGTACCAAATGGTTGATGGTATCATTAAATGCAGATATGTCACACATACCGACAGAATATACGCCAAACGATCTCCAATAGAAGTTGCCATTACAACAAATCAAACTAAAATTAATTTCCATAACTCACAAACTATCATTAAAAGTTTCTGCTAGCATGTACTCAGCCAAACAAATTGCAAACATTTGAACATCTCATAATCATTAAACTGGAAATATTCCAGAATCAATTTTGAGAGTTATCCATAAGGCGTAAAAAAGGCAGTAGGAGGGGAAAAGGTTATATCACCTTTCAACAATAATATTTCTTTATATTAATAACAACTGCAATATTAAAGAAATATGAAAAAAAGATCCATCGGAAGGGTGCATAATTCCCTCTCTGCAGCAGGACGGCAGGAACATCGCAATACCAATCTACATGACATTAAAAACGAATTCCCCTGGTCTCAAGAGCCAGTTTGTGAGTTTTAAGCCGCGCTCTAGAGACCCAAGCACGAATTGATGCACTGGAACTGAAAAGAAATCCTGAAAGTTATTATTTTCTCGAGTTGAACAAAGAATAATAATGCTGAGATAATATTTATATTAAGTTTAATGGGAAATAGATTGGAATTCTTCGTTTTTAATGTTTAACTTTGTATTTGAATTGCTGCTGCGAGATTTTCAGTTATTACAGCTGCATTTGTTACTAGATCTTTTTCAATTGTTTCGGGGATTGTTATTGATTCTAGAGTAGTCTCATATAATAGCAGGAACACATCCTGTTTCTCATATTTGTTTATAAAAATGATCCGGAAAACAAATTTTAGTTTATGCAACTTGAAAGCCACGTGTGTAGTGCCGGGTGGAGACCCATTGGGGCTCCTGGGTTGGTGAGAATATATTAAATGCTTAGGAAACCCCTAAAGTCAAAAAACCCTTAGGCACGTGCCTAATATGCCTAATGGATGATCCGAGATTGGCTTCAAAGAAACAGAGGATCATTGTTTCTATTATGAAGACTCTAAATGTATAAATAAAAGCAAAGGCGCCATTCTGCCTTCAGTATTTTATTGCTGCGTCCTCTTTGAGTCAGTCCTCAAAATTTCAAATTTTTTGAATCATTGATTTACTCAGAAATCAATAATTTATCTCAAAAGGAACAATTGTGATTTCAAGTTTTGGATACTATTATTGTGTGGAAGAAAATGTATATGTCATTAGATCTTCACTATTTTATTTTTACATCCTTTCTGAGTCAGCATTCACAATTTTTTTTTTTTTTGAATTGCTGACTTATTCAGGGATTAATAATTAATTTAAGACAGATGGGATAATTATTTGTGATTTCAAGTTTGGCACAATATAATTGCATGAAATCACTTGAAGACGTCATTCAATCTTTAATATATCATTCCTTTATCGTGCCTTAGTCAACACTCACAGTTTCAAATTTTTTGAATTACCGATTGATTCTATAATCAATAATTTATCTCAAAAGGATCGATAGGATTATTATATCTATTGTTATTTTGACTTTTGAACACTCTAATTAATCGTAGGAAAACGAGAATGTCATTCTGTTCCAAGTATATTATCTCTGCATCCTCCCTTGGTCAGCACTCACAGTTTCAAATTTTTTGGGTCACTGGTTTAGTCACATAATTATTTATTTGGATTCGCTATAACTGTAATCCTAGTTAGTATTGACAAGGTTGATGTTCAATTGTCGGACATGATTGACAGGCTATGGTCACTAGATGTTCGTTGGTTGCCAAGCAACAACTGTTAGACAATTGAATGTTGGCCCATTGTTGGCTTAGGTATAAAAGAGCGCGAGCTAGGAGAGGAATTCATTCAGTCAGTGATTCAATACGAGTAACTGTGCGCGATATTGTAAACATTCTAATTTGTTAAGTGAAGATTCACACTGTAACCTGTGTATATATATAAATTATTCTAAATAAAATTTGTGACAATATCTATTATGATTTTATGTTTTTGACGCCAAAATTGAGTGGAGGAGACTGAAGACGTCATTTTGTTTTCAGTATATTATTTCTTCATCCTCCCTTAGCCAGCACCCACAGCTTCAAATTTTTTGAATCCTTGGTTAAGTCAGGAATCAATGATTTATCTCAAGAGGACCGATATGATTATTGATGCTATTAGGATTTTGAGTTTTGGATGCCATAATTGTGTGGAGGAGAATGAAGACGTCATTCTGCCTTAAGTATATTATTTCTACATCCTCCCTCAGTCAGCACTTATAGCTTCAAATTTTTCGAATCACTGGTTTAGTCAGCAATCAATGATTTATGTCAAGAGAATCGATAAGATTATTAAATCAATTGTGATTTTGAGTTTTGATTATTATAATTGGGTGGAGGAGAATAAAGACGTTATTATGTCCTCAGTATATTATTTCTACATCCTTTTTGAGTCATCAGTCACAATTCCAATTTTTTTGAATCGCTGGCTTAGTCAGGGATCGTTGATTTATCTCAAGAGCACCGATATGATTATTAAATCTATTGTGATTTTACTTTTGGCTACCATAATTGGATGGGGGAAGATATAGACGTCCTTATGTCATTAAAATACAATTTCTATATCCTTTTGAGTCAGCAGTCACAATTCCAAATTTTTTGAATCGTTGGCTTAGTCAGGAATCGATAATTTATCTCAAGTGGACAGATGCAATCTTTATTTGTTATTTCGAGTTTTGGACACTATTTTTGTGTGGAGGAAAGTGTAGATGTCATTAGGTTTTCAGTATATTATTTCTACATCCTTCCTAAGTCAGCATTCATAATTTCAATTTTTTTGAATCGCTGGTTTGTTCGAGAATTGATAATTTATTTCAGGGGAATAGATAGGATTATTATAATTTTGACTTTTCATTTCTTTAAGACTCTAATTGTTCGTAAGAAATCGAGGACGTCAATCTGTTTCAAGTATATTACTTCTACGTCCTTCCTGAGTCAGCAATTACAGTTTCAAATTTTTTGAATTGCTGATTCAGTCAAAAATCAATGATTTATGTGAAAAAACAAATAGGATTTGACTTCAAGTTTTGAACACTATAATTGTGTCAAGGAAATTAAGGACGTCATTTTGTCTTCCTTATACTATTTCTACGTCCTCATTGAGTCAGCACTTACAGCTTCAAATTTTTTGAATCACTGCTTTAGTCAGGAGTCAATGATTTATCTCAAGAGGACCGATAAGGTTATCAAATCAATTGTGATTTTGAGTTTTAGTTCTATAATTGGATGGAGGAAAATAAAGACGTCGTTATGTCCTCAGTATATTATTTCTACATCTTTTTTGAGTCAACAGTAACAATAATTACAAATTTTTTAAATCGCTGGTTTAGTCAGGGATCAATAGTTTATTTCAAAAGGACAGATGGAATCATTATTTGTGTTTTCGATCTTTGGACCCTATTTTTTTGTGGAGGAAAATATAAATATCGTTAGGTCTTCAGTATATTATTTCTACATCTTTCCTGAATCAACATTCATAATTTCAATTTTTTTGAATCACTGGTTTAATCAGGAATTAATAATTTATCTCAGGGGAACAGATAGGATTATTACATCTCTTGTAATTTTGATTTTGAACACTCTAATTGTTCGTAGGAAATAGAGGACTTCATTCTGTTCTCAGTATATTATTTCTACATTCTCCCTTAGTCAGCACTTACAGTTTCAAATTTTTTGAATTACCAGTGTAGTCAAGAATCAATAATCTATGTGGAAAAAACAAACAGGATTTTTATACCTATTTTGACATCAAGTTTTGAACACTATTATTGTGTGGAGAATAATGGAGACGTTATTCTGTCTTCAGTATATCATTTCTAGATCCTCCCTTAGTCAGCACCCATAATTTCAAATTTTTTGAATCGCTGGTCTAGTCAGGAATCAATAATTTATCTCCGGGAAGCAGATAGGATTATTACATCTATTGTAATTTTGACTTTTGAGCACTCTAATTGTTCGTAAGGAATCGAGGACGTCATTCTGTTTCGAGTATATTATTTCTACAGTCAGCAATCACAGTTTCAAATTTTTTGAATTGCTGATTTAGTCAGGAATTAATGATTCATGTGAAAAAACAAATAGGATTTGACTTCAAGCTTTGAACACTATAATTGTGTGAAGGAAAATAAGGACGTCATTCTGTCTTCCGTATACTATTTTTACGTCCTCCCTGAGTCAGCACTCACAATTTCAATTCTTTAGAATCATCAGTTTAGTCAAGAATCAATAATTGATCTCAAAGGAACCGATAAGATTATTAAATCTATTGTGATTTTGAATTTTGGACACCATAATTATATAGCGGAGAGTGAGAAGGTCATTTTATCTTAAGTATATTATTTCTACATCCTCCCTTAGTCAGCACTCACAGTTTCAAATTTTTTGAATTACTGGCTTAGTCAGGAATCAATGATTTATCTCAAAAGGACTGATTAGATTATTAAATCTATTGTGATTTTGAGTTTTGGTTACTATAATTGGGTGGAGGGAAATAAAGATGTCATTATGTCCTCAGTATATTATTTCTATAACCTTTTTGAGTCAGCAGTCATAATTCCAAATTTTTTGAATCGCTGGTCTAGTCAGGGATCAATAATTTATTTTAAGAGGATATATGGAATCATTATTTGTGATTCCAAGCTTTGGACACTATTTTTGTGTGAAGTATATTATTTCTATATCCTTCCTGAGTCAGCACCTATAATTTCAAATTTTTTGAATCGCTGGTTTAGTCAGGAATTAATAATTTATCTCAGGAGAACAGATAGGATTATTACATCTATTGTAATTTTAAATTTAAACTCTATAATTATACGGAAGAAAACGAAGACGTCATTCTATATACAGTATATTATTTCTACGTCCTCCCTTAGTCAGCACTCAAATTTTCAAATTTTTTGAATTGCTGATTTAGTCAGGAATCAATGATTTATATGAAAAAAACAAAAGGATCTGACTTCAAGTTTTGAACACTATAATTGTGCGAAAGAAAATGAGGACGTCATTCTACCTTCCTTATACTATTTTTACATCCTCCCTCAGTCAGCACTCACAGTCTAAATTTTTTTGAATCATCAGTTTAGTCAGAAATCAATGATTTATTTTAAAGGAACCGATAAGATTATTAAATCAATTGTGATTTTGAGTTTTCGTTACTATAATTGGGTGGAGGAAAATAAAGGCGTTCTAATGTCATCAAAATACTATTTCTACATCCTTTTTGATTCAGCAGTCACAATTCCAAATTTTTTGAATCGCTGACTCAGTCAGGAATCAATAATCTATTTCAAGAGGACACATTATTTGTGATTTCGAGCTTTAGACATTATTTTTGTGTGAAGGAGAATTTGAATGACGTTAGGTCTTCAGTATATTATTTCTACTTCCTTCCTGAGTCAGCACTCATAATTTCAAATTTTTTGAATCGCTGGTTTAATCAGGAATTAATAATTTATCTCAGGGGAACAGATAGGATTATTACATCTCTTGTAATTTTGACTTTTGAACACTTTAATTGTTCGTATGAAATCGAGGATGTCATTCTGTTTGCAGTATATTATTTCTACGTCCTTCCTGAGTCAGCACTCCCAGTTTCAAATTTTTTGAATTGCTGATTTAGTCAGTAATCAATGATTTATGTGATAAAAACAAATAGGATTCGACTTCAAGTTTTGGACACTATAATTGTGTGAAGGAAAATGAGGACATCATTCTATCTTTCTTATACTATTTTTACATCCTCCCTCAGTCAGCACTCATAGTTTCAATTTTTTTGAATCATCAATTTAGTCAGGAGTCAATCATTTATCTTAAAGGAACCGATGAGATTATTGAATCTATTGTGATTTTGAGTTTTGGACACCATAATTTTGTGGAGGGTAATGAAGACGTCATTCTGTCCTCAGTATATTATTTCTATATCCTTTCTGAGTCAGTACTCACAGTATCAATTTTTTTGAATCACCCATTTAGCCAGGAATCAATAATTTATCCTAAAGGGAACGATAGGATTATTATATTTATTGTGATTTTGAGTTTTGGACACTATTATTGTGTGAACGAAGATGTATGTATCATTATTTTTGTAGTATATTATTTCTACATCCTTCCTGAGTCAGCACTCACAATTTCAATTTTTTTGAATCGCTGGTTCAGTCAGGAATCAATAATTGATTTCAAAAGGACTGATAAGACAGTTACATCTAAGTTATTTTGAGTTTTGAACACTATAATTGTGTGGAGAAAAATTATGTCTTAAGTATATCAATTCCACACTCTTTCTGAGTCAGTACTCACAATTTCAATTTTTTTAAATCGCTGATCTAGTCAGGGATCAATAATTCATCTGAAGAGGACAGATAGGTTGTGATTTTGAGTTTTGAACACTATAATTGTATGGAGGAACATGATAACGTCATTCTGTCTTCAGTATATTAATTTGACATCCTTTCTTAGTCAGCACTCGCAATTTAAAATTTTTTGAATCGCTGGTTCAATCAGAAATATATAATTTATCTGAAGGGGACAGTACTTGGAAAATCTTCTAAGTGCATAGTCTATCTAATTGATAATCTAGAATTACACGCATCTATTCGTGTGAATTTATATGCGAAAAATGACCAGTTCACGCATCGCACTCAAGTTTAGAAGTGGTCGTAGAAAAATATTATTGTTCACCTAGTCTGCCTTTAAATAAATTTTGGGCTATATTTTTAGTCCATAAAGCATTTTAACAATCCTTTTATACTGTGACCAACTTGTAGCTGTACATAAACATGTCACCGACGCTTTACCATAGGCGGTGCACTTTAGGGGCACAAATTCTTAAACTGAACAAATAAAATTTGAAGGAAAAAATATTGAAATAAATTGTCAAATCATCCGGAAATTATATTTTTAAGTTTTATGGTCAAATTCGGACCCTTTTCGATTCTACGGTCCTAAATAGTTAAATTAAAAACAGATTTGATACAACACAGTGCCAATTGACATTTGGACTTTATAAATAACCTAAACAAACCTAACGATAACTTTATGTAATTTACCAGATATTTATTCAAAAAAAATCATTAACTTCTTTCTTCTTGCACGTCACTGCCCACCGTTTTGCCGCGGCTGTACCGAGAGGTGTCACAGGGGTTGGCAACCCTCAGCAGGCGGCTAGATCAATATATACAGCACGGTACGCTTACACAAACCCCTGGAAAGTGACCGACCCTTTTGATGATGGCTGCGTCTGCGGTGTTCACTAGAGGACATGGGTTTACCTGGCTCTTGTGTCTTTAACTTCCAGGACGATGTATAACGTGGTAGAAGTGGACATGCTGAAGATATTGGAGGCGGAAGAGAATGAATTGAGCGATTTATGTAATGAATTGCGATAGGATGGAAGATAAAGCGAATTTTACTTTAATTTATTTGCTTTGGATTTGATTGTGAAGTTAAAAAATTAGTTTTAGAACAGTAGGTCAATTTTATTCGTACATATATCGACTTCAACTGTCATGTCATTGGATATTCTTGAAAAACGACTTTAAAATAATGTAATTAATATTAGGCATGACAAATTCTTGTTTATACATTTTAAAGTGTATAAATTTTATGTACACTGCATGCATTTTGCATTTTACGAGCCCATAACAATTAACTGGACAACAAAATGCTGTTGTTGTACAGGTGTACAATTAGTATCAACAAGTAGAGGTGTTATTTTAAGTATATGACATAAAACTCATCGTATCGTATATAAATTTGTGTGCTTGGTGGTTTGGTGGGTGTCAGAGAGTTATATCGATCGGGAGAGGGGCTCAGGGTGGCAGTTTAGGGGTAGCAACTGCAGGGGAGGCCGCTGGCATTGCAAGAGCGTTAGTCTGGTTGCAGGCTGCAAGAGCCAGCAAAATGATACCACGAAACGTTCTTTATTGCAGGGACGAACCTGAGATGCTCATTTTCAGCAGAAACACACTTTTTTCAAAAAATATTCACAACGACGTCATACACAATTATAGTGTTCAAAACTATAAATACCAATTGTTCCCTCGAGGTAAATAATTAATTTGACTAAACCAGCGACTCAAAAAAATTGGAACTGTGAGTGCTGACTGAGGAAGGATGTAGAAATAATATATTGAAGACAGAATGATGTTTTTATTTTTTTAATATAATTATAGTGTTCAAAACTCAAATCCCAATAGATATAATAACTCCAATTGTTCTCTCGTGATAAATAATTAATTTCTGACTAAACCAGCGGTTCAAAAAATTTTAAGCTGTGGGTGTTGACTAAGGGAGAATGTAGAAATAATATATCAAAGACAGAATAACGTTTTTTTTTTTATATAATTATAGTGTTCAAAACTCTAAGTACCAATTGCTCCCACGAAGTAAATAATTAATTTCTGACTAAACCAGCGATTCAAAAAATTTGAAACTCTTGGTGTTGACTAAGGAAGGATGTGAGAATAATATATTGAAGACAGGATAACGTTTTTATTTTTTTTTATATAATTATAGTGTTAAAAACTCTAAATACTAATTGCTCCCTGGAAGTAAATAATTAATTTCTGACTAAACCAGCGAATCAAAAAATTTGAAACTGTGAGTATTGACTAAGGAAGGATATAGAAATAATATATTGAAGGCAGAATGACGTTTCTATTTTTTTTTAATATAATTATAGTATTCAAAACTCAAATCCTAATAGATATAATAATTCAAATTGTTTTCTCGAGATAAATAATTAATTTCTGACTAAGCCAGCCATTCAAAACATTTAAAACTGTGAGTGCTGACTAAGGGGGGATGGAGAAATAATATAACAAAGACAGAATACCGTTATTATTTAAAAAAAAATAATTATAGTGTTCAAAACTCAAATCCCAATAGATATAATAGTTCTAATTGTTCTCTCGAGATAAATAATTAATTTCTGACTAAACCAGCGATTCAAAAAATTTGAAACTGTGAGTATTGACTAAGGGAGGATGTAAAAATAATATGCTGAAAACAGAATGACGCCCTTGTTTCTCTTCACACAATTATAGTGTTCAAAACTTGAAATTACAATAGATATCTGTTCTCTTGAGATGAATTATTTATTCCTGACTGAGACAGTGATTCAAAAAATTTGAAACTGTGAGTGTTGATTAAGGGAGGTTTTAGAATTAATATATTGAAGTCAAAATGACGTTTTGATGTTTTTTAATACAATTATAGTGTTCAAAACTCAAATCCGGAAAGATATAATTATTCTATTTATTCCCTCGACTAAACCAGCGATTCAAAAAATTTGAAACTGTGAATATTTACTAAGGGAGGATGTAGAAATAATGTATTAAAGACAAAATGACGTTATAATTATTTTTAATATAATTATAGTGTTCAAAACTCAAATTCCAATAGATATAATAACTCCAATTGTTCCCTCGAGATAAATAAATCATTCCTGACTGAACCAGCGATTCAAAAAACTGTGGGTGTTGACTAAGGGAGGATGTAGAAATAATATATTGAAGACAGAATGACGTTTTTATTTTTCTTTATATAATTATAATGTTGAACACTCAAATCCCAATAGATATAATAATTCTAATTGTTCCCTCGAGATAAATAATTAATTTCTGACTGAACCAGCGATTCAAAAAGTTTGAAACTGTGAGTATTGACTAAGGGACGATGTAGAACTAATATACTGAAGACAGAATAACGTTTTTATTTTTTTAAATTCAATTATAGTGTTCAAAACTCAAATCCCATTAAATATAATAATTCTACTTGTTCCCTCGAGATAAATAATTAATTTCTGACTGAACCAGCGATTCAAAATATTTGAAACTATGAGTGTTGACTAAGGGAAGATGTAGAAATAATATATTAGAGACAAAATGACGTATTTATTTTTTTTAGTGTAATTATAGTGTTCAAAACTCAAATCCCAATAGATATGATAATTCTAATTGTTCCCTCGAGATAAATAATCAATTTCTGATTAAAACAGCGATTCAAAAAATTTGAAACTGTGGGTGTTGACTGAGGAAGGATGTAGAAATAATATATTAAAGACAGAATAACGTTATAATTTTTTTGAATATAATTATTGTGTTTAAAACTCTAATCCCAATAGAAATAATAATTCTATCCATTCCCTCGAGATGAATAATTTATTTCTTATTAAACCAGCAATTCAAAAAATTTGAAACTGTGAATGTTGACTGAGGGAGGATGTAGAAATAATATATTGAAGACAGAGTGAGGTTTTTATTTTTTTTAATATAGTTATAGTGTTCAAAACTCAAATCCCAATAGCTTTAATAATTCTAATTGTACCCTCAAGATAAATAATTAATTTTTGACCAAACCAGCGGCTCAAAAAATTTGAAACTGTGGGTTTTGACTGAGGGAGGATATAGAAATAATATATTGGAGACAGAATGACGTTTCTATTTTTTTTTAGTGTAATTATAGTGTTTTAAACTCAAATTCCCAATAGATATATAATTCTAATTGTTCCCTCGAGATGAATAATCAATTTTTGACTGAACCAGCTAATCAAAAAATTTGAAACTGTGGGGGTTAAGTAAAGGAGAAGGTAGAAATAATATATTAAAGACAGAATCACGATTTTTTTTTTTTGATATAGTTATAGTGTTCACAGCTCAAATCCTAATAGATATAATAACTCTAATTGTTCCTTCGAGATAAATAAATAATTCCTGACTAACCAGAGATTCAAAAAATTTGAAACTGTGGGTGTTGACTTAGGGAGGATGTAGAAATAATAAATTGAAGACAGAATGACGTTTTCATATTTTTTTATATGGTTATAGTATTCAAGACTCAAATCCCAATACATATAATAATTCTAATTGTTCCCTCGAGATAAATAATCAATTTCTGACTAAACCAGCTATTCAAAAAATTTGAAACTGTGGGTGTTGACTAAGGGAGGATGTAGAAATAATATACCAAAGACAGAATATCGTTTTTATTTTGTTTTTAAATGATTATAGTATTCAAAACTCAAATCCCAATAGATATAATAATTCTACTTGTTCCCTCGAAATAAATAATTAATTTCTGACTAAACCAGCAATTCAAAAAAATTGAAACTGTAAGTATTTACTAAGGGAGGATGTAGAAATAATATATTAGAGACAAAATGACGTTATAATTTTTATTAATATAATTATAGTGCTTAAAACTCAAATCCCAATAGTTATAATAATTCTAATTGATCCCTCGAGATTAATAATTAATTTCTCACTAAAGCAGCGATTCAAAAAATTTGAAACTGTGAGTGTTGACTAAGGGAGGATGTAGAAATAATATATTGTAGACAAAATTACGGTTTCATTTTTTTAAATTCAATTATAGTGTTCAAAACTTTCACGGTTACGTCTTCTTGAAACTTTCCTGAAATTTCTATTCGGTCTGACGTTACCACTTTCTTGACACATATCAATCTGTTGCGTTGGCCGAACAGCAACTTTATTGCGTATGTCACACGTTTAACCAGCATGTTTAGATGGAAGTCTACTTTGAGGGGCACTATTCGTTACATATTAAATGACAGGGCTGTTTCTGGCAAACTGTAAATGATACATACGGCATTTTTACAAATTATGTAGCTCAAGATATTGGCTGAATGCCACCACTATATTTTTTACGGAACGTCGTAACTTTTGTCCGCAGGAAATGAACACAAAACAGCGTGGCTGATTCACGTCGACGCGCTATAACGAGTCAACGCGTTGACCAATTTAAGTTCATTATAGTAAATTTGAATTATCGTGGAATAAAATGTGGAGATATTTCAATTAATTTCTTAATAAAGTACCTGCAGAGGCAATTTTTAATTTCCTTCCGTCCGGTCCTGCCAGAGACACATGCGCTCTCGCACCCAAACATAACATGGGGTAGGTCGACAGGTTGATGGATAGACGTGCGATAAAGACCACACTATCACCCAACTAGTAGTGCAGAAAGGGACAGAAAAGAAATAACTCTTACCCGGACACCGCTAACGTCGCGGCTGCTTTACCCACCCCCAACTCTCGCGGTGGTATTGAACTTTCTATATCACACTGCCCCCAGCGAATCAAGGACATGCATGCTTTATTTATACCCCAAAAGCTAAATATTCTTCATAATATTGACTTTATAGAAGATGCTTTATTGCTGGGAAATACGCTTATTGCACAGAGCGCGTTATTTGTTTACGTTACTGTATACGATATTGAAATATATTCCTGCAGGAAGCTATACAGACATGAAAGGGAAACTTTTTCATTAGGAAAACAGCAATACTGTTACAAACAATATTTTGTTCAACATTTCACGAAGTCTTGTTGATTTTTATTATGAAATTCACAATTTTATTTAACATTTAAATCGTGCAAGTCAAGTGATTTCCAGAAAATGAATGAACGAGAGTTTCGTGTGTTCATGAAAAGAAAATCGCCTCAGGAAACTGAAGTGAAGCTTCATAAACATCATAATGAATCTTCACCTTCGATCAGAACGATTTATAAGTGGTTTTAGGGAACGTTCTGGACGCCCTGTTGATGCAACTACTTCAGAAATCATTGATAAATAGATGATTTAATGATGGTTGATTGAAAAAAAAGTGAGAAAATTGATATATTGACGTTACACCTTCATTTTAATATGATACAGCTGTTTGCAAGATGTGTTTCTCGATTGCTCAAATTAACCAAAAAGAAAATCGTGTAACTTCTTGCAAGGACGGTTTACAACTGTTTCAGCGAATCTGCAGGACTTTAGGCGTCGTTTTGTCACGCCTGAGTCTGAAGAACTGTCTAAATAATGGGCTACTATTGGAGAATGCACCAAAAAAGTGAAAACCTCCTTAGAAAATGGCACGACAATGCTCCAGCTCATTCCTTAGGAGATGTGGTCGCGAAATTGATGAATTTATGGTTCTAACTCATTCTGCACCCCCCTTACCCTCCATATTCAGCTCTTTCAGCTACAAACTGCCCGTTATTTTAAAAAAATGGCTGAAATCAAAGATATTTCATTCAAATTGTGTGACGTATGTCAAGAATGGTTTGTGACTGTCTCAGCGGATTCATAGGATTCTAGACATCGTTTTGTCACCATGAATGAAACATGGATGCATCATCACACGCCTGAGACCGCAGAATAATTCAAACAATAGACTTCCAATGAAAAGTGCACCAAAAAAACGAAGACCGTTTCTTTATCCTGAAAGGTTATTTCAACAGTCCTTTGGCACGTGCATAAAATAATCCTGGTTTACTATTTATGAAAGAGTATTTGAGAACGTATTGCAAGAAAAACGTCTACGATTGGCCCACAAAAAAGTCCTTTTTCACGTCGATACCACAGTAGCTCACCCCTCCGGAGTTGCGATCGCGAGTTTGATGAAGTTAGTTCATTGCAACTGTTTCAGTGAATCCACAGGATTCTAGGACAAAACTTGGATGTACCACTATACGCCTGAGACCACAGAATAGTCCAAACAGTGAGTTTCCAACGGAAAGTGCACCAAATAGGCGAATATCGTTTCTTCAGCCTGAAAGGTTATTTCAACTATCTTTTGGCTCCCACAACTATTTGTAAAAGGGAACCTAAGAACGTGTTGCAAAAAAAACGGCCTAGATTGGACCAAAAAAGGCTCTTTTCACGTCGACAATACATTAGCTCCCTCTTCCGAAGTTATGGTCGTGAAATAGATGAAGTTGAAGTTCCAAATTCATTCCGCATCGTTCCTACTCTTCAGTTTTAGCTTCATTGAACTACTAACTGCCCCTTTGTATAAAAAAAAGTAGCTGACACCAAAGATATTCCTTTCAAATCGTGTGGCGAGTTCCGTGGACAGTATATGCAACTGTTTCAGCGAATCTACAGAACTCAGGCGTCTTGTCGTCATTGTGAAAAAAAAGGGATATGTTATTTCACGTCTGAGACCAAATAACAATCTAAACAATGAGCTGCCAGCGGAAAGTCTGCCTCAAAAAGGCGAAAATCGCTTTTCTCCAGCCTGAAAGGTTTTTTTGGGACTCCTTCTTCTATTTACAAAAGAGAACTTGAGAACCATTTTTCAAGAAAAACGTTCACGATTGGTCCACAGAAAAGAGTAAAATTATCACGGAGGCATACTTGAAAACCGTGTTTCAAAAGAAAAGTCCACGATTGGCCCAAAAAAAGTCATTTTTTGCGTCAATAGCTCACTAGCTTACTCCTCAGGTCTTGCGGTCGCGAAATAGAGAAAATTGGGGCTCCAATTCGTTCCGCATCCTTCTTACCCGCCAGATTTAGCTCCCTTGGACTACTTATTACTCCTTTATATATAAAAAAAAATGGTTGACTTCAAAAAGATTCTTCCTGAATCGTGTGACACTTAAAGGACGTTTTGCAAGTGTTTCAGTGGATATACAGGACTTTAAGCGTCGTTTTGTTAATGTAGACGAAACATGGATACATCATTACACGCCTGAGATTAAGTAATTTAATAGTCCAAACAATGAGTTGTCAACAAAAAATGCACCAAAAAGGCTAAGATCGTTTCTGCAGCTGTCTTTTGGCAGGCGTAAAAAATAATCCTTTCTGCTATTTGAAAAAGAGAACTTGAGAATGTGCTGCAAGAAAAACGGCCACGATTGCCCCAAAAAAGGGCTCTTTTCACGTCAACAACTCGCCAATTCACTCCTCTAGAGTTGTGATCGCGAAATTAGTTTAGTTGGGGGTTGCAATTCATTCCGCATTTTTTCTACTCTTCAATTTTAGCTCCCTTGGACTACTTACTGCTCTTTTAAATAAAAAAAACTAAGTCCAAGCAATTGGTTGCCAATGAAAAGTGCACCAAAAAGGCGATGATCATTTCTGCAGTTGAAAAGGATATTTCAACCGTCATTTGGCACGTGTAAAAAATAATTCTTGTCTACTATTTAAGAAAAAGTAATTAAGAACTGTGTTATAAGAAAAATGGCCACGATTGGCCCAAAAAAGTCTATTTTCACGTCGACAACTCTCAAGCTCATTCCTCTGGAGTTGTGTTCGCGAAATAGATAAAGTTGGGGTTGTAATTTATTCAGCATCTTTTTTACCCTCTAGATTTAGCTTCTTTGGACTGCTAAGTGCCCCTATATAAAAAAAAAATGTTTGACATCAAAGATATTTTATTTGAATTATGTGATGCGCTCGAAGGACGGTATGCAAATATTTCAGTGGATCTACAGTACTTTAGCCGTTATTTTGTCACTGTGGACAAAGCATGGATATGTTACCATCTGCCTGAGACCAAAGAATAGTCTATATAATGGGCTGACAGCGAAGAGTCTGTACCAAAAAGGCAAAAATCGCCTCTTCAGCCTGAAAGGCTTTTTGAAACTCGTTAGGAATTAACTTCGTCTACTATTTGGAGGAGGGTGAAACTATTTCTTGAAAACCGTGCTGCAATAAAAGGTCCACTATTGGCTCACAATAAAGATTGTTTTTACGTCAGTAGCGTACGATTGGTCCACAAACAATAACTTTTTTCACGTCAGTAGCACACTAAGTTATTCCTCTGGAGTTGCGGTTGCGAAACTGATGAAATTAGGATTCCAATTCATTCTGCATCCTTTCTACCCTCTAGATTCAGCTTTCTTGGACTATTAACTGTCCCTTATATGAAAAAAAAAATGGCTGACATCAAAGATATTCCATTCAAATTGTGTGACGAGTTCCAAGGACGGTATGGAACTGTTTCAGCGGATCCACAGGAATTTAGAAATCATTTCGTCATTGTGGACGAAACATGAATACATCACTACTCGCCTGAGACCAAAGAATAGCCTGAACAATGGGTTACCAGCGAAAAGTCTACCTCAAAAAAGCGAAATCTGTTTTTTTCTCATCCTGAAAGGTTTTTTGGTAAAAACCTTGTTTACTATTCGGAAAAGAGTAAAATTATCATGGAGGCATACTTGAAAACTGTGTTTCAAAAGAAACGTCAACGATTGGCCCACTTAAAGGTCCTTTTTCGTATCAATAGCTCACTAGCTTACTCCTAAGGAGTTGCGGTCGCGAAATTGATGAAATTAGGATTCCAATTCATTCTGCATCCTTTCTAACCTCTAGATTTAGCTTCCTTGGACTACTAAATGCCCCTTATTTGAAAAAAAAAATGGCTGACATCAAAGATATTTCAATCATATTGTGTGACGTATGCCAAGGACGATATCCAATAATTTTAGTGGATCTACAGGACTTTAGAGGTCATTTCGTCACTGTGGATGAAAGATAGGTACATCAACAAACGCCTGAGACCAAAGAGTAGTCCAAACAACAGGTATTACACATTATATCTTATTCAAATCGTGTGACGAGTTCCAAGGAGGGTATGCAACTGTTTTAGCTGACCTAGAGGACTTTAGACAGCATTTTGCCGCTGTGGACGAAACTTCTGAGACCAAGCAAACAATAGATTTCGAGCGAAAAATCTGCATTAATAAAGCGACTGTTTTTTGGGTACTGGAAGGGCTAATCTTCGTCGACTATTCGGAAAAAGGTCAGAACGCACCGTTATTAAATCACTTGAGAACCAAGTTTACGATTGACCCACAAAAAAGCCTTTTTTGGTGTTGACAACACAGCAACTCACTCCTTTGGAGTTGTGCTTTCGTATTTGTTTGAGTAAGGGCTCCAAATCATTCCATATTCCCTTTACCCTCCAGAATTAGCTCCATCAGACTACTAACTGCCCTCTTATATAAAAAAATTCCTAAAATCGAAAATATTTTATCCAAATTATGTGACGTATATGAAGGACGGTTTAAAACTATTTTGGCGGATGCACAGGACTTTAGGCGTCGTTTAGTTACTGTGTATGAAACATGCGGATATACCATTATACACCTGAGACCAAAAAACAGTCTAAATAATGGATTTCAAGCAGAAAGTTTGTCTCAAAAAGGTGAAAACCGTTGCTTCAACCTGAAATGCTTTTTGGGACTCGCAAAAAATAATCCTGTTTACTATTTGGTAAAGAGTACTTGAAATTAATAAAATTAGGACTCAAATTTATTGCACAACTCTTCTCTCTCCAGATTTAGCTTTCTAAGAATACTAACTGCCCCCTTATATGAAAAAAAAAGGCAGACATCAAAGATATTTCATTAAAATTGTGTGATGAGTTCCAAGGGTGGTATGCAACTATTTCAGCGAATCTACAGGACTTTAGGTTTTATTTCGTCGCTGTGAACGAAACATGAATACATCACCACACGCCTGAGACCAAATAATAGTCTAAATAAGCTGCCAGCGGAAAGTCTACCCTTACTTCAATAATTTCGCGACCGCAACTCCAGAAGAGTGAGCTGGCGAGTGATCGTCGTGAAAAGAGACTTTTTGGGCCAATTTAACTGAAAAGGTCTTTGAAACCAGCGAATCCTCGTCAACTACTTGAGAAACAGTACTTGAAAACCGTGCTGTAAGACAACGCTCCAGTTCGCTCATTTGGAGTTGTGGTTGCAAAATTAATGAAATTGGGGCTCCAACTTATTCCGCATTTTTAGCGCATTTTTTGGAAAAAGGCGCTATTATATTCACTTTGACTGTCTGGCTGGCTGACTGGCTGGCGTGACGCTGAGTTCTCAGCAACTATACTACTTACAGACTTGAAACTGGTACTAAATAAAAGCTGCTATTTCGTAGGCTTACACAAATTGCTTTAATTCAAGCTCAGTGATTGTGGAAGATTGAATTATTCAATTACTTGTTTCAGGTGAAACAATGACCATAGATATATATGACATAAGGGATATGGCAACTTAAATTTATTGAAGTAGATAAAAATTTCGCCACGGGTGTCACTATTATTATGTACAGTTGTCAAATCTGTCCGGGATTCATTCAATGACTTGTTTGACGTGAATTTGAAGCTTATTAGAATGAATTATTATTATTGGATGAAAATTTGTTTACTTTTGGTGTATTTTTTTTATATAGCTTTGATAAAGATCAAATTATCATTTTAAGGTACAGCACTTGACCTCCCGTCAGTCAATAACCAAACAATGAAGATTAAAAGGTATTTTTGAGTTTGTACATGCATAAATTATGTACCTATCAAATAGTGAACTTGAAACTAGTACTAAATGGAAGCTGCTATTTCGTAAGTTTGCCCAAACTGCTTGATTTCAAGCTCAGTAATTGTGGGAGATGGTAATTTGAGGGATCTCTGAAGTAACAAGCATTCTTGAGCTGTCAACAATGCGCTTTCATCATCTAGATGATTCTTTAATTTTTTGGAAAAAAGCGCTATTATATTCGCTTTGATTGGCTGGCGTGACGCTGAGTTCTCAGCAACGATACTACTTACAGACTTGAAACTGGTACTAAATAAAAGCTGCTGTTTCGTAGGTTTGCACAAATTGCTTTAATTCAAGCTCAGTGATTTTGGAAGATTAAATTATTCAATTACTTGTTTCAAGTGAAACAATGCCCATAGATATATATATGACATTAGGGATATGGCAACTAAAATTCATTAAAGTAGATAAAAAATTAGTTACAACTTTCGCCGCGGGTGTCACTATTATTATGTACAGTTGTCAAATCTGTCCGGGATTCATTCAATGACTTGTTTGACGCAAATTTGAAGCTTATTAGAATGAATTATTATTATTGGATGAAAATTTGTTCACTTTTGGTGTATTTTTTTTCATATAGCTTTGATAAAGATCAAATTATCATTTTAAGCTACAGCACTTGACCTCCTGTCAGTCAATAACTAAACAATGAAGATTAAAAGGTATTTTTGAGTTTGTACATGTATAAATTATGTACCTATTAAATAGTCAACTTGAAACTAGTACTAAATGGAAGCTGCTGTTTCGTAAGTTTGCCCAAACTGCTTGATTTCAAGCTCAGTAATTGTAAGAGATGGTAATTTGCGAAATCTCTGAAGTAACAAGCATTCATGAGCTGTCAAAAATGCGCTTCCATCATCTAGATGATTCTTCCATTTTTTGGAAAAAAGCGCTATTATATTCGCTTTGATTGGCTGGCGTGACTCTGAGTTCTCAGCAACTATACTACTTACAAACTTGAAACTGGTACTAAATAAAAGCTGCTGTTTCGTAGGTTTGCACAAATTGCTTTAATTCAAGCTCAGTGATTTTGGAAGATTAAATTATTCAATTACTTGTTTCAAGTGAAACAATGCCCATAGATATATATATGACATTAGGGATATGGCAACTAAAGTTTATTCAAGTAGATAAAGGATTCATGAGCTGTCAAAAATGCGCTTTCATCATCTAGATGATTCTTCAATTTTTTCTACCCTTCATATTTACTATTAACTACCCTTTTATATAAAAAAGGAGTCATTCCGTCATTGTGAGTACTTCACCATGAGCTTGAGACCTAATAACAGCCCAAACAATAGGTTGCCAGCGAAAAGTCTGCACTAATAAAGCTGAAAAGATTATAGCGACTGTTTTTTGAGTTTTGTAAGGAATTGACCCACAAAAAGTCTTTTTCGGCGTTGACTCTGGACTTGTGCTCGTGAAATATAAAAGAATGGCGGGCAGGAAGGATATTTATTTTGCGGAGTGGACCAATTCAATTATTAAACTCCAATTCCTTCAATTGAAAGAGAAATGGGTTGAAATTCCCCAAAGAAAGTGAAAAGTAGTAATGTTTACGATTATTTCCGCTTCTTGCATAAAATTTTATTATTATAGAGCTACTCTCACATTACAGTGAAAAGTAACAACCAAATGAAGCGTCAGAAATCCATCCCTTTCTCATAGATGAGTGGGGATTTTACAGTTTCGCCCCATTTGCTAGGAAAATCAATGTGGTTCCATTCTTGGTGTTAATGAAGGTTGGGATAGATATCGGAAGGTTAATAGCCACTGGAGTAGTATTGGAAATGTCCCCTACGTGTCCTCCCTTAATAGCGTTCAGTACACTCATGATATTACCATTAATGCCTGTAAACACGGCGGTAATAATATTTTTTAAGTTTATCTGTAAGCTTTATGGTTTCCAAAGTGTTTCACTGATAGTTTTATTTGTTTGTTAAAATGACAGGACAAGATTGTAGTAATGTGTTGACAAGTAAATTAAAATATTTGGGATTCTTCCGGACAGTAATTAGATTCTTAAGATTCTTTTGGAGAAATCTAATTTTAGAGTTTCCATCACCCAATATTATCTTTCCACTTCCCATAAGCGTGTTTATCAAGCTGTCAAATTTTCCCTATCTCCTCCAAGGGTGCAATATTGTAAGTTTCGAATTTCCCTGATGAATCACGACCAAATAAAGCAGTAAGAAGGAGATACAGTAATATTGAAGTGGTCAGAAACGTGATACAGGGAATGTTAGTGCAATATTGTGATAGAACCACCGAGGGACAAATAGATAAATATTACGTTTGCCGGATATTGGTAGCCGACTTTATTTGCCGATCAACATATAATTAACCGAATGATCTGAAAATCGATGAATCTCGTGTTGAATAAAGTGTATCTTGAAGATTTGAGAAAGTTTAGTACAAGATATCCCCAGCATTATTGGTTCGTAAAATAAAGAAAATTCAATAAACGGAAGAATGCACTTGAACCTAGCGACTGTGAGCACGAGGAGAAATCTTATCTATTTGTTATTAGTTCGGATTGAAATCGCTCCGTAATCCAGAACCCTCGTTTCTAGTAGATTCGTCATCTGAACTTCAATTACTGAATACTCCTTGGCTTCCTGTATTTTGCCGAAATATGGGGCGTACTTCTGACAGTCTGTTCCACTTCTCTTCCTTGCTTTGAGTCTAAATGAGTCTATAAAACAAATAAAAAAAATAATGTAACCAATGTAATCAAGAATGGTTGTCATCGCAAGTGTTCCAAACATTTATTATTAAATTTAGAATAACGCAACCATTTTGTATACGTAATAAAGCAATCCTTGCACTCATAAACCACCCAAACATAAACAAAGTCCCAAGAACAAAATTTTAAACATCAAGACTTCAGCAGCTGCTACGAATCTTTAATTACATTCATTCCAGCCTCTTGGAGACTTAATAAACTTTTCCGGCATAGTATAACACATTCTGGTACTGTCTCTAATAATAAAAACACTTAATTATTTAATATTAACTCTACATTCTACCAGAAATCGGAAACATATATTCATCAAGCATTGTTTTCTGTTCTCAAGTCTTCAGTATTGTTATTTTATTTAGTCATTTGCTTTGTTTTGATGGATTTATCCGTCGAATATTGAGGAATTCATGTTTCAAATATTTGATGAGGTTTTAATGATATTTTTACGGCTTTTTGCTTAATGTGTTTTCTTTTTTGACAAGAGGGTGGAATAATAGGACAGGTCATTCACATTTCGTTATTTTACAAGAAATGTATTTAACCTGACTTGATTCATTAATTACAGAAAAAAACCATTTGAACAAACTGACACCGCAAAATATTTTTAGACTATTTGATCCAATTTGCAGCTTTTCACTGAATTATACTATAACTAAGAGTATCCGTAGTTTGACGACTGGTAACTACACCTTACGGCTGAGGAAATGTAAATATCAATTGTCTAACACCCGTATCGGGTAAAAGGCTTGATTGATGTTTATTTAAACTAAGAGTACCGGTAGCTTGACGCTTGGTAACCGCACTCTAAAGCTGAAGAAATATGTCAATTTACCAAGTGCACTATAAGTGTTTGCCACACCCGTATCAGGCTAAAAACGATTCATTTTATTTTCATGTGACGTTTTCTCCACAAAAACTGAAAGTACCGGTTGTTTGATGGTTGATAACCGCACCTTACGGCCTAGGAAATATTATTCTATCTACAAAGTTTGCCACACCCATATCGGATAAAAGCACAATTCATAATTGTTTTATTAAATTTTCTTTTATATTGTAACGTGCGAGAGTGTGGAGGATCGTTAGGATGACCTTGCATGGGTCCTCGTTGCGTCGCGCCGCGCCGCATCACATCACGCCTTCCAATGGAAGCCTTTAGCAATATTCCAGAAGTAGAACTTTCGAGAAATGGATATTTCTGTATATAAACGCAAGCAAACTAGTGTGTAGTAGTGTAATGGAGAATTTAGAGCAAAAATATCAAACAGTGAAGTAAACAGTGTATATAAATAGTTAAATATAAATATCTGCGACTTTTTTTGAGTTAGTATTAGGTGAGAAATAAATAATATAGTGTTGTTAGTGATATCCAGGAGAAGAAAACTTTTATTCCAATTTAAATTATTAAGTAGGGACTTTTATTTGATTTACAAACTACTTATTTAAGCAATAAACATTACAATATGATGTACTCTGCACGAAACTGGTAACTGCATCCTACAGCTATATATATAAGTATCTGCCATACCCGTACCGGGTAAAATACGTGGTTGGTATTTGTTTTACTTTTATTTGATGTATTTGGCACAAAAACTAAAAGTAACGGAAGATTAACGACTGGTAACCGCACCTTATGGCTGAGAAAATATCAGTCAATTTACCAAGTGCATTATAAGTGTCTGGCACACCCGTAACGGGTAAAACGCGTGGTTGATATTTGTATTATTTTTATGTGACGTACTTTTCACAAATACTGAGATTATTCGTTGTTTGATGGCTGGTAACCAAACCTTACGATTGAGAAAATATCAATCAATTCACCAAGTGCATGATTAATGTCTGCCACACCCGCATCGGGTGAAATACGTAATTCATAATTTTTTTATTTGATTTTTCTTTTATTGGACGTACTTTGCACAAAAACTAAGAATACTCGAAGATTGACGACTGGTAATTGTATTTTAAATATCAGTCAATTTACCAGATGCACTGTGAGTGTTTGTCACACCCGTATCGGGTTAAACAGGTGGTTGATATTTGTTTTATTATTATGTGACGTACTTTCCACAAAAACAAAGAATATCCGTTGTTTGATGGCTGGTAACTGCACCTTACGGTTGAAGAAATGTCAGTCAATCTTCTAAGTGCATGATAAATGTCTGCTACACCCGTATCGGGTGAAATTCGTATTTCATAATTATTTTATTCAATTTTTCCTTTATTTGCCATACTCTACACAAAAATTGAAAGTACCCGAAGATTGATCAATTTATCAAGTGCACTATAAGTGTCTATCACACCCGCATCGGGTAAATTGCATGGCTGATATTTGTATTATTTTTATTCAACGAACTTTCCACAAAAACTAATATTATTTGTTGTTTGATGGTAGGTAACCGCAACTTACGGTTTAGGAAATATCAGTCATCCTACCAAGTGCATGATAAATGTCTGCCACACCCGTTTCGGGTAAAAGACGTACCTAATTCATAATAATTTTATTTTATTTTTCCTTTATATGACGAACTTTGCAGAAAAACTAATAGTTGCCGAAGATTGACGTCTGGTAACCTCACTTTACGGCTGAAGAAATATTAATCAATTTACCAAGTGCACTATGAATATCTGCCACATCCGTATCGGGTGAAACGCGTGGTTGATATTTGTTTATTTTTCTGTAACGTTCTTCCCACAAACATTAAGAGTGCCGGTAGTTTGACGCCTGGTAATCACACCCTAAAGCTGAATAAATATCAGTCAATCTACCAAGTGTACTATGAGTGTCTGTCACACCCATATCGGGTTAAACAGGTGGTTGATATTTGTATAATTTTTTCTGTCGTATTCTTTACAAAAATTAAAATTATTTGTTGTATGACGGCTGGTAACCGCATCTTATGGTTGAGGAAATATCAATCAACCTACCAAGTGCATTATACATGTCTGCCACACCAGTATCGGGTAAAATACGTAATTCATAAATATTTTATTTAATTTTTCTTTTATATGATGTACTTTGCACAAAATTAAGAGTATTCGAAGATTGACGACTGGTAACCTCACTTTACAGCTGAGGAAATATCAATGTATCGATTAAGTGCACTATAAGTGTCTGCCACACCCGTATCGGGTAAAACACTTGGCTGATATTTGAATTATTTTTATTTGACGTACTTTCTGCAAAAACTAAGATTATCCGTTGTTTGATGGCTGGTAGCCGCACTTTACGGTTGAGGAAATATCAATCAAAATACCAAGAGCATAATAAATATCTGTCTCACCCGTATCGGGTAATAGACGTAATTCCTAAATATTTTATTTAATTTTTCTTTTATATGATGTTTTCTGCACAAAAACTAAGACTGGTAACCTCACTTCACGGCTGAGGAAATATCAATCAATCCATTAAGTGCACTATAAATGTCTGTCACACCCGTATCGGGCAAAACGCGTAGTTGATATTTGTATTATTTTGATGTGATGTTCTCTCCATAAAGACTAATATCCGTTGTTTGAAGGCTGGTAATCGCACCTTACGGTTGAAGAAATATTAATTAACCAAGCGCACAATAAGTGTCTGCCACACCTGTATCGGGTAAAATACGTAATTCATAAATATTTTATTCAATTTTCTATTTATGGGACGTAGTCTGCACAAAAATTGAAAATGACCGTTGATTGACGACTGGTAACCGCACTTTACGGTTGCAGAAAAAATTAATCAATCTATTAAGTGCACTATAAGTGTCTGCCATTCCCTTATCGGGTAAAATGCGTGATTTATATCGTAACAGAGCCCCTGCAGATTAGAATTCCATTGTAAAATGCCGGTCAAACGGGTGACCAACACAACTGATTTTCGTGTCAAGGATGTGGTGACGTCTGACCCATTAGAAATTTTTGAAAGCTCCGAGAAACCATTGTTGATGATATAATATAAACTGGGGATTGAGTCGAGCGAATGGTAATTGATAATAGTTCGGATACGGAGCGCGCAAGAGTGAAAATAAATTATTGAACTAGTGGAAATAAATAAGAAGCAGTGTAAATAAATAGCAGATAGTCTTATTTTGTTAATAATGAATAAGTGTAGGGTCAGTTGCACTATAAGTGTCCGCCACACTAGTTCAGGATAAAATACGCGCCACGTCCAGGCATGACGTCATCGATTTGGCTGACCTTGATCACTAGAAGCAGATATGTGTCCGGTATTTAAATAATGATAAATTGTTGAACAAATTGCGTTTTATAATTTCTTCTTCATCAATTAAATCTGCATTTGATATTAAAATCAATAAATCAATTGCTAAAATATAAATAAGAATTTTTGGATTGAATTTAAAACAGTTTTATGTCCTCCTACGCTTGACAAAGAACAAATTAAACAAACGTCATCATAACTTTTATTCCTGTTGAAATATTCATCTAAATATTTTATCTGCTTTCAATTACCGTTGATGAATGTTCGACTTCGGTTCAATATTTAAAATTCTGTCTTGGGTATTTTAGGTGCATAAATACCGGGTGCGTCTTAAATCTCCTGCAACATAAATAACAAGAGAACTTCCAGTTGAAAACAAAATAAAATTTATTTTCTTACTGACATCCTATCAAAAAAAAAATCATATTAATTATTGAAGATGTCTCATTTTATCAATTTATCAATTAAATTACAGAACTGAAAACATTTCTATTGATGAGCCATCTTTTTAAGAAAAAATTGCACATTTCATCAATTTCCGCTTGCTTACGCAATATCGGGGGCTCTCGCTTTGACATGGGGGCGGCGAAGGTGAAACCTCTCCGACGCTGCTCCAGCCAGCACAGACGTTGATTGCCAATTTATTTACCCTGCAGGCGTTTGATTCCGCTACTACAGCTCTCTGTACCCGCCGGCTACGTTCTGTCTCTTTTCAACCTACCCTTTGTGTGCTCTGTCTTGCTCTTAGCTCGCTGTGTCTCTGGCGCGAACTCTTTATCTCACTAAGAGTGATTGCGCTGAGAATCAGTGCGAATTCGGACGAACACCTCAACAGAAATATATCGATTATTTACAAGATTTATTCTTAACGTGAATGAACTGTATTGTATAAATGAAACACCCAGTATAATTTTTATTCTCTGTGAGTTTTATTGAATTTGCCTCCCCTGTAAATGCAGTTAGTAAAACAGCAAATTTCTCGAATTTTAAAGTCAAAGAAGTGCTTTTGCATCGAACGTAGCGAGTAACATAATTGCAATTAACGGAACATCAATATGCAAAATTAACTTCTCGTGTATCCTTTAAATTGAATTAGGAACTCAGTCGAGGAAAATTTCAATACAGACACACATGTGATGTATATGTATACAGGAGGATTGAATACATACGCTAGGTTTTAGTGACAATAGAAACTAAGGTGTCGCGCAACTAAAATTGAGAAGATATAGTATGTTTGAATTAATTTGATTCAGTAGACAGTATTATAAATTTTATTTCCTTAAAATATTCTCCTCTTCTCTCTTACCTGACTCAATTCCTAGTTTATATATACTTTGAGAAATTTTTGTTTGGGCTGACGTCACTACGTCCTTGACACATGTCAATCAATTGCGTTGGCCAAACAACAACTCTATTGCGTACGTCACCTGCTTACTCTGTAGAGGCACTGTCCGTTCGGCTTTATATTTTGTTCTGGCCTAAAAAAAAATTCCTGCAACTGTCAAAATTTTTTTAGTGATTAATGGAGACTTAATTATGCTTCAATTTCTGGTGAAACCAAAAGTGCACACTTCTTTTCTTATATTTATATATCTAAACCAAGTGATCCAATGAGTTTATCTTGATTAATTATAAAGAAAAACCGTGTAATGATTAATTATTCATAAAAATTGAACTAGCTTGCAAATTATTATGAAAATCAATAGGGTCTTATTCTAAGAGCTTATTAATCGACTAAAAAAATAATCATGAAAATTGGTCAAGATTTACGACCTGTAGCGTGTCCCATACGTACAGACTAATGAACGGAAACACATGTCATTTTTCAAAGGCAAACTGGAGGCATAATAATTTTTTTTTTAAATGAAAGATGGTATCGTATTTTAGAGGTAAGTTTCCCCTTCCCAAAAATGATATCAAAAGTAAAATTATTTGAAATATAATTATTTCTAGGGTCAAAGCTCGAAACTGGCGCTCTTGTTCATAATACGAAGTGTACAATAAAATTTATCTAACAAATTACCACAGAAATAAATAGGGCTGTATTTTAATAGCTCATCAATCGATTGAAAAAAGAATTACCAAAATTGGACAATATTTGCGACCTATAGGGTGTCCCATACGTACGGACCAATAAACAGAGACATAAGTTATTTTACAAATACGAATTTAAGGTTACAAAAAATATTTATAAAAATTATAGGGGAAGGTCTCCTCTTTCCAAAAATGTTATATTGAAGGTAAAATTACTTGAAATTTAATTAATTCCAGCGTCAAAACTCGAAGCTCTGGTACGCAACTTGTTAATAAGAGACACACCGCCGTGCGAGGTGTACTATAACATTTTTTGCACTATAACAAATATGTTAATGAACCACTTGGTACATTTTTTAATTTAAGTCTGTAAACAAGTCGAAAATGGGCTATATTCATGATTTTTTCTAATATTTTTAATTCACTGTTTACATCGTTATAACAGTAAAAAATATAAATTATGTTTAAAAATGCTGTAATAAAGTTTAAAAAAATATTTAAAATTGAGAATAATTTTGAGTTGTTTAAACGCCGCTATTTTCGTGCGCTCTATTGATGACGTCAAATACTATGTCCAGTGACATTACAGTCCATTGTTTACTACAGGTGTTTTCGTTCTCAACTTATTTCAGTATTAAAAAAGCTCAAAAGTCAGTTAATAAGTATTGCATTGTGCCTGAATGCAAAATACTATCAGAAATGTACCTGATAAAGTCTTTTTTCCAATCCAGACAGGTTTTAAAATACGTAAGAAATGAGGTAAGGTTTATCAGAAGAGATGAAGTATCATAATAAACTTGACAGATCATGAATAACATTATATGTGATTAGTTTTAGCAATAAAATACAGTATATGCATACGGCTTCGTTTAACATTTGCTCGTTTTAAAATAAACAAAAATTATAGGTTATGTTTACTGCTCATCATATTTCGGATTGTATTTATTAAAATAGCGTGCATAATATGTTATTATTAAATAATTACTTTGTAGTGTTCATTCTTTTTACTTCAGCGAACGTAAAATTTGGATTTGAAAGAAAATAAGTCGACATCATGAATGGATCAATTCTTGGCAGATTATCCGATTGTGCTTTTACAAAACTACTTTTTCTTGAATGATTTATAATCTCACTAGGATGCTAAAATTACACATTTAACAATAAATAAATTTACAACACACACGTTATTACTATGTTTTCTAATCAAAACCCTGCAATTCCATACAAATGTAAGCAGTGCGCACTTGTTGACATAGTATTTGACGTCACGTTTCGTTTTAACCAATGGTGTTGCTTTTTAGAACTTTGAATTTCCCTCGTTAAATTTGCATTTTTATTTATTAATTTTAATCAATTGAAAATATATTAATTACCAAAATGATGGTTTTGTACAAATGTCTGGCCAATAAAAATTCGGAATAAAAATATTTGAACCAAATGTAAATTTCATCCATATTCCCTATTATTTAAAAGCAGTACGAAGTGCAAGAAGATTAAGACAAATAAACATGCAATAATTAATTATTTGTAAAAAATTAATTACATGACAAATCATTTTGGAAATAAATAGGGTCCTATTCTGATACTTGATCAATCGATTAAAAGAAAGAATTACCAAAATTAAACAAAATTTGCGACCTATAGGGTGTCCCATACGTACAGACCAGCAGACGGAAACACATGTCATTTTTTAAAAAACAAACTGAAGGCATTATAAATATTTTTTTGAATGGAAAATGGTATCGTTTTTTAGGGGTAGGTTTTCCCTTTCCAAAAAGTAATATTAAAAGTAGAATTATTTGGAATATAATTATTTCTGGGGTTAAAACTCGAAGCTGGCACGCTACTTGTTGATAGAGGACACACCGCCGTGCGAGGTGTACAATAACATTTATTGCACTATTACAAGTGTGTTAATGAACCATTCAATACATTTTTGAATTTTAGTCTGTAAACAAGTCGAAAATTATTTAAAAGCAGTGCCAAAAGCAAGAAGATTAGGGCGAAAAATCATGCAATAATTAATTATTTGTAAAAGATTAACTATTTGATGAATAATTTTGAAAATAAATAGGGTCTTATTCTGATAGTTGATTAATCGACTAAAGAAAGAATCACCAAAATTGGACGAAATTTGCGACTTATAGGGTGTCCCATACCTACAGACTAATGGATGGAGACGCAAGTTATTTTACAAAGACAAATTTTGGCTATAAAAAATATTTATAAAAATTAAAAACTGGTCCAGTTTTAGAAGAAGGTCTCCTCCTTCCAAAAAAGTTATATTGAAGGTAAAATTGCCTAAAAATATTACTAATTGCAGCGTCAAAACTCGAAGCTGGTACGCTATTTGTTAATAAAAGACACACCGCCGTGCGAGGTGTACAGTAACATTTATTGCACTATTACAAGTGTGCTTATGAACTATTAAGTACATTTTTAAATTTCAGTCCGTAAGGAAGTCGAAAATTATTTTAAAGCAATGTGAAATGCAAGAAGATTAGGGCAAATAATCATACACTAATCAATTTTTTCTAAAAATTTTACTATTGAACCAATCATTACAAAAATTAATTGGGCTCTATTCTGATAGTTGATCAATCGATTAAAAGAGGAATCACCAAAATGGGACAAAATTTGCGATTTGTCGCATGTCTCACACGTACAGACCAACAAACGAAAATTTTTCAAAAATAAATTTAGGTCATAATAAATATTTGAAAACAATTATAAATTATATAATTCTTTGGGAAAAAATCTCCTCTTTCCAAAAAGTTGTAGCGAAAATAAAATTTCCGAAATTTTAATTACTTTTAACGCTAAAAATCGAGCCTGGCGCGCTTGTTGCTTGTCGATAGATAATATAACACACACCGCCGTGCGAGGTGTACAAAAACACTTTACATTAGGACGGAAAGTATGCTCACGAACCATTTATTATATTTATAATCCATAAACAAATCGAAAATTATTTTTAAGTAGTGCAAAGTGCAAAAAAACAAGACGAATAATCACGTAATAATTAATTATTTATAGAAATTTAATTACGTGATAAATAATTACAGAAATAAATTGGCTTGTGTTCTGATTGTTGATTAGTCGATAAAAAGAAAAATCACTAAAATCGGCTAAGATTTGCGACCTATAGCGTGTCCCATACGTAGGGATTAATGGATGAAAATATATTGCAACGAAACTTGAATTCGTTCATGGGTTGATAATTCATTTTTTAGGCTACACTTCCATAACTAAAATTATCCACTGTTTAATGTTTCTACTTATAATTAAGGCTAAAATAGTCACCAACACTACATTTATTTTATTATTTTAAGAGCAACACTGTTTTCTTATTTATTTCAATAGCTTCTTATTTTCTCTGTTCTGTTCTCATTTACTTCGTCCAGTTTATTTCTACGCGCTCCGTAACCAATCTACGAGCCACATTACTTCTACGCGCTCCGAGTATTACTTCAATTCTCTTCTACTCATTGTCTAATTTTTCATTTATTGCTTCTCGAATCTTTCGAGAAATTTCTATTAGGACTAACGTCACCAAGTCCTTGACACATGTTGCACCGGCTATACATCAACTCTATTGCGTTTGTTACCCGTTTAACCGTCGTTCTGTGATAGAAGTCTATCATTCTTTTAAAAAAGTTATATGAAAGTAAAATTGTCCAAGTTTTAATTACTTTTAACGTCAAAACTCGAACCTGGCGCGCTTGTCGGTAATAGAACACACACCGCCGTGCGAGGTGTACAAAAGTGTGTTAACGAACCCTCTATTATATTTTTAAATGTCAAAAATTACTTTGAAACAGTACGAAGTGCTAGAGTAATCATACAATAATCAATAATTCATAAAAATTAAACTATCCAATAAGTTGTGACGCAATTCAATAGGGTTTTGTTCTGATAGTTGGTCAATCGATAAAAAAAGGAATTACCGAAATCGGTCAAAATTTGCGTCCTGTAACTTGTCTCATACGTACGTACAATAAATAAATTCGAAATCTATTACACATATTTTTTTTTATTATTGCAGACTGTTTCGCGCTCGTCATCCATTCCTATGGAGTTCCTCAAGGGTAACTCTTTCGCCAAATCCGACTATATCATCAGGATGTGTATTTCAGCGGCAGCTTCTCAGCGCGTGGGATCAAATCCAGAGTGTGAGTACTATTACTAGTAATACCATACTCTCGCAATATGCATGAGCGAAACACACACCAGTAACGTAATTAGCGTGGCAATCTGCACGGCAATTCATGTGTGGGGTGCAAGGGGGGCTTAACTCAATTGTGAACCACTTTGCATGACCGCCGAACTTCCTAATCAAACGATGTGGTCGCCTACACACTCCTACTATTTATAGGAGAGTACTGCTCTTGCGTCTAATTTCATTTTCGACAAAATTTGATTCTAGAGGCCTTTTATCCTGCATTTTAGATTATTGGAGGTTCGTGAGGCTTTCAAATTGCAGATATTTTTCATAAAAGCCATTTTGGAGATATAACTTCATTGTGCTCCATTTCTGTATTAATAAATATTTTTCGACAAAAATGGAAGACATTCAATTTCACTTTCAATAGAATTAATAAAACTTTTCGTATAACTTTCAGATTTATAGACAGTTCGTCTTCAAAAGAACGAAAACAAAATTCGAAACTTTCTGGCTCTCCATTCTATTACTTAGGAAGTAAATATGAAATAATTCATTTTGGGAATTTATAGACATTCAATTTGTATAAAACTTTTTGGGGCTTCATATTTCATATCCGAAATGCCACCCTATTAGCTATTAAACTTCGAAAAAAGGGCTAGCTAGTACAATTATAGAAAAATATCGACTTCAGAGTTGTGAAAAAAAAAAATCCTTGTGCAAATATAATAAAACATATCGCCAGTCTTATTTATGATGTCATTAATTTACAAATTTAAATATCGGCTCTAAATGTCGCCATGAATTCTCTTAGCGTGGGTTTAATTGATACGTATGCTATAAATGGAGCATATAATTACAATAATGCCCACTAGATGGCTAAATGGTTACAGCTAACAAGGGTATAAATCTGTTAATATCAGACCCTTCCGAGGACTACATATTTCTTCCAGAGAATTTTTCGCAAAATTTATTGCCTGATATCAAGTAGATAGGAACCGTATTATGAGAGAACATTTTTCTTATATCTGTATTATAGATAGCGGAAAGTATATTAGCCGTTATTTTGATAATCACCCGTATTGTCATTTTACTATTAATGATTAAATTTATTATAAAATTGGTTGAATATACAGGTAGTTGTAAAATATTTGAGATATATTCAAACAATATCAACTTATTTAAACTGGGTGTTCACAATTTGGAATTTTTGAATCACTGGTTTAGTCAGAAATCAATTATTTATCTGAAGGGACCAAATGAAGTACCTAATTTCTAATTGAACTTTGGATTTTATAACAAAGAAAATAAGTGCCTCTTTGTTACCCCTGTAGTAATCCTGTATCCTTTCTGCGTTAGTACCTATAGTTTGAAATTTTTTGATTCACTGGTTTAGTCAGGAATGAATTATTTATCTGAAAGGACCAAGTGCAATTTCTAGCTTCTAATGAAACTTTCAATTTGGACGCCATCATTTTGTTACAAAAGTGGGTAGTGTCTTTTTGTCATCTATATAGTAATCCTGTATCCTTCCTACGTTAGTTCCTACTATTTGAATTTTTTTTGAATCACTGGTTTATTCAGAAATCAGTTATTTATCTAAAGGGACCAAATAAAGTTCCTAATTTCTGATAAAACTTTTGATTTTAAAACAAAGAAAGGTAGTACCTTTTTGTTACCCTTATAATAATCCTGCATCCTTTTTTCGTTAGTATCCAGAGTTTGAAAATTTTTGAATAGCTGGTTTAGTCAGGAATAAATTATTTATCTGAAAGGACCAAGTGCAATTTCTAGCTTCTCATGAAAATTCGATTTGACGCCATAATTTTGTTACAAAAGTGGGTAGTTTCCTTTTGACGTCTATATATTAATCCTGTATCCTTCCTCTGTTAGTTACTACAATTTTAATATTTTTGAATCACTGGTTTAGTCAGAAATCAGTTATTCATCTGAAGGAACCAAATAAAGTTCCTAATTTCTAATTGAATTTTGGAACTTATAAAAAAAAGTGGTAGTGCCCTTTTGTTACCCCTATAGTAATCCTGTATTCTTTCTTCGTCAGTACCTACAGTTTGAATTTTTTTGAATCACTGGTTTAGTCAGGAATGAGTTATTTACCTGAAAGGACCAAGTGCAATTTTTCAGCTTCTGTTGAAACTTTCGATTTTGGAAGGCATAATCTTGTTACAAAAGTGGGTAGTGCCCTTTTGTCATCTATTTAGTAATCCTGTATCCTTCCTTCGTTAGTACCTACAATTTGAATTAGTTTTGAATCACTGATTCAGTCATTAATCAGCTATTTATTTGAAGGGACCGATTGAAGCTCCTAATTTCGAATGAAACTTTGGATTTGATAACAAAGAAAGGTAGTGCCTTTTTGTTACCCCTATAGTAATCCTGTATCCTTTCTTCGTTAGTACCTACAGTTTGAATTTTTTTGAATCGCTTGTTTAGTCAGGAATGAGTTATTTACCTGAAAGGACCAAGTGCAATTTTTCAGCTTCTGTTGAAACTTTCGATTTTGGAAGGCATAATTTTGTTACAAAAGTGGGTAGTGCCCTTTTGTCATCTATTTAGTAATCCTGTATCCTTCCTTCGTTAGTACCTACAATTTGAATTAGTTTTGAATCACTGATTCAGTCATTAATCAGCTATTTATTTGAAGGGACCGATTGAAGCTCCTAATTTCGAATGAAACTTTGGATTTGATAACAAAGAAAGGTAGTGCCTTTTTGTTACCCCTATAGTAATCCTGTATCCTTTCTTCGTTAGTACCTACAGTTTGAATTTTTTTGAATCGCTTGTTTAGTCAGGAATGAGTTATTTACCTGAAAGGACCAAGTGCAATTTTTCAGCTTCTGTTGAAACTTTCGATTTTGGAAGGCATAATTTTGTTACAAAAGTGGGTAGTGCCCTTTTGTCATCTATTTAGTAATCCTGTATCCTTCCTTCGTTAGTACTTACAATTTGAATTAGTTTTGAATCACTGATTCAGTCATTAATCAGCTATTTATTTGAAGGGACCGATTGAAGCTCCTAATTTCGAATGAAACTTTGGATTTTATAACAAAGAAAGGTAGTGCCTTTTTGTTACCCCTATAGTAATCCTGTATCCTTTCTTCGTTAGTACCTACAGTTTGAATTTTTTTGAATCGCTGGTTTAGTCAGGAATGAGTTATTTACCTGAAAGGACCAAGTGCAATTTTTCAGCTTCTGTTGAAACTTTCGATTTTGGAAGGCATAATTTTGTTACAAAAGTGGGTAGTGCCCTTTTGTCATCTATTTAGTAATCCTGTATCCTTCCTTCGTTAGTACCTACAATTTGAATTTTCTTTGAATCACTGGTTTAGTCAGAAATCAGTTATTTATCTGAAGGGACCAAATAAAGTTCCTAATTTCTAATTGAACTTTGGATCTTATAACAAAGAAAGGAAGTGCCTTTTTGTTATTCATATAGTAATCCTGTATCCTTTCTTCGTTAGTATCTACAGTTTGAAATTTTTTGGATCGCTGATTCAATCAGGAATTAATTATTTATCTGAAATGACCAAGTGCGTTATAGCTTCTAATGAAACTTTCAATTTTGGACGCCATTATTTGATTACAGAATTAGGTAGTGTCCTTTTGTCATCTATATAGTAATTCTTATCCTTCCTATGTTAGTACCTACAATTTGAATTTTTTTAGAATCACTTGTTAAGTCAGAAATCAGTTATTTATCTGAAGGAACCAAATAAAGTTTCTAATTCCTAATGAAACTTCGGATTTTATAACAAAGAAAGGTAGTGCCTTTTTGTTACCCCTATAGTGATCCTGTATCCTTTCGACGTTAGTACCGACAGTTTGAAATTTTTTGAATCGCTGGTTTAGTCAGAAATCACTCATTCATCTGAAAGGACCAAATGAAGTTCCTAATTTCTAATGAAACTTTGGATGTTATAACAAAGAAAGGTAATGCCTTTTTGTTACCCCTATATTAATCCTGTATCCTTTCTTCGTTAGTATCTATAGTTTAAAATTTTTTGAATCGCTGGTTTAGTCAGGAATAAATTATTTATCTGAGAGGACCAAGTGCAATTTGTAGCTTTTAATGAAACTTTTGATTTTGGACGCCATCATTTTGTTACAAAAGTGGGAAGTGTCCTTTTGTCATCTATATAGTAATCCTAAATCCTTCCTTCGTTAATACCTACAACTTGAACTTTTTTGAATCACTGGTTTAGTCATAAATCAGTTATTTATCTAGAAGGACCAAATAAAGTTCCTAATTTGTAATGAAACTTTGAATTTCATAACCAAGAAAGGTAGTGCCTTTTTGCTATCCCTGTAGTAATCCTGAATCCTTTCTTCGTTTGTACCTACAGTTTGAAATTTTTTGAATCGCTGGTTTAGTCAGGATTGAATAATTTATCTGGAAGGACCAAATGCAATTTCGAGCTTTGAATGAAACTTTCGATTTTGACGCCATTATTTGGTTTCAAAAGTGGGTAGTGTCCTTCTGTCATCTATTTAGTAATCCTGTATCTTCCCTTCGTTAGTACCTACAATATGGATTTTTTTTTAATCACTGGTTTAGTCAGAAATCTGTTATTTATCTGAAGGGACCAAATTGAGTTCCTAATTTCTTATGAAACTTTGGATCTTATAACAATGAAAGGTACTGCCTTTTTGTCACCCCTTCAGTAATCCTGTATCCTTTTTTTGGTAGTACCTACAGTTTGAATTTTTTTGGATCGCTGGTTCAGTCAGGAATTTATTATTTATCTGAAAGGACTAAGTGCAATTTCCAGCTTCTGAAAAAACTTTCGATTTTGGACGCCACCATTTTGTTACAAAAGTGGGTAGTGTCCTTTTGTCATCTATATAGTAATCCTGTATTCTTCCTTCATTAGTACCTACAATTTAAATTTTTTTGAATCACTGGTTTATTCAGAAATAAATTATTTATCTGAAGGGACCAAATGGAGCTCCTAATTTCTAATGAAACTTTTGATTTTATAACAAAGAAAGGTAGTGCTTTTTTATTACCCCTATAGTAATCCTGTATCCCTTCTTCGCTAGTACCTACAGTTTGAAATTTTTTGAATCTGTGGTTTAGTCAGGAAAGAATTAATTATCTGGAAGGACCAAGTGCAATTTCCAGTTTCTAATGAAACTTTCGACTTTGGACGCCATCATTTTGTAACAAAAGAAGGTAGTGTACCTTTGTCATGTATTTAGTAATCCTGTATCCTTCCTCCGTTAGTACCTACAATTTGAATTTTTTTTTAATCACTGGTTTAGTCAGAAATCAGTTCTTTATCTGAAAGGACCAAATAAAGCTCCTAATTACTAATGGTGCTTTGGATCTTATAACAAAGAAAGGTAGTGTCTTTTTGTTACTCGCAATGTAATCCTGCATCCTTTCTTCGTTAGTACCTACAGTTTAAAATTTTTTGAATCGCTGTCTTATCCAGGAGTAAATTATTTATCTGAAAGGACCAAATGCAATTTCTAGTTTTTCATGTAACTTTCAATTTTAGACGCCATTATTTGGTTACAAAAGTCGGGAGTGACCTTTTGTCACACATGTACCTATGTTCGAATTTGTCTTCTTTTCTTTGTAGTCTCACTGGTCGTCTGAAGATGATCACCTAGTGGTCGAAATAAATAAACTGTAAAACAAAGCAGTAATTTCATATAACCGCCTTCTGTCACGTTGACAAAGACAGCTGTCACTTTAAAATATGCAATTAATTCATAGGATATTCTAAATTTATGAAACAGCAATGAAATTGGTCAGGAGAGTACTGTGATGGTCACAACAAATTTTTTATCATTTGATATGAATAAAACAGTCATAAAACCAATAAGTATGTAATTTTAAGTGAAATATCGATATCTCCATTTGATTTAATATTAAAAATAAAATAACCTATGTTGGAGTTTTAGAATTGATGCTGTTGTAAGGGTAGGTACGCAATTTAAGTTCTTCCTTCATTCCCTTCTTTCCGTCAGGGACACATTTCGCGTTTTCAAGGTCAATAACCGAATCCAGAAGGAAGGCCAAGGCTTAGTGCGCTAGGGCGAATTTAGGGAGCTGAATAAAACATAACAGAGCGCTGAAAAACCTGTCCTGCTTTTTAAAAACCAAATACTCTACATATTGCGTCCCAACATTAGTTTTCTCACTTTGTGGAAATTATTCCGCTGAAAAGAATTGAAAAGTTTTGCCAATTTAAACTTTTTCAATCTTCTTTGGTACGACGATTTAAAAACGGAATTATTGCATTTTTCCATTATTTGGGATTTGGTATGAAATTAGTTTGATATATTCGAATCAGTCTTGTAATTTGAAGTCCCTGGGGCGTCGTTACTGATGCACCAGCTTATAAATTACAATTGAGATGTGGGTGTGAGGCCCCTCTAAAGCTGTTGCGTTTAGGGCTCCCCCCAACCCCCTAAAAGCCTTAAAGATAAAGTAAAAGATGCTGGTTGTACAAGTAATCCACTTAATTGTGAATTTAGCGTGGAGATAATAAATTGCACCGCATTTAAAGCAAATAAAATAATTAGGAAAGTTTATCTGATAAACGCGAAGTATTAAATACGAAATAAAATAAATATCAGGGTACTTTCAGATAATAAAAATCTTATTTGCTGCCTTGAAGATGTGTTTTGGGATAAAAATCGAGTTTAATTCATTCTCTGTCATTTTAGATGTATATTAAAAAAAAATCTTGAAAATAATATTAATATTATTCTCTTCCGTCGCAGTGAAATCCTGCAACTTCTTCAAACTTTCTCGGCATTATAACTCAAAAGAACTTCCCTTTGGTGTGCGTCGCGGCGTCTATTGTACGCATGGCGACGGCGTCTGCGTATCGATCCGTATTTCTATTACCCTCGTGCTCGCCGGCGCCGCCATTTGCTTTGTTTACTGTGTGCAGTGCAGCGGTGCAGTGTTTTGTGCTAGTGCGTCGTTGGTTCGACTCCTGTTGACCCTCAGCAACCGGCGTCCGCCGACGGCGTCCACCTACTTCATGGACGCCGAAGAAGAATGACATTCTTAATTGGTAAGAGGATGATTTTGTAATGAGTGATTAGTGCGACGTTTTTGATATTTAGACGCAATGGGAAGGCGCCGATATCCATTAATAATGTGACAGTGAAACAAAGCTTCTCGAAAAACCTTAAGCAACAAAAATATACCAAAAGTTACATAAATAAAGCCCCTCTTCTTGAAAGTTATGAAAAACTGGAATTAACTATATTGAGGTATAAGCGGCCCTATTTCTTCATGGTAATTGATTCTAAAGGGTTTTTAAACGCTGGAAGATAGAGTTACTTTGAAGCCCTACAAAGTTTTAAAATGCTAATGATGGGCGACTAGACTCACACCTCCAGTTAACCCTGAATGAAAAGTGAAAACTGTTTTAGATGTTAAAACTAATTTTTAGAACGTTCAAGAGTTTTTATAGCTGAATATTTAATTTTTTGTGCTAGAGAGACAGTTTGAGGCATCAACAGTTAAAATACTGTGAATTAATACGGAGCCTTATTAGTATTATCAAGAACTAAACATAAAAGGTAATATAAAATCAAATAATTTGTTTATAAAATTCTAAGGAGTATGAAATTTTGTGGATTGATACTTGCCTGGGTTCGTAGGCACAGTATTCAATAAGTCTTTTAGGCACAGTATTCAAAAGTCTCCAAGGCACAGTATTCAATAAATCTCCTAGTCACAATATTCAATAAAACCCCTAGGCATAGTATTCAATAAGGCTCCTAGCCATAGTATTCAATAAGGCTCTTAGGCACAGTATTCAATAAGTCTCCTGAAATCACAATATTCAATAAAACCCCTATGCACATTATTCAATAAGGCTTCCAGCCATAGTATTCAATAAGCCACAGTATTCAATCAAACTCCCAGGCACAGTATCCAATAGGATTCCCAACCATAGTATTTAATAAGACTCTTAGGCACAGTATTCAATATGACTCCTAAACATAATATTCAATCAGGCCTTAAGCACAATGTGTAATTAGGTCCCAAGGATCAATATTTAATGAAACTTCAAGGTTCATTAAAATCCTTAACAGTTAGAATACTTTCATATAGCCATGTTGGGCATTAAGACAGATCCCTATTAGTATTATAACAATATACTCCCCACTAAACATAAAAGGTATCATAAGATCAAATAATTTGAATATAAAATTGAAGATAGGGCTACAAGTGTTCTAAAAACTCTGAAATTTTGTGGATTGAAGCTTGCCTAAGCTCCTAGGCACAGTATTCAATGAGTCTCCTAGGCACAGCATTCAATGGAGCATCTGGGCACAATATTAAATAAGTCTCCTAGCCACAACTTTCTAAAAGGCCCACTAAACACAGTTTTGAATAAGGCCACTAAGCACAGTATTGTAAAAGACCCCTAGGCATAGTATTCGATAAGGCTCCTAGTTACAGTATTCAATAAAGACCTTAAGCACAACGTTCAATAAGGCCTTTAAGCGCACAATATTAAATAATGCTCCAAGGCTCATTGTGGATTAAAACTTGCCTGGGCTCCTCGGTAAAGTATTCAATAAGCCTCCTAGGCACAGTATTCAATGAGGCATTTGGGCACAGTATTAAAAAAAGTCTCATAGACACAGCATTCGATAAGTCTCCCAAGCACAGTAGTGAATAAGGCCCCTAGGCACAGTATTGAATAAGGCTTCTAGCTACAGTATTCAATAAGAACCCTGAGCACAATATTCAGTAAGGCCCATAAGCACAGTATCTAATGGAGTTCTAAGGCACAATATTAAATAATGCTTTAAGGCTCATTGTGATTTAAAACTTGCCTGGGCTTCCATGCAAAGTATTCAATAGGTCTTCTAAGCTCAGTATTCAATAATGAGACACTTGGTGACAGTATCCAACAAGATCCTTGAGCACAGTCTTCAATGAGGCACCTGGGCACAGTATTCGATAAGGCCCTTGAGCACAGTATCTAGTTAAGTTCCAAAGCTCAATATTTAATGATGCTCCAAGGCTCATCGAGATCTTCAATATTCAGAATACTGTTATATAGTCATGTAGGGAATTAAAACAAAGCCTTATTAGTATTACCAAAATATTCTTCTAACTAAATTTGCAAATTATCATAAAATCAAATGATTCGGATATAAAATTGGAGATACGAATTTAAATGTTCTAAGAATTATGAAATTTTGGGTATTGAAATTTGCCTGGGCTCCTGAACAAAAGTATTCAATAAGTCTACTAGGCACAGTATTCAATGAAGCACCTAGGCACAGTATTAAAAAAGTCTGCTACACACGGCATTCAATAAGGCTCCTAGGCACAATATTGGATGAGGCTCCTAGACACAGTATTGAATAAGGCTCCTCAGGCACAGTATTCAATGAGGCTCTTAAGTATTTAATAAGGACCTTAAGCACAATATTCAATAAGGCTCTGAAGCACAGTATTTAATGGAGTTTCAAGGCACAATATTAAATAACGCTTCAAGGCTCATTGTGGATTGAAATTTCCCTGGGTTCCTAGGCAGAGTATCCAATAAATTTCCTTAGCACAGTATTCAATAGATCACCTAGGCACAGTATCAAATTAGTCTCCTATACACAGCATTCAATAAGGCCGCTAGGCACAGAATTGAATAAGGTCTCGAGGCATAGTATTCAACATGGCTCCTAGCCACAGTATTCAAAACAGGCCCTAAGCACAATATTCAATAAAGTTCTTAATCACAGTATCTAATAGAGTCTCAAGGCACAATATTAGATGACGCTTCAAGGCTCATTGTAAGTTGAAATTTGCCAGGGCTCCTAGGCAAAGTATTCAATAAATCTCTCAGGCACAGTACTCAATAGATCATCTGGGCACAGTATTAAATAAGTCTCCTAGGCATAGCATTCAATAAGGCTGACAGGCACAGTATTAAATAAGGCCCCTAGGCAGAGTATTCAATACAGACCCTAAACACAATACTCAATTAAGTTTTTAAGCACAGTATCTAATAGAGTCTCAAGGCACAATATTAAATTACGCTTCAAGGCTCATTGTAGGTTGAAATTTGCCTGGGCTCCTAGAAAATGTATTTAATAAATCTCCTAGGCACAGTAGTCAATAGATCATTTGGGCACAGTATTAAATAGGTCTCCTACACATAGCATTTGATCAGACCAACAGGCACAGTATTGAATAAGGCCCCTAGGCACTGTATTCTGTAAAGCTCCTAGTCACAGTATTCAATACAGACCCTAAACACAATATTCAATTAAGTTCTTAAGCACAGTATCTAATAGAGTCTCAAGGCACAATATTAAATGACGCTTTAAGGCTCATTGTGAATTGAAATTTGTCTGGGCTCCTAGGCAAAGTATGCAATAATCTTCTAGGCACAGTATTCAATAGATCATCTGGGCACAGTATTAAATAATTCTCCTAGACATAGCATTTAATAAGGCCGCTAGGCACAGTATTGAAAAAGGTCCCTAGGCACAGTATTCAATAAGGTTTCTACCCACAGTATTCAATACAGACCCTAAGCACAATATTCAATAAAGTTTGTAAGTACAGTATCTAGTAGAGTCTCAAGGCAAAATATTGAATGACGCTTCAAGGTTCATTGTGGGTTGAAATTTGTCTGGGCTCCTAGGCAAAGTATTCAATAAATCTTTTAGGCACAGTATTCAATAGATCATCTGGGCACAATTTTAAATATGTTTCCTAAACATAGTATTCAATAAGGCCGCTAGGCCCAGTATTGAATAAGGCCCCTAGGCACAGTATTGAATAAGGCTCCTAGCCACAGTATTCGATAAAAACCTTAAGCTCAATATTCAATAAGGCCCTTAAGCACAGTATCTAATGAACTCCTAAGGCACAATATCAAATGACGCTCTAAGGCCTTTTGTGGATCGAAACTTGCCTGGGCTTCTAGGCAAACTATTCAATAAATCTCCTAGGCACAGTATTCAACCAAGCACATAGGCACAGTATTCAGTAAGGCTCCTAAAAAGTTGTATTTAATAAGGTCCTTAGGCATAATATATAAAAGGATGAAAAGGAGAAAAAAAACTTCTGGAATGCAGTCAAAAATATATAAAAGGATCCCTAGGCACAATATTTAATGATGCTCCGAGGCACAGTATTCAACAGGACCTTTAAGCTGAGGAGAATGTGTGAAATGTTTGGACTGCCGTCAAATCCGAAAGTCTTGTGTATCAGAGTCTTTCAGGCACATGCATTGTGTGCCTAATGGATGATCCAATAACAATTTAAATCAATTGAGGATGTATCAAATATTCCGGACGGGATTGCGAAAGTTCCGGACGACTCCGGGCACTCTGAAAAAGAGGAACAGTGTACGGGAAAACGAGGACGGTTGGCAATCTTACGTGTATAGTTAGTGTGTGACTGAATGGATATTATTGTTGCTCCTAAGTGCCTAGGCACAGTATTTAATGATGCCTCTAGACACAACATTCAATAAGACCTCCTGAGCTAGTGAGAATGTATAAAATTATTGGGAAATCTTTGAAACCGGAAACCTCTAGTGTCACTTTGAAGAAGGGAAAAGTGTCCAGGAAAATGAGGACGGTTGGCAATCTTACGTGTATACTTAGTGCGTAAGTGGATGGATATTATTGTTGCCCCTAGGCATAGTATTTAATGATGCCCCTTGGCACAACATTTCATTGGACTTTCTGAGCTGATGAGAATGTTTCAAATGATTGGGAAACTTTTTAAGCGTTTGTGGCCCCTAGGCACATGCCTTGTGTGCCTGATGAATAATCTGATACTGTAGTTACATTATTTTGAACATGCAAAAATAATATCGAATATATGGTATTACATGATGTTTTAGGTCGAAGTCTGTAAAGTTAGAGGCCCCGAGGCATATGCCTTATGTGCCTAATGATTAATCCGACGGTGGAGTAACATAGATTTAGGTATGCAAAAATAATGTCGACTAGGCACAATATGTAATGGAGCTCCTAGGCACTATATTTGATAACCTAGGCACATCCTTGTATACCTAATCGGAAATAAAGTTTTGTAGTCACATTGATTTGAGAATACTGTTCATATCATGACAAAAATTCTGGACTTTACAGTATTCAAGATGTGCCTAGGCTTCCCAGCTTCAGTGGGCCTGATTTCAGAAGTATCTCAAGCATTTAATTCATTTTGAATTGATGATCTAAAGAGTCGATCACTTGGATAGTTGTTTCAAAAACCGTTAACCTTGGATTATTAAAAAAAAACAGTCTTTTATTGACGAGCAAGAATGATTTGGATAACTCAGATATTTCATGAGATATTTTTTTTATTGATGTGGTAATTAATAATGCGAATGATTCGCGGAAAAAGTAATTCAGGGAAGGATGTTTTGATTCGCTGTGACTACAGATACGAATTTATTTTCATGCTGAGTCTATGCCAGACAGAGATAAACCAAATCTAATCATTGACCTTCCACGAACGAAAATGCAGATGCATCGTTGCATTCACCTTTTGCAAAAACAAAGATTATTGAAATACCAATAATAATTACATTTTTTTCTAAATACAACCCTCATTTTATCTATTAAAAGCCATGAAAATCATTCATTCCTGCCAAAGACTTTTGAGGTGTTTTGATAATAACAAAAAATTTGGAAATATATTTTCTCTAGAAATTGTTCCTAATTGTGCAAATCTTTTCTCCAATCTTCAGGATTCTTGCAGTAATATTTTATGCGTATTTGATACTCCTGTAGCCTTGATGATACAGATTCATATCCGGTAATGATAAATTTATAAAAGGCCAGTTTTAGATTTTTATGAATTATTGTCAAGATGAGAGCTGCAATTGTGCAAGTGTTTCTAAGTTTGTTGGTGGTTTGTGTCACTCAAATCTTTGCTGCAAGAATTTATTACGAAAAATGTGAATATAAAGGGTTTTCTTGTGTGAAATCTCCAACAGTTCCGGGAAAATATGACATCACTTTCGTTTGTAATACCTTCACATCTTGGGTGAGGACTCATCAAAATATAATTTTTTGTAACACGTGTACCGAAAGTACCCTATTAGTTACTGTAATGTGATTGCATTTGCAAAAATCTGTTCGTCAAATCGATAAGATAATTTCAATACATCCAAATTTATTTAAAAAGCTTAGTAATGGGGGTACTTCGGTGCACTTGTTACAAAAAGTATCGTATGCAACACGGACACTGAACGACTGTCATTATTGTCACGGACAAATTTGGCTGCATGAAGCTACGCCTTGGGCTTTGTCCCCGTCTTAGCCTCGTGCTTCGCCCTCGCTTTTGCCCTCGCCTTTGCCCTTGCCTTTGCCCTCGTCTTCACCGAATGCAGCCAAATTTATCCTGGAAAAAATGACAGTCATTCGGTCCTTGTAGCATGATATACTATTAACAGAACAGTTTTTTGCGCGAGAAATGTCCAAAATAGACTTGCATTTGTATTTTCTATGAATTAGAACTTAACTGTATTGATACTGACAGTTTTACTAACAATAATGTCAAATTCGACTGCTAAACGTGTAATTATCAAATTTCTCTTCCTCAATGACGTCCCAGAATAGAGTTTACATTTTGTGAAACTTTTTTTTTTCACTAAAAAAGAGTATAATATTATACTGCAAACATTACCAATTTTAGAGGGTAGTAAACTGTCTTTAGTAACGTAGAAAATGCCATCTTTCGATATTACCACACTGTCTTCTTTGTTGCTCTCCTAATTTTACTACTTCAAGTCAAAAGGATATTCAAGAAGAGATTTGGCATGGCTAAATATACAAGGGTACAAAAGTAAGGTCTTCAAAGTATTGAAGCTACAGTGAAATATTTTACGCGGCTCTTGACCACTTTGTCTTCTTTGCTGCACTCTACAACCTCCTTCAAGCCAAAAAGATCTTCAAGAGGAGATTAAATAGACTGGCTAGAAATACGTAGGTACAAAAGTAAGGTCTTCAAAGTACTGGAGCTGCAGATAAATTTTACACGACTCTTGACCATACTTTCTTATTTGCTGCTCTTCACATCCTTCTTCGAGCCAAAAGGATCTTCATGGCATCGCTAGATATACGAGGGTATAAAAGTAAAAGTCTTCAGAGTGCTGGGGCTACAGATAATTTTTTTACGTGACTCTGGGCCACCCTGTCTTCTTTATTTCTCTTCACATCCTCCTTCAAGCCAAAAAGATCTTCAAGAGGAGATTTAATAGACTGGCTAGAAATACGAAGGTACAAAAGTAAGGTCTTCAAAGTACTGAAGCTGCAAAGAAATTTTGCGCGATTCCTGACCATACTGTCTTATTTGTTGCTCTTCAAATCCTTCTTCAAGCCAAAAGGATCTTCATGGCATCGCTAGATAAACGAGAGTATAAAAGTAAAGGTCTTCAGAGTGCTGGGGCCACAGATAATTTTTTTACGTGGTTCTGTACCATTCTGTACTCTTTGTTGTTCTCCACATACTTCTTCAAGCCAAAAGGATCTTCAGGAGGAGATTTGGCATGATTAGATATACGAGGGTACGAAAGTAAGGCCTTCAAGGTGTGGGGCTGTCTCCTTTACTGCTTTTCATATGTCCCTTTAAGCGAAAAGAATCTTCAAAAGGATGCCTTCTTTATTGCTTTCATACTAAGCCAACAGAATCTTCAAAAGGAAATTTGGCATAGCTAGATATTCAAGAGTATGTGAAAGTAAAGGTCTTCAGAGTGCTGGGACCACATATAATTTTTTTACGTGGCTCTAGACCACACTGTATTTTTTTCTGCTCTCCACATCCTCCTTTAAATCAAAAGGATCTTCAAAAGAAGATTTGGCTTGATTAAAAATACGACGGTATAGAAGTAAGGTCTTCAAAATGTTGGGACTGCAGGGAAATATTTGACCTTTGGCAATACTGTCTCCTTTATTGCTTTTCATATGCTCCCTAGAGCCAAAAGAATCTTCAAAAAGAAATTTGGCATGGCTAGATATACGAGGGCACAAAATTAAGGTCTTCAAAATATTGGGGCTGTACGGATATTTTTCACATGGTCCTGGACCACACTGTCTTATTTGTTGCTTTCTTCATCGTTCTTCAGATCAAAAGGATCTTCAAAAGAAGATTTGATAGACTGGCTAGATATCCAAGAGAACAAACGTAAGGTCTTCAAAATGTTGGGGCTGCAAAGAAATTTTTTCTTTGCTGATTTCCAAATCTGTCTTTAAGCCAAATGGATCTTCAAGAGAAGATTTGGCCTGGCTAAATATACGAAGGTAGAAAAATAAGTTCTTCAAAATGCTGGAGCTGTAGGTAATTATTCTACCCTGTTTTGACCACTCTGTCTTCTTTGTTGCTTCCCATCAAGCCAGAACGATCTTAAGGAGAAGATTTTGTTTGGCTAGATATTCGAAGATACAAAAGTAAGGTCTTCAAAGTACTGCCTACTTCAAGCCCAAAAGGATTTTCAAGAGGAGATAGAAAAGTAAGGTCTACAAAATATTGGAGCTTTGACCACAATTTCTCTGTTTATCTCCAAGTTCTTTTTAAAGCCAAAAAGATCTTGAGAACTAGATTTTGCATGACTAGATACAGGACGGTACAAAAATACTGAGGCTGCAGGGATATTTTCACGTGGTTCTCGACCACACAGCCTTAGCGCTTTCTCTGTTACTCTCCACATCTTCCATCAAGCCAAAAAAGATCTTCAATTTTTTACCACACTATCTTTTTTGTTGCTTTCAACATCGAACTCCAAGCTAAAAGGATCTTCAGGAGTAAATTTGGCTTGGTGATGTACGTTGGTCCAAAAGTAAAGTTTTTAAAGTACTATGGTTACCAAGAAATTTTGACACGACTCTTGACGACAATGCCTTCTTTGATGCTCTTCACGTTTCCTGTCAAGCCAAAAAAATCTTCAAATGGAGATTGTGGCTAGATATACAAGGGAACAAAAGTGAGGTCTTCAAAGTACTGGGGCTCTTGACCACACTGTCTTTTTTGTTGCTCTTCACATCAGCCTTCAAGCCCAGAGGATCTTCAAGAAGAAATTTGGTAAACTGGCTAGATATACGAAGGTACAAAAATTGGGTCATCAAATTACCGGGACCACAGTGATATTTTTCACGGATCTTGGTCACACAGTCATTTTCGTTGTTTTCCAAATATTTTTTCATGCCAAAAGGATCTTCAAGAGAAGATTTGGCATGGCTAGATATACGAGGGTACAAAAGTGAGGTCTTCAAAGTACTGCCAAAACATTTTTTAGGAGGAAATTTGGCGTGGCTAGATATGCAAGGATACAAAAGTAAGGTCTTCAACTCTTCACATGGTTCTTGACCATGCTGTCTTTTTTGTTGCTCTTCACATCTTACTTCGAACCAAAAGGATCTTCAAAAGGAAATTTGGTAAACTGGCTGAATATAAAAGGATACAAAAGTGAGGTCTTCAAAGTATTTGGGCCCCATATAAATTTTATTACTCGGCAAACAGGATCTTCATGAGGAGATTTGATAAACTGGCTAGATATACAAGGGTACAAAAGTAAGGTCTTCAACTTAAGACGCGGTTCTTGACCATATTGTCTTTGTTGATCTCCACATCCGCTTTGAAGCCCAGAAGATCTTCAAGAGCAGATTTGGAATACTGACTAGATATATGAGGGTACAAAAATTTGGTCTTCAAAGTATTAGGGCCACTAATAAATTTTGTATGCTGTTGTTAACCACACAGTCTTTTTTGTTGCACTACACGTCCTACATCAAGCCAAAAAGATCTTCAAAAGATTTTACACATATGGAAGACCAAAATTGAGGTCTTCAAAGTATTGAGGCTGCAGATAATTTGTCACGCGACTCAAAACCACACCGTCTTTCTTCAAGCCAAAAAGATCTTCAAGAGGAGTTTTGGCATGGCTTGATATACGAGGGTACAAAAGTGCGGTCTTCAAAGTACTGCCAAAACACTTTTCAGGGAGAAATTTGGCGTGGGTAGATATGCAAGGGTACAAAAGTAAGGTCTTCAACTTTTGATGCGGTTCTTGACTATATTCTCTTTTTTGTTGATCTTCACATTTACCTTTGGGCCCAGAGGATCTTCAAGAGGAAATTTGGAGTACTGGCTAGATATTTGAAGGTACAAAAGTTTGGTGTTCAATAAATAAATTTTGCATAATGTTGTTAACCACCAGTCTTTTTTATTGCTCTTCACTTCCTACATCAAACCGAAAAGATCTTCAAAAGATTTTACACATATGGAAGACCAAAATTGAGGTCTTCAAAGTATTGAGGCTGCAGATAATTTTTTTACGCGACTCTAGACCATACTGTCTTCTTCGTTGTATTCCAAATATTTTTTCATGCCAAAAGGATCTTCTAGAGGAGATTAGGCATGGCTAGTTATATGAGGGTACATGAGGTCTTCAAAAAACTGCCAAAACATTTTTAGGGGGAAATTTGGCGTGCCTAGAAATGCAAGGGTACAAAAAGGAGGTTTTCAACTGGAGCTTATTATCTTCTTTGTTGATCTTCCAGGCAAGAGGATCTTCAAGAAAAGATTTAGAATACTGGCTGAATATACCAGGGTACCAAAGTTTGATCTTCAAAGTACTGGGGCCACAGATAAATTTTGTATGCTGTTGTCAACCACACAGTCTTTTTTATTGTTCTCCACGTCCTACATCAAGCCAAAAGGATCTTCAGAGGATTTCACACGTATGAGAGACCAAATTTGAGATCTTCAAAGTATTGAGGCTGCAGATAATTTTTTCATGCGTCTCAAGACCACACTGTCCTTTTCGTTGTTCACCAAATCTTTTTTCAAGCTAAAAGGATCTTCAAGATGGTATTTGGCATGGCTAGATATACGAGGGTACAAAAGTAAGATCTTCAAAGTACTGCCAATACACTTTTTAGGGGAACTTTGGCGTGGCTAGATATGCAAGGGTACTTTTGACGCGGTTTTTGACATATTGTCTTCTTTGTTGATCTCCACTTCTGCCTTCAAGCCCAGAGGACCTTCAAGAGAAGATTTGGAATACTGGTTAGATATATGAGGGTACAAAAGTTTTGTGGTCAAAGTACTGGTAACCACGTGCTACATCAAGCCGAAAGGATCTTCAAAAGAAGATTTTACAGACTTCCGGTCGAGAGCTTTTCGAACTACTTTCGTGGTACTTAAGAAGCAAATGCAAGCCAAATTTGAACATGAATATAAAGTTAGTTTTACTCCAATTTATTTTCTTGCTATTAGGACATCGAATTATACCTGTGGCAATTTCGATCTCCGTCGACAATCACCAGCCTCCACATTGCCAACTGTACTTCTGTCAAACTAAACCTCATTTGCACGAGCGAGAATCGTCCAATTCAATCTTTACATTTATCCAACATAACTCATCTTTCCATTACACCTCTTCAACATGGACTGCCTCATCTCCCACCGGAAGTGGTTTTCGAGGACATTCAGGACATGGATGGAATCCCGTCGCGAGCGTTCCTTCAAATCAAACGATTTCCTTTCATCAAATACGGGTGTGCCAACCCTGCAAAGGATCTGGAAAGTGTGGTTTTTAAAAACGTCCGTGTCGGAATAATCGAGAGAGAAGCTTTTCATTCTTTAATCGATATGAAGAATTTTACTTTTGAGAATGTTAGTATCGAACGGATACAAGCAGCTGGCGTACAGATTTTCCAGACGAAAAATACTGCTTTGGAAATTTTTAATAGTAATATTGGTGTTATGGAATATTTATCGTTTTTAGTTAGGGGTATTAAATTAAAAATTCATTCGTCTGCTATAGCTGAAATGCATTCTAGTGCCATAAATGCAACCGTATATGATTTCGAATTATATAATAACTCAATTGGTTGGCTACATTGTGCCGCATTATCAATTCTATCTCAAAATGTAAACATTATGGATAACACTTTCGAGTATATAGCTTCAGGGGCATTCATGGCAATCGGTCCAGGCCTCCCGGAAAATTCCTTGCGGGGCTTCGGCCAACTAAAGTTCGTGTACGAGTTTAGAAACAATTTGATTGAAAGTCTGGAAGTTGGTAGTTTACATTCGGACTGGCGCGCCTATAAAAACGTCGGTAGTGTGATTAACTTCTCGTACAATGCCATCAAATGTTCTTGTGCCGAGTTGGCTTGGCTGGGAGCTAAAGAAGGGTTTGGGAAAGAGTTTTCCAGTCTGGATGATTTTCATTCTATTGTGCTCAACAAAGAAAACAGTAATATATGTGCTGATGCACCCTGTATTCTTCCAATCAATGTTGTTGAGATGATGGTCATCAAGAATGGACGGTGCCTACGTAATATTACTCAAGAATATATGTGTAATGCTTATTATACAACTACTAGCAGTACAATGAGAACTTCCACCACTAAAGCTCGAATTTCAACAAATAAAATTTTGACTAATGCCCTATTATATCAGAAACGGTTGAGTAAATCCAGTGCAGATAAAATATGCTCTACTGTATTGTTCATATTTAGTATTTTCGTATTTTTCATGTAATTTATTCAACTAACATTTATTATTATTATATTATCGTTTATGTTGACAAATCAGTCATACAATAAATAATACAAATTGTAAACAAGAAACAATTATAGGAATGCTTTTATTAAAACTTAATTCCATTACATTTTTTATGAATTGAATAGTGCGGTAGCTTGCTCACTTCGATATGTTACAAGCAATTTGTACATGTACAGCGCTGCGCGCTGACTTGTCTATATTGCGTTCTCTTTTTATTGCATGGTGTAGATATGTATGAAAATAAATCAAGTAAAATATGCATCAAATTAGAAAGAAGGCAATAATCTAAAACCATCCTCAAACACAATGGTCAAAGCTCAGAAGAATTGTAGGCTTGGCAGTATTTTTTTATGGCCAAAAAACTTTTGGCTTTATTGAAATTACAGGAATGCTTTTATTAAAACTTGATTCCATTAAATTTTGATTGAATAGTGCGGTAGCTTGCTCAATTCGGTATGTTATAAGCAACTTAAACATATACAGCGCTACGCGCTGACTTGTCTATATTGTTCTCTCTTTTCATCACATGGCGTAAATATGTGTGAAAGTAAACCAAGAAATAGTACTGAAATATGAAATAAATCAAAGAAAAGAATGCCTGAATCCATCCTAAAACGATCCTTAACACTTTGCTTAAAGCTCAGAAGAGTTGTAGGCCTGGCAGTATTTTTTCATAGCCAAAAAATGTAGGATTTCTTTTTTAAAATTTCATCTAGTTTTTGGTTTTATTCAAATAATAGGAATGCGTTTTATAAAACTTGATTTAATAAAATTTGAATTGGATAGTGTGGTAACTTCCTCACTTCGGTATGTTACAAGCAACTTGTACAAGTATTGCGCTGCGCGCTGACTTGTCTATATTGCGTTCTTTTTTAATCGCATGATGTAGATATGTAAGAAAATAAATCAAGAAAAAGTAGTAAAATATACATCAAATTAGAAACAAGACAATAACCTAAAACCATCCTCAAATCGTCAAACACAATGGTCAAAGATCAGAAGAATTGTAGGCTTGGCAGTATTTTTTTATGGCCAAAAAACTTTCGGCTTCATTGAAATTATAGGAATGCTTTTATTAAAACTTGATTTCATTAAATTTTAATTGAATAGTGCGGTAGCTTGCTCACTTCGGTATGTTACAAGCAACTTTTACATATACAGCGCTACGCGCTGACTTGTCTATATTGTTCTCTTTTTTCATCACATGGCGTAAATATGTGCGAAAGTAAACCAAGAAATAGTAATGAAATAGGAAATAAATCAAAGAAAAGAATGCCTAAATCCATCCTAAAACGACCCTTAACACTTTGCTCAAAGCTCAAAAGAGTTGTAGGCCTGGCAGTATTTTTTCATGGTCAAAAAGCTTTCGGCTTTATTGAAATTACAGGAATGCTTTTATTAAAACTTGATTCCATTAAATTTTGATTGAATAGTGCGGTAGCTTGCTCAATTCGGTATGTTATAAGCAACTTAAACATATACAGCGCTACGCGCTGACTTGTCTATATTGTTCTCTCTTTTCATCACATGGCGTAAATATGTGCGAAAGTAAACCAAGAAATAGTAATGAAATATGAAATAAATCAAAGAAAAGAATGCCTAAATCAATCCTAAGACAATCCTTAACACTTTGCTTAAAGCTCAGAAGAGTTGTAGGCCTGGCAATATTTTTTCATAGCCAAAAAATGTAGGATTTCTTTTTTAAAATTTCATTTAGTTTTTAGTTTTATTCAAATAATAGGAATGCGTTTTATAAAACTTGATTAAATAAAATTTTAAATGAATAGTGTTGTAACTTGCTCACTTCGGTATGTTACAAGCAACTTGTACAAGTACAGCGCTGCGCGCTGACTTGTCTATATTGCGTTCTCTTTTTATCGCATGATGTAGATATGTATGAAAATAAATCAAGAAAAAGTAGTAAAATATGCATCAAATTGGAAACAAGACGATAACCTAAAACCATCCTCAAACACAATGGTCAAAGCTCAGAAGAATTGTAAGCTTGGCAGTATTTTTTATGGCCAAAAAACTTTTGGCTTTGTTGAAATTATATGAATGCTTTTATTGAAACTTGATTCCATTAAATTTTGATTGAATTGTGCGGTAGCTTGCTCACTTCGTTATGCTACAAGCAACTTGTACATATACAGCGCTACGCGCTGACTTGTCTATATTGTTCTCTCTTTTCATCACATGACGTAAATATGTGCGAAAGTAATCCAAGAAATAGTAATGAAATATGAAATAAATCAAAGAAAAGAATGCCTAAATCCATCCTAAAACCATCCTTAAACACGCTGGTAAAAGTTCAGAAGAATTATTGGCCCGGCAGTATTTTTTCATAGCTAAAAAATAAAAAATTTTCCTTTTCAAATTTCATTTATCTTTTGGCTTCATCCAAATTATGAGAATGCTTTTTTATACTTGATTTCATTCAATTTGAATTTAATAGTGTGGTAAATTGTTCACTTCAGTATGTTACAAGCAACTTGTACAAGTACAGCGCTACGCACTGACTTATCTGTATTGTTTTCTTTTTCTAACGCATGTCTTAGATATTTGTGAGAGTAAATCAAGAAAAAGAAGTGAAATATGTAATCAGTTAGAGAAAAAAAGAGCCTAAATCCATCCTTAAACGATCCTCAAACACGCCGATGGAAACTGAGAGGAATTGTAGGCTCGGCAATATTTTTTTTATTTCCAAAAATGAAAGATTACTCTTTTAAAATTTTTTCTAGCTTTTGATTTTATTGAAATTTTAGGAATGCTTTGATTAAAACTTGATTTCATTGAATTTGAATTGAATAGTGTGGTAACTTGCTCACTTCGGTACGTTACAAGCAACTTGTACGTTTATAGCGCTACGCGCTGACTTGTCTATACTGTTTTCTCTTTTTATCGCATGGCGTTAATATGTGCGGAAGTAAATCAAGAATGAGTAGTGAAATATGTAATCCATTAGAAAAAAAATTGTAAAGTTGTCCTAAAACTAATCTCAAACACGTTGGTTAAAGTTCAGAAGAATTGTTGGCTTGGCAGTATTTTTTCATGGCTAAAAAATGGAAGATTTCTCTTTGAAAATTTCGTCCAGCTTCCGGCTCGATTAAAATTATAAAAATGCCTTTATTAAAAGTTGATTCAATTAAATTTGTATTGAATAGTGCGGTAACTTGCTTACTTCGGTATGTTACAAGCAACTTGTTTATGTACAGCGCTACGCGCTGACTTGTCTATATTGTTTTCTCTTTTATTGCATGGCGTGAATATGTGCGAAAGAAAATCAAAAAAAAGTTATGCGATAAAAAAAGAAAACATGCAGATAAGTCAGCGCGTAGCGCTTTACATGAACAAGTTTCTTGTAACATAACAAAACAATAAAACCTTTTCTCCAATTTTTATTAAAATTACTTATGTACATTTCAGTAGCGAAGCTACCATCTTCAGAGTAAAATAAATCAGACCAGAAAACAAATCGTAAAACTACAAACATGATACAAAATACCAAAATAATATCCAATCAAATCATAGGGTTTGAGGTGGGCGGGGCCAAGAATTACAATTTGAGATAAAGTGCAATAAATATTATTCAAAGGAGACGTAATGCAAAATCAAAATGAAATCAAGTCAAAATACAGAGATTGAGATGGGTGGAGCTAATTACTACAGTGTAATAATAAAGTGAAAGCACAGAGAGACCTAATCAATGCAATTTAATAAAGGATTATTTAGAGGAGACAGATCGAGATTCAATAAATAATTTTTGTCTTTTATCATAATACAGCTTCTGACATGTTTAATTGACTATAATAGTTACAGTTTTTTGGCAATTTCAAATTATTTTCTCCAAATTTGTGTCCTGTTTCATGAACATGTCAGAAGCTATATTTATGAAAAATCTCAAAAAATATTTTGAGTTTCGATCTATCTCCTCTAGATAACCCTTTATCAAATTGCATTGATTAGTTATCCCTGTGGTTTTACTTTATTATTACTCTGTAGTTCTTAGCTCCGCCCACCACAAACTCTGTACTTTGACTTGATTTCTTTTTGGTTTTGCATTATGTTTCCTTTAGATAATCTTTATTGCATAACTTTGATTAGGTTTTGCCTATTGTTTTCACTTTATCTTACATTGTAGTTTTGGCCCCGCCCACCTCAAACCTTATGATTTGATTGGATATTAATTTGATATTTTGTATCATGTTTGTAGTTATAAGATTTGTTTTCTGCTCTGATTTATTGTACTCTGGAACTTATAGCTTTTAATAAAAACTGAAGAAAAGATTTTATTGTTTTGTTATGTTCCAAAAAATTTGTTCGTGTAAAGCGCTACGCGCTGACTTATCTATATTGTTCTTCTTTTTATCGCATGGCGTGAATATGTGTAAAAGTAAAACAAGAAAAAGTACCGAAAAAGTAATCAATTAGAGAAAAAAATTACCTAAAACCATCCTCAAACACGCCGGTCAAAACTTAGAAGAATTGTAGGCGTGGCAATATTTATTCATACCCAAAAAAACAGATAGACCATGACCTGGAATGCGACATAGGTTTCTTTTTATCCCAAAAAATAATCGAATCCTGTCATTGGATTGACAATTCTGCATAAACCAAATTTTGAAGAAGTCTCACAAAAAACGCTCTTGAATATTTAGGAACTATGAACATTATGGCATTCAGCATGAATAAAGCTTGCATATTGAGAAAGGATATAAGCTACTTTTTGTCTCAAAGATATGAAAATTTGTATGGAAATTTCTCAAGTAGCTTGTTCAATTCAGTATGTTACAGGCAACTCGTATAGCGCCATGCGCTGACTTATCTATATTGTGTTCTCTTTCTATCGCATGGCGTGAATGGCCCAACTATCCTTAAACACAATTTCACGGCTATCTTTTGTCTTGAGAGCATGAAAATTCACATCATTTCTCAAGTTAGGGATAGGAATATTCATATTTAGTCTTTTGTAAGATCATCCCTCAAGGGGTAAATAGGGGATGATTTCAAAATTTACATTTTACGCCTAAACCGGTAAGATTTCGAAAAACTTAGACAAGAAGATGAATTGCACCCTGGAGAAGGACATAGGCTATCTTTTGTCTGAAAAAAAAACTAAGGGGGTTAATTGGGATACTTCATTACGTTTGTGTGAAAAATTTGCGACTGTTTTTTAGCACAGCCCACGATTATTTCGGGTGATGCAGTTATTTTTTTCATTCATGTCAGAGTGACCGCGTGCAACACCCGCGGTTAGCTTATCTAAATAAACTTCGTTTTTGTGCGCATCCTGTAAAGATTGATTATTCTATTACTGGTTTTTATTGATGAAAAAAGTCATCTGTACACAAATAAAATATTAAAACAGTTTCTCCATTACTTCATTGTCTCCAGTTCGGTAAATTAGAGTTTGTTTTATTATTTACAGCTCGTGCATTGTTATCAATTATGATGAATGCTTGTACAAGCCATACATCCAACGAAACAAAGTTTAGTCCATTTTTACATCGCGTTTCTCTTGAATTCATTTGAGGATAATCGTCGGAATTTCATTCCAGCGGTGAAAACTCACGCGATGCTTTACTAAATTAACATTATGCGTGAGCCGTACAATACAAAGTGATTATGTATCAGAATCATTCTTAAATGATGAAAAAGAGAATTGAATATTGATTTTGGGATTTTTTTTAAGGTATCTAATCAAATGTGAACAAAATATATTCAATTACATCATCCCTTCTTTCGATTTTTTGCTTCTTCCAGATTTCTTTGCTCTTATCTGAGTTCTCATCCTGGTAATTGTGTTGAGCATGTCAAACTTTTTCTAGAGCGTAAGACAATGACTAAGGGCTGTTTTCTGTTGGGGAAATGCAGGGAAGGGGGGTGGTAAATGATCTTCGAGCTAAGAGAGGAATTCGCGCTCATCTTGCAAAACCATTACCGGGTTCTTATCATTCTGGAACGTTATCAATCACTGGAGGCGAAAGCGATTGACGAAGTGAAGGTGTAGCGTTGGACAAAAGGTGTTATCGTGGAAACGAGGCACAAAGGGTTACAATATAGATTTTATGAGATAATGCAAGGTGAATTTCTAGTGTTTGCTGATAATTTGAAACAAAATAATTTTTCTAGTGAAACGCAACATCAAGTTCGAATTCTCGTCTCGTACGTCTTTTATTTCCAGTTCATTAGATTTGAACATTTCCATTCGTACAATCGATACAGATATTTCATCTTCAGCTCGAAATCCCGAATATTTCGATGTTTTTAAATCTTGGGAGCTCTCTAGACGAGTGATCTAATAATATTGACTCGTTGCAAATGAAATAAACCGCTTGTTACGTGGCGTGGCACTCGGTGGTGTTTCCATGGAGATGACTCAATCGTTCTGATGCAGCATCGACGTTGTTTTTGCTTTGATACGTTTAACATCACTGTAAACAATACAACTCGGTGTTTCGACGCTCTTCACATCAAGCGAGTTATTGTGATAGCATTTTTAATTGACACAATCAACTTTGTATTGTCATCCGCTTGAATGGACTATTGAATTAAATCCTAGGCAACTTTTCTAGCAAAATTTATCTCCAATATCCAATTTTTCGATGCCCCCTGAATTATTAACCCTTGGGTTGTTGAGGCGTATAATTTTAGCTCAATAACTTCATCATACGTTCGCGCGAATCGTGATCGTGGGCTCATATCCGGTCAACGATCACAGACCGGAAACTCGCTAAACGGGGAGCGGCCGCTTTCCCTCCTCCTCCTTTAGGGCATTTGACTATCGTGGCTTTTGCTTTAATATTTAGGAACTATGAACAATGAGATAGGACAACTTGTACAGCGCCATGCGCTGACTTGTCTATATTGTGCTCTCTTTCTATCGCATGGCGTTAATTGCCCAACTATCCTCAAACACGATTTCTTACGATTTTACGGCCACCTTTTGCTTTAAGGGCATAAAACACTCAACACCCTTCAAATATTGACAAGAGGGTACAGGAAAATTATAATTTATAATATTCTCCATAAAATTTATGGCCTGGAATAGTGAAATAATTTAACACCAGTACAGGTTGTAATTGCTGTTAGTGCAAGTAATAAAACCGCGGAAGATTTATCTGGTACGGACCTGACGGCGATGATTTGAATGCGTCGCAAATTTAACAACCCATGGCGCCTGCTCACATCCTGACACTCATACATAACAATTTCTATGCTTCAATTTAGCAGGACACCATTCAGGTCGAGCTCTACTAGTACATCGTAAAGTGAGTCACTCTCATAATATTTTTGCACCAATAAATACGCTGCTAAATACACGAAAACAGATAATAATGCGTGGAAATATAATTAAGAGCGGTTTCATTATGATTTGTCCCCATAAAATAGGTTTATTGACGCAGAATAAAAAAATGATAGAGGTCCTCTCTTTGATATCCATCTGGAATCGGATTTCTGGCGTCTCCGCTTCTCTTCCTTCAATTTTGTGTCCACCGCTTGCAATTGTAATCAAAATATTTACTGATCTCTCTGATGAAAATGTGTTATAGTGATTTCCAATTCCCAAAGTGGGCAATATCGTCCCTTAGGGGGCGCTGGAACGATCCAGGGAAACAATAGTTGCCTCAAGTGCGTTTGGGAATCTCGCTTTCTGCACTTCTTCTCCTTATAAACTTCAAGTATATCCTTCCTGTGCACAACACAAAGTTTTCTCTTCATGTAAGATTAAAATGGGACACCCTGTATATAATTTCAGCTCTCTGCACCTCTTCTCCCTATAAACTTTGAGTATGCCAAATTTCACATTCCTTCGTGCGCGCAATATCCCTAAGAAATTGTATAAAGTTTACGTTTCAATATATTTCAACAGTAATATTGAAATGCGACAACTTGTATGTAACTTCAGCTTTCTGCACTCCTTCTCCATATAAATTTCAAGTATGCCAGATGCCACATTTTTTCGTGCATGTAATATGCTTAAAAAGAGGTGGAAAAGGCACCACTTGAAAATGCACCAAAAATAACGATTTTTCAAATCGCCATAACTCGGTTAATTTTGATCTGAAATTGATAGATCTTTGAATTTTGGGGAGTTTGAAGTTTCCTCTTTCAAAGAATTTAAGTTAACCCGATGCCAAGTTCATCGCACTCCCTACTACACCCCTGAGAATATAAAATTATCTTGATGTCAAAATATGGCAAAGTTTGACCACTTGTACCGGGTGCAAAAAAAATTGTGGACTCAGTTCACGACCCAGGAAATGAAGTACATTTATTTTTCTTCGGACTGCACAAAAAATGGAGAATCTGCGACGATTTGGCTCAAAGTTATGAATTAAACAATAAAAAACTACGTTCTGCGCTTTTTGGTCATAAGTTGCATCGAAATTAATTTAAAATGGGATATTCTGTATATAATTTTAGTTTTCTGCACTTCTACTCTATACAAACTTGAAGTATTCCAAATCTCAGATTCCTTCGTGCGCGCAGTATTCTCAAAAAAAATACAAAGTTCTTTCTCTATGTTTTAATATATTTCAACGGTATATTGAAAAAAGACACCCTGTATATGATACTCGCTTTCTGCACTTCTCCTCCGTATGAACTTCAAGTATGCCAAATCTCACACTCCCTCGTGCATGCAATATGCTTAAAAAGGGGTGGAAAAGGCATCAATTGGAAATGCTCCAAAAATTCCGATTTTTCAAACCGCCATAACTCGGTTAACTTTGATCGAAAATTGATGAATCTTTGAGTTTTGAGAAGTTTGAAGCTTTATCTTTCAGGGCTTGTGAATTAATTAGATTTCAAGTTCATTACATTATCACTACACCCCTGCTAAAATAATATTCTTGATGTCAAATTTTTTTAAATTTTGACAACTTGTACCGGGTGCAAAAAAAATCGTGGACCCAACTCAGAACCCAGGTAATCAAGTTCATTCATTTTGCTTTAAATTACACAAAAAATCGAGAGTCTGCGACGATTTGTCATAAAGCTATGAACTAAACAGAAAAAAACTATATTTTGCGCTTAATGATCATAATTACGCTAAATTTGCATGGAAAATAATTCAAAATGGGACACCCTGTATTTAATTTTAGCTTTCTGCACTTCTTCTTCATACATACTTTAAGTGAGCCAAATCTCACATTCCTTCGTGCGCGCAATATATTTTAAAAAGTGTACAAAGTTCTCTTTACATATTGATATATTTCAGCGGTGAATTAAAATTGGACACCCTGTATACAGTTTTAGCTTTCTGCACTCCTTCTCCATATAAATTTCTAGTATGCCAAATCCCACATTTCTTCGTGCATGTAATATGCTTAAAAAGGGGTGGGAAAGGCACCACTTGACAATGCAACAAAAATGAATATTTTTCAAACCGCCATAACTCGATTAATTTTGATCGAAAATTGATGAATCTTTGAGTTTTCAGAAGTTTGAAGTTTTGTCTTTCAGGGCATGTGAGTCAATTTGACGTCAAGTTCCTTGCACTTCCTACTACACCTCTGGAAGAAAAAAATGTTCTTAATGTCAAAATATGTCAAACTTTGACAACTTGTACCGGCTGCAAAAAAAATTGTAGACTCAACTTACGACCTAAGAAATCAAGTTCATTCATTTTCCTTTGAATTGCACCAAAAATCGTGAGTTTACGACGATTTGGCGCAAAGTTATGAACTAAACACAAAAAATACGTTCTGCGCTTAATGGTCAAATGTATGCTAATTTTGCATGGAAACTAATTTAAAATGGGACACCTGTATATAACTTCAGCTTTCTGCTCTTCTTTTCCATATAAACTTTAAGTATGCCAAATCTCACATTTCTTCGTGCGCGCAATATCCCTAAAAAAGTGTACCAAGCTTACAGTTCAATATACTTCAGTGGTAAATTAAAATGGGATATCCTGTATGTAATTTCACCTTTCTGCACTCCTCCATATAAATTTCAAGTATGCCAAATGCTACATTCCTTCATGAGCACAGTACAAAGTTTTCTCTTCACGTAAGATTGAAATGGGACACTTGCCTTCTGCACCTCTTCTCCGTATGAAGTTTAAGTTTGCTAAATCTCACATTCCCTCGTGCATGCAATATGCTTAAAAAGAGGTGGAAAGTTTTCTGTTCATGTGCTCGATTTTTCAAATCGCCATAACTCAGTTAATTTTGATCTAAAATTGATAGATCTTTGAGAAGTTTGAAGTTTTGTCTTTCAGGGTATGTAAGTCAATTTGACATCATGTTCATCGCACTTCCTGCCACACCCCTGTGAAAAATAAATGCTCGTAATGTCAAAATATGGCAAACTTTGACCACTTGTTCCGGGTGCAAAAAAAATGTGGACTTGGCTCACGACCCAAGAAATCAAGTTCATTCATTTTCCTTTGAATTGCATAAAAAATCGAGAGTCTGCGATGATTTGCCTCAAAGTTATGAATTAAACAATAAAAACTACGTTTTGCGCTTTTTGGTCATAAGTTGCATGGAAATTAATTTAAAATGGGACATTCTGTATATAATTTTAGCTTTCTGCACTTCTTCTTCATACATACATTAAAGATGTCAAATCTCACATTTCTACGTGCGCGCAACATCCTTAAAAAAGTGTACTAAGTTAACGGTTCAATATATTTCAGCGGTAAATTGGAATAGGACAGTCTGTACATGATTCTAGCTTTCTGCACTCCTTCTCCATGTCAATTTTTAAGTATGCCAAATACCACATTCCTTCCTGAGCGCAGTACAAATTAAATTTGACACTCAGTATATAATTCCTGCTTTCTGCACTACTTTTCCATATGAACTTCAAGTATGCTAAATCTCACATTCACTCGTGCATGCAACATGCTTGAAAAGAGGTGGCAAGTTTTCAAACCGCCATAAGTCGGTTAATTTTGATCGAAAATTGATGAATCTTCAAGTTTTGGGAAGTATGAAGTTTTCTCTTTCAGGGCATGTAAGTTAATACAATCAATGCCCACCTTTCCAGGAAGCGATCCGTCGTACTTTTCAGCACTCGTAACTTCTGTCTGAAGAACATTTCAGGTCTAAAATTTTCAGGGGAGGATAAAATCACCCAGCTCATTTAATGTACTGAATTAGTTTATGATTTATTAGTACCCAAAATTAATTATTCTCGTCACTGACTCACTGATGATTATTAAAACTTTTAGGGTAGTTTCTGCATTTTTAGGGGGCTGAAATTTCCAAAATGTATGGGAAAGTACAGATTTTTATGAGTTTAATAAAAAATAATTATATTAATTGAGCATTACTGTCTTGTCAGAAGTCAGCGTTCATTCTGTTTGTTTCTGTGGTGATACTGAGCGAGCGACAAAGTGCTTTGTCGTGTGCTGCTGTGGACGACAAGCAACAAAGCTAGTTTCTCGAAAAACAGCAGCTTTGCGTTAATATGCACGAGTAGGGATAAAAACAAATTAGTTTTCTCTAGTGTACACAATGTTTTTAACCTTTCTGAATAATTTATGTTGCGGAAACATACCTTTTAAAGCTGTGAAACATTTTAAAATCTAGTTTCCGAATCTGGAAATTATAAATGAATTACTGCTTGTTTTCCTCTTTCGTCTTTTCGATTCCGAATCACTTCTTTTTCTGCGTGACATGAATTTTATTCAATTGCACAAAAATTTCACGTTTTTCCTCAAACATTTGAATGATTTGGAGTTCTTCCCGCTGGGAGAAGCGTTCAGAGACAACTTTTTTGTTTTATTTTTCGTGGCAAACAATTATGATGAAGATGAATTTCATATGCCCGTATGTGGACACGTATTGTTAAAAGTAATACGAGTGAACATTGTCATTCTATTCTCTGTCAAGGGGTATTAAAATATGAAATAATTTGATCGAGAACGGTCTTATACAATGACACAAACGGAATGTATTCATTCTTTCGAACATACGAATGTGAATTATATATCTGCTATTATGTAGGACACTTCTTTTGTGAATTGAATCATTTTTCTTCTTTTCAAATGAATGGAGCTTTTAGTTTCGTATTCGCCAACACTAGGCGAATACTGAATTCTTTTTATCTGCAAATATTATGATACAATTTATACAATTGTATTATACATACCAAAATTATTATTAGTTGTGCTGACTGCGTACGAATTTTTTCTCGAATTGAATTTAAATTATCTTTTAATAAATTTGCAGTCTGAATGACACCTTCAGGCGCCACCGTAATATAAATTATGGTATAGACAATTATTTATTGAAATATTAACACTATTCTTAAACGTGTAACAAATAATAATGTGATAAAATACGTGATATTAATATTATTTCATCCTTCTTTCTTCAGTCAGTGTCTGCATCCTAATTAGTAATTTAAACTGCGAAAACATTTTTTGAAGTAATGAAATTACAGCATGAATTATTCTCAGGTATTCAAGTTTGTTTTACAAGAGCGTAATACGATATTATCTCCCTGTTTTTAATAAGTTAAGAGTTTAATATGAAAAAATTAGTTAAAAACTTTAATTCACAAGATTTTATCTTTATCTCGAATATGCTAAGTTAAATTAAATTTTGATTTAATACATGATGAACATAATCAGTTAGACCTTCGACGCCACGCTCGTGACTTGACGCCGCGGTGAGGAACAGCAAAGTACAATAATTGGTAAGTCAACGCCACACTAATCATAAATGGGATACATGTTTGCTTAGGGCTTTATAGACATAAAAAATAAACAAATGAATCATTAGAAGGTACTTTGAACTCAGGCGGAACTTACCAACAATATTCGCCGATATTTACTCCACTAACTATAAAGCAACTTAATTTTCTTTTCATCTCTCCGAAATTTATAACTTAAATTACACAATATTTAATGATAAGCTTTAACATCGGCTACTGTGAAGATTCTAATTTATATTACACGCTGTTAATTACCAACGGTGCCGCTAAAACATAGTAAAGACGGGCCACGCACAAATATCGTTAGATAAGAAAAAACTTCTTCCAAACAAACAAACAAACAGAGGGTAAAGATAACTTTACTATACCTACTGAAGAGTATGCTTTTATTATCTTTTAATTTGTTTCATCATTTTTGAGTCATCCTGTAGACATTCTGGCTACGATTCTTCAGGACTGTTTCTTCATCTTAGGTTTCGTCCACGATCCTAAAACAGTTGAACATCGCCAAACAGTCCTTTATAATATATATTTTGTGTTTTTAGCGCATTTTTTTTGGAAAAAAGCGCTATTATATTCACTTTGGCTGTCTGGCTGGCGTGACGCTGAGTTCTCAGCAACTATACTATTTGCAGACTTGAAACTGGTACTAAATAAAAGCTGCTGTTTCGTAGGTTTGCACAAATTGCTTTAATTCAAGCTCAGTGATTGTGGAAGATTAAATTATTCAATTACTTGTTTCAAGTGAAACAATGCCCATAGATATATATGACATTAGGGATATGGCAACTAAAATTAATTAAAGTAGATAAAAATTTAGTTACCACTTCAGCCGCCGGTGTCACTATTATTATGTACAGTTGTCAAATCTGTCCGGGATTCATTCAATGACTTGTTTGACGCGAATTTGAAGCTTATTAGAATGAATTATAATTATTGGATGAAAATTTGTTTACTTTTGGTGTATTTTTTTTATATAGCTTTGATAAAGATCAAATTATTATTTCAAGGTACAGCACTTGACCTCCCGTCAGCCAATAACTAAACAATGAAGATTAAAAGGTATTTTTGAGTTTGTACATGCATAAATTATGTACCTATCAAATAGTCAACTTGAAACTAGTACTAAATGGAAGCTGCTGTTTCGTAAGTTTGCCCAAACTGCTTGATATCAAGCTCAGTAATTGTGGGAGATGGTAATTTGCGAAATCTCTGAAGTAACAAGCATTCATGAGCTGTCAAAAATGCGCTTTCATCATCCAGATGATTCTTCAATTTTTTCATTGTCCGCTCGATATCGATGAGTACTAGAAATACAGTTATCCTATTTACACGTGTAATATTTTATCTATCTTGTTTGTCATGTCACTACTGTATGTTTAAATAATCCAGGTGTTGTATGATTGTATACAGTCTTTTATTTATTCTAATACCGCTGCAATAACCGAACTGATAGGAACCACGTTCTCCTATTCAATCCACTAAAGTATTTAAGTTTCCAAGAACTGATTTTGATAACCTGATAGTGGCTTCCGTAAAGATAACAGCAACAAGGGTTAGAAAATCATTCATCTGTATTTGAAATACGAATTTAGATTCAATTTGTGATCTAAAACCTTCAAAGTATGTATCAGCGTTTAATATGTCGTCTTTAAAGCGTGATTTGTCGTTTCCTCAAGTTGATATGAATCCACAAATCATTTTGTTCTGAAGGCAGTCAGTATACAAGACTCAAGTCCTCATGAGTAACACGAACTTCAAATCTGGATCTGTTACTTCAAAGTTTGGAGTGACGAAGCTCCATATTATGATTTTACGCAGTTGAAGTGGAAGGAAAGCTATCACGTTAAATGCCTACGGAAGAACTTTTTTTCCGGCCTCTGTGATGATTTAGGTATCCATGCTAACTATTATACTTTGTAGTTTGTAGACGACATCATGAACGATGTTAAATATATTCTTCAAAACAATTTAAAACCACAAATCCAATAGCAAATCTATGTTTCAACTAGATGATACCGTTTGTCATACAGCTGGAATCGTGGAAGATTTGTTATTGGAGAACAGTATTCAATTTTCAAAATGGACGTCTAATAGTCCAGATCTTTTGCTGATTGAAACCTTGCAGTTTATCATGAAGGAGTGAACTTCAATCACAGCTCACAAGACACACTTGAGAGTCCGTGCTCGTTTCCTGAAAAATAACAACATTTTTTTTCCAAATGATTGTTGAGTCTTAGTTCACACTATGTTGCGACGTATTTTGCAAACAGTCGTCGATTATCATTTCATGGATTTTGTTGACCATCACAGTTTGTAAGAAATGCTTCAGTTACGTGCTCGTCTTCTAATTTTTAACAGCAATTTTTCTTCAGATGATATCTAAGCATTAGTTGACACTATGTTGCGACGTATTTTGGAATCAGTCGCCGATTATCATTTCATGGATTTAGTTGACCATCAAAGTTTGTAAGAAATGTTTCTGTTATGTGCTCATTTTCTGATTTTTAACCGCAATTTTTCTTCAAATGATAGCTGAATATCAGCGGACACTATGTTGCGATGTATTTTACAATCAATCGTCGATTATCAAATAATGGATTTTTTTGTCCATCACAGTTTGTACAAAACGCTCCAGTTACGTGCTCGTCTTCTGATTTTTAACAGCAATTTTTCTCCAGATGATTTTTAACATCAGTTGACATTATGTTGAGCCGTATTTAGCAATCAGTCGCCAAATATCATTTCATGGATTTTGTTGACCATCACAGTTTGTAAGAAATGCTCCAGTTAGATACTCGTATCCTGATTTTAAGCAACATTCTTTTCCAAATGATAGTTAAGCATCAGTTGACACTATGTTGTGACGTATTCAGCCATCAGTCATCGAATATCAAATCATGGATTTTATTGTCCATCACAACTCACAAGAAACGTTCCAGAGTTACGTGCTTGTTTCCTGAAAATAAGCAGCAATTTTTTGTCAGACGATTGTTAAGCATCAGGTGACACTATGTTGCGACATATTTAACAATCGATCGCCGATTATCATTTCATGGATTTTTTGGACCATCAAAGTTTGTAAGAAACGCTTCAATTACGTGCCCGCACTGATCTCTATATAACACTGGATTGGGCTTAGACCGTATTCTGGAATCTGAAAGCGGCCCCGGTCGAACGACAGCCTTGACAGTAAAACTGAGGTTTTGTGTCACTATTCGGCGGCAAATTCAAAACACTTATAGAAGACACCCGATGAATTTCAAAGTATAATGCAAGTAAGATGAAGAAATCATTCTCAATATATATTAAAATACATACATTAATAATCGACAAAAGTTGAAAATTGTTATAATAGTTGAAATATTTATTAATAGTTGAAAATATTTGTGAACTTTTTAGTGTCAGTGTTTTAACTATTTTTCAAACATTGTATTTTAGTATTATTTAATTCGTTCAATAGTTTCATAAATTTTTGTTACCTAAAATTTAAAACTATGAATTTACCTATATGAATAAATGAAGTGCATTTCTGCGATAATATTGCCTATTCAAAACTAATAATTTTAAATATCTACTACACATGATAAAAGAATAATGATACATTTAATAATCAAGATTTTATTGTTCGTAAGTAAGCACAAATTTGCAGTCCAGCAATTAATTTTGTGAGCAAGATATTTTATATTAAATTTGATATATTACTCAAATTTGTTATCATAACTTTGTAACATTGCCCAACAATATGATTTTATTATTCATGATATTTTCAATTTAATCTAAAATTGAAAATCAAATCGTTTGATTACTTTAACATAATGAATTGATGTATCCTTCTAGGTCTCCATAAAACCTGTAAAAAGTAATACTTCACTGAAAATAGGAATAAGTTATATCTTCAAACTTTTTCATTTGAGTTTTTCTGATAAAATAAAACAATAACAATATTATGTATTAATATATCTACATTTAAATAGATAAACAAAATTTATTCAGTATAAAATTGCATCCCAACACCATACTGAACTGTCACCAATTGACACAGAACCTCAGTTTTTGCCAAGATGGCGACCCAATCCAGTGTTTATTAGAGATCAGTGCGTGCCCCTCTCTTGATTTCCAACAGCAATTTTTCTCCAAATGATAGCTAAGTATCAGTTAACACTATGTTGCGACGTATTTAGTAATTGGTCGTCGATTACCAATTTATGGATTTTATTGACCATCAAAGTTTGCAAGAAACGTACAAGTTACATACTCGTTTCCCAATTTTTAACAAGAATTTTTCTCCGGATGATAGTTAAGCATCAGTTGACACTATGTTGCGACGTATTTAGCAATTAGTCGTCGATTATCAAACCATGGTTTCTATTGACCATCATAGATTGTAAGAAACGCTGTAGTTACGTGCTCATCTACTGATTTCTAACAGCAATTTTTCTTCAGATGATATCGAAGCATCAGTTGACACTATGTTGCGACATATTTAGCAATTAGTCTTCGACTATTATGTCATGGATTTTATTATCCGAGACAGTTTGTAAGAAAACTCGTCTCCTGAAAATAAGCAGCAATTTTTTGTCATATGATTGTTAAGCATCAGTTGATACTTTGTTGTGACATATTTAACAATCAGTCGCCGATTATCATTTCATAGATTTCTTGGACCATCAAAGTTTGTAAAAAACGCTTCAATTATGTGCCCGTCTCTTGATTTTCAACAGCAATTTTTCTTCAGATGATAGCTGAGCAGCAGTTGACACTATGTTGCGACGTATTTAGCAATCAGTCGTCGATTAATAATTTATGGATATTATTGTCCATCACAGCTTGCAAGAAACGCTTTAAAGTTATGTGCCCGTGTCCTCAAAAATAACAACAATCTTTATCCAGATGATTTTTAGGCATCAGTTGACACTATGTTGCGACGTATTTAGCAATCAGTCGCTGATTATCATTTCATGGATTTTTTGGACCATCAAAGTTTGTAAGAAACGCTTCAATTACGTGCCCGTCTCTTGGTTTTCAACAGCAATTTTTCTTCAGATGATAGCTAAGCATCAGTTGACACTATGTTGCGACGTATTCAGCCATCAGTCGTCGAATATCAAATCATGGACTTTATTGATCATCAAATTTTGTAAGAAACGCTTCAATTACGTGCTCGTCTCTTGATTTTCAACGGCAATTTTTCTTCAGGTGATAGTTAAGCATAAGTTGACACTATGTTGCGACGTATTTAGCAAGCGGTCGCCGATTATTATTTCTTGGATTTCTTTGACTATCACACTTTGTAAGAAACTCTTCATTTAAGTGCTCGTTCTCTGATTTTAAACCGCAATTTTTCTTCAAATGATAGCTAAGCATCAGTTGATACTATGTTGTGACGTATTTAGCATTTCGTCGTTGGTTATCATTGCATGAATTTCCTGGACCATTCAAAGTTTGTAAGAAACGCTTCATTTAAATGCTCGTCTCCTGATTTTTAACAACAATTTTTCTTCAGCTGATAGTCAAGTATTAGTTGGCACTATGTTGCGACATAGTCAGCCATCAGTCGCCGATTATCATTTCATGGATTTTAATGTCCATCACAGCTCGTAAGAAACGCTTCAGAATTACGTGCTCGTGTCCTGCAAATCATTAGAATTTTCTTCCAAATGATTGCTGAGCATCAGTTGGTACTATGTTGTGACGAATTCAGCAATTAGTCGTTGATTATCATTGCATGGATTTCTTGGACCATTCAAATTTTGTAAGAAACGCTTCATTCAGGTGCTCGTCTCCTGATTTTCAACAGAAATTTTTCTTCAGATGATTGTCAAGCATCAGTTGACACTATGTTGCGACGTATTTAGCAATCAGTCACCGATTATCATTACATGGATTTTTGGTTCATCACAGTTTGCAAGAAACGGTTGAAAGTTACGTGTCCGTTTCTTCAAAAATAACAACAATTTCTTGTCAAATGGTTGTTGAGCATCAGTTGACACTATGTTGAGACGTATTCAGCCTTCAGTTATCAATTTGTTTTTCATGGATTTCTTTGAACATGATGACCTCTTTTGGACGCTCATCAATAAAAAATGGTTTAAATTCAACTGCCCTGTATTTAATTATTGAAATTGAAGATGCAGAGTCTCCATGAACACTATTTGTTCTGCTAACTTGTAGAAGCTTTTAATTAACTTCCATAGTCTTTGACTTCTGTAAAGAAGTGTTTTGATGAAATAAAATTCTCTTATAATTCTTTTGGAAGTGTCTGATGGTTCATTCATGTCCAAACACTTGGAGGGTGACAATCGCAACACTAGAATGTCCAAGCCACTCAATGTATCTCAAAATCCCTCTTGTTCCGTCAGAATGTATTACAAAGAGGGGAATAAATTAACTAAATTTTCACGCAAAAATCAGAAACTTACTCACGTAGCCCTTGGCGGAGCACATGCCAGTGGGATTGCGTGGGGTGACACCCCTCAAGATCCTCAGAACCTTAGAAACTGCAATTATCCAACACCATACAGGAACTAAATATCGTTTGAATTCAAGGATGTGTGGGTGAATAGAGTCTTGAGGAAATTGTCTACTTGAAATGCAAATATTTTCTTGCTTTCGATAAATTCTTGAATTGATCTTGTAATAAATTATTCAAACATCCCAAATTTTGATGTAAATTTCAATCAAACTCAACATAAGCGAGATAATGACCCAAAGCATTTCTCATCATCCTTACGAGGCGTAACGAGAATTCCAGGATTCTGTTTAGGCAACTACTTTGAGTTGGAGTGTACAAACACAGTCGTCTAGCTGTACAATACACTCCGTAATGACATTTTAATGTCACTTGACGGGCTCCACAGGGGTTGGAAGGGTGCAAGATAGGGGGTGGGCTTCAGACATACACATAGTCCTTATGAATGTGTTAAATGCTGCTGCACAGTCTTACAATTTGAATTCTAGTTGATGTTCAATCATTAAAATTAGTTTTCAGCGGTTGCAGAATAATTTTTCGACTGTCCCACAGTCTGACAAATTAACTATGACACGATATTCAGATTTGAATGATGCGTTTGCCGCTTCGAAGTTGATTTGCACCTATATTGGTTCGTTGATGTATGCAACAACCAGCAGCCGGTCATTCTGTTCATTGGTGCAGAAGTGACAGGGGTGGAGGTGAAAATAGTACTCTGAATAGAAATAGGGGATGAGGGTGACGTGATTGCCAACCGACAGCTGTCCTGTCAAAGAGATGAGGCATGTGTTTGGATGTTTGTCGACTGGAAGATTTGGTGTAAATCCTGACCAATCTACCACTAATAATATTGGAGATAATTACTGATTCGTAATTGTATTTTTAAAGGAAGTTTTTTTTTTAGTAGGGTAATAAATCTTTCGTCACCGTAATACATCATGCAACGCGTACTTGCAAAGGTTACAAACACAAACAAAACTCATACACACAGACAGGAAACATGTGTCTGTTACATGCTCCAAGTGTTTGTGTTTCAAGAATCACTTGAGTTTGTTTAGCTTGACAACCTATAACGAAAATTATCCATCCCACTTTCAAACAAAAAATTCCCTTTCAATTCGCACACTTCCATCATCTTCTGTAATTGAAATTAGCCGGCCTGATTAATGAGTAAATTACCGAAACCGGTCGTTAAATAAAAATTATTTCATAAATTTAGACTATCGTTTCAATCAATTTCATATTTCAAAGTGACAGCTGTCATTGTCAAAGTGACAGATGGCAGTAATATGAAATTACAATCGAAAAAATTTAAATTGATACCAAATACTTCAGGATTACTTATTTAAAAAAACAATTGACGAACGTTTACATGTGATGCCCAAATATAAGTAATAATAATTCCAATTTCACATTATGATTTTTATAATATCTGATTTCTCCGCTTGTTCCAACAAAATTAATTAATTATAAAATAATCCAATTTTTAATAATGCAAAAGAATGAGCGCACGAAATACAAATAATTTCCACCAACGAATGGAAGATTCGAATGCATCAACTTCAGAATAATAAAAGGTAAAATGAAATTGGAATGGAAAATAGTGGGAGGATGGTACAATACACAACTGTGACAGTTTAATTCCAAGCCAACTTCACCGTTCCGTTTTCTATTTTGTTCATTAATTCGCTGTGAATAATTATGTTTTACGAAGGAAAATAATTTAATATTTATGAAACAATGAATTTATAAATGCTTCTCTTGAAACTTGGCAACTAATTTCTGAAAAGATGGAAATAGAAACACTTGATTTTTTTTTGATACTTTATAAATGCAGTAGTTTTTTGTATAATATTTTTATCTATTTTACAGTTTCAAATTTTTTGAATGAATATGCAATTCATTGTGGTTTTAATTTTGAATACCATAATAGTGTTTAGGGAAATAAGGACGTCATTCTGTGTTCAGTATATTATTTCTACATCCTCCCTCAGTCAACACTCACTGTTTGAAATTTTTTGAATCGCTGGTTTAGTCAGGAATTAATAATTCATCTCGAGAGGATAGATTGCATTATTATATCAATTGTGGCTTTCATTTTGAACACCTTAATAGTGTGTAGGGAAATGATGACGTCATTCTGTATTCAGTATAATATTTCCACATTTTCCCTCAGTCAACACTCACATTTTAAAATTTTTTGAATCGCTGGTTTGGTCAGGAATTAATAATTTATCGTGAGAGGATGGATTGCATTATTATATCCATTGTGACTTTCATTTTGAATACTATAATAGTGTTTAGGGAAATTATGACATCATTCTGTGCTTAGTATATTATTTCTACATCTTCCCTTAATCAACATTCCCAGTTTCAAATTTTTTGAGACACTAGTTTAGTCAGGAATTAATAATTATATTGAGAGGATGGATTGCATCATTATATTCATTGTGGTTCTCATTTCGAAAATCATAACAGTGTGTAGAAAAAAGAGGGCGTCATTCTGTGTTCTGTATGTTATTTCTACATACTCCCTTAATCAACACTCACTATTTAAAATTTTTTGAGCCACTGACTTAATCAGGAATTGGTCATTTATCTTGAGAGGATGGATTGCATTATTATATCCATTGTGGTTTCCATTTTGAACACTATAATAGTGTGTGGAAAAATAAGGACGTCATTCTGTGTTCGGTATATTATTTCTACATCCTCCATTAGTAAACACTTACAGTTTCAAATTTCTCTGGTTTAGTCAGAAATTAGTCATTTATCTTGAAAGGATGAATTGCATTATTATGTCCATTGTGGTTTCCATTTTGAACTGCATAATAATGTGTAGGGAAATGAGGTTGTAATTCTGTGTTCAGTATATTATTTCTATACATCCTCCATTAGTCAACACTTACAATTTCAAATTTTTTGAATTACTGGATTAGTCAGGAATTATTCATTTATCTTGAAAGGATGGATTGCATTATTATATCCGTTGTAGTTTTTATTTTAAACACCACAATAGTGTGTAGGGAAATGATGACGTCATTCTGTGTTCAGTATATTATTTCTACGTCCTCCCTTAGTCACCACTCACAGTTTCAAATATTTTGAATCGCTGATTTAGTCAGGAATTGATAGTATATCCTGAGAGGATGGATTGTATTATTATATCCATTGTGGTTTCCATTTTCAACATCATAATAGTGTGTAGGGAAATTAAGACGTCGTTTTGTGTTAAGCTTATTATTCCTACATCCTCCCTTAGTCACCACTCACATTTTCAAATTCTTTGAATCACTGTTCCAGTCAGGAATTATCAATTCATCTTGAGAAGATGGTTTGCATTATTATATCCATTGTAGTTTTTATTTTAAGCACCATAATAGTATGTAGGGAAATAAGGACATCATTCTGTGTTCAGTATATTATTTCTACATCCTCCTTTGGTCAACACTCACTGTTTGAAATTTTTTGAATCACTGGCTTAGTCAGGAATTATTTATTTATTTTGAGATGTTGGATTGCATTATTATATCCATTGTGGCTTTCATTTTGAACACCATAATATAGTGTAGGGAAATGAGGACGTTATTCTGTCACCAGTATATTATTTCCACATCCTCCCTTAGTCAACCCTCAAATTTTTAAATTTTTTAAATCACTGGTTTAGTCAGGAATTATTCATTCACTTTGAGAGGATGGATTGCATTATTATATCGATTGTAGTTTTCATTTTAAACACCATAATAGTGTGTAGGGAAATGAGGACGTCATTCTGTGTTCAGTATATTATTTCTACATCCTTTCTTAGTCAACACTTACTGTTTGAAACTTTTGGAATCACTGGTTTAGTCAGGAATTATTTTTTTATCTTGAGAGGTTGGATTGCATTATTATATCCATTGTGGTTTCCATTTCGAACACCATAATTGTGTGTAGGAAGATGATGACGTCATTCTGTGTTCAATTAATCATTTCTACATCCCCCTGTAGTCAACACTCAAAGTTTCAAATTTTTTAAATCACTGGTTTAGTCAGGAATTAATAATTTATCTTGAGAGGATGGATTGCATTATTTCATCCATGGTGGTTTTCATTTTGGACACCACAATTGTGTGTAGGGAAATGGGGACGTCATTATGTGTTCAGTATATTATTTCTACATCCTCCCTTAGTCAACACCACAGTTTCAAATTTTTTGAATCACTGGTTTAGTCAGGCATTAGTTATTTATCTTGAGAGGATGGATTGCATTATTATATCCATTGTAGTTTTTATTTTAAGCACCATAATAGTATGTAGGGAAATAAGGACATCATTCTGTGTTCAGTATATTATTTCTACATCCTCCTTTGGTCAACACTCACTGTTTGAAATTTTTTGAATCACTGGCTTAGTCAGGAATTATTTATTTATTTTGAGATGTTGGATTGCAATATTATATCCATTGTGGCTTTCATTTTGAACACCATAATATAGTGTAGGGAAATGAGGACGTTATTCTGTCACCAGTATATTATTTCCACATCCTCCCTTAGTCAACCCTCAAATTTTTAAATTTTTTAAATCACTGGTTTAGTCAGGAATTATTCATTCACTTTGAGAGGATGGATTGCATTATTATATCGATTGTAGTTTTCATTTTGAACACCATAATAGTGTGTAGGGAAATGAGGACGTCATTCTGTGTTCAGTATATTATTTCTACATCCTTTCTTAGTCAACACTTACTGTTTGAAACTTTTGGAATCACTGGTTTAGTCAGGAATTATTTTTTTATCTTGAGAGGTTGGATTGCATTATTATATCCATTGTTACCATACACCATAATTGTGTGTAGGAAGATGATGACGTCATTCTGTGTTCAATAAATCATTTCTACATCCCCCTGTAGTCAACACTCAAAGTTTCAAATTTTTTAAATCACTGGTTTAGTCAGGAATTAATAATTTATCTTGAGAGGATGGATTGCATTATTTCATCCATGGTGGTTTTCATTTTGGACACCACAATTGTGTGTAGGGAAATGGGGACGTCATTATGTGTTCAGTATATTATTTCTACATCCTCCCTTAGTCAACACCACAGTTTCAAATTTTTTGAATCACTGGTTTAGTCAGGCATTAGTTATTTATCTTGAGAGGATGGATTGCATTATTATATCCATTGTAGTTTTTATTTTGAACACCATAATAGTGTGTAGAGGAATAAGGACGTCATTCTGTGTTCAGTATAATATTTCTACACCTTCCCTCAGTCAAAACTCACAGTTTCAAATTTTTTGAATTGCTGGTTTATCCAGGAATTAATCATTCATTTTGAGAAGATGGCTTGCATTATTATATCCATTGTGACTTTCATTATGAACACCATAAAAGTTTGTATGGAAATGAGGACGTCATTCTGTGTTCAGTATATTATTTCTATGCCCTCTCCTAGTCAACACTCACAGTTTCAAATTTTTTGAATTACTGGTTTAGTCAAGAATTGGTAATTTATCTTGAGAGGATGGATTGCATTATTATATTTATGTGGTTTTCATTTTGAACACCATGATTGTGTGTAGGAAAATGATGACGTCATTCTGTGTTCAGTATATTATTTCTACACCCTCCCCTAATCAACACTTACAGTTTAAAATTTTTTGAATCACTGATTTAGTCAGGAATTAATCATTCATCTTGAAAGGATGGATTACATTATTATATCTATTGTGATTTTTATTTTGAACACCATAATAGTGTGTAGGAGAATGATGACGTCATTCTGTGTTCAGTATATCATTTCTACATCCTCCCTTAGTCAACACTCACAGTTTCAAATTTTTTGAATTACTGGCTTAGTCAAGAATTAATCATTTATCTTGAGAGGATGGATTGCATTATTATGTACATTGTGATTATAATTTTGAATACCATAATAGTGTGTAGGGGAATAATGACGTCATTCTGTGTCCAGTATATTATTTCTACATCCTCCCTTAGTGAACACTCTCATTTTAAATTTTTTGAATCACTGGTTTAATCAGGAATTCATCATTTATCTTGAAAGGATGGATTGCATTATCATATCCATGATGGTTTATATTTTGAACACCATAATATTGTGTAGGGGAATAATGACGTCATTCTGTGTTCAGTTTATTATTTCTAAATCCTCCCTTAGTCAACACTCACAGTTTCAAAGTTTTTGAATCACTGATTTACTCAGGGATTAGTCATTTATCTTGAGAGGATGGATTGCATTATTATATCTATTGTGGTTTTTAATTTGAACACCATAATATTGTGTAGGGAAATGATGACGTCATTCTGTGCTCAGTATATTATTTCTGCGTCCTCCCTTAGTGAACACTCACAGCTCCAAATCTTTTGAATCACTGCCTTAGTCAGGAGTTGATCATTTATTTTGAGAGGATGCATTGCATTATTATATCCATTGTGGTTTTCATATTGAACACCATGATAGTGTGTAGGGAGATGAGGACGTCATTCTGTGCTCATTATATTATTTCTACATCCTACCTCAGTCAACACTCACAGTTTCAAATTTTTTGAATCACTGATTGAGTCAAGATCAATCATTTATCTTGAGAGGATGGATTGCATTATTTTATCCATTGTGGTTTTTATTTTGAATACCATAATAATGCGTAGGGACATGACGACGTCATGCTGTGTTTAGCATATTATTTCTACATCCTCTCTCAGTCAACCCTCAAATTTTCAAATATTTTGAATCACTGATTTAGTCAGGAATTAATAATTTATTTTGAGAGGATGAATTGCATTAATATATCCATTGTGGTTTTTATTATGAACACTATAATAGTGTGTAGGGAAATGATGACGTCATTCTGTGTTCAGTATATTATATCTACACCCTCCCTAAGTCAACACTCACAGTTTCCAATTTTTTGAATTACTGGTTTAATCAGGAATCGAACATTTATTTCAAGAGGATGGAATGCATTATTATATCCATTGTGGTTTTTATTTTGAACACCATAATAGTGTGTAGGGAAATTATGACGTCATTCTGTGTTCACTATATTATTTCTACATCCTCCCTTAGTCAACACTTACAGTTTCATATTTTTTGAATCGCTGGTTTAGTCAGGAATTAATAATTTATCTTGACAGGATGGATTGCATTATAATATCCATTGTGGTTTTCATTTTGAGCACCATAATAGTGTGAAGGAAAATGATGACGTCATTCTGTGTTCAGTATATTATTTCTACATCCTCCCTTAGTCAACACTCACAGTTTCAAATATCTTGAGTCACTGTTTTAGTCAGGAATTGATCATTTATGTTAATAGGATGAATTTCATTATTATATCCATTGTGGTTTTCATTTTGAACACCATAATAGTGTGTAGTGTAACAAGGACGTCATTCTGTGTTCAGTCTATTATTTCTACATCCTTCCTTAGTCAACACTCACAGTTTCAAATTTTTTGATTCGCTGGTGTAGTCAGGAATCAATTATTTATCTTGAGAGGATGGATTGCATCATTATATCCATTGTGGTTTTCATCTCGAACACCATAATAGTGTATAGGGAAATGATGACGTCATTCTGTGTTCAGTATATTATTTCTACACCCTCCCTAAGTCAACGCTCACAGTTTCAAATTTTTTGAATCGTTGGTTTGGTCAGGAATTAATCATTTATTTTGAGAGGATGGATTGAATTATTATATCCATTGTGGTTTTCATTTTGAAGACCATAATAGTGTGTAGGAAAATGATGACGTCGTTATGTGTTCAGTATATTATTTCTGTATCCTCCCTTAGTAAACACTCACAATTTCAAATTTTTTGAATCGCTGGTTTAGTCAGAAATTAATCATTTATTTTAAGAGGATGGATTGCATTATTATATCCATTGTGGTTTTCATTTTGAAGACCATAATAGTTTGTAGGGAAATGATGACGTCATTCTGTGTTCGGTATATCATTTCTACATCCTGCCGTAGTCAACACTTAAAGTTTCAATTTTTTTGAATCACTGATTTAGTCAGGAATTATTTATTTATTTTGAGAGGATGGATTGCATTATTATATCCATTGTGGTTTTCATTTGGAACACCATAATAATGTGTAGGGAAATGATGACATAATTCTGTGTTCAGTATATTATTTCTACATCCTTCCTCAGTCAACTCTCATAGTTTAAAATTTTTCAAATCGCTGATTCAGTCAGGAATTGGTCATTTATCTTGAGAGAATGAACTGCATTATTATATCCATTGTGGTTTTCATTTTGAACACCATAATAGTGTGTAGGGAAATGATGACGTCATTCTGTGTTCAGTATATTATTTCTACATCCTCCCTTAGTCAACACTTACTGTTTAGAATTTTTTGAATCGCTGGTTTAGTCAGGAATTATTAATTTATCTTGAGAGGATGAATTGCATTATTATATCCATTGTGGTTTTCATTTTGAACACCATAATAGTGTGTAGGGAAATTATGACGTCATTCTGTATTCAGTATATTATTTCTACATCCCCCCTTGGTCCACACTCACAGTTTCAAATTTTTTGAATCGCTGGTGTAGTCAGGAATCAATTATTTATGTTGAGAGGATGGATTGCATTATTATATCCATTGTGGTTTTTATTTTGAATACTATAATAATGCGTAGGGGAATGATGACGTCATTCTGTGTTCAGTATATTATTTCTACATCCTCCCTCAGTCAACCCTCATATTTTCAAATTTTTTGAGCCGCTGGTCCAGTCAGCAATTAATTATTTATCTTAAGAGAACAAATGAGTTTATTATATCTATTGTGATTTTGGGTTTTAAAAATGAACAGGGAAATGTGGGAAATGATTTGTTTCAGAGAGTAGTCAAATTAAACCTTGACAAACAATATTTCAAAATATTTTTTGCGTGCATTTCCTTATCGAAAATAAGGGCTTAATGAAGTGACATTGACGTTGCCTGTAGATGACGTCTTTGATAGAAGAAATTCTGTCTTCCTTAAATAATTTCTCAGTAATTATACGAAGTTCGCTAATCGGAAAACTTCCCTGCTTTAATAACGCCACACAGCGTCTTCAACTTCCCGATCATCTGAAAAATAATTATCCACCAATTTTCTACAGCTGTAATTAAACTTATCGTAGAAAAAATAACCAACAATTGAACTCTAATGGACGCTAACGAATTTTGTTTTACATTTTCGTTTCGGTCCGTTAATTGCTGTCAAAACGCGAAATGAATTTGTTGGGAGTTTAATTCAAAACGCATCCATCAAAACTCTGACACCAAAAGACGCGAGCTTTATACATTTATATAAATTTTATAATAGTCTGGTTGTGAGGGCAGCACACGTGCAATTGACATTTTCATTATAAATACGTAAAAGTTCGAAGAGTGACAAAATAGAAAAATCCGATATCTGATAGTTCTCGCTTCATTTTCCGGCTCAAATCAATTTGAAAGTTCAGGAAGAGTTCCACAGAAATTAAATTCTTTGGTATTAATTCAATTTTGATTGTAATTTGTGTTTGTTCTGTTCAAACAACATTCGAATACCGCTACCGCAGTTCAAACATCTCCGACATGAATTTGATACTAATGAAATTTGTCCCGCTCGAAATCTATTAAAACTGACATTCTGCGACGCTCCGCATTCTTAAAATCCATTATAAAAGTAATTTTGATGGGAAAATTCGATTAAGCAGCCAGGAGACGATGCGGAGGAGTACCAGTTTCATAATTATTAGCAATCATTCTGTTGGAGATATTTGATTTTGATACACCACACTGAAATGCCTCAAAAACTGTCCTGTGTCAAATTGCCAGCAGAAATGAAATGGTTCGTACAATTAAAAAAATTTAATATAAAATTCCCCTAAGAGAAAATGTGAATAATCACATTTTACATTAACCAGAATTGAAATGAAATCCATTCACACACGATTCCCGTTATAAATAATATTTGCATTTTCAACGGACAGAAAAATCAGATTGAATTATAATTACATTTGCTTCACATTCTGAATTAAAAGTTGATAATCACGTTTGTTAATGAAAGTACAATTTTCTATGAATTTCGATTAAAATTGTGACCCGCGAGTCCTGCACAGATTAATATATGCGTTTTGATTGTGTGTGTGTGTGTGGACGTAGTATATCATACGTCAGATTACTCAAAGCGGCTAAAATATAATTTGTTGATTTATGAGCAGCGATAGCTCATATACAGCCACGCAAACGGCTTTTTAATGAAATAGAATATTTTATTACCCATTTATCACGCTGTAAATTTTTTTATAGCTACTTCAGAGTTAATTCAACCACACAGTTTACCGATTTGCGGATTAATAATAAATTATGAGCCACTATATTATATGAAGTCAATATTTATTATCAAATATGAGCTTTTAATTATTTAATATTTATTCAATATTTTTTTACACTGTGTTATTCGCACTTTGCAACAATGCGCACGAACATTGACCCAGTGGACGCGACTACCCTCCAAGCGATACATTTGGATAATTCGTGCGAATTCGGAAGAGCTTCCAATGGATGGGCTTTCAGCCTTATCAATTCTATTTATAAGGCTTCCTGTCCAGCTGCAAATTGCGAAATGACGAATTCGGGCAAATTTCATTCGTACGAAATCGTGTGAATGACCATCGTCCATTGCTGCAGTATTTGTCCGATATTCGTACAGACGGCTGGCACTCGAAAAAGATTTGATGATTAATTCGCGAGATTTGTTCCAGAAATCAGTTGACTGTCCTTTAATCTCCAGACTTTGCTTTTTGCTTTTTTCATTTCTAAAATTGAAATTAGTGCTGAAAGGTAACTGTTTCGACACTATAGAACTGGAATTAAAGGACTGGAAAGACCGCGTATACGATGGGGTAGATAATAACGTGTTTACAATCGGTTTTTGCATATTTAAAAATGGCAACCCATCTTTTAATGTCACAAAATGCTCTAACTTTGAATTGGCAGTGATTACAAGCTCTCAACTGTTCTAATCTACCAGTTTTGTGTCAAAAATCAGATGATTGTCCTTCCGAGCTTCCTTATTGTCCAAAATTTACTCCCTGCAACTTTTTATTATTCCCAAAGTTGAAATCAGTGCTAAAAGAGCGCCTCTTTAACACCATTGCTGACAATGAGAAAAATTCGTCATTGGATACTCTATAAAAAGCTTTTCAGGATTGTGAAAATCTCACATACGACGCGGTTAATAATAACATGTTTACAGCAGGCTATCACACATTGTGATGAGCTTTAGAAATAGCAATCCATCTCTAAATGTTACAAGATGCTCAAACTCTGAATTGGCTGTGATGACAAGCTCTTATCCTTCTCAATCTGCCAGTTTTGTGCCCAAAATCAGATGACTGTCCTTCCTAGCCTCCTTACTGACCAAAATTTACTCCCTGCAAATTTTTTTTATTCCCAAAGTTGAAATTAGTGCTAAAAGAAAGCCTTTTTAACACCATTGATGACATCAAGAGAAATTCGTCACTGGATACTCTACAAAAAGCTTTTCAGGATTGTAAAAACCTCACTTACGATGCGGTTAATAATAACATGTTTACAGCAGGCTATAACATATTGTGGCAACCCATCTTTAAATGTTACAAGATGCTCCAATTTTGATGTGACAGTTGTTACAAGCTCTCAACTGTTCTAATCTGCCAGTTTTGTGCCAAAAATCAGATAATTGTCCTTCCGAGCCTCCTTACTGTCCAAAATTACCTTCTTGAAATTTTTTTTATTCCCAAAGTTGAAATCAGTGCTAAAAGAACGCCTTTTTAACACCATTGCTGACATTGAGATAAATTCGTCATTGGATACTCTAGAAAAAGCTTTTCAGGATTGTAAAAACTTCACTTACGATGCGGTTAATAATAACATATTTACAGCAGGCTATCACAAATTGTGATGAACTTTAGAGATGGCAACCCATCTTTAAGTGTTACAAAATGCACCAACTTTGAATTGGCAGTGATTATAAGCGCTCAACCATCCTAAGCCGCCAGTTTTGTGCCAAAATCAGATGATTGTCCTTCCTAGCCTCCTTACTGTCAAAAATTTACTCTCCGCAACTTTTTTTTTATTCCCAAAGTTAAAATCAGTGCTAAAAGAAAGCCTTTTCAACACTATTGATGACATTGAGAGAAATTTGTTGCTGGATACTTTAAAGAAAGCTTTCCAGGATTATAAAAACCTCACATACGATGCGGTTAATAATAACATGTTTACAGCAGGCTGTCACACATTGTAATTAACTTTAGAGATAGCAACTCATCTTTAAATGTTACAAGATGCTCCCACTTCGAATTGGCAGTGATTACGAGCTCTCAACCTTTCTAATCTGCCAGTTTTGCGCCAAAAATCATATAATTGTCCTTCCTAGCTTCCTTATTGAACTAAATTTGTCACTGGATACTCTACAAAAAGCTTTCCAGGATTATAAAAACTTCACATACGATGCGGTTAATAATAACATGTTTACAGCAGGCTATCAAGTATTGTGATGCACTTTAGAGATGGCAACTCATCTTTAAATGTTAAAAGCTGCTCCAATTTTGATGTGACAGTAATAACAAGCTCTTAACTGTTTCAATCTGCCAGTTTTGTGTCAAAAATCAGATGATTGTCCTTCCGAGCTTCCTTACTGTCCAAAATTAACTCCCTGCAACTTTTTTTTTATTCCAAATGTCGAAATCAGTGCTAAAAGAACGCCTTTTTAACACTGCTGACATTAAGAAAAATTCGTTCCTAGATACTCTATACAAAAAGCTTTCCAGGATTGTGAAAATCTCACATACGATGCGGTTAATAATAACATGTTTAATCATATATCGTGATGAACTTTAGAGATGGCAGCCCAGATGCTCCAGTTTTGATGTAACAGCGATTACAAGCTCTCAACTGTTTTAATCTGCCAGTTTTGTGCCAAAAATCAGATGCATGTCCTTCCTAGCTTTCTCACTGTCCAAAATTAACTCCCCGAACCTTTTTTTCATTCCCAAAATTGAAATCAGTACTAAAAGCACGCCTTTTCAACACCATTAATGACATTACTCTATAAAAAGGTTTTCAGGATTGTGAAAACCTCACATACGACGCGGTTGATAATAACATGTTTACAGCAGGCTGTGACATATTGTCATCAATTTTGGAGATGGCAATCCACCTTTAAATGTTACAAGATGCTCCGTCTTTGAATTGGCAGTGATTTCAAGCTCTCAACCTCCTTAATCCGCCAGTTTTGTTCCAAAAATCTAATGATTGTCCTTCCGAGCCTCCTTACTGTTCAAAATTTACTCCCTGCAACTTTCTTTTATTCCCTAAGTTGAAATCAGTGCTAAAAGAAAGCCTTTTGGATACCATTGATGACATTAAGAAAAATTCGTCACTGGATACTCTACAAAAAGCTTCTCAGAATTGTAAAAACCTCACATACGATGCGGTTAATAATAACATGTTTACAGCAGGCTACCACATATTGTGGCAACCCATCTTTAAATGTTAAAAGATGCTCCAATTTTGATGTGACAGTGATAACAAGCTCTCAACTGTTCTAATCTGCCAGTTTTGTGCCAAAAATCAGATGATTGTGCTTTCTAGATCCTCACTGTACAAAATTCACTCCTTGCAACTTTTTTTTGTTCCCAAAGTTGAAATCAGAGCTCAATGAACACCTTTTTAACACCAAATTCGTCACTGGATACTCTAAAGCTTTTCAGAATTGTGAAAACCTTACATACGATGCGGTTAATAATTACATGTTGACAGTAGGTCGCCATACATTCAATTGTAATCTTTTAGATGGCAACGCATCTCTAGTTGACACAAGAGGCTCGAATCTTCAAATCGACAGTAATTTAGGCTCTCAGCCTTCTCAATCCGTGAGTTTTGTATCGAAAATCAGATGACTGTCTTTTCCAGCCTTTTTCAGCCTTTTTATTTGATACTTCGCAACATTACATACGAACATCGACGAACGATACAAGCCCAGTGGACGCGATTTCCTTCTAAACCACACATTTGGATCATTGGTGCGAATTCGGACGAGCCCAATTTCGCAACTTCCTGTAATTTTCCGCTCCAAAGACTAAAGGATCTTCCAAATTTTCGATCAAATCTTTTTATTAAGTTTAATTGACAAATAAACAAGTAAACTCGTCAAATAGTAGCTTACAAGGTACTTGGAAGATTTATCACCTTCTCGCACTTCTGACACACACTGACACAAAAACACAGCCAAAATACGAGCCGTTCGCATTTGAATTATGCTGGAAGAGTTTACATAAAAAAATAGATTAATTTGTTATAAATAGTGTGACGCGGGAGGAGTGTACATTTTATATATTCCATTAAATTGGAAAAGGAAAACTAGAGAAATGTTAATTAATCTACCAAATGCACTTCAAGTGTTGACACACCCGTGCCGGGTGCGTACAGGAAGGAAAAGTAACTGGAGAATATTATCTTTCATTGTTAAAGAATATTTAGGAAAAAAAGTCGAGAAAAAGCGACTAACGAGGTTTTGTTTTCACCGTTTAATAACGAAAGCACTGACCAAATGAATTGAAACGATAAATCATCGATAAATAATATGTAAATGAATGTTATGATTCGCAAACAAAGCTCGGATTATTTGGTTGGCTTTCAGGAATTTTCAGCAGATTTATGTCCGTTGGCGAGACAGATAATGGACAAAATGTCACTGATAAAGCAGAGAAACTTTTCTCATTAGTTACGGAAACACTGCTTATGATTTTGGGCAGATAAACATTCTCGCACGCACTTTGGGCTTCCAAATTTATTTTCAGAACATATTTTCACCCTTAAAATTTTCAACAAGACTATCTGAACTGAATGCCACATTACTTTTTGGTAGCAGCATTCAAAATTCGTACATGACAGTTAAATTCAACAAAAGAGCATCGTTCGTAAACATCGATTTGTATTTGATAATCTCCAGAAAGCAAACGGAAATGGCAACTTACGTCAAAATACTTCACTATTTGTAAACACATGAACAGGGCACATACTTTACAAATAAAACAGACAAACCTCTCCATGGATGCTTCCTTCATCCCTCCGCCCTTCCACCCTAGGTCAGCCCCCAAAATTTGTCACAACATGTTAAATGTCGCAGACAGATATATGTGGCCTCGCATTTTAAAACACTGTAACATGATACCGAAATTCGTGGTCGTCTGAAAGGCGCCATGTTGAAAAAAAGATACATGGTTTATTCACCCTCCTCTTTACTGTTTAGATTAGTCTAATTTTTTTATGTAAAAAATAAGCGTAACTTCATTTTGCGTTATCACAACGGAGAAACATAATTCTCCAAGTGCATTTTAACAGATTTTCTTCTTCGTGACGTATGTCCAATGGGGGTGACAAAGGGGCGCAAGCGAAGTGCTGGTGCGAACATCTAGTTAAAGATTACAATTCACGAGGTTCGAACGCGTGTCACAAACTGCCATCTTCATAGAGGGGTCGTTGTAATTCACATTCGTCCGGATGGTTATCAAAAATACGTAAATCCCTTGTTATGCTACCCCCGACCGATTGGGGAATTAATTGCGGATGTTTTTACTTGGATTTCGTTTTATAATCAAGCGCTAATTGATATTTATCAATCTAAATGTATTTAACTGTGATATTAGATATCTATAGATAATAGATATTCAATAAATCAATACAGAGTGAATGAGAAACAGCAGACAGACGAGCGATTGTGAATTGTTCTCGTCGAACTCAATGCAGCATGTGAACACAGTAAATATCTTGGGGTCACCCCGATTTGTCGTCCAGAAATATATGGGAATATAATTGAGTAAACATCTCGACAAGGGTGTAGAGGAGCGTAGATAGGGGTGAGGTATAGAGCAGGGGTGGTATTTTGGGGTAGGGTGACTGCACATGCAATAAAATACGTAATACGTTGTACTAGGCGGAAGATACTTTATAACTATATTACTAAGTGTTTATTACGGTGGTTCTGTCTATTATTATCACTTCATTTTAATTGTAGGGGATGATTTTGCTTTGGTTTCATTACTAATACTGAAATAGGGCTCCTATAAGGCTCAGCAATTTGTAATACACTATTTGTAACGCAGTTTAACTGAAGTAGAATTTATTTTATTAGAAAACTGTATACCGAACTTTTCGGTCAAAATAATTTCTATTTCAAGCAGTCACAGTTTGTTTTATCCCTTATAAACCACCTGTATAACTAAATTATGCTTTTAAAACAAATAGAAAAGTCCTTTCGACTGTCTTAAATTTATTTGATGGCAAAATCAAATTAATTGTTCCTTCTTTGAAATATATTTATTACTTATTTGAAATCTCAACAAATTTAATTATAAAATAGCTTTGAATTCACATTAACAAGAAATTCAAATTTTAAATAAATTATCTTGGCAAATGTACCTCAGATTGAAGACCGAAATAGGCTAAATAGCGGAAATAATTCATGTAGAAGCCAATTTTGGTACAGTTGTAGGGCAAGATAAATGTGCAGTCTTTGAAGGTCTCTTTTTTCAGTATTTCGTTTAAAATTCAAGAACTACTGCCTCTAGAGAAAAAATAATGATATACTAAATTACTCTAAATAAAATTCTCTACAAAAAAAGTCCTATACACTTTTTCGCTAGGATAAGTACTGAGGGAAATATGAAGGAGAAAATGGTGAAAAGTCATGCATCTTTGTTTCTCATCTTTTTCAGTTTCTCGTTATTACCTTGAAAACTATTGTCTCTAGCGAAAAAATGCTCATATACTAAATTAATCTAAATAAAATTCTCTACAAAAATGATTCCACACACTTTTCCGCTAGGACTAGTACTAAAAAAGATATGGAGGGGAAAAATGAGAAAATGATATACATCTTTGTTCTCAAGTCTCCTGCTTTTAGTTTTTCGGTAATAACTTGAAAACTACTGTCTTCAATAAAAAAATGTTCATCTACTAAATTAATTGAAATAAAATTTTCTACAAAAAGTGTTCCATACACTTTTCCCTAGGTTTACTACAGAAGGAGATATGGAGAAAGACTTGCATCTAGGTTTTATAGTCTTCTGTTTTCAGTTTTTCGTCAATAACTTGAAAATTACTGCCTTAAACAAAAAATTGTTCATCTACTAGATTAATCTAGATAAATTCTCTACAGAAAATGTTCCATACATAGGAAGGGGATGCATTTTTTCAGTCTCCTGTTTTCAGTTTCTCGTTAATAACCTGAAAACTATTGCTTCCAGAAAAAAATATATCTAAATTGATCAAAATAAAATTTTCTGCATAAAAGGTTCCACACAATTTTCGCTGGGCTCAATAATGGAGGAGATATAGAGAGGAAAAATGTAAAAATGTATCTTTATTCTCAAGTCTCTTTTTTTTCAGGTTTTCGTTTGTAACTTGAGAACTATTGGCTTTAGCGAAAAATGTTCATATACTAAATTGATCTAAATAAAATTCTCTACAAAAAAGATTATACACACTTTTTCGTTAGGATTAGTATTGAAGAAGATATGGAGGAAAATGGACATGTATTTTTGTTCTCAAGTTTCCTGTTCACAGTTTTGCGTTAATAACTTGAAAATTATTGCTTCCATCAAAAAGATGATTATATACTAAATTATCTAAATAAAATTCTCTACGTATTATATCGCTAAGATTAGTGCTGAATGCAAAATGGACATACATCTTTGTTTTCAAGTGTCTTGTATTCAGTTCTTCGTCAATAATTTGAAAACTCTTGTCTTGAGCGAAAAAATGATCAGATACTAAATTAATTTAAATAAAATTCTCTACAAAAAAGGTCCTACATACTTTTTTGCTAGGATTAGTATTAAAAGAGATATAAAGGGGATGAATGATAAAATGATGCATCTTCACTCTCAAGTCCTCTGTTCTCAGTTTCTCGTTGTTAACTTGAAAACTATTGCTTTTAGCGAAAAAATATTAATCTACTAGAATATTTTAAATAAAATTTCCTACAAAAAATGTTTCATACACTTTTTCGTTAGGATTACTATTGAAGGAGATATGGAGAGGAAAAATGGACATACATCTTTGTTCTCAAGTGTCCTGTTTTCAGTTTTCAGTCAATAACTTGAAAACTATTGCTTTGAGCAAAAAAATGATTGGATACTCAATTGATTTAAATAAAATTCTCTACAAAAAAGATCCAACACACTTTTTTGTTAGGATTAGTATCAAAAGAGATATGAAAGGGAAGAATGAATGAATGACGCATCTTTGTTCCCAAGTCCTCTGTTCTCAGTTTTTCGTTAGTAATTTGAAATCTACTGCCTCTAGCAAAAAAATTTTCCTGTACTAAATTAATTTAAATAAAATGCCCTACAAAAATAGTTCAACACATTTTTTCGCTAGGATTACTATTGAAAGAGATATGGAGAGAAAAATGGACATGCATCTTTGTTCTCAAATGTCCTGTTTTCGTTTCCCGTCAATAATTTGAAAACTATTGCCTTGATAAAAAAAATGTTCGGATACTAAATTAATTTAAATAAAATTCCCCACATGGAAGGTCCTATACACTTTTTTGCTAGGATTAGTATTAAAAGAGATATGAAGGAAATGAACGAAAGAATGATGCATCTTTGCTCTTAAGTTTTTCCGAAAAAAGCGCTATTATATTCACTTTGGCTGGCTGGCTGGCTGGCTGGCGTGACGCTGAGATCTCAGCAACTATACTATTTACAGACTTGAAACTGGTACTAAATAAAAGCTGCTGTTTCGTAGGCTTGCACAAATTGCTTTAATTCAAGCTCAGTGATTGTGGAAAATTGAATTATTCAATTACATGTTTCAAGTGAAACAATGTCCATAGATATCTATGACATTAGGGATATGGCAACTAAAATTTATTAAAGTAGATAAAAATTTAGTTACAACTTTCGCCGCGGGTGTCACTATTATTATGTACAGTTGTCAAATCTGTCCGGGATTCATTCAATGACTTGTTTGACGCGAATTTGAAGCTTATTAGAATAAATTATTATTTTTTGATGAAAATTTGTTCACTTTTGGTGTATTTTTTTTTATATAGCTTTGATAAAGATCAAATTATCATTTTAAGCTACAGCACTTGACCTCCTGTCAGTCAATAACGAAACAATGAAGATTAAAATGTATTTTTGAGTTTGTACATGTATAAATTATGTACCTATTAAATAGTCAACTTGAAACTAGTACTAAATGGAAGCTGCTGTTTCGTAAGTTTGCCCAAACTGCTTGATTTCAAGCTCAGTAATTGTAAGAGATGGTAATTTGCGAAATCTCTGAAGTAACAAGCATTCATGAGCTGTCAAAAATGCGCTTCCATCATCTAGATGATTCTTCCATTTTTTGTTTTCATTTTCGAGTTAATAATTTGAAAACTACTGCCTCTAGCGAAAAAATAGTTGAATACAAAATTATTCTAAATAAAATTCTGTACAAAAAATTCTCCATACTTGTTTTGCTAGGATTAGTTTTGAAGGAGATGTGAAGAGGAAAAATGGAAATATAAGATGTATCTTTGTTCCTCATTTTCTTTCAGTTTTTTTAATGACTTTAAAACTATTGCTTTTAGCAAAAAAAGGCTGCACACATTTTTTCGCTAGGGTCAGTACTTTAGGAGATATGGAGGAGACAAATGAGAAAATGCATCTCTTTTCCTAAGTCTCATGTTCTTATTTTCTCGTTAATCACTTGAACACTACTGCCTTGAGCGAAAAATTGTTCATTTACTAAATTAATCTAAATAAAATTATCTACAAAAAAGGTCCCCTGTTTTTAGTTTTTCATCTACTTAATTAATTTAAATAAAATTATATACAAAAATGTTTCATACACTTTTTTGATAGGATTATTATTGACGGAGATATGGAGAGGGAAATGGACATGCATCTTTGTTCTTAAAGATTCTGTATTCAGTTTTCCGTCAGTAATTTGAAAACTCTAGCTTTGTGCGAAAAAATTGTTAGATACTAAATTAATTCAAATAAAATTCTTAACAAAAAAGGTCGTTCACACTTTTCTGCTAGGATTAGTATTGAAAGAGATATGAAGTGTAAGAATGAAAGAATCTTTGTTCTCAAGTTTTCTGTTTTCAGTTTTTCGTTAATAATTTGAAAACTACTGCCTCCAGCAAAAAAATTTGGATGTACTAAAATAATCTAAATAAAATTCTCTATGAAAAATGTACCATACACTTTTTCGCTAGGATTAATATAGAAGGAGATATGGAGGGGGGAATATGGACATGTATCTTCATTCCAAGTCTCTTTTTTTTCAGTTTTTTGGTAATAACTTAAAAACTACTGCTTTCAGCGAAAAAAAGATTATATGCTAAATTAATCTAAATGATATTCTCCACATATTTTTTCGCTAGGATTAATGCTGAAGGAAAAATGGACATGTATCTTTGTTCTTAAGTGTCCTATCTCCAGGTTTTCGTTAATCACTTGAAATTTACTGCCCTGAGCAAAAAAATGGTTGGATACCAAATTAATCTGAATAGAATTCTCTTCAAAAAAGATATTACAAATTTTCTTGTTAGGATTGATACTGAAGGAGATATGGCGGAGAAAAATGGAAAAATGACATGCATCTCAGTTTTCAAGTCTCCTGTTTTCAGGTTTTCGTTAATTACTTGAAAACTACTGCCTTGAGCGAAAAAATGTTCATGAACTAAATTAATCTAAATAAAATTCCTTAAAAAAATAGTTCAGCACACTTTTCTGCTAGGATTAGTACTGAAGGAGATATGGAGGGGAAAAGAGGAAAAATTATATGCATCTTTGTTCTAATGTCTACAGGTCTTAATTTCCGACAAGTTTTGGTAGTTGTTTTTCGATCCATTGGTTAACTATCAAATTAGAATCCTATAGATTTTCATCGAAATTAATTTAATGGTTCAATTTTTATAAATAATTACAAATTAAGATTACCTGTTAGTGTTGGTGACGGCGTGGCACAATCAGCAAAGGCTTTGACTTTCGTGCTGTTGTCTCGAGTTCTAATCACACAAAAAATTGATTTTAATATAACTATTTGTTGTATCCAATTAAGGGGTTCGTATGTAGCCTAAACAATTTTCATTAAGATTTGTTCGACGGTTTTACTTTTATAAACAATTTTCTACAAAAGCTTAAATTTGTTTTAAGTCCAGGCAACGAAGATTGAATAGACCAAATAGCGGAAATTAGTCATATCAAAGCCAGTTTTAGAACAGCTGTAGGGCAAGGTGTCCTGAACGACATACTAACAGTTTTGATGAGTGGGAATAGAGCTAAGGTGGTATGGAGTCTTTAAAAGTCCCTTTTTTTAGTTTTTTGTTGATAACTTGAAAATTACTGCTTCTAGCAAAAAAATGCTCACGTATTGAATTAATTTAAATCAAATTTGCTACAAAAAAGGTTCTATTCACTTTTTCGCTAAGATCACTACTGAAGGAGATATGAAAGGATAAAGCGGAAAAATGCATCTTTTTTCCCAAGTCCTTTTCTCTCAATGTTTCGTTGATAAATTGAAAACTACTGCCTCTAGGGAAAAAATGTTTATATACTAAATCAATCTAAATAGAATTCTCCACAAAAAAGGTTGCATACTCTTTCTTGCTAGGTTTAGTACTGTAGGAGAAATGGAAGATAAAAATGAAATGGAAGTCTGTTTGTATGAGACACGCTACAGATCTCAATTTTCAGCCAATTCATACAATAATAAATACGTCAAAAATGTGTATGAATAGTTTGATAAAAATAATTAAATACATCGATTTCTTATCAGTTTAATCAATATTGGCTGAATGTTGTAATAACGAATTGACGGCTACTGTGCCGTTTTTAGTGTATTTATCAAATTGTACAACTCCAATCTTTGAATTTGGTATTTTAAATTGGAATGCAGTTTTTATTTGCTCTATAAGCTAAAATAATTGACTTTATCAGATCAGTAAAATTTCTCAAATTTTGATAATCAATTTTATGACACAAATCCTAAAAATCTCCAAATTCCAAATAAACATTTGAGTAAATATTGACTCTCACTATTTATTTTAATGTTCTAAACATGTTTTCATAGCCGATAAACACCAAACAATTGCTAGACAATTTGTTTAGTGTTTTCGATAATATTCCGATATTCAAAACGGATATGAGAGCGCGAATCGCAGAACGTGATTCGGAAAATCGGGAAATTTGAAAGTGTTGGATTGGAAGCACTTCAAATATCCGGAGAAGATGTAGATGTTTGTAGTCGGCTGCCAGACGAAAAACTCGACTATAAACAAATTGTGGGAGAATGTAAATACTATTGATAGCGATGGTGCCTCGAGATGCACCGTGCAGACGACGAACAAACAGTGGATAACAAACAAGAAAATGCAGTTTAAATTTGATATTTTTTAATTTTAATTTAAATAAAAAAATCGATTGGTTATTTGGGAATATATGAACATTTGTTTCCGACTAGACAGTTCAAATTTTGGAACTGTGTCATGAGACATTTAGGGAGCCACTGGTCGATTGTTCGCGTCGCGGTGCTAGGGACGCTAGGGACGCACTTATCTACTGATAAAATCCGCGGTCCTCCGTTACGATTCTCACTTGTCATCGGCGCGCGCTTTGAATCGAACGCGTTTTATTTGATCTTATCAGGAATTGCCATGCTTGTGATATGAAAATGTGTGAAACAGTGAACAATATTGTGCTCCTAAAGAACTAATCTACTGTTTTTTAAATGATTCTATCACAGATTTTGATTGCATTATCTTCCGATACCGATACGAGGGATTAACTTCAAGATAACTTGTGTGTTATATCAAAAAGACTACTTCACAGCTTCTGTTTTGTTTGACAGGTATGCTATTTGTAGAAATTCAATCACGGATTGTATTTTTGGTGAGCCATTTCGAAGAACGCTCATGTGTCTGGATGTATTGGTGTGTTACGGTGCATTGTACTTGATAAACACAATTTAACAGCGGATAGATTAAGCTATATATAACTACTGGTATTTGGTTTACTATTCGATTGATTTAACTTGATTTATGTCGCTTGATAATTGATAAAAGTGGGCTATCGAACTAAAATGCTGTGCATTTTTTGTTAAGGGAAATAATTATGATTAGTAAACACGATTTTATTATGAACGTTTGTTGTTGTGACGTCAGTACGCACGTTGGCACTCAGCTGTGTAAAAATCGGCAACTATTAACTCGTAGGCCTCTGGCAAAATATCTACTGTCCTTTTATAAACCCTGAAAGCTCATTTTGTGTCTAATTTAATTCTAAGTCAAATTAATCAACGGCTCCTATCTCTTAAGCACTGATTTCTGCTTGCCAACATGCCTAATGACGTCAGAGTGGCGCTTGGCCAACAACAATCCTCAATAAAAACGTTCGATGTGCACCAAACCATACCAAAATCCTTTCTTCCTCGGAGTATTCACCCAAGCTACAATTTTTGAAACAAAACTAGAAAAACCATGCTTTTTTACGATGAAATACGATCACATCCTGGAAAATTGAAAATAATGTTCCCCTCAGCAATGCAGGGCTGATAAATCTCTGGATCTCCATGCTTCTTCTGTTAGTTCCGTTACCGGGGTAACGTGGAAGGTATGTGCTTGCTTTTAGTGAGATACGGTGTTCGAATCCGGTCATCTACTGATAATTTATTACACTTTGCGCAGCTCGCGCGAGATGATTAATCTTGATGCTGAAGTTTTGGGAAAAATAAGTTGGATTTATCTTTCGCAGCAATAACAAGCACAAAATTATGATATTATGATGCATTCTCTCTAGTGTATCAAACAGTTGAATCAATAGTGAACCAGCATTATATAACCGGCCCTTGAACGATTTCTGATGACTTTTTGTCCTAAAAATAACTTGGGTTGCCTACTTCATCCTGTTTCACTTTATCTAGTACTTCAACTATCTTATTTTGACCTATTAATCGCGATGTAAGCGGAGTAACTCCTAATAAGAACTTTTGCTACGATTATTAACAGACATCATCCATTGTATTATTGTATTTCTACTTATAATTAGGTCTTGAACTTTTGTTCTGTTCTTCAACAAAGTTCAGAAGATGTGTTATATATTTCTACAAGCTTTAATGAGATAACATAACTTCAGAACTGTTTTATTTTTATAATGTAATGTTTTTAAGGCTAGAAATTGAAACAGAACACTGTTATTTGAAAATAAATGAAAATTGAAGCTTATTGGATAGAATTTATATTTATTTATATTGATCTGCTTCACAGTTTGATTTATTCTGTCCTCTAAAGTAAACGTCCTTTATATAGACAGAGTAAGGGGTCTCTGCCTGCCGAGAGGCTACTAGAATTACCTCGAAATACTCCAGACGTAATTAAGGAAATCCGCCACAATAATTAGGATAGCCTTCTTATGAATGGCTTTTTATGATCCACATAGAAGTTCAATTTAGCTCCCTTTCTGGTCTTTTCAACCCCCTCTACAGAGAGAGAGGTCTGCCTTTCGAAAGGCTGCTAGACTTATCACGAAATATTTCAGACGTCAATTAAAAGAATTTGTTACAATAATTAAGATGTCCTTTAGGTCATCGTTGAATTTTGAGATATATTTGCTGAAACTAACGGTAAATAACAATAATAAATCGTTTATAAAACCAAAGCAATAATAAATTGCTTATAGGAAAGTAACTATTTGACAAATTATCAATAAAATCAATAGAGTTTTATTCTGACAGTTAATCAATTAACAAAAAAAGTGAGACCTGTAGTTCATCCTCGTACGTACAGACAAAAGGACGGAAATGCTTACTGTAACTATTCAAAGACAAATTGGGTCATAAGAAATATGCCACTGATCTAAAAGTCGCATCGTTATGTAGAGGGGGATCCTTCAATTTCAAAAATTATATTTAAAGTTTATTGATTGGGAAATTATTCGAGTAAGAATGGCTTCTATCATCAAACTTAAGGTTAGCGCGCTAGTTGGTATGAGGGTGGGTAATATAGTAGCTACAAAATAAAATTTGAAAAACTAAACTAATTTCAGGGAAGTACAATTCTTTACTGATAACAATACACTATTTTGTCATTTAAATTAATATTTAACTCGCCCGTGGATCTTTTCACAACCACCAATCACAAAAGAATGGGGCTTTCGTAGATAATTGCTAATAAAAATTGAATCATCAGACAAATATTGATGAAAATCAATAGGATTGTATTTCGATAGTTGGTCAATCGATAAAAAAATAATCGTATATAATATCACAAGGGACTGTAATTTTATCAATAAATTTTTCTTGAAAACATTGATTACCTAGCAACATCGTGAGAGTCATCTGTCCGTTTAAATCACGAGAGCGTAGCTCGAGGGATTTCATCTGAGCAGATGACTCGAAGGATATTGCTTAAAGGTAATCAATGTTTGAAAGAAAAATTTATGATAAAATCAAAGTCGCGAGTGGTATTTGTGGAGAATATTTCTCGAATGAAATTGCTACTATAAGTATCTATTAAATAATGTTAGTTGCAACTACTAACCTTTTTTATTGAAAAATGCACTAAATTGCCCCCATATAGTCTTGTATTTTTTAACTTTTAATTTTAAATTTCATTATTTTCGGCAAAAAATGCATTTCTAATACGATTAAATTTTGACATTTCCGAGAACTGATTGTTTGTTTATATTTAGAACTGTGTATTGTTTCTCCATGATAAAGGCAATTTATCGCAATTAATCGCTTGCCAACGGGAATTTACCGAGGTAACGGGAATTTTCAGAGGTAAATTCCCGTTGGCAAGGAATTTATTATTATAATTGTCATTGTAACTATGCAAAATTTGTCAGTATAATTGACATGAGTGAAATAATCACTGAAATTTATTGAGAATTGCTATCTGTAATGTATTCTCATACGTACAGACAAAAAGACGGGGCGGTATGAAATTGTTGAAAGGCAAATTAGACCAAAAAAAATATACCACAGACCTAAAAGTAGTACCATTTCTTGAAGGAGGATCCTTTTATCTAGAAAAACTACATCAGAAATTGATTGATTGTGTAATTATCCGATTTTGAATCATTTTTATCATCAAACTGTGGATTGACATATTAGTTGGTATTAGAATGGGCAATATAATAGCTACGAAATAAAATGTTGAGAACTAAATCAATTGTTGGATAATACAAATTTTACCGATTGCAATACTCAATTTTTTCAATAACACGTAATTTAAATTGGTATTTAATTCGCCTTTGGATCTTTTCTGAATCACCAATCACGAGAAAAAGAAGCTTTTGTAGAAAATTGTTAATAAAAATTCATTTATTTAACGAATCTCAATAAAAATCAATACCATAAGTAGTTGAAGTATTATCGATTATTTTTGTGGTGCTATCACGAATGTTTATTGTGCTTGCGTTTGAATACCACGAGTGTGCAGCACGAGTGGTATTCACAGGCACAATAAACATGAATGATTGCACCACAAAAATAGTCTGTAATACTTGAACTACAAATGGTATATGGAGGACTATTCCAAAAGTCAAACCATTTTTTCAAATTAGTTTTCTATGAATCAAGTAACAAGTCACGTAATTATCATAGAAACAAGTAAACAAACTTCTGTCAAATTGAAAAATTAGAATTTCTTACATTTTCTTTGACGAATAATAGAGAAATAAATTGCGTTCTGACATGGAAACTAGTTCAAAAAGGTTTGCTGATAAATCAGAAGATGAAATTGATGAAGATATATACTAGGGTGGGCAATATAGTAGCTACAAAATACAAATTTGAAAAACTGAGTTAATTGTAGGTGAATACAAGCCTTTGCTGACTTCAATACACCATCTTGTTATCAAAACTTAATCTCAATAAGTATTTGAATGTCCTTGAAATATTTACAACCTCCAATCCCGAAAGAAAGTAGCTTTTTTAGAAAATTGATAATAAAAACTGAATTATGGGACAAATCTTGATGAAAATTAATAGGGTTGTATTGTGATAGCTAACCAATCAACAAAAAAATAAAACACCAAATCAATTCGTCCTGTTGTTGGTCCTCATACGTATAAACAAATGGACCGAGATGCTTGAAATTATTTCAAGGCTAATTAGGACATAATAAATATTCCAAAGATCTTAAAATGGTATTGTTACTTCAAGGAGAATCTTTTCGTTCAAAAAAATTATATTAAAAGTTGATTGTTTGTGAAATCATCCGATTTAGAACTCAGGGTTGGCGCGCTAGTACGGTACAAAACAAAATGTGGAAAACTAAACTAATTTTAGGATAGTACAAGCCTTTATCTATTGCATTTTACCATTTTTTTATTTGCTTGTGATCTCAATTATTATATAACTTGCCCTTAATGTTTTTACAATCGTCAGTCACGAAAGAATTGGACTTTTGTAGAAAATTGTTGATAAAAATTGTATTATTGGACAAATCGTGACAAAAATCAATAGGGTTCTATTTTGATACCTAGCCAATCAACAAAAAAAATAGTCATCAAAATTAGTTGACTATTGCGATCCGTAATTGATCCTCATACGTAGAGACAAAAGGACTGAGATGCATGTAATTATTCTATGGCTAATTCACCCACAATAAACATTCCACAGATCTAAAAGTGATGCAGTCTCGTAGAGGAAAACCTTTTTATACCAAAAAATTATATTAAAAGTTTAGTGCTTCCGAAATTATCCGAATTAGAACTCTAGATTGGCGCGCAAGTTGATATAATAGGGTTAAAGATAACTACAAAACAAAATTTGGAAAACTAAAGTAATTATAGGAAATTACAAACATTTACTGACTGCATTACACCATTTTTTCATTTGTATGTTTGCCCAATTATTATATAACTTACCTTTGATTTTTTTCGCAGTCATCAATCACACAAAAATTGTTAATAAAAATTAAATTATCGGACAAATTTTGATAAAAATCAATAGACTTTTATTTTGATAGCTAACCAATCAATAAAAAAAATGGTCATCAAAATTAATTGAGCATTGCGACCTGTAACGTATTCTCATACGTACAGACAAAAGGACAGAGATGCATGTAATTATTCTAAGGCAAATTAGGACATAATAAATATTCCAAAGATTCAAAAGTGGTATAATTTGGTAGAGGAAGACCTTTTTATACTAAAAAATTATATTAAAAGTTTATTGATTCCAAAATTACCTGAGTTAGAACTCTAGATTGGCGCGCAAGTGTATATTAGGGTTAACAATAACTACAAAACAAAATGTGAAAAACTAAACTAATTGTAGGAAAGTACAAACATTTATTAACTGCATTACACCATTTTTTCATTTGCTTGCAATCTCAATTATTATATAACTTGCTCTTAAATTCTTTTACAGTCGTCAGTCACGAAAGAATTGAACTTTTGTAGAAAATTGTTAATAAAAATTGTATTATTGAACAGATCTCCATAAAAATCAATAGACTTCTATTTTAATACTTAGACAATCAATAAAAAAATGATCATCAAAATCAATCAAGAATTGCGTCCTGTAATTGATCCTCATACGTACAGACAAAAGGGCAGAGATACATGTAATCATTCTAATTAGGCCATAATAAATACTCCAAAGATCTTTAAGTGGTACAGTTCCTTCCAGGAGGACCTTTTTGTACCAAAATATTATATTAAAAGCTTATTGCTCCCGAAATTATCCGAATTAGAATTATAGGTTGGCGCGCAAGTTGATATTAGAGTGGACATTAGCTACAAAACTAAATATGGAAAACTAAACTAATTGTAGGATAGTAAAAACATTCACCAACTGCATTACACCTCTTTTTCATTTGCATAAAATCTCAATTATTATATAACTTACATTTGATTTTTTCGCAGTCGTCAATCACGAAAGAAAGGAGCATTTGTAGAAAATTGTTAATAAAAATTGAATTATTGAACAGATCTTACTAAAACTCAATAGGCTTCTATTTCGATACTTAGCCAATCAATAGAAAAAATGGTCATCAAAATTAATTGAGAATTATGGCCTGTAACGTATTCTCATACGTACAGACAAAAGGGCAGAGATGCATGTAATTATTCCAAGGCAAATTAGGGCATAATAAATATTCCAAAGATTCAAAAGTGGTACAGTTTGATAGAGGAGGACTTTTTCATACCAAAAAATTATATTAAAAGTTTTTTGCTTCCGAAATCACCTGAATTAGAACTCTAGATTGGCGCGCAAGTTGATATTAGGGTAGGCAATAACTACAAAGCAAAATGTGAAAAACTAAACTAATTGTAGGACAGTACAAACATTTACTGACTGAATTATACCATTTTTTTATTTGCTTGTAATCTCATTCATTATATAACTTGCTCTTGAATTATTTTACAATCGTCATAATGAAAAAATGGAACTTTGGTAAGAAATTGTTAATAAAAATTGCATTATTGGACAAATTTTGATAAAAATTGATAGGGTCTTATTTTGATACTTGTCCAATCAATAAAAAAAATAATCATCAAAATTAGTTGATAATTGCGATCTGTAGCGTGTCACATACGTACAGACCACAGGACTGGAATGCATGTCATTTTCGGCCTCAATTTTCATATTTAATCAGTGATTGGTGTGGCACAGTGCTACCATCATTAATTCAAATAAAAATTAGGCTGCTACGTGTTTATTTATCATGGACGAAGAAGCTCAAAAGTGTTCGAAATAAACACTGTTTTATTTTATTATGTAGTCCATTTGGTGTGATACCCACGGTTTTCACTGTCTGCTCCGTGAACACTTCTTGCTAGCGGTTGAAAATCACCGGACCATCTTTTTGCTAATTTGTGCTGGTCCAGCGAAACAACGCTGTTTTCTGCTACCCAATGATTAACGAGCTGACAAAAACAATCAACAACTCAAGCGTGAATGTTGCAATTGTTTTGCTGCAGACTTGATACAAAACATGGAGACTTCATCCCTTTATCAAAAGATTCACATGGTTGTTGTAAGTAAATCTGTCTGTACTTTCTTTAAGAATAAATTGAATAAGATTGTAATTTGCAGTGTTAATTAAAGTTGAAAGCAATGGCCGATCGTTCCTTTGTGCGTTTCCTCCAATACCAATTATTGTAATAGCACAAGTGGCTCGGAAATCGATCCAGCCGGGGAAATTGTTTCTCACCCTTTGCGAAATCAAACACCTTTGATGTGAATCTTGAGGGCCACTTACTTTTTACCGTGTTGCGTTCCTTTCATTTCACGAAAAATTGGTACTTGTATACGCGGTGGACTCGTCTGCGTAGGAAAGACGCTAATGCAGCGACGCACTACATTTTTTTTTAGACTTCTTTGTCACTGGCTAATCATTACTCTTTGTGAAGAACTCTTTGTGTCATTTGTCACATGCGAACATCTATTTTGCGCTGAGATTTTTAATTACTACTCTTGAAAATGATGAAAGTGAATAGGCCGCCATCCGACGAGCCCTAATGGAAACTAAAGGATCTCGGGACGTTTTGACATTCATCTCATTTAGCTACTTTTTGCTTCAATCCCATATCATGTACTTCAACAAGAAAAAATAATACTTTGATCCGGCATCTTTTACTAACCTAAAAATATGTAGAGCTTTGAACTTTTAAACACAACAGAAATTCCAGAAAGAAAAATAGGCGCCACATGCCTCATACTAATTAGAAAACAAGCTAGCATTTGAAAATACGTATTTTCATGTTGAAAATTCACAAGAAGCTTGAAATTCCTGGTACGTACATTTTATAAAGTCTCAGCGGTCAGTACAAAGTGCGCATACATCATCTCGTCTTTGCCATGTCACCTATTGATGTCGGTGTAAGCAATCCATTACCCAAGGGTACGAACCCCTTGCAGTGACGCCATAATGGTTTCCGCTTCCTATCCGCTCGCCCTGCTAGCAAACAACCCCCTGCACATATGCTTGTATGAATTGCACAATCAAGGAAACTCTTTTTGTTAAATTAGTTTACTGGAAGTTGTGAGGATGGTGGCGCGACTTCATTAAGCCCAATGAAAGGGTTGCAATTTGTGGGAAACTCTCTTTTTATTTTGTAATTGGATCAGAAAAGCATAAAGCTTGTTCGACAATATTTATTACTATAATCAAATGTTTTGAGGTCATTGAAAAGATGTCAAATTGATACTCCTTCATTAGGATTGCTATATTTTATATTAAAAAAAAACATGAGCAAGAGACCTACACATTATAAAATATAAAAGTTGTCTTGTAAAGATCCCTGAAGACTGCATGTTTTCAAGTGGCGTTAAATTGTATACAGCCGAGCTGCAACTATTCGAAAATATGAAATTCCTCTTTTGAAATGCAATAAAATGCGGGAAAATATATAGAAATGTCGTTTTGCATAATCACCAAAATAAAACCTTTCGAAAAGCAAGGACTCGTCTTTCACATTTTCACATCCAATTCGTTTGAAGTTCAGAAATTCACTTTTTCACGCTTCTGTGAATGCGAAAATATTCCTATACTGAAAAGATTATAACACGCGTCTTTTGAAATAAAGAAAAAATAGTATATTGTATCCATTCGTCAACCGCGCAAACACTGAATTCAGGATCGAAAGCTCGGAATCCTATAAGAGTTTAAGTCCTGGGCTATTCATACTCGCGACCCGGAGATTTTTCTTTGGGAATTGAAATGCATTTGTCCTTATCGAGCTCGCAATTCTCGTCGATAAATCACAGAAGAGTATCATTACTTAGTATTAAGTTTAATGACACAACGAAAATTTGTCACATTTTAATACCAAACGCTGATAATTGCAACCCTTAAATGATAGAATTGATGCTTTACGAAACTCATGTAATATTATTCCAACCCTGTTGTTAAAACCTTTCATCTTTCAACCCTTAAATACTGTAGCACGAAAATCAAAAAGTGGTTTCACAGTTTGAAAGCTCAGACCTCCTAAAATAATAATTTTTAAATAATGAACCAAACGTTGATGAAAAGCTTATGTAGTACCATTCATTATTATATAAGTTTCGACTCTTTATCTTTCATCCCTTGAATATGGTAGCATTGAAATTGATATAAGATAAAAATTTACAATTTGGAAGCACATATCTCCCAAATTAACCAAATGCTGCATAAAACTAATGTAATACTATTTATTATTGAGCCAGTTTCATGTTTTCATCTTTCAACCCTGTCTTTATAGAGGGTTCAATAGAGTAATGAAAATGTTTCTCAATTTGGAAGTTCATGTCTCCTGAAATAACTGTAAAATAATGAATTGAATAAATATAGAAAGCAAAGTTAAGATGTACAAATATATCATGAAATCCTTCAACTCTTTATCTGCCAACCCTTTAAAAGTAAACGTGGGTTTTATTTCACAATTTGAATGCTCCGATATCCCAAAATAATAATCTTAAAATGATGAACCAAGCGTTTATGTAAAGCTTATGTAGGTAGTACCATTTATTACTATGCCATTTTTGACTCTTCATCTTTCAACCTTTAAATATGGTAGCATGAAAACTGATTTGTGAGCTCGTATCTCACAAAATAATAATCGTGCAATTATTAACCAAATGTGTATAAAGCTAATGTAATGCCATTTATAATTATGCCAGTTTCATCTTTCAACCATGCTGTTGAATGGTTTAACGGAAATATCTCTTAAAATAATAACCGTAAAATGTTGAAACGAATAAATATACAAAGCTTAGATGAGCCAGTTTATTATAAAAATATCAACCCTTCATCAGCCAACCCTTGAATATAGTAGCTTGAAAATCAAAAAGTGGGGCATATTTCACAACTTGAAAGCTCAGATCTCCCAAAATAATAATCTTTAAGTGATGCACCATACACTGATAAAAAGCTTATGTAGTACCATTTATTATTATACCATTTTCTGCTTTTCATCCTTCAATTTTTAAATATGGTAGCATGAGAACTGATTTAAGATAAAATTTTACGATTTTGATGCTCATATCTTATAAAATAATAATCGCGTAGTAATTAATTGAATGCTGGATTTAAAATTGAGCCAGTTTCAACTCTTCATCTTTCAACCCTGCTTTTATAGAGGGTTGAATGGCTTAACGAAAATGTCTCCTAAAATAATAGCTGTAAAGTTATGAAACGAATAAATATAGAAAGCTTAGATGTGCCAATTTATTATAAAATCATTCAACCCTTCATCAGCCAACCCTTAAATGTAATAGCATGAAAATTGGAAAATGGGTCATATTTAACAATTTAAAAGATCAGTTTTTCTAAAATAAATTGTTAAATGATGAACCAAAGCTCATCTAGAAGCTTGTTCAGTACCATTTATTATTATACAAGCTTCGACTCTTTATCTTTCAACCTTAAAATATGGTAGCATGAGAACAATGCTCATATCTCACAAAATAATAATCATGCGATAATTTATTAAGTGCTGTATAAAGCTTATGTGGTACAATTTATTATTGAACCAGTTTCAACTCTTTATCTTTCAACCTTGTTGTTATAGAAAGTTGGATGGGGTAACGAGAATATCTTCTAAAATAATAACCGTAAAATGTTGAAAGGAATTAATACAGAAAGCTTGGATGAGCCAATTTATCGTAAAATCATTCAACCCTTCATTTACCAACCCTTAATATAGTAGCATGGGAATTATTTCATAATTTGAAAGCTCAAATTTCCTAAAATAATAATTGTTAAATGATGAACTAAAGCTGATAAGAAGTTTGTACAATACCATTTATTACTATACCAGTTTTGACTCTTCATCTTTCAACCTTTAAATATGGTAGCATGAGAAATGATGTAATGTGGAATTTTACAATTTGTAAGCTCGTATCACACAAAATAATAACCGTGCAAAAATTAATCAAATGCTGTATGAAGGTTATGTAATACCATTTATGATTGAGCCAGTTTCAACTCTTCAACTTTCAATAATGCCGTTATAGCGGGTTGAATGTTTTATCATCAATATCTCCTGGAGTAAAAACCGTAAAATGTTAAAACTAATAAATATAGGAAGCTTATATGAGCCAATTTATTGTAAAATTATTCAACCCTTTATCAGCCAACCCTTGAATATAGTAGCATGAAAATTATATTGGGTCATATTCAACAATTTGAAAGCTCAGTTTTCTTAAAATAATTATTGTTGAATGATGAACAAAAACTAGTTTAGAAGATTATACAGTACCATTTATTATTGTACCAGTTTTGACTCTTCATCTTTCAACCTTCAAATATGCTGACGACAAAATTATATAATTTGAAAAATCATATCTTCTAAAATGATAATTGTACAATAATTTACAAAATGTTAACAGCAATATAATGTAAAACCATTTATAATCCAGCCAGTTTTCACCCGTTATCTTTCAACCCTGCTGTTATAGAGGGTTAAATGGTGTAATGAAAATTTGCTACACTTTGAAAGCTTATATAACGAATAAATAATAAGAAACTTGGATGAGCCAATTATTATAAAATTCTTCAACCCTTCAATTGCCAACCCTTGAATATAGAGCATGAAAATTAAAAAATTGTTTATATTTCAATATTTGAAAGTTAGATCTCGCAAAACAATAATCTTTAGATGATGAACCACACGCAGAGAAAAATTAATGTGGTACCATATATTATAATATCAGTTTTGACTCTTCTTCTTTCAACCTTTGAATACGGTAGTATGGTAGCATGAAAACTGATATCAGGTATTTTTTTACAATTTAGAAGCTCATATATTCAAAAACAATTGATTGTGCAATATTTAGTCAACTGCTGTACTTATTATAGGACTAGTTTTACCCTCTATCTTTCAACCTTGTCGTCATAAGGGGTTGAATGATGCAACAGATATGTACCACATTTTGAGGGCTTTTACTCCCTGAAATTACAATCGTAGGATAATAAAACGAATTCTTCCAAAAAGCTTGTATAGATCAAACCAGTTTTAGCCCTTTACCTTTCAACCCTTAAATATAGTGACATGAAAAGCAAAAATTGTTCGAAATTTCACATTTTTAAACCTAATATCTATCAAAATAATGATTGGTTAATAATTAACCAAACTTTAATAGGTAGTAGATACAGTGCCATTTAATTAATACCAGTTTCAACCTTCCATCCTACAAGCTTTGGATATGGTAACACGGAAACTGAAATGAAGGCAATACTTAAAGAGCACATCTTCAAATATAATTGAACTCATGTACGAATCAATTACAAATTTTAATTTTCCAGCTCAGTCGTATAGGGGGTTAAATGGTACAATTTGTAAGCTCATATCTACTAAAATAAAAATCGTAGAATGATGAATCGCATGTTGATGGGAAGCTTATGCAAACTAATTTATTATAAAGTCGTTCAACCCTTCGTCTGCCAACCTTTGAATACAGAAGCAGGATATTACTCACTGAAATATTTGAAAAAAATAGTCATAACATAATAAAACAAACAATGATTGAACCCTTATGTAGTTTCATTTTGAAACAATCCTTTATCTGCAATTTTCAAATGTGGTAGCATAAAAGCTTTGACAATTTGGAAGCTTATACATCCTAAAATGATAATCCTATGATGTACCATGTGGTACAATTTATTAGAGAACCATTTCAACCATTTATCTCTCAAATCTGTTTTTACACGGGGTGAAATGATGCAGCGTGAATCCGTCTTAAAATAATTACCGTAGAACCATAAAGTGAATATTCATAAAAACCCCACATAAGACAATTATAAACCAGTTTCAACCCTTGAATATGGTAGCATTGAAATTAAAATTTGGGGCAAATTACACACTTCAGATAAATAAAATAATAATCGTAGAATAATTTGCATTAGCCAAATGCTAGTGGAAACTTATGTAGTACCATTTAATAAAGAACCAGTTTCAACCCTCTATCTCCCAACCCTTGAATATGGTATTAAAAATTAAAAATTGGAGTGAATACCTACTTTGAAAGCTCGTGTCTTCCTAAATAATTAATCAAACGCTGGTAGGAAACTTATGTAATGCCATTTATTATCGTACCATTTATCTTTCAACCTTTGAGTATGGTAACATGGAACCTAGTATAATTTGAAAGTTGGTGTCTTCCAAAATAAAATGAACCGAACGCTTGTTGGTGGCTTATATAACACTTTTTATTTCAACCCTTGAATTTGATAGCATGAAAACTAAAAATTAGGTGAAACTTCACACTTTGAAAATTTATATCTCCTAAAATAATAATCATAGAATAATGAACCAAATTATGATAGGGAGCTTATGTAGTACCATTTATCGTAAAACCAGTTTCAACCCCTTATCACATCACTCTTGGAAACAGTAGCTTAAGGAACAAAAATATAAAAAACTCTATTCATTCAGTCTGGCAAAAATAATTGAATTTTACAGATGATAAATTTTGGGTTGGATTTGAGAGCTACGTAAACTAATATATTGAAAGAGCTGATAATCATAACCAATATTTGATATTTGATAAATCTAATTATTTTCTGATTTTGAAGGATGGTAATATATTTATTAGCCCTTATGAAAGTGAAAGTGGAAGTCGTTTCCAACCTCCGTTAACGACTATATAGATCAGTAGTTCATTTCTCTCCAATATATTTTAAAATCCGAAAGCACTTCTTCTACCGATGACAATACAACCTGAAAATAAATCTTCCATCCCTCGGAAACAATCCATGATTAAGCATCTCCGTTTCCGGTTTCATGTTTCCACAATACTCCCATCGCTCGAAGCTGTAACTAACAACTAATTTCGAAACAAAAAAAGTAAAAATGAAGCGGGAGATTATCCTAAAAAGAGCACAATCTCATGAGGGCCCTCATTGTGACGTAAATGAAAGAAGTTCATAAAAATTTCATAATAGGAAACCGCGTGAAATTACAGAAAGAAAAAATCGCTCACCCACGCTCTGCACAGAGGGGAATACAATGGAGGAGGCAAATACATTGAGATGCAAAGTATGCTTTGATCCCGGGAGGTGTGACAGTACAACAAAGAGACGAAAGGGCCTAGGGATGGAGTTGTGGTCAACTTCATTATCCCTGGACGCGCCGATTACATTATAAATTACTTTGACCTCACTGCATTTTTTAATTTCAATCCTAAAGCAATAAAGAGCAGCCTTTCATCTCTGCCACTAAAATTCAATCTGTGAAGGATTCACATACAAAATCTTCTACAAATGAAGTGGCACTATCGTTTATAGTGTGATCAAAGTGGCACCATCATTTCTCGTCACAAGATTGCAACAGCTATAAAAATAATTATATTTTCTCTCAAGATTAATGGTTGATTGTCGACTGAACCAGCGATTTTATTTATTTAAAACAGCTGGTAGTATTTTGGGAATGATGCAGAAATAATTGGCTCGAAATAAAATGGCACTATTCTCAATATTTTGACATGTAAGAAATTGATTTATTTTTTACTAAACTAGCTATTAGATGTTTTTTTAACAGTTGGTAATACTGTAATACTGATATATGTATAAATGTGTGCCAACAAAGTGGCGCCATCGTTTATCGTCACAAAATTATAGCGTCCGGACTCAAAATTCCAACAAATATCAAATATGAATTTATTCCCTTCAGCAAATAATTGATTTTTGACTAAACTAGCTATGAAAAAATTTACGAACCAAATGAAAGATTAAGGAATAATTGAGTAAAAATAAAGTGGCACTATCGTTTGTCGTTGCAAAATTAATGCGTTTAAACTCAAATTTTTTTAGGGTAGCACCTACACTTTGAAATTTTTTGAGTCGCTGGTTTACGCACAAATCTTAGTACGAAATCTTGAACACTATAATTTTGTAATTGAAGAAAATATTGTCTTTTTGCTTCTGGTGAATTATTACTATATCCTTTCTACGATGGCACCTGAAGTTTAAAATTTTTTGGATAACTGGTTTAGTCAGAAATTAATTATTTATTTGAGGAGAACACAAGTGGTTTTAAATTTAAGTGAGGACTTGAAGTTTTGAGTGCTATAAGTTTGGTATGAAGGATAATATTGTCCTTTTGCTTCCGGTAAATTATTACTACACCTTTTTTAAGGTAAAATCTACAGTTTGAAATTTTTTGAACACTTATTTTGGGGAGAAAGTGATTTTTTTAATTTTAGTACGGATTCTAAGTTTTGAATGCTATAATTTTGTTATTAAAGCAAATATTGTGTTTTTGCTTCTGGTGAGTTATTACTATATCTTTTCTACGGTGGCACCTGAAGTTTGAAAATTTTTGGGTAGCTGGTTTAGTCAGAAATCAATTATTTATTGGAGGAGAACACAAGTCATTTTTAATTTAAGTGGGGACTTGAAGTTTTGAGTGCTATAAGTTTGTAATAAAAGATAATATTGTCCTTTTGCTTCCAGTGAATTATTACTACACCTTTTTTAAGGTAGAATCTACAGTTTCAAATTTTTTGAACACTTATTTTGGGGGGAACATGGTGTTTTTAATTTTAGTACGGATTCTAAGTTTCGAATGATATAATTTTGTTATTAAAAAAAATATTGTCTTTTTTCCTCTAGTGAATTATTACTATATCTTTTCTATGGTGGCACCTGAAGTTTGAAAATTTTTGGATTGCTGGTTTAGTCAGAAATTAATTATTTATTTGAGGAGAAAACAAGTGATTTTTAATTTTAGTGGGGACTTGAAGCTTTGAGTGCTCTAAGTTTGTAATAAAGGATAATAATTGTCCTTTTGCTTTCGGTGAATTATTACTACACCTTTTTTAATATAGAATCTACAGTTTGAAATTTTTTGAACTCTTATTTTGGGGGGAACATGGTGTTTTTAATTTTAGTACGGATTCTAAGTTTTGAATGCTATAATTTTGTTTTTAAAGAGGATATTGTCTTTTTGCTTCTGGTGGATTGTTACTATAACCTTTCTACAGTGGCACCTGAAGTTTGAAAATTTTTGGGTAGCTGGTTTAGTCAGAGATTAATTATTTATTTGACGAGAACACAAGTGGTTTTTTATTTAAGTGAGGGCTTGACGTTTTGAGTGCTATAAGTTTGTAATGAAGGATAATATTGTCTTTTTGCTTCCGGTGAATCTTTTTTAAGGTGGAACTTACAGTTTGAAATTATTTTCAATACTTATTTTGGGGGAAAATTATGTTTTTAATTTTAGTACGGATTCTAAATTTTGAATGCTATAATTTTGTTATTAAAGAAAATATTGTGTTTTGCTTCTGGTGAGTTATTACTATATCCTTTCTACGGTGGCACCTGAAGTTTGGATATTTTTGGATAGCTGGTTTAGTCAGAAATTAATTATTTATTTGAGGAGAACACAAGGGGTTTTTAATTTTAGTGAGGACTTGAAGTTTTGAGTGCTATAAGTTTGTAATGAAGGATAATATTGTCCTTTTGCTTCCAATGAATTATTACTACATCTTTTAGAGGGTAGAACCTACAGTTTGAGATTTTTTGAGTCGCTGGTTTACTCAGCAATCGATCACTTATTTTGGAAAGAAAATAAATAAGTTTTGAATGCTATAATTTTATAATTAAAGACAATATTGTCATTTTGCTTCTGGTGAGTTATTACTATATCCTTTCTTCGGTAACACTTGAAGTTTGAAATTCTTTGGGTCGCTGGTTTAGTCAGAAATTAATAATTTATTTAAGGAGAACACAAGTGGTTTTTATTTTTAGTGGGGATTTGAAGTTTTGAGCACTATAATTTTGTAATTGAATATGATATTGTCCTTAAATGTCCTGGAAATTATTGTTATATCCTTGCTACGATATAACACAGTTCGAAATTTTTTGATTTAGCCAGAATACAATTTTTTACTTTGGAAGACAAGTGGAGTTTATAATAAATTATCGAAATTTTGAGTTATGAACGTTATTATTCGATAACAAAAAATAATAGTGCCTTTTTGTCTTCAGTATATTACAGATACATCCCTCACACGCTCGTATCAAAAATTTGAAAATTTTCGATCCTTTGATTCAATGAATAAGTAATTATTGATCTAAAGAGGACAAAAATTCCATTATTTATGTTGAAATTTTGAGTTTGGTGCGCTATTATTTTATAAAGAAATATTTTAGTGCCCTTTTGTTTCCAGTATACTATTTGGGCATCATTTTTTTGTAATTGTCCACAGTTTGAAATTTTTCAGATTGCTAATTTAGTTACAAATTAATCATCCATCTTTAGAGAATAACTTGAGTTAAACATTTTTGTTGGAAGTTTGGGATTTGAACACTATAATTTTGTAACGATAGATATATTATTTGTTAGTTCATAAAGCAATTTATTTTTATTGGAAAAGCTAACATTTTTGCACAACCACAAAACAATCAATTATAAATCAGTTCCTGTGCGTAACCAAACCGCAGTCGTCTCTTTCCCCGAATTAAATTTTCAGGACGTCGCGACGGTTCGCGTCGCACGTCGTCAGACTAAACGCGTGCGTCGGAACACCAGAATGCAAAGCAGAATCTGGATGGAATACCAACAAAAACTCTCTCCTCCCCACAATTCTCCTTTACCAAACATCGTCATGTCACCGTTCGCGAACTTAAAAACAATTGCGACAAATAGATATTTGTTGGCAAACAGCGGAAAGTCACGTTTCTGCGGAAACCGAACGAAAACAAGAAGCAATACCTGAAAGTTTTATTACGGAGTTTAATATTACATAAATCTTGATTTTATTTTTGGTTTGAAGGGGCTTATAAAGTTGGAGGCAATAAAAAACCGATAAAAATGTCCTTGGTAAATCACTTTACAAATAGGAGTTCAATAAATGATTTGTTGTATCTTCTATCACGAATATACATAGTTATCTATGCTTTGGCACGATATGTGCATAGATAATCCTATGATGATGTCAATCCATCATATACTAGAAAAGAAACAGGCAAAAAGTCCTCCAGCTACAGCAAATTCCGAAAATAAAATCTCCCAGTGATGGATCGTTCTAAACCTTAGGCGATAAGCGATTATCTTCCTAAAAACTGTTACACGTACTATCGATAAATTATTCATACGTCTTTTCATAATTTTCAGTTTTATTTTTGATGAAAATTAGCGCGAGGCTTTTCTGTCTGGTCTAGAAGTTCCGAACTCGTTGGAAAGTTTTTACGAGTAATAAAAAAGAGGAGAAAACAGAGTTTATTACGTGAATAAGCTGTTGTCGACCCTTGCAGAATCACTGTCAAGTTTCGCTGAATTTTAATAAGAATGAAGAAAAATTTGAGTGTTGTCTTTTAGGAAGAATTTATCAGATTTTTAGATTTATTGTTGATTTTCATTATTCTCGAAATGTTTCCTTCTACTTTAATTGCATACCCTCAACAGAGCTGTCATATAGCAACCCCATTAAACCTATCATTTTAAACTAGACAACCCATACATACAAATTTACATTTCCAACCTATGCTACGCAACACTGTCACGATTTCTACGTATGCAAATCGTCAACTGTCGTTTCTTCCCGCCCCCTGGGTATGTGCACACATCAGGGGTGTTTAAACTTGGCAACGTTGCCCCCTGGAGACATAGGCGGCGACATGGAGACGCCACTGGGGCACTACAAAACCGAAAAGGTTTTGGATGGATACCAATAAAGTTTACATAAAATATTATACCATGGTTGCTGAATTTCTAGTTGAAAATTTATGGATTTGAATATAAATTTTACATGGTTGAGTATTAATGACCGTTAAAGGAGAGCACGCCATATTTTGTTTGAAATGCAGCATGCGCAGACAGCCTGCGCAGCTCGGCGCAGAATCGACGAGTGTCGCATCTGTTCTAAACTTATTTTATTATTTTCAATTTGTTTTCTCTGCAATATTTCACCTCAATTCAATAAAAACATCACAACATCGCGATATTTGCAATGATGAACAACAGTGTAGGGGGTAAATAGAGCAGACAGCACCCCTGAAGCACGCACACGTGCAGAAAGTGCGTGAGTTGTTAGGGGTGGGGGTAGGTACATCAGACCTATGACTGAATTCGCGTGACATGTCACAGTCCGTCAGCGAATCGACAGGGGCGGTCTGCGGAAATTTGCTAAAGTCGAGGAGGTGTAATAGGTAAATGGGAATGAATCATTTTCAGGAAGATATTGAATGAATTTTAAATGAAATTAGTACCCGTGGTAACGCATTGTGAACAAGCCAACATACGGTGACAATTGACGATCAACAAAAGCAGAGATTGAATAAGGGTGGGCGTTAGTTAGTCACCGCGCAAATAATAGCAGAACAATTGAATAACGCGGTCTTCACAATCAATAAATTGAAAAGCATTCATCATTACGTTATTTAAATTGTTTTTTGTGATTCGTGCGACAAAGCAAACAAATGAATGGCGGAATTTCAGTTTTTTATTTTAAAAAGCTCGTCGTCCTTCGAAAGCTCGAACGGTAAATATTAGGCTCTTTATTTACTATTACCAATTATTCCGCAAATAAATTGCTAAATTTATGAGCTTTACGAATTATCATTAAAACGCGATTTTACTATTATTTATCTCTTTAAAAATTAATGGCCAAATCTCGCGTCGGGTATTATTCCCAAGGGCTGATTTTAAAAATCGATTCGAAAGTTCATTAAACATCATAAAATTTACATATATTCCCCATTACATTTTATAATGAAATTTCGAGGTTTTATCTCACATATGAGAACGAATAAATAACACTCATTAATAATTTGAAATAATAATGAACAGCTACTTAATCAAAATATGTACCCAATAGTTTTAATTTTATAACCTCAATGTTATTCATCAATTTTCAAACCTCTAAATAATAATTGTTTGGTTCTAAGACAGCAGTGCTGCCATCTCTAGTAATTTTCGTTGCGAATGCATAGTCGACAAAAGATCTAGCAACTGTAGACTGACAAACAACAGAACATATGAACTGTTGAGCGATTTATATTGTTTAGGAAACACTGTCTGACATCTAGAGGACTGTGTAAACAAATATCGTTATTTCTAACGTCCGTCTTTTTTTAGAAGAATGATACTCTCTACTTAGGCAACTGAAGCTTACAATTGAGTTAAAAGTACACCCAAAAAAAAATTCAAACTGTTGATTACTCCAAAATACTTGAAAATTAGTTTTCAAAATGATTCGTCGGCGCTCTATAATAAATAGTTGAATAAAATTGATACAATAATAGTTATTTATGTACCAAGGACAAAAAAAGTCAATTATAACTGAGTCTGAGTTGACTAGCCGAGGCAAACAGCCGAAAATTGTATGTAAGTAAATTCCATGCGCGCCAAAATTGCATACACCGCAACCTCGATTTACCCTACATGTGTATGGGAATAAATTTTGTTATTTTTCATGATGGAAGGTTTCGTACTGTTCTGCATTTATTTATTTGAATATCATAATCCTTTTTAATTCTAGTTCGTTAAAATATTTGCAATTATCGGATTTCCGTTTGAATTCCAATAATTATTTTTATATTCCTATAAAAAATTGTTCGTTTCAAATTTCAATAAATATTCAACATAATTTTGAACTATCTGAATTGTCTGCTAAATCAAGATAACATACAGATTCTTCTATTCAAAATTTAGATGTTTCCGGTCAGACCGGAAGTCAGAACACTTCTTGGAGCCCAAAATTATAGGAAGATATAATTATTTGCTTCTGTAGGCATCGTAGATTTTAGAGATCGAAATTATTTAAACATAAATCAAAATTAAATTCTATCAGACAAACAAAACACTAATATTTATTTTTAAGAGTATTTGTGTCACACCGAATTGTTTATTGTTCGTTATCTTACTACCCCAATCAAACGACGCAGTCCTTTTATATAGGTAGCGAGCTTTCTACTTGCGTTGACCTGGAAAAGCTTTACCGCCTTTTAGGAAGTATTCTGGAAATATTTCTGACTATAATTAGGGAGATCTGTTACAGTTACGAAGGAGAATAATAGAGAAAGCCTAAAATGTAATGCGGCAGCTGTGAGAGAGATAGCGAGAGCGGGCCCAGCTTTGCGTGCGTCATATGCAGAAATAAGATTATATTTCAATTACTTTCAATAAAATACAATTGCCAGATAAATTTATTATTTTCATTACGTTAAATACTACATTATTTATTGAATGAAAGGCAAAAATAAAAGAAAATTAGCATTTATATTCAATAAAACCTGCAATTAATTAGTACATTATAATGAAACATGTTTTATAAACGTTCCTTTGGACGCGAGTTTTCTGATTATGAACTATAATAGGCACATCAATAATTTGATGAATATTTTATATCACAATGGACGTGATAAAATTGAAACAATTTCTTATTCACTAGAAGAAAGGTAGAAATAGAAAATGCTGCTCTGCAAAAATTCTCTGTTTGTTGAACATGAACGAAAAATTTAACAAAAATATAATATACATCTACGATCTTACAAAAAGTAACAGTTTTTGACATAATTTCTGGTGTAAAAAAAGTTATTAAATTGAACTGCGCAATAAAAGTTTTATTATTGACTCTATTCTATCAGTAAATATTTCAAACATAGTTTTTATTACTCATTCAGGATAAGTACTATTTTGCACATATTTCTCCGGGCGGTAAATGTCTCTTTGGCTTTTGCGTGCGCCAAGTATAATTTACCGCCCGAAAAAAAAAACAAGCGCAAAATAGTATTTACCCGCATTCGTAATAAAAAATAGTATCTGCAGCTCGTGCGGTGTTGTCAGTTGCCTCCTTGAGCTCTCGTAGGCAATCAAGAACTTATTGCACTTGTTGCACAATATACTATTGTTAATTTCAATTTTTAGAAAGTAGCACAGGAGAAATTAAAAAAAATATTCTAATATGTCACAGGATTAACAAGAATACTAGCTTCGCTCACTTTTGACAATTGTATTCTTAATAACTTTTATATATTGACGAAAAGTGAAGAAATTCATGTTGCAATTCTGTGTAAATCTATAAGTTTTATGAATTAATAAATTTATTGGCAAGAAGCTTCCTCGAAGTTGAATTTTTCACTAAAAGTCTTGGTTGGATACGTTTAATAATTTGAAACTCAATTTCTAACAGAATTGTCAGTAGATCTGCTATTACAATTTTACAATAATTTCTACTAACTTTTATATCTCTAGACGACCATTTTTTTTAAATATCCTCCTCTCTGAAATGTTTTTTACAAACGTAATCTGTAATTTCCAATGCTCTATTCTGTCGTGTTATGTTCTTGCGCCACTTATTTAATAAAATATCATTTTTGGGTACAGAAAGAAGACAGTATTTCTTTTTACAAGTTCTGTACGTACTATTACAATTTGGCACAAATTTCTTCCTATTTTACAATATATTTCCAAATGAAAATACTAAATAGAGCGAAATTCGCCATTTACTTCCATACAAACATGGGCCCGCCTCTACCTATCTCTCAGTTACCTTCTCTCTCTAACAATATTACATTTCTGGCTTCACTTTTGCAACACAATATTAATACCTCATATTTTTTCTTGCTTTTATATATAAAAACAAGATGAAAATTTAAAGCAAGACGGCAGTATTTCAATATATTCCCTCAAAACAAATTAATTATTTTTGACTAATCTACTCACTCAAAAAAAATAGAGTAGTGCATATATCAATGAAGGAAGGATACGCAAATATTTTTCCGGAAACAAAAGGGCTCTATCAATTGTTTTCATAAAATTGCAACATTCGTAGCACGAAATTTTAAATAAATTAATAAACTTTGTCTGTTCTCTCAAGATAAATAATTATTTTCTGACTGAATTACTGATTAAAAAAATTTCAATCTTTGAATACTGACATAAAAAAGATTTGAGAATAGTATACTGGAAACAAAAATGCATTATAATTTTTCGTTATTAAATGATAGCATTCAAAACTCAAAATTATTTGTTTTCTCAAAATAAATTATTTTTGACTGAACTAGCTATTAACAAAATCTTCAAATTGTATTAGCTGATGTAAAAAGGATGAAGGAATGATTTACTGAAAAAAAAGGGCACTAATCATTTCCGTGACAAAATCACAACTTCCAAAATATTAAATTCCAAGAGGAATATTTAATTTAATCCGCTTGAGATTCTTAATTATTTTTTAACTAAACCACAGCTTAAAAAAATTGTTTTACTGTGTATACTAATGTAGGAAGGATATAAATATGATGTACTAGAAACAAAAGGACTCTATCAATTTTTTTTACAAAACTACAACATTTAAAACACGAAATTTCGAAAGAATTAATAAACCTCGTCTGTTTTCTCAATATAAATTATTTTCTTAATGAACTACTGATTCAAAAAATTCAAAATTGTATATGTTAGTAAAGGAAGGATATTAAAATATTTTATTGGAAACAAAAAGGCTTTATCAATTTTTGTTACGAAATTACAGCACATGAAACACGAAATTTTTAAAGAATCAATGGACTTTATCTGTTCCTTCAAGATAAATAATTATTTTCTGAATGAACTACTTATTCAAAAAAATTCTTACTATGAATACTAACATAAAAACGATTTGAGAATAGTATATTGGAAACAAAAAAGCACTATCATTCTTTGTTGATAAATGATAGCATTCAAAATTCAAAATTATTTGTTCCCTCAAAATCAATTATTTTTGACTAAACCAGCGATTCCGGAAACTTCAAAATATATTAGCTCATGTAATAAGCATGAAAGAATCATTTACTGGGAATAAAAAGGCACTAGTAATTTTGTGATAAAACAACAGCTTCCAACACACAAAATCTCAACAAGAATAATCAATTTATTCCGCTTGAGATTCATTTTTTTTTTAACCAAATCACAATTCCAAAAAAAATTTAAGCAATGGATATTAACGTTGGAAGGATATAAAAATAATGTACCAGAAACAAAAGAGCTCTATCAATTTTTTTTTTTTAAATTACAATATTCAAAACACGAAATTTTGAAAGAATTAATAAATTTCTTCTGTTTTCTCAAGAAAATTATTTTCCTAATGAACTACTGATTCAAAAAATTTAAATTTGTGCATATTAGTAAAGGAAAGATATGAGAATATTTTAATGGAAACAAAAAGATTTTATCAATTCTTGTTACGAAATTACAGCATCTTAAAGACGAAATTTTAAAAGAATCAATGAACTTTGTCTGTTTCTTCAAGATAGATAATTATTTCCTGACTGAACTACTGATTCAAAAAATTTCAAACTATGTATACTGACAAAGAAAGGATATGAGAATAATATGCTGGACACAAAAGGGCACTTTTATTTTTCGTTGATAAATGATGGCATACAAAATTTGAAAGTATTTGTTCCCTCAAAAAAAATTATTTTTGACTGAACCACCATTTCAAAATTTTTTAAATTGTATTAGCTGATGTAAAAAGGATAGAAAAATAATTTACGGGAAACAAAAGGGCACTAATCATTCTCGGAACAAGATCACAGCTTCCGAAACACAAAACTTCAAGAGAAATAATCAATTTAATCCGCTTGAGATTCATAATTTTTTTTCAACCAAACCACAGTTTCAAAAATTGTTAGATTGTGAATTTTAAGGTAGGAAGGTTATAAAAATTATGTACTAGAAACAAAAAGGCTCTATCAATTTTTTATACAAAGTTACAACATTTGAAACAGGAAATATCAAAAGAATGAATAAACTTTGTCTGTTACCTCAAGACAAATAATTATTTTCTGACTGAATTGCTGATTCAAAAAATTTCAAACTTTGAATATTGACAAAGAAAGGATATGAGAATGATATACTGGAGACAAAAAGGCACTATCATTTTTCGTTCATAAATGATTGCATTCAAAAATCAAAATTTCTGACTGGATCAGCTATGCGGCAAACTTCAAATTATATTAGCTGATGTAAAAAGGATAGAAAATTGATTTAGTGGAAACAAAAGGGTATTTTTAATTTTCGTAGCAAAATCACAGCTTCCAAAACACAAAATTTGTAGAGGAATAATCAATTGAATCCGCTTGAGATTCATAATTTTTTTTTAACCTAACCACAGTTTTAAAAAAATTTTTAACTGTGGATACTAACGTAGGAAGGATATAAGAATGATGTACTGGAAAAATAAGGGCTCTATCGTCAGTTGTTAACAAATGATAGCGCTCAAAACAAAAAATTTCGAGAAAAATTATTTTGGTTGTCTGCTTTCGCAAGCTAAATTAATTATTTTTGACTGAATTAATGATAATGTAATGTAATAAGGATACAGAAATAATTTACTGAAAACAAAAGAGCATCATCAAGTTCCGTTGCGCATTTAAGCAATTAAAACTCAAAAATTCTGACTGACTTCATTTGGAAAATAAACAATGTTTTTTTTTATAACAGTCTGGCGCGAATATATTTTGTAAGATATGATCGATTCTGTAGGTGAGGTGCAAAATTCCTTACTTCTCGTTGCAATCAAAAGCGCATTTACTTCAAATTAAAACTCTATTAAAACAATATCGCACGCTCCATCAATAACTTCATAATCACAAACAACTGACGACCAGACATGTAACAGATGAATTATGATAAACGATTCGTGACGGTTCAGCATCAAAACAAACGAACATCTGTCGTAGCCAACTAACAAATTGAAATATAAAAACAAACGCCGGCTAATGAGCGTTAATTTTGTTTGCAGTGAACCAGGGCGCAGCGCGTTCAACCTGCCTACTAGATTTCGATTGTTTCATCCTACGCGGAGCGTGGCAACCAATCAGTAAGTAAATACCATGCATAGTTGCACTCATCAATAACAGTTGACAGTCAGTTTGTGATCTCTATCATAATTGGAACGATTTTTTAGGCGGTGGAATTTTAGGACAATTAAAATTATAATTTCTCGCTCATAAACAAAATTAATTACCCACAAAAACCATTTATGACATATTTATTGTCCTGTTACTCCTAGAAGTGGTAATAAAATTGATAAGCAGTCTAGTTTTAGTAGATAAAACACTCAAAAGTAGTCGGCGCTGAGAACTCAAAGAAAAGAGTTTCGAAAGCGCAATGCGCTCCTGGAGATTTTCTCACGTTACCTCAGGGATCCTGATGATAAAATGCATTAGATTTGTTGCACAGACAAGTTGGGAATAAGTCACGAGATTATTTTTTACTTGTAAAAAGAGTTCATGACTTTAAAAATAGTTTTCAAGTATTTTTTCTTTCAACCAATTAGAATTAAACTGAAATAAAAAACTCAAAGGTTTAAAAACTTTTAAAATTTGCTGTAAAATGCAGTACGTGCTTAGAATTCCAACATCTTATTTAGCAAAAATTCCAAGAGTGTATAAACCTCTTAGCATGCTTCCCTTGCCCGATTTATACTTTGCAGGGTTGTTTTCCTGAAACTTGAACACAATAAAAATAAGCGTTCAAGTGCACTAATCCTCGTAGCGCAAAATTACGTCTTATGAAGGATGAGGCGCTTACATTTACGACGACGTTCGCGTAACATAAGCGTCGGGACGCCACGTAAATTATTATTAATTGTTAATAATTGCTACACGCCGTGACTGCGCACTAATTTGTAATATTACATCGTGTAATATGTGATGTACATTTGTAATTTGAATTATTCTTCCCAAAGTGATCAATAATTAAAAATATAATGACACCACGCACAAAAAATATTTTCAGTGTCCCGATTAATCAAAGAAGATGACAGATTTGGTGCTTGTTTCATTAATCACAGCCGCCATGATGAATTGGCTACAAACAGATGTGTCTTCACCGAATTAACATCAAAAATCTATTAACGCACGCCCGTCGTTGCGAACAAATGAACAATGGCTGAAAAATATGAAACAGGAAACAAAAACGTGTCGCTCGCCGTTGACAACTGAAGCAGATAAACAAAAGAAGAGCGTGTGTGGTGTTTTGTTCGCCCACCACGGCGGGTTAAATCGCCCGCTTATCAAAAGACAAAATATTGTGGATAAAAATTTCCCATAAAATTCTATTGGATGTTTTGTTTCAAGATTTATTGACTACACGTCTGTCAGATCAAAAAATAAGGATATATGAGCTTTTATACTTCGAAGAAAGTTGTCCCAGATTATTTTTGACATTTTTAGAGCGGAAGATTAATGCTACTTTCTCGATTTATAAATAATGACTTTTCTGGAATTTATTGCCATGAAAAGCAAAAAGTTGTACAGTTATGCACTATTATTGACCAAGAGTGCAAAACAACAGAAAAATCTTTGAATGTAAGTTTTAATTTTGAAAAATTTTTCAGGTGAATGTTGTGCCAAATCATTCAAGGATTAGTTTTAGTTATTTCATATTTTATGCTAAGTGCTACCGTTTATTGAATAAACGCAAAAAACTAAAAAGTTCCATCAATAAAGTTTTGGTACCACTGATTGAAAAAAGCTCATCTACTAATTTGAATCTAGCTTTTTGATGAAACACTTAAATATAAAATTTCAGTCGAAAATTCGTTCGCGTTCTCAAGTTATTGTGATTCCAGACAGACCGACTTTTATTAAAATTATGTTTTTCGTTTTCATCTGTTCAACTATTGAACTATTGCCCCATTTTTTTTGGGGTTGAGTCTCAACAGTGCCAAGAATAATATCCTTTATAATCATTCGTGATTAAGTTAAATCCCTCTTTACAAGCTAATGTGCTCTGCTATTTGGCTTAAGTTGTCTAAACAATGTTCCTAATTCTCTGAATATAGAATCGGTTCACTGATGTACGTATTATTCACATAGACGACACTTGAGCAAGAATTTAACTCTTCACTTTAATTTAAACACTTAAATCATTCGCATTGCAAAGTCCGAAACAGGCAGAATCACATAGTTTAGAAATTCTATCTGTAGGACTCTAAACTTAAACTTCACATTGGTATTTTAGTGGAGCACCAATAAATTCTAACCTGAAACATTCCGGGAGATGCTTTTTTATTTGAAGTATTCCAAAATAATAATAACAAATATTGTACTACACTCTGCACTCATTTCTGGTCGCCAACGTGCGTAATGACGTCACACGTGGCAAAATTTGAAAATCTTACTATTTAGTACGTTGTTTGTTGACATAACGCATTAAAAAAAAGTTCCATCTGAAGCAGGGGTAAGCAAATACTCTAAAAAGCGGCTCAAAATTCCAATTTAAAGCCCGTATTACACGGAGCAGAATTTAATATTGAAATATACTCATAAATCTGTATGAAATATTATGTATCGTATCATACAAGAAAAGTTCACAGAAAATTATGTACAGAATTTGATACAGAAATAGTTAGAGCATGCTCTATTTTCTTACAGAATTTTATATCAAAACTGCGCACGAGAGCTGCGCAGTGATTTTCATGTGACATTTCAGATGAGTTTGAGTTGAGATTGAGGTTATATATTGTAACTTATTAGAGTTTGCTTCATTTTAGAAATGTCTTAGTCCCACGAACAAGTCACAGAGCTTATAGACTCTTATAAAGATTACCCTTGTTTGCATGTAGTGAAAAGCAAAGAGTACAAGAACAAACATGCTAGATTATCTGCATTGACAGAAATTTGAGAATAAATTCAAGCAAAAGTTCTTGATTCAACATATTTAAAACGCCGCGACCTGCATTTCTCCGTTGTCCATAGTTGTTTATTTCAAGTTTTTTTCTTACTCTCCAATTTTTTCAAAATTATAATTAATGTCGCAGCAGACAATAATAGACTTTCTTCGAAATTCTCCTCCATTTTCATGAAAGTAGTAGTAAGGACGCATGCGCTACAGATGAATTATATTCATAAATCTGTCTGTGTGTCATACACAAAAATTATCACATGAAATTCTGTATTGAATTTTATGTATAAATTTCCATACATAAAATTATATATACATTTTTATATTAAATTCCACACCGTGTAATATGGGCTTTAGGGAATTATTATTATTTTGGAAGATATAAGCATTCAAAGTGTAAAAGATTCATCCTATTATGTTCCATTATTTGCCGTTTTATACAGACAGGGTTAAACGGTTACAGGATAAAAATTATTTCATTATAAAGTGGATTGTATAAGCTTCCTACAAGCGTTTAGTTAATTACTCTACGATTATAATTTTAGGAGGTATGAGCTTTGAAATTGTGATATATTCTGTAGCTTTATTGCAAATTTTAAATAATTAAAATCATTCTTGTTTTCTACCTATTAGTGGGTGTAACACACCCAAATTTTGGATAATTAAGTTAAGATCAAACTAGCTGTCAACCAACAAGCATTTCCAATAATATCAAAAAACTATATCAAATCCAAGAAAAATTTCCTTATATACTTATACGTAGTCGTATAGACAAATTTAAAACGCCATTTTTCGGGCTGATTTTTCGTATTATTGCAACAAGTTTGAACTAAATCAATGATAATTATATGTAACTATCTGAAAATCTCGAAAAAACTGCTTTTAAATTGCTCAATAATTTAAAAATTGAGGAAAAGTTATTTTAAGTGTTCTCTCTTCGGTCCGATTACATTCGCATCATTAGTACAGCATTATTTTAACTATAAACATAAATATTTCAGTGATCATTTTTTTGGGTTATTTTCAATTTTTGGGCCTTAATAAAGCTGCCATTACGTTGAGAAAGCTTCAAAATTACTGATTTAATAAAAAAAATTACATATTTGAACTCTCTACTATTATAAATAAACTCAAAAGTGTTACCATACTTCAATACTACCTTTCATTCGATTTGAGTAGAGAAAATCGTGCATATTTTGTAAATAGAATGTACAAAGTCTACGGCTCAGAGGTAGAGCATTGGTCTATGGTTCGATGGGTACCAAATTAGAATTGCGTTCGGGTGAAGTTGAAATTCTCATTTTTACTTACTTGTACAAAGTAACAAGTATTGTGAAACCGACTAAATTCACCTATCGAGATTTTGATGGAAATGTCCGTTTTGAGCATCCCTGAATCCATTTCGACTATTTTTGGCTTGATGTCGGTACGTATGTTCGTGCATTTGTACGTGCGTGCGCTCGTGCGTGCGTGCGTAGCTCGCAAATCTCAAAACTGGTTGAACGTATAATGTTGAAATTTTGTATTTAAGACTGGTATAGGGTCTAGTTGTGCACCTCGCATTATGGTTCCAATCGTCTGTACCGGAAGTGCACTTTACTTGAAACTTTTTTCGAATTTTTCTAATAAATCCAGAATGATCAACTGTAGGATGTTGAAATTCAGTATTTGAACTTGATGTTGTATCAGAATGGTTATCTGCTATTTTTATAAGAATCGGCCAAGCCAGAAGAGCACTTTACTTGAAACTTTTTTTGAATTTTTTGCATAAATATAGAATGATCCGCAATAGCATATTGAAATTTCGTATAAAGAACTTCTATAACATCTTATTGTACATTTTGCATTATGATTGCGATCGGCTAAACCGGAAGTGCACTTTACTTGAAACTTTTTTTAATTTTCCGCATAAATTCAGAATGATCAGCCATAGGATACTGGAATTTAGCATTTGAAATTGCTGTTGCATCTAAATGATCATCTTAAATTTTTGTAACAACCGGCTGAGCCGGAAGTGCACTTTATATGACAGACTCTTTGAATTTTCCGCATGAATTCTAAACAATCAGTCATAGAATATTTAAATTTTGTATTAGGTACTTTTATATGATTGCTATCAACTTGACCGAAAGAGCACTTTATTCGAAACATTTTTTGAATTTTCCGCATAAATTCAAAACGATTGAACGTAGATTGTTAGAATTCAGTATTTAGGACGACTATACCGTCTAGATGCTCATATCCTATTTTTATTGAGATCCACCAAGCCGGAAGTGCACTTTACTTGACAGTCTTCTGGAATTTTTTGCATAAATTCGAAACGATCAAGTGTAGAACATTGTAATTTGGTATTTTAGTCTGCTGTAGCATCTGAATGATTGCCTACTATTTTCATAACAATAGACTGAACCGGAAGTGCTCTTCAGTGGGAATTTATTTTTTAATTTTGCGCATAAATTCAGATCTGTTGGTAGTCGTATAATTTTGGAAATCAGTATTTAGGAATGTTGTAGTATGAAAATAATGGCCTACTGTTTCCATAGCAACCGACTTGGCTGAAAGCGCATTTTACTTGACAGATTTTTAGAATCTCTTGAGTAAATCCAAAACGATTAACTGTGGAACGATGAGATTTTGTGTTTGATTATATATATCCAATGATATATATGATCAAACACAAAATCACATTGTATTATATATATATATATATATATATATATATATATATATATATATATATATATATATCCAATGATGTACAAGTAAGTCACGTGATTTTCACGTCAGATTTTTTTAAGTCGAATTAATCTACGGCTATCTCTCATGCACTAATTTCTGATCGCCAACGTGCGTAATGACGTCACAGCGGTGCTTGCCCAATAACAGCGTTCCGTCAATCACGTGGCAAAATTCGAAAATCTTACGTTGAGACACAAAAAGGTTATATTATTATGCAGTTGTTATTTTAAAACCACAATAGAGTATTTAACCCTAAATGTACCGACTGGCATATCCTCTTGTTGGGATGTCACGTCGTCTGACAGGACATGAGCAACTAATGGAGACAACCAACACTTTACTAATCGGATTTCACTTACTAAGAACGTGAGGCGTTTCAGGTAAACGGTTTAACGCGAATCCTATTGTTCCTCCCTCGCACCTCTCAAAATAAGAAGATTAACAATCATTTTACACTATTTGACACTTATAAAGATATTTTGGGGCTTTAGTAGGAAATATTTTCGGTTGGAGACAAAAAAAAGTGACTTTTGTGTTTTGACTGACGTGAGATTCTAATCCAATAATTTTTTTTAGCGCATTTCTTAGCGCATTTTTTCGAAAAAAGCGCTATTATATTCACTTTGGCTGGCTGGCTGGCTGGTTGGCTGGCTGGCTGGCGTGACGCTGAGATCTCAGCAACTATACTATTTACAGATTTGAAACTGGTACTAAATAAAAGCTGCTGTTTCGTAGGCTTGCACAAATTGCTTTAATTCAAGCTCAGTGATTGTGGAAAATTGAATTATTCAATTACTTGTTTCAAGTGAAACAATGTCCATAGATATCTATGACATTAGGGATATGGCCACTAAAGCTTATTCAAGTAGATAAAAATTTAGTTACAACTTTAGCCGTGGGTGTCACTATTATTATGTACAGTTGTCAAATCTGTCCGGGATTCATTCAATGACTTGTTTGACGCGAATTTGAAGCTTATTAGAATGAATTATCATTATTGGATGAAAATTTGTTTACTTTTGGTGTATTTTTTTTTTTATATAGCTTTGATAAAGATCAAATTATCATTTTATGGTACAGCACTTGACCTCCCTTTAGTCAATAACTGAACAATGAAGATTAAAAAGTATTTTTGAGTTTGTACATGCATAAATTATGTACCTATCAAACAGTCAACTTGAAACTAGTACTAAATAATGGAAGCTGCTGTTTTGTTTTGCCCAAACTGCTTGATGTCAAGCTCAGTAATTGTGAGAGATGGTAATTTGCGAAATCTCTGAAGTAACAAGCATTCATGAGCTGTCAAAAATGCGCTTTCATCATCTCGATGATTCTTCCATTTTTTGTCTTATTGTTTAACAGATTCATGTAAGGCTAGAATGTTGTTAAAGGACTGATACATTTACAGTAATTGGATATTAGAAGTTAGTAATACGGTGGCAATTGCTATTAGGACCTTAATTTCTCTAGTGATGACCTCCCACCTCCCAGGGGATCTAACATCGTGCTTACAGCACGCATGAAGTACTTTAAACTAATAGTTGGATGGAATTAGCGCAAAGACAGGCTAAAATCAAGAAAATTGAAGACTATTTGCAAATTTGAATCAAATTTCACATCATTACAGTTGATTGCTTTGTATTTTTGGCTATATTTATTATGGAAATAAAATTATCCTGATTTTTTATCGAAACGTTAACCTAAATAAATAACACGAAATCACAAATTCAAATCAGTGAAAGCTGATTCATATCATTTGACTATTTCTGGAGTTAGTAGATCAAAAAATGCTGCCCGAGATATCATTGACATCATTAAAATGTCCCTCCCGCAGTAATGAACGAAATGTCTGCATTACTAACTTACTGCACGACTATTCCAAATAGCTGTTATTTATTTAGTATCATAGTAATAAAAGGAATAAACTTCTCTTAGTAGTTGGCCATGAAAACATGCTCTATCTAATACATTGGGAAGAGTTGTCATGTATTAAATTTCACGATATAAAATATATGTTTTTATATTTCGTTTTCACATAAAGATACTGTTTCACTTGGAGTTGCCCATAAAAACGTTACGAATAAATAAAATTTGTTTGGGCAGTTATCTGTCTTGAGTTTCACGGAGTAACACCTACAGACTACAAAATTGTGGAAAGATATTATTACTTGCATCTGTAAGTATCAAGGAGTGCCCAATTGCATTTTTTTTTTGCTTTTATGAGCACTTTTCAATTGCTTAATATGTTCCCTCAGGACAAATAAATTATTTTTGACTAATCTAGCAGTTAAAAAAAAAATAAACCGTGCATACTAATGTCAGAAGGATATACAAATAATCTACTGATAACAATTGTGCACTATCATTTTTAATTTCAAAATTACAACATTCAAAACTCGAAATTAAAAAAACAAATGATAGCGTTCGAAACCCAAAATTCAGAGAGAAATTTAAACGTCATTTGTTGCCTCAATATAAATTATTTCTGACAAAACCAACGATTCGAAAAATTCCAAACTGTAGGTGTTGATGTAAGAGAGTTTAAAAATGATTTAGTGAAAACAAAAGTGCACTATCAACTTTTGTGAAAAAACATGAAATGTACGAGGAATAATCAATTTTGTTTCTTCAAGACGAATAATTATTTTCTAGCTAAACTACTGTTTGAAAAAAAATTAAATTGTGGATATTGACTTAGGAAGGATACAAAAGGGCTTTACCATTTTTTGTTAACAAATGATAGCATTCAAAATTCAAAATTTCCGGAGAAATTATTGAAGCCATTTGTTCCCTCAAGGTGAATTAAATATTTTTGACTGAACTAACAATACGAAAAATTTCAAACTGTGGATGCTAATGTAAGAAGGATATGGGAATAATTTACTGAAAAATTTTGAATTATCAAAACAACTGAATAAAAGATTTAAAAATAATTTGCTACAAACAAACCAATAGCATTGAAAATTTCAAAAGAAACTATTAGTTTCCTCGAAATAGATTGATCATTTCTGACCAAACCAGCTATGCAAAATATTCCAAATTGTGGGTGTGAATGTGAGAAGAATGATTTACAAAAAACAAATGACTATTACATCCTTTATTACGAAATTACAGCGTCTAAAACTCAAAATTTTAATGTGTCATAAACAAACTGTAGGTTATTAAGTAGGAGAGAAGTAGAAATTATTTACTAGAAACGAAAGGGCACTATCTTCTTTCGTTATAAAATTATAGCATTCATAATCCAAAATTTTAAAAATATTATTAAATTAATTAACTGCAGGCTCCCTCAAGTTAGATAATTTATTTCTGACTACAACAGCAATTCAAAATATTTCAGATTGTGAGTACTAATGTAGAAAGGATATCGAAATAATTTACTGAAAACAAATGAGCATCAACATCTTTTGCACAAAAATTACAGCGTTCTGAACTCGAAATTTCAATTTACAAATTCAATGCTATGTCGATCCTCTCAAGATAAATAAATTATTTCTGGCTAAACCAGCGATTCGAAAAAATTTAAATTTTAGGTACCAATGTACGAAGAATATAGGGATATTTTAGTAAAAACAAAAGAATATTATTGTGTTTCGTTGAGGAATTACAGCACTCCAAACTCAGAACAGAAATAGTTCAAGCTCTCTCAATATTAATAAATTATTTCTGACTAAACCAGCGATTCGAAAAAATTGTAACTACAGGTTCTAATGTACGAAGAATATAGAGATATTTAAGTTAAAACAGAAGAATATTATTATGTTTCGTTGAGGAATTACAGCATTTCAAGCTCAGAACAGAAATAGTTCAAGCTTTCTCGAAATAAATAAATTATTTCTGACTAAACCAGCGATTCGAAAAAATTCTAACTTTAGGTACTAATGTACGGAAAATATGGAGATATTTTATTCGAAACGAAAGAATATTATTGTGTTTCGTTGAGGCATTACAGCATTTCAAACTCAGAACAGAAATTGTTCAAGCTCTCTCAAGATAAATTAATTATTTCTGGCTAAACCAGCGATTCGTAAAGATTCAAATTTCAGTTATTAATATACAACGAATTTATAAATATTTTAATAAAATCAAAAGAATATTATTGTGTTTTGTTGAGGCATTACAGCATTTCAAACTCAGAACAGAAATAGTTCAAGCTTTCTCAAGATAAATAAATTATTTCCGGCTAAACCAGCGATTCAAAAAAATTCGTACTTTAGTTACTAATGTACGAAAAATTCAGAAATATTTAAGTGAAAACAAGAGAATATTATTGTGTTTTGTTGAGAAATTACAGCATTCCAAACTCAAAACAGTAATAGTTCAAGCGCTCTTAAGATAAATAAATATTTTTTGGCTAAACCAGCAATTCGAAAAAAAATAAACTCCAGATACTAATATACAAAGAATATAGAGATATTCAAGTTAAAACAAAAGAATATTATTATGTTTCGTTAAGGAATTACAGCATTTCAAGCTCAGAACAGAAATAGTTCAAGCTCTCAAGATAAATAAATTATTTCTGGCTAAGCCAGCGACTAAAAAAATTTCAAACTTCAAGTACTAATGTACGCAGAACATAGAAATATTTGAGTAAAAACAAAAGAATATTATTATGTTTCGTTGAGGAGTTACAGCAATTCAAGCTTAAAACAGAAATAACTCAAGCTCTCTTAAGATAAATAAATTATTTCTGGCTAAACCAGCGATTCGAAAAAATTCAAATTTCTGGTACCAATGTACGAAAGATATGGAAATAATTTATTGAAAACAAAAGAGCATCATTTTGTTTTATTAAAAAATTATAATACTTCAAAATCAAAATTTAAATAGAAATAATAAGCTTCGTTAGTTCCCCCATGAAAAATGTTTTTTTACGGCATTACTAGCGACTCGAAATATTTCAACCTGTAAGTACGAACGTAGGAACGATGTAAAAATATTTTATTGGAAACAAAATGGTGCTATCTTTTTCGTTACGAACTTGTAGCACTCAAAAATCTCAAAGATTAAAGTAGCAAGAGTAATTTGAACACTATCTGCTCTCTCAAGATAAATAAATTATTTCTGGCTAAACCAGCTATTCAAAAAAAAGCAAATTAGCGGTACTAATGTACGAAGGATATGTTAGTAATCTACAGAAAACAAATGATTGTTATTCTTTTTCATTAGGGAATTACAGTCCTTTAAACTCAAAATTTGGATAGAAAAGCTTCGTTAGTTCCCCCATGATAAATATATTCTTAGGGCATAACTAGCGGATTGAAATATTTAGATTTGTAAGTACAAACGTAGGAACGATGTAGGAATATTTAATTAGAAACAAAATAGCGCTATCTTCTTTTGTTAAAACTTATAGCATTCAAAAATCAAAGTAAGAAAAGGAATTCGAACATCGTCTGCTCTCCCAAGATAAATAAATTATTTCTGGTTAAACCAGCGATTCTAAAAAGTTACAATTGTTGGTACTGATGTACGAAAGGTATGGAAATTATTTGTCGAAAACAAATGAGCATCATCATCTATTGTAGAAAAATTACAGCGTTCTAAACACGAAATTTTAATAGAAATAATAAAATTTATCGGTTTCCTCAAAATTAATAAATTATTCTGGACTTAATTAGCAATTCTAATAATTTTGGGCTATAAATAAAGGAAACTATTGTCTTTTGTTATACATACTAGCATTCAAAACTTAAAGTAATAAATAAACATATATAAATACCGTCGGTTTTCTCAAGATCAATAAATTATTTCTGGCTAAACCAGCGATTCGAAAGAATTCAAATTATTTGTATTAATGAACAAAAAGTATGGAAATGATTTATTGAAAACAAAACAGCATTATTTTGTTTCCTTGAAAAGTTACAGCATTTCAAACTCAAAATTAAGCAGCAATTCGTCAGCTCCCTCATGATAAATAATGTTTTAGACCATAACTAGCGGATCAAAATATTTCAATTTGTAAGTACAAGCGTAGGAACAATGTAGACATATTTTAACAGAAACAAAATGGCGCTATCTTCTTTTGTTACAAACTTGTAGTTGTAACACTAAAAAATCTCGAAAATTAAAGAAGCAAGAGTAATTTGAACACAGTCTGCTCCCTCAACATGAATAAATTATTTTTGGCTCAACCTGCGATTCGAAAAAATTCAAATTTCAGGTACTAATATACAAGGGATATATTAATAATTTGCAGAAAACAAAACACTATTATTTTGTTTCATTGAGGAATTACAGCATTTCAAACTCAAAATTTGGACAAAAAAACTTCGTTAGTTCCCTCATGATAAATATTTTTTTTGGGGCATAATTAGCCGATCAAAATCGAAAACAAAATGGCGCTATCTTCTTTTGTTATAGAGTTATAGCACTCAAAAACCATAGTTACAAGAGAAGTTATAAACACCGTCCGTTCTCTCAAGATAAATGAATTATTTAATAAATAATTCATGCAGTGGTTGGTAACATAAGAAGGACGTAAAAAAAATGTTGCACAGCTCATGAATCTCAGAATTCCATTCCAACTATTCTTGTTTTGCCCATGTCTTAATATCGCTATTATTTCCCAGAATTTGATTGTCATTTGCACGTGTGGTTCTCCTTCACTGTTTTGCATATTTTCGTCCTGAACCGGATGATAGAAGCATTCCTTTCGTCACCATTCCCCTGATTTAAAGTTGTTAAATAAACTTCTTGTTAATCAGAATGAAATGTATTCTTGTGAACTGCGATACAAAAAAAAGGCGACTGTTTAAATATATATTGAATAAAAACAATTTTTCAGTAAAAATCCATTTTTATCAATCTTACATCAGAAATAAAATGCTTGCTGTGTGAATTAAGCCATAAAAAATATATTAAAAACTTTATGTAGTTATTTTATGACATTCGGATTGAAAATAAATTGCGGAATAATACTAAGCTTCAAGCTTATGTAGGATGATAAAAATGATTCTTTTTCTTCCCGAAATATGATGCAGTATCATCATTTTTTATTTTTATTTCCATCATCGCGAATAAATTTCACAAAGAGACATTCGCGCATTGTGTAAAATTTTATTACAGACCGGTCTGTAAATATGTCTGCTATTTTTTGAATTTTGAGTGTTGTGCCTCCCACAGAGTCAAATTTATATTTCGGAGATAAATAAAATAAAAGAGTGGAGTGTTACCTGAAGTCAGAAGCGTCATAAATCTGAAATAATTATTAATAACCCGTGTAACTTTCGTGCCAAGCACATATTTTAATTTAATACTGAAAAAAAAATTCAGGAATGCAAATCAAATAAATAAGATGTAGCCCATGGTGTGCCTTTTTGATTTATCAAACATGTATTTAGAGAGTTGCAATTACTTCTAAAAAGTTACAGTTACAGTTACAGTTTGTAAATACCCTTGGTCCAAAAATATGCTGTTCTCTTTGATCCTGAAATTTAAAACTGCCTCGTTGCAAATTCTTTGTCGGTGCTGTAGCAATTCAGTAGAGCAGGGATATTTTTATCGATTCGTCCATTATACGCGGCATGAGTGTCACATTCATGGCATTTTGACAGTCTGTTGGTATCGAGAACGCGAGTATAATCATATAATGATTAATGACAGTCGTTCCGTTACGAGAAAGGTACGCACTCTCAATTGATGTTCAACGCATGTTTCCTATTCTTTATACTTTTCAAATAGTTCCGCGTTTGAGTCAAACGTGAGGAAATTTGTAGTTTCACTTATAATTGTTATGAGCATTCTCTACAAATATGGAAAGATGAAATTGATAAGTGCCTTACAATCATACTTTCCTAAAAAGTAAATAATTATTAATTTCACTTTGAAATATTCCAAATACAGAATTCTAAATGCAAATTTACCCAAACAATGAAATATACTACTGATCAATTAAATCCGTATTATACAAAATTTCCCCAGATTCTATTTAAGTTTATATATTCAACAGAATCTTGAATCATTTAGGGGTAAAAAATTAATTCAGAAGTATCCAAAATTAGAAATTGAAATTTTGGTTTATTATTTAAAAATACATCTACATTTCAAATGAATTAACCCACGAAAATATGGTTGAAGAAGTGAATAAATTCACAAAATTATAAAAACAGCTGTGGATTTGAAACCCTAAACCTCGGTGAGAGAGCCGACGATGTTACAACTGGTTAAAGAGGATGACACGTCGTTTTTTACATAATTTTAAAACTGTCGTCCACAATGGAAACTTGTAACATTAGAGACTAGATCAAGTGACAGCTTCAAGTGAGAGAACAAGACTTCAAATAAATATTTATTCACCCCTACTACATTCAAATAAAAAATTTACTTGAGACCACACGGTCGAAATAAAAACTTTTGTATAGCAATTGATATCAGTTAGACAGAGTACTCCCTCAACCATTAATTTTGTGGTCAGTTTCATTGCTGCTAATTGCATATTTCAAAGTGACAACTGTCATTGTCAAAGTGACAGTTGCTTTAGTTGATCTCAAACTTGACATAATCTGTTTAAGTTGTAAATAAAAAATTTAAAACCGAAAAAAGTATTTATTTTATGCATTTACTGAGCTTATCTCCCCGAGAGCTTTAAATTGATACCAAACTAGTCAGGTTGTTTGCCGTTATATATACGAAAAACCAAACATCTAGAAATTTCTACGTTATTCTCGAATGTCGCTTGGTGCGTCGTAAGTCTGTCCTCTGGAAATAAATGATTAATTCCAGACAAAACCAGCGATTCAAAAAAATTGAAACCATGAATGTTGATTCAGAGGGGATTCAAAAATAATTTATCGAAGACCGAATGACGTTTTCGTTTTCCTCCTTACAATTATAGTGTTCAAAACTCAAAATCAGTCCTCTGGAGGTAAATTATCTATTCCTGACTAAACCAGAGATTCAAAAAATTTTAAACCATGAATGCTGACTCAGAGAAGATGCAAAATTGATAAACTAAAGATAAAGAGACGTTTCCGTTTTCCTCCTCACAATTATAGTGTTCAAAACTGAAAATCACAATAGATTTAAGAATCATGTGTCCTCTTGAGATAATTTATCAATTCTTGACTGAATCAGCCATCCAAAAAATTTTAATTCATGAGTGGTGACTCAAGGAGGATATAGAAATAATATACTGAGAAAAAATGACTACCTCATTTTCCTCCTCACAATAAAGTGTTCAAGACTCAAAATCACAATAATTTTATTAATCTCATCAGTCCTCTTGAGATAAATTGTTTAATTCTGACTAAATCAGCGCTAGAATAGTATATTCTACAATAAGTATTGGAATGGCCTATATTCTGAACGAGCGAAAAGTTTGTAAACCGAGCCGAAGGCGAGGATTACGGTTCGCGAGTGTGGAATACGCCATTCCAAACATGTTGTAGACTATACTTTCTCTAACAAGGTTTTGGAAACTCACAAATATTTCAGAGGAAAGTTAAAAAATTATTAAATGTCAAACGTCAAATCCAGATATGAATACTTGAATTGTTAGGAAGTAACCATGGTAGTAGCCAAACTAACAGCTTCTGATTCGTCGAAATGATTCAAAAGGCTTACGGAATCATTCTGAACGGCATACGGAATCATTCTAAACGGTTTTTTGGAATGTCATTCGTTCCAACTTAATTTTTGGTTATGGAAATTCCAAAACAGTGTTGGAGAAAAAGCATTAAATTATGAGTGCTGATTGAGGGAGGATGTATAAATAATATACTCAAGAAAGAAATAAGTTCTCATTCTCCTCCTTACAATAATTATAGCAAAACTCAAAATCTGTCCTCTGGAGATAAATGATTGATTCCTGACTAAACCAGAGATTCAAAAAATTTTAAACCATAAATGCTGACTCAGAGAAGATGCAAAAATGATAAACTGAAGACAAAATGACGTTTCCGTTTTTCTCCTCTCAAATTATAGTGTTCAAAATTGAAAATCACAACAGATTTAAGAATCATTTGTGTCCTCTTGAGATAATTTATCAATTCTTGACTGACTCAGCCATCAAAAAAATTCAAATTATGCGTGGTGATTCAAGGAGGATGTATAAATAATATACTGAAGACAAAATGACATCCTCGTTCTCCTCCTCGCAATTATAATGTTCAAAATATAAATTCACAATATTTTTAATAATCTTATCAGTCCTCTTGAGATAAATTATTTAATTCTGGCTAAACCAGCGCTACAAAAAGTTTTAAATCATAAGTGCTGACTAAGGGAGGATGTACAAATAATATACTTGAAAAAGAATTACATCCTCATTCACCTCCTTACAATTATAGTGTTCAAAACTCAAAATCTGTCCTCTGGAGGTAAATTATTAATTTCTGACTAGACCAGTGATTTAAAAAATTTGAGAGTATAAGTGCTGATTCAGGAAGGATGCAAAAATAATATACTAAAGTCAAAATGACATTGTCGTTTCCCTACCCACAATTATAGTATTCAAAACTCACAATAAATATTTTAATTTTATGTGTTCTCTTGAGATAAATCATCAATAGAGAAATGGATGAAATTTAAATTTGGTTCAAATATTTTTATTCCGAATTTTTATTGGCCGGACATTTGTACTAAACCATCATTTTGGTAATTAATATCTTTTCATTTGCTTAAAATTAATAAATAAAAGTGCAAATTTAGCGAGGGAAATTCAAAGTTCTAAAACGCAACACCATTGGTTAATGCGAAATGTGACGTCAAATACTATGCCAACAAGTGCGCACTGCTTACACTTGTATGGCATTGCAGGCTTTGATTAGAAAACATAGTAATAACGTGTGTGTTTAATTTATTGTTTAAGTGTAATTTTAGCATCCTAGTGAGATCATAAATCAAATAAGATAGTGGTTTTGTAAAAGCACAATCGGATAATCTGTCAAGAATAGATCCATTCATGATGTCGTCTTATTTTCTTTCAAATCCAAAGTTTACGTCCGCTGAAGTGAAAAGAGTGAACACTGCAAAGTAATTATTCAATAATAACACATTATGTACGCTATTTTAATAAATACAATCTGAAATATGACGAGCAGTGAACATAACCTATAATTTTTGTTTATTTTAAAACGAGCAAATTTTAAACGAAGCCGCATACATACACTGAATTTTATTGCTATCACATATAATATTATTCATGATCTGTCAAGTTTATCATAACACTTCATCTCTTCTGATAACCTTACATCATTTCTTACGTATTTTAAAACCTGTCTGAATTGGAAAAAATACTTTATCAGGTACATTTCTGATATTATTTTGCATTCAGGCACAATGCAATACTTATGACCTTTTTAAATGCTGAAATAAATTGTGAACGAAAACACCTGTAGTAAACAATGGACTGTAATGTCACTGGACATGTTATTTGACGTCATCGTTAGAGCGCGCGAAAATGGCGGCGTTTAAACAGCTCAAAATTATTCTCAATTTTAAATATTTTTTCAAACCTGATTACAGCACTTTTAAACATAATTTATATTTTATCTAATTCTGTTTTGAAAAGTCAAACTTTACATCAATTTCTGACGTTATGCAACGTCCCATTTTTCATAACTGCAATGCAACAGTTGCGTAAAGTAGCATAAAGTAGTTACGTAACGACTTTACGTAACTGGCCATGTTTCAGAGCTAATCAATTATACTCATCTGCGTACAACTAGAAGAAAGATTTATTATTCACAGTATGCAGCATTGGCATAGTCTTTAATATCAAAGGGTACTATATCACTCAGGATATTACTGCTTGAGCAGATTTTAAAAAATTATTTTGACGTTTTGTGAAAATTCGATATTTGTTTATTTCAGTGCACTCTTGTTTCAGTAGTAACAATAGATGGTCATGAATCACAGTCATCTAAATTTGGTGATGTGACGTGAGAGATGTTCTCATTGAAAAATATATTTAAAATTATTCTGACGGAATTAGATAAAATTTTGTACAGAATACGTTATGAAAAGCCATATTGTTTGACTCACGTAATTTGCAAAACTCGCTTACGCTCGTTTTGGCAAATATTACATTTCGTCAAACAATATGGCACTTTTCATAACTAATTATGTAAATAACTATTTTACTATGTTATAAGTGAATTGAAAATATAAAATAAATTCATCAATTTACCCTATTCCTGACTGAATCAGTGATCCAAAAAAAATTATGAGTGCTGACTGAGGGAGGATGTAGAAGTAAAATATTTAAGACAGAATGACAATTATAGTGTTTAAAATTGAAAATCACGATAAGGAATTGACTGTTCTTTTGAGATAAATTATTAGTTCCTGGCGGAACCAGCGATTCAAAAAACTTGAGACTCTAATTACTGATGCAGGGAAGATGCAAAATGATGAAAATAATATATTGACAACAAATTGACGTCAGATGACCTTGTTTTTCTCCACACAAATATAGTTTTCAAAACACAAAATCTCTATAGATAACAAAAATCGTCGCTGTCCTCTTGAGATAAATTATTAATTCCTGACTAAACCAGTGATCAAAAAAGTTTCAAATTACTGGAGACGAAATAACATTTTCGTTTTCTTTCCTATTATTATAGTGTTTAAAATAAATAATCACAATGGATAAAATAATCCTATCTGTTCACTTGAGACAAATTATTAATTACTGGCTAAACCAGTGATTCAAAAAATTTAAAACCATATGTGTTGACTTAGGGAGACTGGAAAAATAATATACTGAAGACAGAATGACATTTTTGTGTTCCTCCTCAAAATTACAATAGATTATTTTGTACTAACTTGGTGAAAATCAGGACGAGATTGAAAAATCCGTCCGGATAATCCCGGGTACCCTAATAAAGAGGAAATTCAAATTATCGATACTTTTGGAAATTGCCTTTTTGATAAATGACTTTAATCTTTTTGATAATACTGTCACAAATATGAAATATTTGTTGTAATTAGGTCACATAATTATTTATTTGAATTCGTTGTAACTGTCATCATAGTTAGTATTGACAAGATCGATGTTCAATTGTCGGACATGATTGACAGGCTATAGTCACTAGATGTTCGGTGGTTGCCAGGCAACAACTGTTAGACAATTGAATGTTGGCCCATTGTCGGCTTAGGTATATAAGAGTGCGAGCTAGGAGAGGAACTCAGTCATTTTTTCTTATTCATCAACATATCTACGCACGTACGTGATTTCTGAATCCTGTGCTAATTGGAAAAATACAAACCATGTTTCTTGATTTCGATGAGTGATGTTCTGGGAGGCAATGAATTCAAGTACAAATCAGAATTGAAATCTAGGCCCCTCCAGTTTTTTATTTCTCAATTAAAAACGTTTTAAGAAACAAACTTTCAAGATAATTGACATTTACAACTGAAATAAAAATAGTAAGTGAAATCAATGTGGGAGTATTGAACTGGATTCACAAAGACAACATCATTATTTATACCGTAATGTTATCTCGACGTTCAGCGAGCAACTTGAACAGTTCTACTAGCATATCAAGAACAGAATAGTAGTTATCTGGATGGCAATTCTGCCACCTTGGAACGACCTCACTACACGAGGAAAAGAGAAATTGATGAGACAGAAACGGAATACGTGGGAGTTCAATACATGATACCTAAAGACGAAGTGACAACGTAACATTGAAAAGTGGAACTATGCATTCAACACTTTAATATATTAATTTCGTAAGAAATAAGAGACAGGATTGTCAAAAAAAAAAAATTGTGTTATTCAAGTTAGTATCGGACGTCACAATGATATGAGTATGAAAGAGAATCTCTTCCACAATACAGTAAATGTAATTTCCTATACTCTTGAGATAAAATGTCAGAATGCACCTGTCAATATATCCGGCACATTTCCAATTAAATTCCCAACTATTCCCAGAGAACAATACCCTCGATAAGGCAGCGGCAACACCGCAACAGCAGCGTCGCGTCGCGGTGACAGCCGGCGCTAGCAAGCGCCGGAAATTACGCACGATTTACCCCTTCACCCCTGACTGGAAGCCTATGAGATAGCCACAGAGATCTAATTAAATTCTGACGTTTTCGCGAGTGGTGAAATTGACACGTTACGAGTTGTATGGAAACAGATGACAGTAGAGAGATGTCATGTGAAATGAAACATGGATGACTTATTTCAAGCGTGAAAACAAGCCAATGTTACCCCAAATGCAGATGACTACTTTTTTATGGTTGAAATTCGCGTTCTTAGGTGATTTATTCTTGACGGGGTATCAATTACATGTGCAAGTATTTAATAAAAACGCTTCACATCTCCAGGCAGACGAAGTAGCACATTATCATTATTTCTATTAGCGCAGTCTCTCGTGCTAATTTACGATCCATACAGACATTTTCCACTCGCAGTTGTTTTGCCCCCTTTGGCCCTCAGTACTCCCCTGGTGTAACATGACGCCGGTTTATTATAAATTGCCTTGCACTAACATTTGAAATTAAAATGTTGAATTTACATATTTATTCAAATTTCGCCAGCGCGATTTTTTAACAATATTTAAATACATACAGGGTGTTCAGCTTAAATTACTGACAGATATGGATGTTGCATTTGAGAGAAGAATAGCCAAAATAGTCGTCCCTCCTTGAAAATTAGTTAAAATAAGATCAAGAGCATCAACCAAGATCTTCCAATTAGCACAGGACTCAGAAATCACGTATATACGTAGATATGTTGACGAATAAGAAGAGGACTGTCCGCAAAAGAAATTGTGACATGTAGTCTAGTCAACAAATTAAAAAACGTGTTAATTTTTGCTACTGCGAATTAAAATACGTGCGATAGCTCGTTAAACTCGATATGACGTCTAAAAAAATGTGCAGAAATTTCAAACCCGCATATAAACAATTGCAAAAGTTATAAACAATTGAAGATACCAAAGATTTGAATTGAAAATTACTCGAAAACTATTGGTGCTAGAGGAATTTTACGAACAGATACTTAAAGAGGAGAAAATTTTCATATATAATATCATAAGTGGTTAAATTTTACCGGAAAAATTCTTAGATTGTTACAAGAGCTTGTTACTTAGCAATTTATTGAGTGATATTGACAAAAAAATCACGAGCTGTCAAGCGAGTGATTTTTGATCAATATCACGAAATAAATTGGTAGCAAGCTCTCGTAACAATCTAAAAATTTTGCCAGGTTAAATTTAATCACGAATGGTATTCGGAAGATTATTTTTCCCATCCAAATTCATCAATATATTCCAGAGACTCGACTCTGAATCTGCTCATTTTCACATTCAATCTGTCTGTCAGTTTGACAGATGCTGAATCAACGCGGCTTAATATTCTTTGTTTTGTATATATAACCAACAGACAAAATTTCCAAAAAATTTCCACTTGAAAACCGTGTTGGTTGTACCACGTGACGTCGAATGGTGCAATTCTATTGGTCGAAATATGAATGGTAAAAATAATCAAGAAAAAATGTCTACTCCCGAAACTTGATTTCCATTGTTGATATTTGAGGAATTTGAGTTTTGGACACTATAATTGTGAGGAGAAAAACGAAAACGTCATTTTGTGTTAAGTATATTATTTTTGTATCCTTTCATAGTCAGAACTCATCGTTTTAAATTTTTTAGAGCTTTGGTTCAGTCAGGAATTAATCATTCATCTCAAGAAGACAGATAGAATTATTATATCGATTGTAATTTTGAGTTTTGAACACGTTAATTGTAAGAAAAAAGTGAGGTTATCATTCTGTCTTTAGTATGTTATTTCCACATCCTCCTTAAGTCAACAATCATAATTTTAAATTTTTTGAACGGCTGAATCAGTCAGGAATTGATTAATTATCTCAAGGGGACACATATGACTATTATATCTATTGTGGTTTTGAGTTTTGAACACTATAATTGCTTAGAGGAAAACGAAAACGTTATTCTGTCTCCAATATATTATTTTTGGATCCACTCTGAGTCAACACTCATGGTTTCAAATTTTTGAATCTCTGATTTAGTCAGGAATTACTCATTTATCTCTAAAGGACAGATTTTGAGTTTTGAACACTATAATTTTCAAGAGAAAAATGAGGATGTAGTTATTTCTTGAGTATATTATTTGTACATCCTCTATGGGTCAGGACCCATAATTTTAAATTCTTTCGAGCGCTGGTTTATTGAGAAATTAATAATTTATCTCAAGAGGACTGATGAAATTATTAAAATTATTGTGATATTGAGTTTTAAACACTATAATTGTGATGAGGAAAACGAAAACGTCATTTTGTTTGCAGTTTTCTATTTTTTCCTCTTCTCTGAGTCAGCATTTATGATTTGAATTTTTTTGAATCTTTGGTTTAGTCAGGAATTTTTAATCTATCTCCAGAGGACAGATTTTGAGTTTTGAACACTATAATTGTAAGGAGGAAAATGAGGATGACATTCTATCGTAAGTATATTATTTGTACATCCTCCTTCAGTCAGCATTCATAATTTAAAGCTTTTTATGGGGCTGGTTTAGTCAAAATTGAATAATTTATCTCAAGAGGACTGATGAAACTATTAAAATATTGTGATTTTGAGTTTTGAACACTATAATTGTGAGGAGGGAAATGGGAACGTCATTTTTTCTCAGAATATTATTTCTACATCTTTGAGTCACCAGTCATAATTTTAATTTTTTTGGATGGATAGGTCAGTCGAGAATTGATAAATTATCTCAAGAGGCGCATATGATACTCAAATCTATTGGGGTTTTGAGTTTTGAGCACTAAAATTGTGAGGAGTAAAACAGAAACGTCAATTTATCTTCAATTTATCATTTTTGTATCTTCTGTGAGTCAGCATTTATGGTTTCAAATTTTTTGAATCTTTGGCTTAGTCAGGAATTAATAATTTATCTTCGGAGGACAGATATTTAGTTTTGAACACTATATTGTAAGGAGGAGAATGAAGATGTAATTCTTTTTTGAGTATATTATTTGTACATCCTCCCTCAGTCAGCATTTATAATTTAAAATTTTTTCTATCGCTGGTTTAGTCAGCATTAAATAATTTATCTCAAGAGGACTCATGAGATTATTAAAATTATTGTGATATTGAGTTTTAAACACTATAACTGCGAAGAAGAAAATGAGGACGTCATTTTGTCTTTAGTATATTATTTCTGCGTCCTCCTTGAGTCACCATTCATAATTTTAAATTTTTTGAATGAATGAATCAGTCAAGAATTGATAAATTATTTCAAGAGGACACATATGATTTTCAAATCTATTGTGATTTTGAGTTTTGAACACTATAATTGTGAGGAGGAAAACAAAAACGTCATTTTGTATTCAATTTATCATTTTTGCTTCTTCTCTGAGTCAGTATTCATGGTTTGAATTTTTTTGAGTCTCTAGTTTAGTCAGGAATTAATAATTTATCAAGAAGGCAGATACGATTATTATATCCATTGTAACTCCGAGTTTTGAACAATATAATTGTAAGAATGTAAATGAGAACGTCATTTTGTCTTCAGTTTATTATTTCTACATCCTCCATCAATCAGCATTCATATTTTCAATCATTTTGGATTGCTGGTTTAGTCAGGAATTGATAATTCATCTTAAGAGGACAACTAGGATTATTATTGTATTTTTGAGATTATAATTGTGTGGACGGAAACAAGGACGTCATTCTGTTTTTAGTATATTATTTCTACACCCTTCCTCAGTCAGCACTCATAATTTGAATTTTTTTGGACCTCTAGTTTAATCAGGAATTAATGATTAATTTAGGGGGAACAGATAAATTTATTGTGATTTTTAGTTTGAACACTAGAATTTTATGAAGGAAAATTAAAATGTCATTCAAGAACAACTAATTGCGATCCCTATTAATGAGTGCGGACTCATTTTAATTTCTTGGCCTGAAGCATTTGGAAAATTAGCTTCCTAAGTCTTTAAGTAACACTTTTAGTATCCTTATTCTAGCAGCAATTTCAAGACTATTTGCTTAACTTTCATGATTCTTTCGTTAAAAACTTTATTCCTAATTAACGTGAGAAATCAATCACTGAACTTACAGCCAGACATGACAGAAAAAATAATATTGACAAGGCACCCAAGTGCTTTCAAATCTGACAACACTTGTACCGAAGTAAAGTTGAAAGAAGAGTGCGTAAAAACTGATATCGATTCGCGCTGTAGATTCTTGTGGTTTGAGGTACATCAGAAGCGCGGTTGTTCCACACCATTACAAATGGAATTACCTACATTTTTTCAACAATAAATGCTGCACTATAAACAAGCCAAGCAATGATACCTCAACAGCACTGAAAATTGATTTGTTTTTTGACTCATTAAAATCTAGTTAATCATTTTGAAAATAACTGATGGCAAATGTTCATTTTGCATGTCTAGTTAACGAATTCATTTGTACTATTTCTAATTTCTCAAAAAGTTTCGTGCCATATTTTTTGCTGAACTGGTCAATCCATCACTGGTAAAACTTGCGCCATTTCTTTCCAAATACGTGCATGGAATTTCAAATCAGATGGCGAAATATCAATACGAATAAATCGCTTAATATTCTCGCCTGAAAACGTACCTTTTGACACGGTGTATACATGAAAATTTTATGTGGAATCATGTAAAACCCTCTTAAAAACGCGTGAGGGGGCTCCATTCTTACATTATACATTTTTTGGGACTTTCTCGATGACATTTCATCGATTGCTGTTGATAATTTGGGTTATTTGTTGGTACAGTTATCTTTAAGGATGCAACATTTGCCTTTCCAGTATCCTTATATTGCAGACTGTGTAGTATTTAGCTTTCCAGTCCCTCACGTTTAACGTAAAGGGTTGCTGCGTTTCGGTACATGCTGCGTGGAATACGAAATGAGCCGATAAGGGCGAAAGGGTAGTCGAATTCAGCCACTACCGAACTCATGATCATCTGCTACCACTTCATAAATATTTCGAGTTCAATTCGAAAAGAAGTGACCACCATTCTACATTTAATTAGGAAATGAATTGATATTGTAATATTTTTTAGGGTTCGAAATGACAGAATACTTTTCTTAACTATTTATTACCTTATTATATTTAATTTATTCTGTGACCTCTCGAGTAAACGATGCGGTCCTTCATATAGACCTGCATTGGCCTAGAACAGCTTTACAGCCTTTCGAAAGTCTGCTAGAATTGTCTGGAATTATTCCAAACTTTTAATTAAAGAAATCCGTTAAATATGGGGAAAAGAGGAAGAAGGTGTCATTTTTATTAAAAATTATATCAAATCTAAAAGTGTGATCCAACTGTGAACTCAACTTTCGCTTGACTTCCTCCCTGATGACGCTTTCGATCCTCGAAAAATGGATTACTTCTTGAGGGATATAATTACAGTGGTTTCGTCATTTGTCACATAAGTAGCTCAACTCGACAGAAAAAGACAGATTCTGATTAAAAGACGGAAGTCTTCAGCAGAATATGTTCTCTAAGCGGATTATCTAGAAGCGAGGTCGCAATCGCTAACTCTGTACCTACGCCCTCGCAAAGAAAGATTTGTCCACTGTATTGTGTTATGATGAAGTTGAATAAAGGGGAATATGTCCCCTACGAGATTATTGTTCCTTGATTGGACCAAATAGAAATCCGTTTTTAATTTGGACACGTACAATTTAGCGAAGATTTTTGGAAATTAAGGGGAGGATTAGTCACACGAGATTTTGGTTGGATTTGGCGGAAATCCCAACGATGGAAAAACAATTTTCCTGGACTTTAATCCATTTAAATTTTCAAAGAATTGATGAAAAATAAATGTTAAAGCGAGTTAAAAGAAAAATGCTAAGCACCAGCTAACTTTTCTGGAACTGTGATTCCGAATTTGATAAATTTAAGGCTCCAACTCGTTCCGCATCCCTTCTAAACTTCAGATTTAGCTCCCTAATATAGAAAAAATGGTTGACAACAAACTTAAATTGTGTGACGTGTTTCAAGACGGTTTTCAGCTGTTTCAGAGGATCCACAGGACTTTATGTGCCGTTTCGTCATTTTAGACGAAACATGGATACATCATCACATACCTGAGACCACAAAACAGTCCGAACAATGGGTTATCAACAAAAATTATGCACTAAACAAAATGAAATCGTTTGTACAACCGAGAATTTAATGACAACTGTTTTTTTTTCGACTCCCATGGAAAATTATTCGTCTGTTATTTGGATAAAGTTATTGGACCAAGAAAAACGTCCACGATTGACCAATTAAATGTCCTTTTCGACGCTGACAACACATAATTTACTCCTCTGGAGTTGTGATAGCTGGAATTAGGATCCCAACTGGCTCCTTAGGCTCCCTGCTCCTCAACTTAAAAAAAGAACGATATTGGACCGCTTGAAAACCAAGTTGCAACAAAAACGTCCACGATTGACCCAGCAAAAGTTATTTTCGACGTCGATAATTCATCAGTTTACTTCTCTGAAATTCCGGCCACGACATTGGTGGAATTACAGTCCCAACTCGTTCCGCATCCTCCTCATCCTTCAAATTAGGCTTCCTCGGACTAGTAACTGCCCTCTTATATAAAAAAAATTACTGATAGTGAAGAGACTTCGCTCAAATCGTATGACGTTTATCAAGAACGGTTTATGAATATTCCAACGGATCCACAAGACTTTAGGCGCTATTTCGTCAATGTGGACGATACATGGATACATCATCACATGCCTAAAGCCAAAGAACGGTACAAACTATGGGTCACCAACAAAAAGTCTGCACTATAAAGGCGAAACCGTTTGTATAAGCGAGAACTCTATGGCGAGTGTTTTTTTTTCGATCCCCAAAGAATAATCTTCGTCTACTATGTGGAAAGTTTATTGGGCCCTTAAAAACCGAGTTGCAAGAAAAACGTCAACGATTGATCCACAAAAAGTCCGTTCCGATGTTGAAAACACACCAGTTAACTCCTCTGGAGTTGTGGTCACGAAACTAAGGTTTCAACTCGTTCCACAACCTCTTTATGTTCCATTTGACTACTTTGGACTAGTATCTGTCCTCTTACAAATAAAAAAATGGCTGATAGTAAAGAGATATCACTCAAATCGTGTGACGTTTCCCAAAAACGGTTAACAAATGTTCCAGCGGATCTACAAGACTTCAGGCGCCGTTTCGTCTATGTGGACGAGACATGGATACATCATCACACACTCGCGACCAAACAATGGGTTACCAGTAAAAAGTCTGCACTAAAAATTGTTCTACAATCGAAAAGTACATTGCGAGTGTTTTTTTTTTTCGATTCTCGAGGAATAATCCTCGTTTACTACTTAGAAAAAGTTATTGGACAGCTTAAAAACCGAGTTGCAAGAAAAACGTCCACGATTGACCCATCAAAAGTTATTTTCGACGACGACAACTCATCAGTCTACTCCTTTGGAGTTGCTGCCACGAAATTGATGGAATTAGGCTCCTAGCTCCTTTCGCATCCTTCCTATCCTCCAAATTTGGCTCCTTGCTTCTCAATATAAAAAAATGGCTGCCCGGAAAGAGACGCATCGTTATTGGACAGCTTGAAAACCAAGTTGCGACAAAAAATCCACAAATGACCCACAAAAAAGTCCGTTCCGATATCGGCAACACACCAGCTTACTTCTCTGGAGTTGCGGTCTCGAAATTTGGCTCTCTAAAACTAGTATCTGCCCACTTATATAAAAAAATGGCTTATAGTAAAGAGATTTCACAAAACGTGTGACTTATTGTAAGGGTGTTTTGCAAATGTTTCAATGAATCTACAGGGCTTTAGGCAACGTTTCGTCATTGTGGATGAAATATAGATACACCTCCACATGCCTGAGACCAAAGAACAGTCCAAACAAAAGGATGTCAGCAAAGAATCTGCACTAAAAACGTCAGCTCAGACGTTTTTCGATGACGGTTTATAAATGTTTCAACGGATCTACAGATCTCTAGGCGTTGTTTCGTCACTGTAGACGAAACATGGATACATCACCATACGCTTTGTTTAGACCAAAGAGCAGTCCAAACTAAAAACCATTTCTACAACCGAGAAGATAATTGCGAAAGTTTTTTTTCGGTTCTCATGAAACAATCCTCGTCTTCTATTTGGCTATTTGGAAAAGGTTATTGGACAACCTGAAAACCGAGTTACAAGAAAAACGTCAACGATTGAGCCACAAAAAGTCCGTTTCGACATCTACAACACACCAGTTTACTCCTCTGGAGCTGCGGCTACGAAATTGATGGAATTAAGGCTACAACTTGTTCCACATCCTCCCTATCTTACAAATTCAACTACCTCGAACTAGAAATTTTCGTCTTATATAAAAAAAAGTGCCTGATAGTAAGGAAATTTCACTCACATCGTGTGACGTTTTCCAAGGAAGGTTTGCAAATGTTTCAGCGGATCCACAGTACTTTATGCGTTGTTTTGTCAGTGTGAATGAAAGTTGGATGCATTATTAGACTTCTGACATCAAATAACAATCCAAATAAAAGGTTGCCAGCAGAGAATCTGCACTACAAATGACGAAAATCTGTCATTCATCTCAGACGTTTTTCGAGGGGCGGTTTTTGAATGTTTTAACAGATCCACAGGTCGCTAGGCGTCGTTTCGTCACTGTAGACGAAACATAGATACATCACCAAACGCTTGGGACCAAAAAGTAATGCAAATAATGGGTTGTCAAAAAAAAATTGCACTAAAAACCGTTTCTACAACTAAGAAGCTAATGGCGAGTGTTTTCTTCGGTTCTTACAGAATAATCCTCGTCTGCCATTTGGATATTTGGAAAAGGTCTCGTTCCACAACCTCCCTATCCTCCAAATCTAGCTCCATTGGACTAGAAAGTTTCCTCTTATATAAAAAATAAGGTGGATAATGAAGAGATTTCGCTCAAATCGTGTGACGTTTCTCAAGAACATTTTACAAATGTTCCAGTGGATCCGAAGGACTTTAGGTGTTGATTCGTCATTGTGGACGAAACACGGATACATCACCACACACTCAAGACCAAGAAGAACAAACCAAACAATGGGTTTCCAGCGAAAAATCTGCACCAAAAAAGGCGAAAACCGTTTGTACAACTGAGAAATTTATCGCGAATGTTTTTTGTTATCTTTGAAGGATAATCCTGTTCTATTATTTGGAAAAGATTATTGGACAGCTTGAAAATCGAATTGCAAGAAAAACGTCAATATTTCGACATCGACAACGCACCATTTTACTCCTCTGGAGTAGCTGTCTCGAAATTGATGGAATTTAGGTTCTAACTCGTTTCGCATTCTCCGTATCCTCCAAATTTGGCTCTCAAGGACTAGTATCTGCCCTCTTGTATATAAAAAAAAATGGTTGATGTCAAAGAGATTTCACCCAAATCGTGTGATGATTTTCAAGGACGGTTATCAAATGTTTCAGCGAATCCACAGTACTTTATGCGTTGTTTTGTCACTGTGGATGAAAGTTGGATACATTATTAGACGCCTGACATCAAATAACAGTCCAAACAAAAGATTGCCAGCAGAGAATCTGCACTAAAAATGACGAAAATCTATCATTCAACTCAGACGTTTTTCGAGGACGGTTTATAAATGTTTCAACGGATTCATAGATCTCTAGGCATCGTTTCGTCGCTATAAACGAAACATGGATATATCATCACACGCTTGAGACCAAAGAGCAGTCCAAACTGAAAACCGTTTCTACAACCGAGAAGTTAATTGCCAATGCGTTTTTCGGTTCTCAAGGAATAATCCTCGCATGCTATTTGGCTATTCGAAAAAGGTTAAATTAAACATCGTTATTGGACCACTTGAAAAGCGAACTGTAAGAAAAACGTTCACGATTAACCCACAATAAAAATTTTCTGGCATCGACATCACATCTCTGGAGTTATGGTCATGGAATTGACGGAGCTCATTTCGTATGCTCCCTACTCTCCAAATCGTGCTTTTCGAAAGAGATCAACAAATTAGAAATTGACTAATTTTGTAGCCTCGTATGGCAGATACAGTTTTCACAAGCTCATTTATTTTGCTCGCTCGAAAATTCTCTCACCCGCACAAAGATGAGAAATTAATATTGTCTGCTTTTAGGCGGATATGACTCTGTGCTCAAATTAAATCTTTGTTAATTAAATAATGACAACTGTTCTTCTAGTAATGATTTCTTGGTAACAATTACCTCAACCCACACCAGCAAATTCCAGAAATTGTCAACTGTAATCCATCAAGTAGAAAGAACAACAAACCAACTGTCTAAATTCAGTAAATTCCCAACCTTTAGCCAAGGACGTTCTTGTGTTTCACAAAATAATTCCTAGAGGTAGGCATGCACCTGAAAATATTCCAAAGTTGAATCTTCTTTGTGGAATAAGTCAGGTAGTTCTTAGCAGGGGGTGGAAGACCACAGATTAAGATTACGCTCCAAATGGTGGTGATAAATCACTGAATATTTGAGATGTGCGATTTTATCGAAAAATGAGGACTTACTTATCGGGGAAAAGAATCAAACTAATGGCAGAAGTCAGGGGGTACCTTCGGATGAATAAGTCATAAATTATACTTGAAAGACTTAAAAGTATTAGTGGTTACGATTTTAATACGTAGTAAAATAATAAGTACTATTTTGTAGAGGCTGTACTTGCATACACAAATTCAAAACGTCATTCTCCTAATTCCCTCCGAGATGTTGTCTTGTGACGTGCAACACTCTACGTTGGTTGTTAGGAAGGGCACGATTTAAAATAATATTTAATATTTATGAGATTGTTCTTGCATCTCCGCACTCACACGTTCTCACCACACATCTTTATATATAGTCTCCTACAGACTCTATAACGACTTTGCTAATGTGGTTTCAGGATTTCATACATTTATCATTTGTAATTATCGGGTTTTTTGTTTATCTCGCGTAGTTAGGCGATGTAACTGATGAATATTCATTGCAGATGCGAGTGCAGCGTTTATCGTTATTACCACACTATGAAATAGTCCAAAAAGTAGATTATTGTCGATTTTAATACTTTACTCCAAAACCACAAACTTTTGAAGACATTAGTTGCTTATTAAATCTACTCCTCCAGTACATAATTGAAAAAATGTTTTCTAGTCATCGTGTTGATAATTCTCGCCGATATAAATATAAATAGAATTATAATTCGTTGCGATAACTTCATGATAAGTAATTTTAATAGGAGAAAGCCGGTTTTATGAATATAATAAACTAAGTGAGCTCTGAATTGTAAGTAGATTATTATAGTTAGCGTCCCGCAATTTCATTCCAACTTCATCCTACTTCACTGTCATAAATTCTATCTTAAGTGATGACAAATGTACATTGCATTTATTCGTTATTAATGTCACTTGCATTATACATACGCAATTGCTAGGCGTTCTGCTTTACATAGTAATATCTAAGCAATTCTAACACCTAAGCCGCTCAAATTATGAATTAATCAATTTATTTTTGTATAATTATTGAACTGTCTTATTTTCAATAGGGATTTGAACAAATCATAGACTAGAATATAGAAAGAGTTGCTAATAAATTACAATCTCTAGATTGTTCAGTACGTACGTCCAATCACGACATAACATTTGATGCTTATATATGATTATTGAACTGTTCTATCACTCCAAATTTCTATAGGATCTTGAACAGACTATAAACTAGAATATAGAATAAGTTTCGAATGAATTTGATGAATATTACAACCTCCAGATTGTTCAGTACGTACGTACAGATCAATTGACCTTACGACATACCATTTACGATTGTATTATTAATGAACTGCAAGTTCTATCACTCTGAATTCCAATAGGTATTTGAACAAACTATAGACTAGAATATGGAAAAAGTTTCAAATGAGTTTGATGGATATTACAATCTCTAGATTGTTCAGTACGTACGTACGTACAGATCAATTAACATTACGACGTACCATTTAATGCTTATATGTTTATATATGATTATTGAACTGTTCTATCACTCTAAATTTCAATAAAGGTCTGAACAGATTATAGACTAGAATATAGAAAAAGTTTCAAATGAATTTGATGGATATTGCAACCTCTAGATTGTTCAATACGTTCGTACAGATCAATTGACATCACAACATACCATTTAATGCTTATATACGATTATTAGTGTTTCATGACTCTGAAAAAAACAGAAATCAAATAAATCAGTTTGGTATTGTGATTTCTACAATGTCCAGTACGTACGTACATTTTTGTACCAACTAATATCACTATATACCATTTATGTTAACATAATTATTGAACTGTAAGATCCAGCACTCTGAATTGCAATAGGCTTCTGAAGAAATCATTGACAAAGAAATAACAGACAGGTCGTATAAATCTGTTGATCGGTATGACCCTTAGAAAGTTCCGTCAGTTTACCATAAATTTTGCCTAGTTGATAGCTAATTATTTCTTGATTGCAATATCTCTATCTTTTACTGTAGAATCATAAACTGAATCCAACTGGTAACAGTTGAACGTTATTCCTTTTCACATGTGAAAAAGACTATGGAACAGCACTTTCAATGACGTGCTGCGTGATGAGCTCTCTACCTCAAACCGACTGACCAAATAACCTTGGTTGGTTACAAAAACAATGTTCATTTTGCCATCCCCGAAAAAGCAAATAAAAAAAAAAATTCTTACTTCCAGCACCCTTTTTAAGCAACAGTAAGTTTATAATCAAATAATAATCACTCACAAAGCAATGAAAAGTTAGTAATGGTCGTAATCATGCTCATCAGCTCATCGAATTGTCTATAATTATTAAATTGTCAAAGTGATTCAATAGTTTTCTGAACAGATGATAAACTAATCAGGAAAAAAAGAAATCAATAAAATTAGTTGAGTTTTACGATAGCAACACTAAAAATAACGGAAAATAGAAGACAAGAAATGATAAAAAAGACCAAAAGTGACACCGAAATAATAAAATATAGAATAGATCAATTGAAAGGCACAAAAATAAGAGAAAAGTATCAGGAAAGCATAAAAGAAATGATAAGAGCTACGCCTAAGCCGGATTGTAACAATGTGGAAGAAATTTAAATACATAATAATGGAAGCAACAGAAAAAGCATGTGCAAAGACAAGAAATAGAAATCATAGGAAGCAAACACACTGGTGGAATGAGGAGGTAAGAGAAGAAGTGAAAAAGAAAAAACAAGAGTGGAAAAAATTCTTAACCACCAAGAAATCAGTAGATTACGAACATTATAAGCAGCAAAGTAAAAAAGTGAAAGAGGTAATCAAAAAAGCCAAGATGAAAAGCTGGGAAGAATTTGGCGAATCGATAGAAGAGAGCTTCAAGGAAAATAAAAAGTTATATTACAAGGTACTAGAAAATGCCAAAAAGGAAAATCAAGTACAACTTAAACAAATGAAAGAAAAACAAGGGAAGATTATAAGAGAGAAAAGCGGAATAATGAACAGGTGGAGAGAACATTTCCAGGAACTATTAGAGGATAACAAAATAAGGAGAGATGAGGAATTGATTAAAGAAGAAAAAGAATATGCAGAAATCAAGACATTAGAAAGTGCAAAAGGAAACATAACAATGTAGGAACTGAAATTAGCACAACATAAATTTAAAAATGGAACAGCTCCAGGACATGATATGATAAAAGCCGAACAGATAAAATATATGGGTGAAGAGGGAGAACAAGTATTACTGTTTATACTCAACAATATATGGAAAGCTGGAAAAATACCCAACGACTGGGAAAAAGCAGTAATATTTCCTATATTCAAAAAAGGAGACAGTAGCAACTGCAACAACTATAGGGGCATATCATTACTATGTACAACGGCGAAAGTATATGAAGCCATACTACACAATAAATTAAGAAAATTGACAGAAGCAATACTTGAGAAAACACAGAGCGGTTTTAGGAGCGGACACTCAGTGCAAGACCATATATTTACGATCAGAAAAATGACAGAAATAACGATGAGGCAGGATAGCAAAGTATATGTAACATTCGTAGATATTGAGAAAGCTTTTGACAGAATACAGAGGGAGAAGATGTGGAGAATCTTAGAAGAGAGGAAAATAGATAAACAACTATTACAAGCAATTGAAAGCATTTATAGAAGAACAACAAATTACATACGAACAGGAAACGAAGTATCAGAAGAATTCACAACCACCCAAGGACTACGACAAGGGGGAGCCCTGAGTCCGATATTATTTATCATATATCTAGACAATATCATGAAGAGAATAAAGAACAAAACAAAGGCAATTGAAATAGGACATTACAAACTTGAAAGAATTACTTTGACAGAATGTGCATTCGCAGATGATCTGGCAATTTTCGCTAAAAGTGAAGAAGATATGCAGCATAACTTGAATGTGTGGGATGAATAACTGCATAAACATGGAATGAAGATCAATATAGAAAAAACAAAGATCATGATAATAGCCAAAGAAAATATAGCAACTAGTGTATCACTTAATGGAAAGACGATAGAACAAGTAGAAACGTTCACATATCTAGGAGCTGCAATAAATAGTAAGGGAAGTATGGAGCCCGAAATTAATAAGAGAATCCAGGCGGCGAATAAGAATTACTATGCTATGAACAAAGCAATTCTAAATAACAAGCATATTTCAAAAACCACAAAAATGGCTGTATATAAAACAATATACTGACCAACACTAATCTACGGAAGTGAAACTTGGGTCCTTGATCAAAGAAGTCAAAGTGAAATACAGGCAACTGAGATGAGGTTTTTGAGAAGGATAGAAGAAGTTCGAAGAATTGACAAAGTAAGAAACGAAGAAATAAGACGGAATCTACAGACCGAAAGTATACAAAATACAATAGATAAAAGACAGCTAGCATGGTATGGCCACATAATAAGAATGCCAGAAAACAGACAAGTTAAACAAGTGTGGAATGCAAGATACCCAAAGAAGAAAGGAAGAGGCAGACCAAGAAAGAATTGGGAAAGTTCGATACAAGAAATATTGAAAAGAAATAGCATCAGTAATAACGAAGCAAAGAAAAAGGCTTTGGACAGGAAGCAATGGAAAGAAATAATTCAAAAATTAAATTAAACAACTAATAATCTCGACACCCGAAAGGGTAACAGAGATTTGAATAGATAATAATAATAATAATAGTTGAGTTTTGTGATTTTTAGAGTTTCCAGTACGTACATTTTTGTACATCACGACATGCCATTTGTGTTAACATAATTATTGAACTGTAAAATCTGGCACTTTGAATTTTTAATAGGCTGCTGAAAAAATGATAGATAAATATAGTAAAGAGAGATCAAATAAATTTGTTGAGCATTACAATCCCTAGAGAGTTCCGTATATACGTACAGCTCAATTCATAAAGCATGATCATATTCATGCTCATAGAATTGCTTATAACTATGAAACTAGAAGGAAAAACCAACTAAATCAGTTGAGTATTGGGGTCCCTATAGTTCTCAGTACGTACATACATTTTGCAGACCAACTGATAACACAACATTCCATTTACTTGAGGATAATTACTGAACTGTAAGATGTATGATTCTTATTTTTGATAGGTTGCTAAAGAGATCGTAGACGAATAAATCAGAAGAAGTTCAAATAAATTTGGTGAATATTACGATCCTAGAGTGTTCCGTACATACGTACGACCAACTGTCATTACATGCCAAATTGTGACCTGTATTTTAGAATTTTCATAGTACATCCCAATTGCGTTGTATTCAGTTTCCTGATAATATTAAATGGTCCTTGATTATTTGCAATTTCTGTCAACCAAACAACATCTCTATGTCCTTGGTATTTAGTTTTATTAATGTCTGTTTGGAGCTACTTAGTAACTTCATGATACATTAACCAAATATCATGTGTAATAAATCAACATTTAGTTAATATTCGCAAAATCAATAGTCATATAATCGGTTTATGTCCTCCTCTCTCGTCTCAGTTTCAAATCTTGTAACTAACGATACCTTCCAAATCTAAATTCATGAATATATCTCGGTAACCGTTCCAACATGTAGCAGACTAGAAATGCATGTACATAGCCCACGGTTAAATTCCACTGGTTTAGTAATTGAATTCTGAGTGCCCCACCCAAGCCTCGTTTGTATGCTCTTATATAACCGATCATAGATGTCGCACATTTTTGACCAATCCCTGTCCGGTGTCTATAGAAACGCTAATGGACGCTTCGCTAACTCAATTTTATTTTCAAGATGCAGGAACTTCTGCTTTCATCTACATTAGAATAAATGACTTCTGAATTTACATTCCAAATTGTACTCAACTTTGTTTTAATTACTTTTCGAATTAGTTTAATTTGACGAGTAGACTTCAATTTAAAATCGTCTGATAAAAGTTTACATTAACAAGTTAATTTGCGGTTATTGTTGCTATAAATTTCTTTGACAAAAATCTCCACTTACTCACAATTCTCGTATTTATTCAAGAGTTTTAATTATAGAACAAGCTTTACTGTTTTAAGTTGCAATTTATTGCGATACGGTCCTAGTAAATTCCTAAAATATTAAGTAAGAGTCAAGTTTGAATTCTGGGAAGAAAACAGTTCATTGAATTGATGCAAATATAAATAGATATTCCAACTTACAACAAAACTGAACAAATCCATCAATAAAACAGCTTTTCTCAATTAATAATGAGCTGAAAAAAATTCTTTAGAAAACTATTGTAGTGCAGCGAGCACAGCGAGCGTAGCTTCCGCCATTCACCCAAATGTGTTAATTTTGTGTATCAAAAGTTTCGTATCTGTGTGCGGTTTCCGAAATAAATCTCCCCAAGAACTCAATTCCAGCTTATATTGGACTTGCAAAAAAGTTGAAAAAACTTCCCTCCGGTGATCAAATTCGGCACAGAGGTTCTATTTGCAGCTTTAAAGAAAAGTTTGTAGTTATTTGTGAAGAAATCAATCTTCGTAAATTGGAGTTTAATGCTTTTTTGGAACTAGCTCTGAAATGAAAATAAACATTGCTTCTGGGAACGACAAACAAGAAGAAAACAACTTGTTATTGGATTATTTTATCGGTGGTCATTTAAATAATGAGCATGTGACGATCGTAATTAAGTTTATTGACAGATACGCTATTATAATTTATTTATAAGTGTCAGAATGTATATCTTTTTCTGTTTCATGATTTACGTTCGTATTATCGATTTATATTTTATTATTGGCACATTTTCAATGAATAAACAAATAAAATAATTATCATTCAACATTAATGAATGAGTCTTTTGAGTTTGCTACATTGTTGCAAGTTGGTATTCTAATCCTTTAATTAAAAATCTAAAAAAGAAAGGGCCTGAAGTAGACGAAATAAATAAGACAAAGCAACGGGGAACCAACACAAAAATAGATAAGGAAATACCACAATAGCACTAGAAAACAACAAAAAATGACGTTAAAAACAAATACGAAAGACTGAAAAATAAATGCAACAAAAACCTTGATAAAACCGAGAGAATATAATTATTAGAAAATAAAATAACAACTGTAGAAAAAAAAGAAGAAACAAGAACACATACTAAAATTACCAATTAATTGACGAACAGAATCAAAACACAAAATGTGTGGCATACAAAATAAATCTGAAAACATAGCAGAAAATGAACAACAATATAAGCAAATATTGATCAAGCATTTTAAAGAACTGCTAACAGATACGGGACAAAACTTAGAAAACGAAATACAAGAAGACACCAAGACAGAAACAGTAGCAAAATCTACTTTAAAAGAAATGCAAGATGTATTAAGAAACAATTGCAACGGTAAAACTTCTGGGAAAGACAAAATTAAAATAGAACTCAAAAAACATTGGGCGAAACACTAGGTACAACTACAAATAATGAGCTCATACTTAGTATATGGGGAGAAAAAAAAATACTAGAAGAGTGGAAAATTAGACAAATTGTCACAATGCATAAAAAAGGATAGCAAAAAATAGGTATGCCAAAATTACACTGCTGAATACAAAATCCTGTCTATAATAATACTGTCGAACAGTATCAATGCGGTTCTATAAAAAAATAAAACAAGACATACGCCATACAACAGTAAAACAAATTATTGAAAAAATCATTGAATATAACATGAATACAGAGATACTGTTTGTGGATCAACAGCAATGACAATAAAAAAAGCAAAAATTAGTATCATAACACAGAAAGGAGAAACAGAAGATTTGTAACAAACAAAGAAGGAAGACAAGGAGATGCGCTATCAGCATTAGAATATGTGCTACGAAACATAGAAAAAGAAACATTGAGGACAAATAATAGCATACGTTGACGATACAGCAATCATATCAAAAAATAGGCTAACGATGGAAGAAAAATTACATGAAATAATAATGAAAAGTAATAACTGAATTAGAAATAAATATCCATAAAACTAACAACAGAGGATGAAGAAATACAGTTTGGAGAAAGTATTTTTGAAACGGTGGATAGATTTAAATACCTAGGTGTCACAATAACAATTGAAAAGGGGAAAATTAGAAATAAAAGAGAAGATTGCAACAACAAACAGAGGTTTCTACGGACATAAAAACTATTGAAACTTAAAATTCTGTCAAAAATAATCAAAATGAGAATATATGACTAATTCCGAAACAATATAATGACGAAAAAGACTAAGTATATTTCAAAATAATGGAAAGAAGTCTCATGAGAACAATACTAAGACCAGGAAAAATATCAAAAAACGAATATAAACCAAGAATCACGAGATAAGAGAAATAATTAGGAGAAGACATAGTGGAGAAAATAAAACAACAAAGAATGAAATGGCTCGGACATATATGGGGAGCTGGAAAACAAGGTGAATTAGAGTCAGTCCTGGAATGAAATCCAGCAGTAAGAAAAAGAAAAAGACTAAGATCATTATGGATACAAGAAGTAGAAAACCAAAAAACAGTGGAAATAACAAAATGGAAATGGAAAACAACAGAGAATATAACAAGTTTTCGCCTACCGTTCAAGATGTGATTACTGCCTCGGATGTGGCCCTGACTATGGATTTGCGTTGCACTTTGCGGCAATTCTATTTAAATATTTTTATATCATTCACGCTTTAAAGAATAAGATTATGTATTACTCATATTAAGCTGATGATGAGAGCAGTAGGACTCTCGGAACGTCCTAAGTTATGTTCAAATAAATAACATTTCAAAAATTTGGATCGCTTAAGGCCTTTTTTTAAAATTCAACCTTAACTACACTGGATCCTCCAACAACTTTACAAAACAGAGAATATAGAAATAAAGATTAGAGAATATATTTGTAAGAAGGTAGATGAACTCAAATACCTAGGTGTCACAATAATAAGTGAAGAGAAAAAAGCAGCAGAAATAAAATAGAAGATAGCAACAACAAACAGAGCTTTTTACACAAATAAGCTATTGAGAAGTAAAATAACAAAAATGAAGATGAATAAGAGTAATTATAAGACCAATAGCGGCCTATACTGCCGAAACAATGACAATAGTGAAGAAACACGAAGAAGATTCAAGAATAACGAATAAAAAATCATGAAGACAATACTAGGGCCTGAGAAAGTATCAGAAAACGAATATAGACCAAAAATGAATCACGAAATAGAGAAATAATTAGGAGAAGACATAGTGGAGAAAATAAAACAACGAAAAATAAAATGGCTTCGACACAAATTGAGAATTGGAGAACAAGACGCAATAAAGTCAATCCTAGAATGGAACCCAGCAGGAAGAAGAAAAAGAGGAAATCTTAGATCATCATGGATAAAACAAGTATAAAAAAACAGTAGAAATAACAAAAAGGAAAGAGAAAACAATAGAGAATAAAGAAATACAGATAAATGAATATACTTGTAAGAAACTGGAGAATAAGACGCAATCCTGGAATAGAACCCAGCAGGAAGAAGAATTGAGGAAAACCAAGATCATCATGGATAAAAGAAGTAGAAAACCTAAAAATAGTGGAAATATCAAAATGGAAAGACGAAACAACAGAGAATAAAGATATAAATATTAGAGAATATACTTGTGGGAATGTAAATAAATTAAAATACCTTGCACATAATGAAAAATGAAGGGAAAATGAAAGAGAAATAAAATTGAAAATAGCGAAAACAAACAGAGCTTTCTACGCAAATAAAAACTATCGAAAAGTAAAATTCTGACAAAAATATAAGAATATATCAAGCAAAATAAGATCAATGCTTCGAAACAGTTATTACAATGACGAAAAAAGACGACGAAGATTTAAAAATAATGGGAAGAAAACTCATGAGAACAATACTAGGACCAGGAAAAGTATCAAAAAACGAATAAAGACCAAGAATAGATCACGAAATACAAAAATAATTAGGAGGACATAGTGGAGAAAATAAAACAACAAAGAATGAATTCATTTCTAGAATGGAACCCAGCAGGAAGAAGAGAAAGAGGAAAACCAAGATCATCATGAATAAAAGAAGTAGAAAACCTAAAAACAGTGGAAATAACAAAATGGAAATAGAACATAACAGAGAATAAAGAAATATAGATTAAAGAATATACTTGTGAGAAGGTAGATAAATTCAAATACCCAGCACACAATAAAAACTAAAGGGAAAAATGAAAGAGAAATAAAATAGAAAATAGCAACAAGGAACAGAGCTTTTTACGCAAATAAAAAATATTGAAAAGTATAGAACTCTGTCAAAAATTACAAAAATGAGAATATATCTGACAAAAATAAGAATAATGGTGAAACAATGACAATGACTAAAAAAGACGAAGAAGATTATAAATTAATGAAAAGAAAACTCATGAGAACAATACTAAGACCAGAACAAGTATCAAAAAACGTATAAAAACCAAGAATGAATCACGAAATACAAAAATAATTAGGGGGACATAGTGGAGAAAATAAAACAACAAAGAATGAATTCAATTCTAGAATGGAACCCAGCATGAAGAAGAGAAAGAGGAAAACCAAGATCAACATGGATGAAAGAAGTAGAAAATATGAAAACAGTGGTAATAACGAAATGAAAAGAGACAGCAACGGAGAATGAAGAAATACAGATTAGAGAATATACTTGTGAGAAAGTAGATATAGGTGTTACAATAACAAATAATTGGGAAAGAGAAACTACGAAAAATAATAAAAATAAAAATATATAAAACAAAAATAAGACCAAGGCTGAAACAATAACAATGACAATACTTGGGCCAGAAAAAGTACAAAAATAATTAGAAAAAGACTAGTGAAGAAAATAAAACAACAAAGAATAAAATGGCTCCGAAACGTATAAAAAGCTGGAAAACAAGTCGTAATAAAGTCAGTTCTAGAATCCAGCAAAAAAAAAAAGAAAAAGAAGAAAATCATTGTGGATTAAAGAACTAGAAAACAACAAAACAGTAGAAATAACAAAATGGAGAAAGAAAGATTAGAGAATATACATGTGAGAATATCTAAGTGAGGCAATAACAAAAAAAAGGAAAAGAGAAACAGAAATAAAATAGAAGATAGCAACAACAAATAAAGCTTTCAACACAAATAAAAAAATATTTAGAAGTAAAACTCGGTCGAAAATAACAAAAATGAGAATATATGAAACAGAAATAACATCAATGTCGAAAAAATGACAATGACGAAAAAAAGACGAAGAAGATTTGAAAATAATGGAAACAAAAATCATGAAAGCAATAGCAGGGCCAGAAAAAGTATCAGAAATCGAATATAGACCAAGAATGGAATATGAAATAGAAAAAGAATTAGAAGGAGATGTAGTAAAGAAAATAAAACAACAAAAAATAAAATGGCTCAGACACGTATGACGTGGAAAACAAGACACAATCCTAGAAGGAAACCCAGCAGGAAGAAGAATAAGAGAACGATTGTTATAAAAGATATAAAAACAATGGAAATAACAAAATGAAAAGAGAAAACAGGAGATAGAAAGAAATGGATTAATATGGCGAAAAACATCCAATACCTTTTTTTACAATATACCCACCACGGATATTCCAAAATTATTTTTTAGTGCGTTGAATGCATTGAGGGTGGGCTTCAAATCAAATCTATTTCTTTTATTTTAGTTGTACATTTTGGTATGACCATTTGTTTGTACATATTATTCATTCTGGGGGCTGTTTTATTCCCGGAATTCACAAATTTTCTTTTAAAATCTTTTTACATATTATTCTTATAGAAGCCTATCAAAATTCAGAGTGATGTGTCGTCTATTTAATAATTTATGAGCAATTATTTGAATTGTGAAGCTTTTCGTAATTTCCAAAATGTAATTTTATTCATAAAATCATGAAGTAATTGAATTTCTTGTGCTTTATGTTACTGATAAACAACTCCTTTATAACAAATAAAACATTTATTGTAATTTTTATGTTTTTAATTGAAATGTACAAGAAATTATAATGAAGCAGCCACAAATCTTCAATAAACCTCCGGCCAATTCGATCAAGAGTACAATTGCATATCGAATTTCATTAAACGAACAATAATTAGAATTTCAATTTTATTGTTAGTCTTTTCCAATTCAGCTCCTTATTGCTCCATAATTTAGGGTTGAATTTGCATACCACAGCCGTTTATTTGAAAGGGTTGCAAGCACGTTTCGTACATACAAGCAATCGTAAATCATAACTAATAAATTAAGATTTTAATTGGCCGGGAGGAAAAGGGAATACAGGTGCTTTGAAAGGTCAACACCTGCGATTCCTGCGAATTGAGACAAGGAAGTTTTGGTGGCAAATCTATTTTTTTTATTGGCAAACTCCCACGGGTGGCTCTGTTAACTAAAAGCTTAACAACAAAATTTTAGCAATTGCGAGTGGGTATTAAATCGCGAGAGCATGTAAATTAAGCATTTCGCTAATTAATGCTATGTAGTTAACACTGGATTTCGCACAGCAAGAGTAAAATTATTTAGCGACGGACTTGTGTGACTGGGCCACCAATTACTGCACTTTTTTTAATTAGAGCTGCACGTAATAATGTGGCTGCCTTAAGGGTTGCAAAAATGCACTAATTCTTCCAACTAGAGCTTGCAAATTTAATTGTAGTGTGCTTGAAATTAAATAAATATTTATTTCGAATTTCTGTTTCAGATCCGGAACGAATTCAAACAACACTAGGTAAGTTTTTTCGTTTCAAATTCATAAATCACTCGTAACAAACAGTCAAGCACCTGAAACATAATTTTGTAACCAGCAAAGCAATTGCAGGGGTATAAATATTTTTAGCTTCGTTCATTGAGTTGTCCGATTGACAATCGAACCGTATAAATCACGCACAAGTTGTAAATCATTGTCAGGCACCCTGGTGCGAGGGTGGGACGCAAGGGGAGGGTGTTTACTCTATTCTATTTCATGGTGGTAAAATGGAAAAGGTGCAGTCAAAACACAACTGGACTTTTGCGAAATTTCTTAATACTACACTGTTAAAATTAGGATATATTTCATCAGAATATCACTCGTTCCACAATCGTCTCCAGTGGCCCGTAAATACTATATTAAGTCTACTTGAAGGATCTCTTGTTCCAATAAGACGTCCGAAAGACGAAATTGAATCAAGTTCCATTTTCCGTCGACGAAATTGAAAGATCCACTTATGTAACGATACTGAACAAAGATTCATATTGTCAGAGCGTTTACGACCGAATAAATTTATCAGATTTTTCCAAGAGATATTTTTTTGTAACAAATCATTTAAATCATAATAATCTACAGTTTCTATCCTTCTTAACCATCTTCAGGAGAAAAATAAATAATAAAATAATATAATTTTTGTTGTTGCTCAACTAGAAAGTTGACCAAATTAAAAATCGAAATACAGCTTGTATATAAGTGCCTGTATCTACCTACGTCAAATATAAATGTCAATTGCAAATCCAACGAGGGATTATTCTCCGCCAACACGGATAAGTGGATTTGTAACGAGTGCTCCATCTCAGAGTAGTTTTAAATATTGAGGACACGACAAATAACGGTCGTTACTCTTAAGTTTTATTAATGGTTTTCCACCCTCTTCAATTCGATGTCATATAAATCCTTTATCCTTTAAGGATATAGTAATCATATAATTTTTAATTTCCTTGCAGAATTGGCTCAGTTTTAAGTTTTGAACACTGTAATTTTGGGAATGGAAACAAGAAAGTCATTCTGTCTTCAGTATATTGTTTTTGCATCCTCCTCCAGTCAGTACTCATAATTTCAAATTTTTTGAATCACTGATTGAGCCTCAAATTATTAATTTACCTTAGGGAGACAGATAGACTTATAACATCTATTCTGATTTTGAGTTCTAAACATTATAACTGCCTAAAGAAAATTTTATCGGCAATATATTATTTCTACATCCTCCCTCAGTCAACACTAATAATTTCAAATTTTTTGGACCGCTGGCTTAGTCAGGAATCAATAATAAATCTCAAAACTGTTGGTTTTAAAATTGTGGCTTTGAGTTGAGCACTATAATTGAGTGAAGAAAATGAGGACGTTATTTTTTCATCAGGATATTATTTCTACGTCCTCCTTGAGTCAGAGATCACAATTTAAAATTTGTTGAACTACTGGTTTAACCTGGAATAAATAATTTATCTCAAGAGGACAGATAGAATTGTTAAATCTGCTGTGATCTTGAATTTGAACACTATAATTTTGAGGCGGAACGCGATAACGTCGTTCTGTCTTCAATATATTATTTCTACATCCTCCTCAAGTAACCACTCAAAATTTCAAATTTTTTGGATGGCTGACTTAGTCAGGAATTAATTATTTATCTGAAGAGGACTATAGGACTATTATATCTATTGAGATTTAGGGTTTTAAACGCTATGGTTGTAATGATGAGGTCATTCTGTCTTCAATATATTATTTCTACATCCTCCTTGAGTAACCACCCATAATTTCAAATTTTTTAGATGGCTGATTCAGTCAGAAATTAATAATTTATCTCAAGGGGACGTATGGGACTATTATATGTATCTATTATGATTTTAAGTTTGGGACACTATAATTTTGGGAATGGAAACGAAAACGTCATTATGTCTTCAGTATGTTGTTTTTGCATCTTCCTTCAGTCAGTATTCATTATTTCAAATTTTTTGGATCGCTGGTTTAGTCAGGAATCAATAATTCATCCTAAAAGGACACATAGGATTCTTATATCTTTCGGAGGTTTGAGTTTTGAGCACTATAATTGTGTGGAGGAAATCGATGACGTCATTATTCCTTCAGGATATTATATCCACATATTCCTTGAGTTAGCACTCACAGTTTCAAATTTTTTGAATCACTGGCTTAGCCTAAAATTATTAATTTATCTTAGCAGAATAGATAGAATTATAATATCTATTCCGATTTTGAGTTTTGAACATTATAATTGCCTAAAGAAAATTTTATCGGCAATATATTATTTCTACATCCTCCTTCAGCCAACACTCATAATTTCAAATTTTTCAGACCGCCGGTTTAGTCAGGAATCAATAATAAATCTCAAAACTGTTGGTATTAATATTGTGCTTTTTGGTTCAGCACTATTATTGAGTGAAGAAAACGAGGACGTTATTCTGTTTTCAGAATATTATTTCTACGTCCTCCTTCAGTCAGCGATCACAATTTCAAATTTTTTGAATCACTGGCTCAACCTGGAATAATTAATTTATTTCGAGAGGGCAGATATGATTATTAAATCTGCTGTGCTTGAGTTTGAACACTATAATTTTAAAGCGAAAAACAAGAGCGTCATTCTATCTTCAGTATATTATTTCTACATCCTCTTCGAGTAACCACTCAAAATTTCAAATTTTTTAGATGGCTGATTTTGTCAGGAATTAATAATTTATCTGAAGAGGACTATAAGACTATATTGATTGAGATTTAGGGTTTTAAACGCTATGATTGTAAGGAGGAGAATGATGACGTCATTGTGTCTTCAATATATTATTTCTACATCCTCACCACCATAATTTCATTTTTTTTTGGATGGCTGATTCAGTCAGGAATTATTAATTTATCTCAAGGGGACATATCGGAATATCATATGTATCTATTGTGAATTCAAGTTTGGAACACTATAATTAAGGGAATGGAGACAAAAACGTCATTCTGTTTTCAGTATATTGTTTTTGCATCCTCCTCCAGTCAGTACTCATGATTTCAAATTTTTTGGATCGCTGGTTTAGTCAGGAATCAATAATTCATCCTAAAAGGACACATGAGATTTTTATATCTATTGGGAGTTGGAGTTTTGAGCACTATAATTGAGTAAAGGAAAATGATGACGTCATTCTGTCTTCAGAATATTATTCATATGTCTTTTCTGAGTTGGTACATACAGCTTCAATTTTTTGGATCGCTGGTTTAGTCAAAATGATGAATGGTATTATTATATCCATTAGGATTTTGAGTTTGGAACACTATGATTGTGTGAAGAGAAACGATGACGTCATGCTGTCTTCTAAATATTATTTCTACATCCTCCTTAAGTCACCAGTCACAGTTTCAAATTTTTTGAATTACTATTTTAACCTGGAATAAATATTTTATCTCAAGAAGGCATATACGATTTATATATCTTTTGTGATTTTGAGTTTTGGGCATTATAATTGAGTGGAGGTAAACGGAAACGTCATTTTGTACTTTCCATGAGTTAACAAATACAGTTTAAATTTTTTTGAATTGCTGGCCCAATCAGAGGACTGCTAGACTTGTATCTATTATGATTTCAAGTGTTGAACACTATAATTGAGTGAAGAAAAACAAGGGTGCCTTTCTATCGTCAGTCTAATATTTCCAAATCTTTTCTCAATCAGTAAAAATTATTTTGAATTTTTTTGGTCGCTGATTCAGTCAAGAAAGAGGACAGATAAGATTATAATATGAATTCTGATTTCGAGTTTTGAACACTATAATTGTGTGATGGAAGACGACGTCAGTCTGACTTCAGAATATCATTTCTTCATCCTCCCTCAATCAGCATTCCTAATTTCAAATTTTTTGAATCACTGATTTAGTCAGGAAATAATTATTTATTTCGAGAGAACATTTAGGGCCAAACTGGAAGCTCCCAAGCAAGTGCCTGATGTGTCTAATGGATCATTTGGTAATGTTGATCCATAGATTACAGAAGAACTGTTTTTGTAATCCCCTGAAGCTTAGTTTTCCAGATATTGACGATTTTGTGCGCTAGAAATCAGTGATAATTTCGGTACTCTACGTTTCACGTCTGATTTCTCCGAAATTGGAAACATGGATTCAAAAATTCTTTCATGTTTCCAAGAAGCATAGCTTATTCTAATAATAAATAAATTTTCAAGCCGGTATTTTCCAATTTATGTACTTTAAGAGGTTCTTAATTCAGAACCGCTTATTATCAAAGATAGTAGAGAGCCATCAGGTTTGAATTGAAATAATTTTTTTGTGCTTGATAATAATACAAATCTGTTACAAAATTTATAATAATCATACATTTGTCTGACAAAATCAAAATTTTCATAGCAATATCATTAGAAATAAAAGATTTATTGATGTTTGAATCTGATTCTGGGCACTTTATCACAAAGTTCAAAACGTTAAACAGTAGAGTGAGAGGGTGTGAGTCACGCAAAGTCACATTCTTCCTTGCAGTTAATTTTTTACACGAATATCACAAATATTTGTGTCACTGTGTCGAAGTTAGTCCATAGTCGTTAATAAAGTGTCTACGAGTGCTGATTCATCTTCTAGTTACGAGTTTTTGGTAATCACAAGATCAGCTTTCTTTTTTTTGTTCTTGAACGACATTCAATTAATTCGTAAAGGAAAATATTTATAAAGTCCTGAAATATGAACCAAACAAACTATGGATGGGTACAGAAAAATTATTGGAGGTTACGTGGTTTATATATGCGTAGTATTATTATTTAGGTGACTTTAGAACAACATCCTCTATATTACAAACTGTGTGTGCCTTATCATAATTTTGTTTTCTTATTTCTTCTTGGAAAGATATTTAACGTTTCGCAATATGTTTGTACTGAATATTTGACTAATAATTATAATACAACAGTGATTATTATACAGAGCCGTATTAATAAACAATAGTTTATTTGTATATTCACAGCCCACTGTCAGACAAAGGCGTAAAATCACTTGACAAAGTACACGAAAGAATTTATGCAAATATATTTCAAACAAGGCTAGGGAAATGTAAATTCAAGCAAAGATTATTTAATATGAGTGTTTTGGAATATATTAACGCCTTTAAAATCAAGTACACTACCTTTTTCAGAAATACTGAAGATTGCTAAATGAAGACACTTTATCTGACAAATTTCGTGTCAGAACTAAATCCAGAAAAATACGGGTTAAACTTTAAGAAATAAAAATGTGTATCTTGTCGTGAAAAATTAAACACTTTTTTTCTCTTGGAGACATTTTGATAAACTCCCTCGTGCATTATTTTAACAGCAACGTTTTATTCTTGAACGGAAGAGAATTCCTGGCATGGTAAGCCACTGGGATCTTCCTGTTTCGTTAGTATTTTGTCCCCTAGGATTCAAAGGACTGAAGAGGCAGGGATGGAAACACAGGTCAGTGAACACGGTCATAGTAAGCTTTGGACGAGGATGAAAATGATGGGGTAATGGGTGCCGCTAGGGCACAGGGAAAAGAGGGAATAAGGACATTGTGACACTGCAGTTTACACTGTTAAAGAAAATTATGCTGCCTTTTTTCAATTTTTTTCAAATATTTATAGGGATGAGGAAATACTTTTAAGAGTGGGCCAAAATTCCAATTTCAGAAAATTCTTTGGACCGGAGGATTGACAGATTATTCTACGATTATTATTTTGGAAGATATAAGCTTTTAAAGTGTAACAGATTCCTCCTATTATGTTGAATTATTTGCCGTTTCTTACAAACAGGGTTGAACAATTAAAGGTTAAAAATGATTTCAATATAAAGTGAATTGTATAAGCTTCCTTCAAGCTTTTAGTTAATTATTCTACGGTTATAATTTTAGGGGGTACGAGCTTTAAAATTGTTATATATTCTGTAGCATTATTGCAAATTTAAAATAATTAAAATCATTCATGTTTTCTACCTGTTAGTGGGTATAACACACCCAGATTTTGGATAATTAAGTTGAGATCAAACTAGCCGTCTACCAACAAGCATTCCCATTAATATCAAATGAATATATCAAATCCAAGAGAAATTATTTATATACTTATACATTGTCGTATAGACAAATTTAAAACGCCATTTTTTGGACAAATTTTTCGTATTATTGCAACAAATTTGAACTAAATCAATGATAATTATATGTAGTTATCTGAAAATCACAAAAAAACTGCATTCAAATCGCCCAATAATTTAAAAATTGAGGAAAATCTATTTCAAGTGTTCTCTCTTCGGTCCGATTACTCTCGCATAATCAGTACAGCATTATCTTGACTATAAACATAAATATTTCAGTTATAATTTTTTTAGGGTATTTTCAACTTTTGGATCTTATTAATGCTGCTATTACGTTGAGAAAACTTCAAAATTACTAATTCAATAAAAAAAAATACATATTTGAACTCTCTACTATCATAAATGAACTCAAAAGTGTTACCATACTTCAATACTACATTTCATTCGATTTGAGTGCAGAAAATTGTGCATAATATTTTGTAAATAGAATATATGTACAAAGTCTATGGCTCAGAGGTAGAGAGTTGGTCTAATGGTTTGACAGATACCAAATTAAAATCGCGTTCGTGAAGTTGAAATTTTCATTTATTTTCTTTGATACAGATAGATCTATACGGTACGTATGTGGACACGATACTGGGCACAAATCTTGCTCGATTTTAGTGATTCTTTTTTTTATTGATTGGTCAAGTATCAGAGTAAAGCCCTATTGATTTTCATGTTGATAATTAGCTTCATACGACAGCAGTACCAAAATTATTATATCCGCTAAATGTCAGTAATAGCTTTACAAATATTTCTATTCATATCTTCTGAGCCCTGCATGATATCAAAATGTAACATAAACGAAAATCTAAGTTAAGACTCCTGTTTTGATCCTTAGAATTTTCATTGAAATCTGTTGCGCCGTTTTGGAGCCTATTGGAGACAAACTTTCAGACAGACAAAAACTCTAAAAATGGGCATTTATGATTGAACAGCAGTTCCCACTTAAATTTTTTGAATTTTATTTATCTTTTTAGATATACAAGGGTTGAAAAGGGAAGAGTACAAACTGATTTATAATAAATTAGATTTAATAAGCTTCCTACCAGCGTGCGTTTATCATTCTACGAGTAATATTTCAGGAAATACAAGCTTTCCAATTGAGACAGATTTTTGATGCTTTATTCAACCCCCTGTACCACTAAGGTTGGAATTTAATGATTTCTGCCTTGTTTTGTTTTCATGCCACCATATCTTTCCAAGAAGAAATTTCCCTTTACGAATTAATTGAATGTCGTTGAAGAGCAAAAAAAAAGAACACTGATCTTGTGATTACCAAAAACTCGTCACTAGAAGATGAATCAGCATTCCTATAGATATCTTATTAACGAGACAAGTCTCTTATGGACTAACTTCGACACAGTAACACAAATATTTGTGACATTCCTGTAAAAAATTATGCTACAAGGGAGAATGTGGCTTTGCGTGACTCACACCCTCTCGCTCTAGTGTTTAACGCTTTGCACTTTGTGTTTGAAGTGCCCAGAATCGCATTCAAACATCAATAAATCTTTTATTTTTGATGATATTTCTACGAAAATTTTGATTTTGAAAGATAAATATATGATTATTATAAATTTTGTAACAGATTTGTATTATTACCAAGCACAAAAAATTATTTCAATTCAAACCTGATGGCTTTCTAATATCTTTGATAATAAGCGGTTCTGAATTAAGAACCCCATAATGTACATAAATCTTGGAAATATCAGCATGAAAATTTATTTATTATTAGAATAAATTATGCTTCTTGAAAATATGAAAGAATTTTTAAATCCATGTTCCCAATTTCGGAGAAATCAGACGTGAAACGTAGAGTGACGAAATTATCACTGATTTCTGGCGCACAAAATCGTCAATATCTGGAAAACTAAGATTCAGGGGATCACAAAAACAGTTCTTCTGTAATCAATAGATCAACATTACCAAATGATCCATTAGACACATTAGGCACTTGCTTGGGAACTTCCGGTTTGACCTTAAATGTTCCCTCGAATTAAATAATTATTTCCTGACTTAACCAGCGATTCAAAAAAATTGAAATTACGAATACTGATTGAGGGAGGATGTAGAAATGATATTCTGAAGTCAGACTGACGTCGTCTTTCGTCACACAATTATATTGTTCAAAACTCGAAATCAGAATTCATATTATAATCTTATTTGTCCTCTTGACTGAATCAGCGATCCAAAAAATTCGAAATCATTTTTACTGATTGAGAAAAGATGTGGAAATATTATACTGATGATAGGAAGACGCCCACGTTTTCCTCCACTCAATTATAGTGTTCAAAACTCAAAATCATAATAGATATAAGTCTATTTGTCCTTTGATTGGGCCAGCAATTCAAAAAAAATTAAACTGTATTTGTTAATTCATGGAAAGTACAGAATGACGTTCTCGTTTACCTCCACTCAATTATAGTGCCCAAAACTCAAAATCACAATAGATATAAAAATCGTATTTGTCCTCTTGAAATAAAATATTTATTCCAAGTTAAAACAGTAATTCAAAAAATTTGAAACTGTGAGTGCTGACTCAAGGAGGATGTAGAAATAATATACTGAAGACAGCATGACGTCATTGTTGCACTTCGCACAATCATAGTGTTCCAAACTCAAAATCCTAATAGATATAATAATACCATTCGTCCTTTTGACTAAGCCAGCGATCCAAAAAAATTGAAGCTGTATGTACCAACTCAGAAAAGACATATAAATAATATTCTGAAGAAAGAATGACGTCATCGTTTTCCTCCGCTCAATTATAGCGCTCAAAACTCAAACTCCCAATAGATATAAAAATCCTATTTGTCCTTTTAGGATAAATTATTAATTCATGACTAAACCAGCGATCCAAAAAATTTGAAATAATGAGTACTGACTGGAGGAGGATGCAAAAACAATATACTGAAGACAGAATGACGTTTTTGTTTCCATTCCCCAAATTATAGTGTTCCAAACTTGAAATCACAATAGATACTTATGATATTCCGGTATGTCCCCATGAGATAAATTATTAATTCCTGACTGAATCAGCCATTCAAAAAATTTGAAATTATGAGTGGTGACTCAAAAAGGGTGTAGAAATAATATATTGAAGACAGTATGACGTCATCATTTTCCTTCTTACAATCATAGCGTTTAAAATCTAAATCTTGATAGGTATAATAGTCCTATATGTCCTCTTCAGATCAATTAATAATTCCTGACAGAATCAGCCATCCAAAAAATTTGAAATTTTGAGTGATCACTCGAGGAGGATGTAGAAATAATATACTGAAGACAGAATAACGTTTTCATTTTTCGCCTCAAAGTTATAGTGTTCAAACTCAAGATCACAGCAGATTTAACAATCCTATCTGTCCTCTTGAGACAAATTATTTATTCCAGGTTAAAACAGTAGTCCAAAAAATTTGAAATTGTGATTGCTGACTCAAGGAGGACGTAGAAATAATATCCTGATGAAAAAATAACGTCCTCATTTTCTTCACTCAATTATAGTGCTCAACTCAAAACCACAATTTTAATACCATCAGTCTTGAGATAAATTATTGATTCCTGACTAAACTAGCGATCCAAAAAATTTGAAATTATGAGTGTTGGCTGATGGAGGATGTAGAAATAATATACTGACGACAAAATTTTTCTCCACGCAATTATAATGTTTAAAACTCAAAATCGGAATAGATATTATAATTATATCTGCCCCCCTAAAATAAATTAATAATTTTAGGCTAAACCAGTGATTCAAAAATTTGAAACTGTGAGTGCTGGCTCAAGGGAGATGTCCTGAAGAAATATAGACGTCATCGTTTTCTTCCACACAAGTATAGTGTTCAAATTATTAATTCTTGTCTAAACCAGAGATCCAAAAAATTTTAAATTATAAAAATTGACTGAAGGAGGCTGCAGAAATAATATACTGACGACTGAATGACGTCTTCATTTTTCTTCACTCAATTAAAATGTTCAGAATTCAAAATTAGTAGATATTATAATCCTATCTTTCCTCTTGAGATAAATGACTAATTCTAAAATTATATATTTGAACGTCACTTTATTTGTTCCCGTTTGCTGTAGTTGAGTTAGAAACTACTCAATGTTTTCCTTCCAAATGAAAATCCAAGTTCCAAACTAACACAGATGTAGGTTCCCTGCCAAGCTGTTAAGATTTCGCTGTGGCAGATTTATGAGAATTTATGGCAACGTAAGTGAATAGCCGGACCTCCTAAATAGCAATACTGTTTATAAGGGCGCTTTTCCCCTCATTCCCCTGGGACTTTCCTTCCTACGCCAGCTTCACACAATTTGTTCTAAAAACTTTTCTTTTTGCAAAGTTAATATAATTTTCGCTTCGTATTATGAAAATTTAAGTTGGCTCGTAATTTTACATCCGGTAACACGTTCATAAATATCAAGTTTAAATTCTAGGGACTAATCTCCCTTGTGTCACTGTAGATTCACACCAGAGGCTTGTCCAAACAAACTGTGAAATTAATTACGATATAAAATCACCTAAACACGGACCAAGGCATGAGGAGAATGTTAAACAGTTGAACATCACCGAGAAGTAGAGATCAACTTTACCGTGGACACAGTACCGTACTCACAAATATTTATCTTTAAATTACCACATGTCCAATACGAAATAACTAGGGAACTTAAATATTGACTTGTTAAAATTTACAGAAAAATATTTTATGAGTTTTGAATATTGATATGTTTTCCGGTCAAAATAAAATACAGTAGCTACGCCCCTGGCAAAACGCAGGGATGTTAAAATTTGGGTGCTCTCAACTCTCAACTGTTTCTTTCCCAGCTTCTCGTGCGTGCGTTTGAGTGTGAGGCTACCTGTGAAGAGATTTCCATCTGCGTTGGGTTGACTCCTACACTGTCAAGCAAACAATGCGGTTATTATTTATTAAAATAGATTGAGCCGTAACTCAGGCCATAGTCATAATTATAGGCTCAATGCACAAACACAGGCGCTACCAAACAATTAGACAAATTTGACTAAGATTTATCGTCTTCTAAACATGCTAATTGAAATTTAATTCGAAGGACCGCAACTAATTTAACATTATTAAAGCTGCAATCGTATTAAAAAGCAGTTAAAATAGCTGAGAATTATTCGTGATTATTGCTCATTGCTGGATTACAGCAAGACACGGAGGCGAAGGGCGGTAATCTTAAAAACTATCCCATTTGGGTAATCGTTTGAAGTTTGCTTTGTCCATTTTGTGTCGATTACGTGAGGCAACCCTCCTGACTTGTCAATAGTGAGCCTCAAATCCTTTATAAGAGAGAATACAAGCTAATTGCGGATGTTGTCCCATTTTAAGGAAGCTGTTTGAAGTTAACTCTTGCTTCAGCTGAATTTTGAGGATGTTTGGGTCATTTTTTGTCGAATTCGCAAGGCAACCAACTTAAATTAAGTCAAGAGTTAGTTTTAAATCATTATATAGGACAGACAGACAAACTTTTGGATGGAATTCCAAGTTTGAAGTTCAACCATGTTTCAGCTTTGAGATTGTTTTGGCCATTTTATGTCCATTTCGTGAGGCAACCCACTTAAGCTAAGTCAAAAGTGAGTTGAAAGCCTCGTATAGGACTATTAAAAATTCAGTGGGCTATTTTATGAATAGCTGTGGATGCAAATCAAAATTTGAGGAGTCGTTTGAAGTTAAACCTTGCTTCAGCTGAATTTTGAGATTATTTTGACCGTTTTCGATTGTCGAGGCAGTTCACTTAAGTTATGACAAAAATGAGTCCTAAACAGGACTACTAGCCCAAGTTTTGTGAGCTGTCTAAAGTTGACCTTCGATTCGGCTGGATTTTGAGGATGTTTTGGTCTTTGCGTGTGTCGATTTGGTGAGGCAACTCTCTTAATTTGAGTCAAATGTTAATTTTGATTTAATGGATTACTTCTAAGTTGCAGCTGCATGCAAAACCAAATTTGGGGAATCGCTTAAAGTCAACCCTTGCTTCGACCTAATTTTTAAGATATTTTGGCCATTCTTGGGTCGATTTTTAATTAAAAGGAATCGAAATCCTCTTAGAAAATATACTACAATTTGGTGGGCGGAAGCAATCCAAAGTTTGAATTGTTTAAAATTAAATTTTGCTTCAGCTGAATTTTGAGAATGTTTTGGATACTTTTGTGATGATTGTTGAAGCAACCTACTCAAGTTAAGTCAAGAGCGATCCTAAATCCTGCTACACTCCTACAGAGCTATTTTAAAGTTAGCTGCGGATGCAAGTCCAAGTTTGGGGGATCGTTTGAAGTTAAATCTTACTTCGGTTGAGTTTTGAGGCTGTTTTGGCCATTTTGTGACGGTTGCTGAAGCAACCCACTTAAGTTAAGTCAAAATTGAGTAAAAATAGGACAAACTATAATTCAGTAGACTATTTCAAACTTGGTTGAGGTTGCAGCCTCAAATTTGGGAAGTCGTTTAAAGTTAAACCTTGCTTCGGTTGAATTTGGAGGATGTTTTGGCCATTTTGTGACGATTTCTGAAGCATTCCACTCAAGTTAAGTCAAGAGTGAGTATAAATCCTCTTATAGGACAGACTACAATTTAGTGGAATATCTTAAAATTAGTTGTGTATGCAATCCAAAGTTTGGGTAGTCGTTTGAATTTAAATTTTGATTCAACTGGATTTTGAGGATGTTTTGGCCATTTTTTGTCGATTTTGCGGAACAGTTTACTTAGCTTAAATCAAGAGTGAGCCTTAAATCCTCGTGTAAACTGATTGCAACTGCAATCCTAAATTTAGGAAGCTACTTGAAATAAACTCATGCTTTGGTTGCATTTTGAAAATGTTTTGACCATTTTGTATCGATTTCGCGAGGCAGCCTGCTTTAATTAAGTCAAAAATGAATCTGAAACCTTGTCCAGAATAAAGTTTAATTCAGTAGCCTACTTTAAAGTTAGTTGTGAATGCAATCTTAAGTTTGGAGAGCTGTTTAAACCAAAACTTGCTTCGGTTACATTTTGAGGATGTTTCGACCATTTTGTGTTGATTTGGCGAGGCAACCCACTTGAGTTAAGTCGAGGGTAAGTCTTAATCCTTCTAAATGACAGACTACAATTTGGTTTTCTAATTTTAAATTAGCTGAGGCGTCATTTGAAATAAACTTTGCTGCAGCTGAATTTTGAGAATATTTTGGCTATTTTGTGACGATTTTGCGAGGCACTCCATTTAAGTTAAGTCAAGAGTAGATCTAAATCATATTATAGGACAAATAAAATTGAGTAGGATAGTTTAAACTTACTTGCGGAGTCGTTTGAAGTTCAACCCTGCTCCAGCTGAATTTTGAGGATGCTTTGACCATTTTATATCGATTTGGCGAGGCAACCCAATCAAGTTAAATCAAGAACGAGTACAAATTATTGTATAGAATAAATTATAGTCCAGTAGGCTACTTTAAAGCTCGTTGTGGTAACAATCTCAAGTTTGGGAAGTCGTTTAAAGTTAAATCTTGCTTCAGCTGAACTTCGAATATTTTTTGATCATTTCTGAATCGATTTTGCGAGCCAGCTCACTTCAGTTAAATTAAGAGTAGGTTGAAATCCTTTTAAAGAATATATTACAATTAGATAGGCTATTTTAAAGTCAGTTACAAATTTGGGGAGCCTTTTGAAGTTAAACCTTGCTTCGATTATATTTTGAGGATATTTTGGCCATTTTGTGTCGATTTACCGAGGCATCCCACTTGAGTTAAGTCAAGAGTAGGTCTAAATTATCATATAGAACTAAACTAAAATTGAGTAGGCTACTTTAAACCTACTTGCGGATACAATTTCATGTTTGGAGAGTCGTTTGAAGTTAAATCTTGCTTGAGCTGAATTTTGAGGATGTTTTGGTCACTTTATATCGATTTGGCGAGGCAATCCACTTAAGTTAAATCAAGAACGAGTCCAAATCATTGTATAGGACAAATTATAGTCCATAAAACTCGCTTTGGGAACAATCTCAAGTTTGGGATGTCGTTTAAAGTAAAATCTTGCTTCAGCTGAATTTTGAGTATGTTTTGATCATTTCTGGATCGATTTTGCGAGCCAGCTCACTTTTATGAATGTCAAGAATGGGTCCAAATCCACTTATAAAATATATTACAATTAGATTGGCTATTTTAATGTCAATTGCAGATACAATTCCAAATTTGGGGAGTCTTTTGAATGTTTTGACCTTTTTAAGTCAAGTCTAAATCATCGGATAAGACCAACTACAATTTAGTAGCATAATTTAAAATTAGTTGCGGATGAAATCCTTAGCTTGGGAAGTCATTTGAAACTAAATCTTGCTTTAGTTGCATTTTGAGGATGTTTTGACCATTTTGAATCCATTTGGCGAGGCAATCTACTGGAGTCAAGTCGAGGATGAGTCTAAATCCTTCTAAAGGAAAGACTACAATTTCGTTTGCTAATTAAAATTATTCGAGGAGTTATTTGGAATCAAACTTTGCTTCAGCTGAATTTTGAGAATATTTTGTCCATTTTGTGTCGATTCAACGAGGCATCCCACTTAAGTTGAGTCAAGAGTAGTTCTAAATTATTATATAGGCTACTTAAAACTTACTTGCAGATGCAATTTCAAGTTTGGGGAGTCGTTTGAAGTTATGCTTGCTTCAGCTGAATTTTAGGGATATTTTGGCCACTTAATATCGATTGGGTTAGGCAATCCACTTAAGTTAAATCAAAATCGAGTCCAAATGATTGTATAGGACAAATTATAGTCCATTAGGCTACTTGAAGTTCGTTGTGAGAACAATCTCAAGTTTGGGAAGTCGTTTCAAGTTAAATCTTACTTCAGCTAAATTTTGAGTATGTTTTAATCATTTCTGAATCGATTTTGCTAGCCAGTTCACTCAAGTTAAGTCAAGAATAGGTCGAAATCTTCTTATAGAAATTAAGTAGGCTATTTTAAAATCAGTTGCAGATACAATTCCATCAAAGGGAAGTCTTTTGAAGTTGAACTTTGCTTCGGTTGAATTTTGAGAATGTTTTGGTCATTCTATGTCGATTTTGCGAGGCATCCCACTTGAGTTGAGTCTAAATTACCGTATAAGACCAACTACAATTTAGTAGCCTACTTTAAAGTCAGTTGCGGATGCAATCCCAAGTTTGGAAAGTCATTTGAAATTAAACCTTGCTTAAATTGCATTTCTAAGATGTTTTGACCATTTTGTGTCGATTTGGCGAGGCAACCCACCCAAGTCAAGTCGAGGATGAATCTAAATTCTTCTAAAGGACAGGCTACAATGTGGTTTGCTTATTTAAAATTAGTTGAGGACTCATTTGATATCAAACTTTGCTTCAACTGACTTTGGCCATTTTGTGTCGATTTAGCGAAGCGTCCCACTTAAGTTAAGTCACGAGTAGGACTAACTGAAATTTAGTAGGCTACTTTAAACTTGCAGATGCAATCTCAAGTTTGGGGAGTCGTTTGAAGTTAAACCTTGCTCCAGCTGAATATTGAGGATGTTCTAGCCACTTTATATCAATTTGACAAGGCAACCCACTCAAGTTAAATCAAGAATAAGTCCAAACCATTGTATAGGACAAATTATAATCCAGTAGGCTACTTTGAAGCTCGTTGTGGAAACAATCACAAGTTTGAGAAGTCGTTTAAAGTTAAATCTTACTTCAGCTGAATTTTAAGTATGTTTTGATCATTTCTGGATCGATTTTGCGAGCCAGCTCACTTTTATGAACATCAAGAATGGGTCCAAATCCACTTATAAAATATATTACAATTAGATTGGCTGTTTTAATGTCAATTGCAGATACAATTCCAAATTTGGGGAGTCTTTTGGATGTTTTGACCATTTTATGTCGATTTTGCGAGGCAACCCGCTTAAGTCAAGTCTAAATCATCGGATAAGACCAACTACAATTTAGTAGCCTACTTTAAAGTTAGTTGCAGAATAAATCCGGAGTTTGGGAAGTCATTTGAAACTAAATCTTGCTTCAGTTGCATTTTGAGGATGTTTTGACCATTTTGTGTCGATTTGGCCAGGCAGCCCACTTAAGTTGAGTCAAGGATGAGTCTTAATCCTTCCAAAGAACGGATTACAATTTGGTTTGCTAATTAAAATTATGTTGGAGGTTTAACAGGAGTTGTGTTAGCAAATTCATCTCTTGATATTATTTTACATGATACATATTATGTATGGTCTTATACGATGATTTAGTCGTAACTCAAGTGGGTTGCCTCGCAAAATGGTCAAAACATCCTCAAAATTCAGCCTAAGCAAAGTTTTACTTTAAAAGGCTCCCCAAATTTAGAACTGACTTTAAAATAGCCTATTTAATTGTAGTATATTCTATAAGAGGATTTTGATCCATTCTTGACTCAACTTAAGTGAGCTGGCTCACAAAATCGATCCAGAAATGATCAAAACATACTCAAAATTCAGCTAAAGCAAGATTTAATTTTAAACGACTTCCCAAACTCAAATTGTTTCCATAACAAGCTTTAAACTAGCCTACTGAACTAAAATTTGTCCTATACAATGATTTGAGCTTATTCTTGATTTAATTCAAGTGGGTTGCCTCACCAAATCGATATAAAGTGGCCAAAACATCCTCGAAATTCAGCTGAAGCAAGATTTAACTTCAAACGACTCCCCAAACTTGAAATTGCATCTGCAAGTAAATTTTAAGCAGCCTATATAATAATTTAGAACTACTCTTGACTTAACTTGACTGGGATGCCTTGCTAAATCAGCACAAAGTGGCCAAAATATATTCAAAATTTAGCTGAAGCAAAGTTTAATTTTGAATGAGTCCTCAACTATATCGATTTGGTGAGGCAACCCACTTGAATTAAATCAAGAATAAGTTCAAATCATTGTATAGGATAAATTTTAGTTCAGTAGGCTACTTTAAAGCTTGTTATGGAAACAATCTTGAGTTTGGGAAGTCGTTCAAAATTAAATCTTGCTTTAGCTGAATTTTGAGTATGTTTTGATCATTTCTGGATCGATTTGGTGAGCCAGCTCACTTAAGTTAAGTGAAGAATGGATCGAAATCCTCTTATAGAATATACTACAATTAGATAGGCTATTTTAAAGTCAGTTCTAAATTTGGGGAGCCTTTTAAAGTTAAACTTTGCTTCGGCTGAATTTTGAGGATGTTTTGGCCATTTTGTGTCGATTTTGTGAGGCAACCCACTTGAGTTACGACTAAATCATCGTATAAGACCAACTACAATTTAATAACCTATACTTTAAAGTTAGTTGTGGATGCAATCCCAAGTTTGGGAAGTCATTTGAAACTAAATTTTGCTTTAGTTGCATTTTGAGGATGTTTTGACCATTTTGTATCGATTTGGTGAGGCAACCCACTCAAGTTAAGTCGAAAGTGAGTCTACATCCTGTTTTTGTTCCTTCAAAACTATTTCTCATTCATTTTAAGTTTTTAAGAAACATATACAAAAAAACTTATGATTCAAAGAAGTTTCCCTGCAAACGGTTACTAAGCTAACAACGTAAACAAACATTCAATAAATTTATCCGGACACTAATTGTATTTTTCAAAATGAAATATATGGCAGGAAACAAGATATCTCAAAAAAATCTCAGTCAAATTTATTTATTTAATTATAAATGTAAAGGAGTAAGGCGAGAACCTCTGTCCAAATATTGTTTAGAGTGTATTCTACCCATGTAAAGATAAAACGATGTAGATAGCGAAGGAACATCACGTCAATCTTTTCTAAGACGCGCACACATACACAGAAGTAGTCGGTCATCATAATTCATAACCGCGCCTCGTCTTATCTGATTTTGAATAAATTTGAAGTGTCACTAGATTTTTTGCCCCTTTTCAAAATGTCTCTACCTCCAAAACGTTCAAATATTTTAACAACCTTAATTGGTGAGAAAAAAAATTCAATATTTCAGTGATCTGTAGTTTCTAAATTAACGCACAACAAAAAATAAAATCTAAGTTATGATCATGAAATCCACTTTTTGTTCCTAAAACAAATATTATGCCAAGTGTTTTACACTGTGCATATCAACAAGATAATTAATATTTGTACCGAAATAAAAAATAAATGGTCCATTCGGTTGCATTCGGCTGATTTCGGGCGCGCTCGGCGCAACCGCGAGAAGAACAGTTGAACACGTTCCGTGCTCACGTCACAAATCAGTTTGCTAGAGACTGCTGTGTAAAGTGGACGTGGTGTGCTGGTTGCTCAGCAACTGTCAATTGTTTGTGAAAGTGACAAATGATAGTCGCGGATATAAAAATGACGATCGGTGATTGATTTTTGTGTTTTTATAACTGTGTTGTGGATTTTTAGTGCTGTTTCTGATTTTTCGACGGAATTCTTGATTTGTTTTCATTAAGGTATGAATAGATCGTTAATCATTGGATAAATATTATAATATTTAGTTTTGAGTCAGGAATCTTCCTGTACTTAATTACAGAAGTTATTGAACTCGTATGCTAATGGGGAAAATATCTTTGATTGATTTCATATCTAATTGTGTTTTTATCTTTATGAGGCAACCGAATTATGTCATAATAAAGTACTTGTAATTACTAATCTGTAAATCGTTTAATCGCACGTACAATTTACGATCATGAATATTTATTTAAATATTCTAAGGTGTCTTACATCAACATTCATTTAACAGTCTTGAGGAAATTGCCGGACGTCCACTTGAATAATAAACCGGAAAATAAAAACCCAATAAAAACGCAGTATTTAAACTGTGTATAAATCAATTACACGCGCTGACAATTTTAAATTTAAACATTCAAAAAAAATGGAGCAAAAAACGTCCCAGCTGCTGATCGCCCTTCGCAGGTACTCTTAGCTTTTCTGTTAGCGATTGCCGGAGGCTTAGGACTTTGCCTACCATTTTAAAGACCCTCGTTAACTTTTTCAACTTTCTGGTCAGTGCCCTTCGTCCAGCCCGTGCTTTACCTCCTACCAGGATCGCACTTTGGGAATTTCAACAATGACACAAGAACTTTCGAAAATGTATTTTTGTTGGCAAATCTTTACAAATTGCAAACTGTGTTTCTGTTCTCTAAGTATTTTGATCGCTTTACTGTTAACTGAAAGTAAACTGAGAGGAATATAAAATATTTGGCTCCCATTTATTTTAAATTTAATATAAATTGAACTACTTGATCATTATTATTAAAATCAATAGGCTTCTATTTTGATTGTTGACCAGTCAATAAAAATAATAATCGCTAAAATCTGTCAAAAATTGGGCCCAGAATCATGTCCACATACGTACAGACAAAAAATCCTAGAATGCCCGCCTTCAAAGGATAATTCAGATTAAAATACATTCCAAATTAAATAAAATAAATAGGAATGTGTTATATTTCTCAAAATAGGTTCGTTTGAAGTGAAACTTCTTTAATTATGCAAGCTTAAAAACCTTCCTCAACAGTTTTGGGTTGAATAATTTATTAGAAAAAAATCACCCACCGCAACAATCCTTACTGTTCACATTTTTTTAATGTTTAGCAGGGAAGCGGAAGGGCTGTGTTTGTCTTCCGATCAAGGAAATTTTCGTTCATTTTAAAAAACCTCCAAAATATCTCATTGAAAAATTTCTGTAAGAAATTTTTGGACACGAACGGCAGTCCAAGTTGGCAACATGAAAGTTGAAGTCTTTGCCCATTGCACCACGCCATTATTGACAGTATACCGTAACCGTGACTACTATCTTGCAGTTGTTTTTCTCTCGGGCGCTGATCACATAAAAAGGGCGCTTCTGTAGAAAATCGCTTATAAAAACTAAGCTATTTAACAAATCGTATTGGAAATTAATAGGCTTCCGGTCTGATGATTAACGAATTGATAAAAAAAAGAATATTAAAATCGGTCCAGAACAGACAAAAGTGATTTTTCAAATGCTGTGGGCCGCAATTTGTATTTTTTTTTTTTTAATGAATTTAAAGAATATATGTAGTAGTTTACAGAATAGGCAGGTTCGAAGTGAAACTTCTCAAACTCTGCAAGCTATAGAAGACTTTCTCAATACTGTAAAGTTAAATTATTTATTACGAAAAATGTACCCCCCTCCCTGTAAAAATTGCGTACTGTTCATGCTTTTTTTCAATGATTAACGTGATTAACAGAAGCGAACGGGTGGTATTTGTCCTTCAATTAAAAATGCCTCCCTGTAAAATATAGTCTTAATTTCTCCAATTTTAAAAATTAAGATGGTGGAGCATTCAAAATTTAAATAGAGTTAAGAAAAATTATGAGACTGGTTGCGAGCATGACAGTCTGAGCCTTTTCCTATTGCACCACGCCCTCATTGGTAGTACAACATAACCTCAACTACTATTTTTCACTGGATTCTTGTCACAGGCGTTTATTACGGAAGAAGTGCTTATTTTGGCATTCTTTCTTATAGAAAATGAATTATAAAGTAAATCGTGATAAAAATCAATAGGCTTTTATTTCAATAGTTGACCAATCGATAGAAAAAAAATTAGTTGAAATCGGTCCAAATTTGCGACCTGAAACTGGTCCTCATACGTACAAACATTTTCCAAATACGTAAATCTAAGAAAAATTGCGGGTCTCAGACCCGAATTCGAGTCATCTGAATGACAGTAGGAACTTTTGCTTAAGGTACGACGTAAATTTGACTACTGTTTTGCAATTGTTTTTTTCTCGAGCGCTGATCACGAAAAACTGCGTTTTTGTAGAAAATTGCTTATAGAAATTGAACTGTTGATGAAAATCAATAGAGTTTTATTCAGATAGTTAACCAATCGATTGAAAAAAGAATTATTAAAATTGGACCACAATTGCGAGCTATAATTGGTCCTCATACGTACAAACATTTTTCAAATAAGTTAATCTAAGGAAAATTGTTGGTCTCGGATCCGAATTTGTGTCATCGGAGTGACAGTATGACCTTTTGCCTGTATTTTCATTGGCAGTACAACGTAAATTCAACTACCGTTTTGCACTTGTTTTTTTTCTCGGGCGCTGATCACGAAAAAAGGTGTTTTTGTAGAAAATTGTGTATAGAAATTGAACTATCCAACAAATCTTGATGAAAATCAATAGGGTTCTACTCTGATAGTTAATCAATCGATTAAAAAAGGAATTATTAAAATTGGACCAGAATTGCGACCTGTAACTGGTCATATGTACAAACATTTTTCAAATATGTAAATGTAAGAAAAATTGTGGGTCCTGGATCCGAACTCGAGTCTTTGGCATGACAGTGGAGGTCTTAGCCTATAGCACCACGCCATCACTGACAGTACGACGTAACTGTAACTACTGTTATGCACTTGTGTCTTTTCTCGGGCGCTGATCATGAAAAACGGTGTTTTTGTAGAAAATGGCGTATAGAAATTGAACTATCCAACAAATCTTGATGAAAATCAATTGGGCTCTGTTTTGATACTTAACCAATCGATTAAAAAACGAATTATTAAAATTGGACCAGATTTGGGAACTGTAACTTGTCCTCATATGTACAGGCTATAAGACAAAAAGACGCAGATAAAGGATATTTTTCAAAAGCTAATTAGGTCGTAATAAATATTCAAAAAGAAATTAAATAATATATTTACTTTGGCTGTCTGGATAGAGTGAGTCGCTGCGTTCTCAGCAACTACAGCACTTACAGACTTGAAACTGGTACTAAATGAAAGCTGCTGTTTCGTACGTCTGCCCAAACTGATTTTTTTAAGTTCAGTAATTGTTGAAGATAGACATTTGCGAGATTTTCAATATAAATAACTTAAAAATACGCTTAGATCTTCAAGATAATTCTTTAATTTTCTTATTTTAAGCTTACTGTGTGGTCCGGGTGCGAACTCGAGTCAGTAACGACTGCGCTCACACCACGCCAGTAACACAAAAACTTAACTAGCATACAGGGGTATGTTTTGTTAATTGGCAACACTCAAAATACAGAAAATATTTTAAAAAAAATAGCGTAACTATTTAACGGTGAAAATATCTAAATTAGAATTTTTTAGGGGCAGCGATTTCATTCGAAATCATTTTCTTTCTGCAATTCTTCAAATTGAGATTATTACCAAAGAATAGGCATACTGAGGAAGAAAAAAATTGCACCTATTTGTAGACTAGGGTTTGCTTAATAAGTTATTTATTAAACTTTTTTTTGTACCTCAAAGATTTTAAGGGATACGGGGGTACCGATCACAAATAAGGAAATTTTGTAGAAAATTGTGCTTAACAATTAAACTACCCATCAAATATTGATAAAAATCAATAGGGCTCTATTCAGATAGTTGTTTAATCGACAGAAAAAAGAATAACTGAAATCGGTCCAGAATTGCGACCTTAAGTTGTCCACATACGTACGTACAGGACGAGAATGTAAGTCATTTTTCAAAGACAAATTCAGATCGTAATAAATATTCAAAAAATTCGAAATGGTTTTGATTTGTAAAGGAAACTCTCTTCTTTTCAAAAACCTATATTAAAAATTGATTGTTTGTAGAATAATCAGAGTTTTAGCCACTTTTATGGAGGGAGTGTAATGGAGTGCAAACATCAGCAGAACTCCACAGGTTGTGAAAATTCGGGTAAAAGGCGTGAATGATATTTCTAATTAATTTATAGATTGAAATTCTGCGAATCCATCCCTGCAGCATCCTTGGCAACAACCTTCCTCGTACACAAATAATATAAAAGCAGTCTGAGTTTCCATACTGATTTATTGCATATGAACAAGCCATATTTAATGTCTGTAGCAGAACGTAGTTGCTTCATGCAGCGCCAAAGATTTGTCATTGTCATTTTACTTGTTCTCTGTCTTCCATCTCTGGTATTTCTTTCTTTAAACTAATGAAAAATATTAACAGAGGCGCCTTAGCATCACTGGCGCCCGGCCTCACTTACGCGTAGGCTTAAACTATTTATTTTTGAGAAATTGGTATTTACATACACGTCGTGTTCAAAATCGGTGTTAGTAAATACATCTATTTGTTAATAGGTCCTATGACATGATTTGTTTACTATCTAGCGACAAAATCGTTTAGCGGGGACGTAGTGATGTGCACCAGTTTCTAGCAGGTATTTTGGATGGCTGCCAGAGTTACCAACAATAATTAACTGTACAAATATATTCTGTTAATTTGTTCAACTTGTTTTTTATTCATTAAAAAATATGATCTTGCAATAATTTTATTCACTTCATGAATTATTAAATATTCAGGAAATCATAACCTTTAATAACTGCTATAAATTCTGATTTATTTTTATCTATTTTTCTGAATTATCAAATAGACAGGTAGATAAGCTAAAAAATTCATAAAGATAACATATATTCCACGATTAACATACAAATTGGTATATCACTCTGAAGAGTTCCAGTGGCGTAGAATATCTCGTGAATGCGGCTAAACAACCCAGCGTTAAAGTGATTTCACGGTTGTTCAGTCACATGCTTAACTCCTCCGTTAACTCACCAGCAGATTAATTTATACCTCTTGGGTATTAGACCTCACAAAGTTATGATCTCATTCTGCTACGCATAATTCCTATACTTAAAAGTTTAAGCTTCAGGAAATAATGGAAATTTTGCTGGCGAAATTGTTAACTAAACTTAAATATTTTAGTAGTCTCATGCTGCAATTTCTTGTTAGCTTTCAACTGTTCCTATTTATTCGTCCCAAAATAGAGTAGCAATCGGGCGCCACTCGCCGCCCGCCTGATACTATTCATAAGAGCATCTAATAGTCCTAATCACTTAATAACATGTAGTTATGGCAACCCATCTCATATATTCAACAAACAAGTGAGCATCGTTTCAACACTTCCTCCTCCGGCCCTGCTACACTTCGTCCAGCGACCTCATGCGTGATTGTCCAACCAGAGCCACAATTAAGATTTATTTCACTCATAAATTAATTTCAGAGCTTTTGACAATTAAACCGCATGTTAGTATGATTGCCAGGCCTGCAATCTCGTTACAGATTTAATTTTAATCCACACGAGCGCCTTTACGAGCCAAGACAGTCGTTTTAAATTGAATAAAGACAAAACAAATTTAGGATAACTATTTTACTTTTTACAGACGAAAATACTCTTTTTGAAGCTCCCTAATACAACTGAGACTATTTCCAGGCTGAAATTGGTTTGTTAATAACTTGTGTGCAACCTTCCACGATAGCATTTGCAATATTTGACCAATCTTGAATCCTCATTAATTTTTTTTTCACATAACTTCCATAATATTAAAGTTATTGACTTGTAATTTGGTCCCATCGAACCACATTTCCTAGAAATTCGGAGATTCTTGCGACTTTTTGAGCCACAGTGCTTTTTTTATGCTTGTAAACATTCAAGCAATTTCTGTGATTATACAAAAATTGAAAAAATGAAATAGTGTACGAATTAACAGGACTCCCGGTGGTACAATTTGTTTTAGAGAAGATTAAAGTGTCCCTTTTTCACAAATAAATATTCTACATGCCCTTAGTATTTTTTTGTGACAACTAGGTAGAATTTCTGGTCGTTTGATTATTTTGGCGCCTTTCTAGGATCAAAATATATACAGAATTACAAATCTTTGAAAAAGCCAATTGTTTTCTGTTTATTTTTCGCTCATAATTGTTAAACGGTACCTTTAATCAAAAAATATTTCAAATAAATATTGTAGGGCATTTAATTTTAAACAACCCGGTATTTTGGTTTGGTCGAATTATAAGGAAAATAAAGGCAGGAAAAGTGAGGATTGAAGTATCAAAAACCGCTTCTGCGCAAATAACTTGAAGGACTTACATTTTAAATAACCTCAGTATTTTTATTTAAAAACTAGATTAAATCCGTAGTGTTTTGGTTATTTAGGCATCTTTCTAGGATCAAAATTGATCAAGTTACAACCCTTTCAATGAGACAACATTTTTTTGCTTATTTTTTGCTCATAACTTTTAAACGGTACCTTGTACTAAAAAATGTTTCGAATAAAAGTTGTAGGGCAATTAATTCCCTACAATCCGGTATTTTTTGGCAACTTTGTACGACTTAGATTGGTCGAATTGTCACGGAAATATGCGTGGAAAAGTCCATTCACAGGATAAATGGTTCTTCTCCACATAAAAATTGTATAAATATTTTCAATTGTAAAAATACCAGGAAAATTTTTGGAAAAATGCTCCATAAGGCATGTAATTGAAGAAACTGAAGTTTCTACAGCTCTCTTAGATGACACAATTTGTTTTTGAGAGGTTTGTAGTATCAGAAATGGTTTTCTGCGCGAATAACTCAAAGGAGCTAAATTTTAGATAACCCCAGTATTTTTTTATGAAAACCAGATAAAACTGCCGTCTGTTTGGTTATTTTGGTGTCCCTCCACTATCAAAATTGACCTTATTACAATTCTTTGAAGAATGAAAAAGGAATCGTTTTTACTTGCCGTCCGCTTATAGTTTTTAAACGGTACCTTGTAAGGAAAAATGTTTCAAATGAAAATTGCAGGACATTTAATTCCCTACAATGTGATATTTTTGGCAACTTTGTATACGATTTAGATTGGCCAAGTTATACAAGAACAAGTAAGAGAGTAAATTTACAGAAAAAAATGATATTTCGAAATTAAATGATTTTCTTCAGATAAAAATTGCATGAGCAACAGAGAAAGGGCAAAATTATGAGAAAATGCTCCTTTTGGCATGTCGTTGAAGAAATTGAAGAGTCTACAGCTCTCCCGGGTGGTACAAATTTTATAGAGAAGGTTGAAGTATCAAAAATCGCTTTCTTCGAGAATAACTCAAAGTGGCTAGATTTGAGATGAATCTTATATTTTTTTGTGAAAACTAGATAAAATTTCCAATTGTTTGCTTATTTTGGCGCCTCTCTATGACCAAAATTGACCTAATTACAGCACTTTGCAAAAAGAAACTTCTTTCAACTTGCATTCCGCTAGTAACTTTTCAACGGTACCTTGTATGTAAAAATGTTTCAAATAAAAGTTGTTGGGCATTTAATTCCCTACAATGTAATATTTTTGGCATCTTCGTGCGACTTGAATTGCCAGAGTTATCCGAGAAAAAGTAGAAAAATTGCAGAAAAAAATGATATTTCGAAATGAAAACTGTATTACTATTTTTTCGATTGTACGAGAAACAGGGAAAGGGCAAAATTCTAATAAAATGTTCCTTTTGGGATGTTGTTGAAGAAATTGAAGAGTCTACAGCTCTGTCGGGTAGTAGAAAGTATCAAAAATCGCTTTTCCCGCAAATAACTCCAAGAGGCTGAATTTGACATAATCCTGGTATTTTTTTGTGCAAACTAGATAAAATTTCCGGTCGTTTAGTAATTTTTGCGCCTCTCTAGGATTAAAATCGATAGAATTACAGTCTTTTTGAAAAAAGCAACTTTTTATGTTTGTTTTTCGCTCATAACTTTGAAACGGTACTTTGTACCAAAAATTATTTTAAATAAAAGTTGTAGAGCATTTAATTCCCTACAACCCGGCATTTTTGGCAACTTTGTACGACTTAAATTAGTTGAGTTGTGGGAAATATGCCTAGAAAAGTCCATTTACAGGATAAGTGATTTTTCTTCATTTCAATTGTTAAAAAATGAGGAAAAAAGCAAAATTTTGGAAATATGCTCCTAAGGCATGTATAGTTCGAAAAACTGAAGATTCTACATTTCTCTCCGGTGCGGTACAAATTTTTTAAAGAGGGCTGTAATATCAAAAATCGCTTTCTGAGCAAATAACCCAAAGGAGCTAAATTTTAGATAGCCCCAGTATTTTTTTGTGAAAAATAGATAAAATTTCCTGTCGTTTAGTTATTTTGTCGTTCCTCTAGCACAAAAATTGATCGACTTACAGTCCTTTGAAAAAGGCAACTTTTTTTAATTCCTTATAACTTTTTAACGGCACCTTGTACCAAAAAATGTTTCAAATAATAATTATTCTAGTAATTTTTGTGAGTATTCCTTGCTGTTTGGTTATTTTAATGCCTCTTTAGGATGAAAATTGATCGAGCTACAAACCTTTGAAAAAGGCAACTTTTTCTTGCTTATTTTTCGCTCATAGCTTTTAAAACGGTACTTTGCACCAGAAAACGTTTCAAATAAAAGTTGTGGGGCATTTAATTCCCCACAACCCGGCATTTTTGGCAACTTTGTACGGCTTAGATTGGCCGAGTAGTCATGGAAATACGTAGAAAAGTCCATTTGCAAAAAAAGTGATTTTTCGAAACTAATTATTTTCTTCACATAAATACTATAATTATATTTTCAGTTGTACAAAAATTAGGAAAAGGACAAAATTCTGGGAAAATGTACATTAAGGCATGTCGTTGAAGAAACTGCTGAGTTTTCAGCTTTCTCGGGTAGTACAAATTTTATTGAGAGGGTTGAAGTATCAAAAATCGCTTTCGTCGCAAATAACTTGAAGGGACTAAATTTTAGATAACCCCAGAATTTTTTTATGAAGACTGGATTACATTCCTAGTCTTTCAGTTATTTTGGCTCCTTTCTAGGATTAAAATGTACCGAATTTGGAGAAGGCAAATTTTTTCTGTTTGTTTTTTGCTCATAACTTTTAAACGGTACTTTGTACCAAAAAACGTTTTAATTAAAATTTGTAGGGCGTTTAATTTCCTACAACCCGGTATTTTTAGCTACTTCGTACAACTTGAATTAGCTGAAATATGAGTAACCTGAGAAAAGTGATTTTTTTTACGTTGAAATTGTATAATTATATTATTGACTCAAAAATCAGGGAAAGGGCAAAATTCTGGATAAAGGCTCGTTGTGGCATGTTATTAGAAAAAACTCTAGCAATATCGGGTGGCACAATTTTATTTTGAAAAGGATTGAAGTGTAAAAGTCGGCATTTTGTGGAAAATTGTTCATAAAAATCAAACTATTTCACAAATTCCAATGAAAAACAAAAGGATTATATATATATATCGATACTTACTAAGTCGATAGAAAAAAAAAAGCTTTCAAATCCTAAACTTGATAAAATTTTCTGTTGAATAATTTGGTGCCTCTCTAAGAATAACTTTAATATCCCCTTGTCCTTGAATTCTTTAAATTTGGTCATGACAAACATTTTCGTCCTTTTCATTATTTTCGTACAATTGAAAATGTAACTTGACTGTACTTCGTATTTTTTACGAATACACTGCCAGGGTAGTAAAAGGGCGAATCATAACCAATTTTTTTCTGTACCAAAACTAGTATTCTTGATTGTAAATTTATTATCTGATCCAAATTATAAAGTCAGGTGTCAAATATCCTGACACATTCCAAAAAAACGGTAACAAGATAAGCAGTAAAATTAATTCGTTTACTCAGTAACGAGCTATTTTATCTGCTACAGTAGCAATAAAATCTGGAACATATAAACCAGTTTACTGCTTTGTATATCATCGTTTTATATGGAAACGGTGGGCTCAACACCATCCTTATATAAATATCACCTTGTATTCCTAATAAACAACATTTTTACGAACGTGGAATTTTTTATTAACTTGGAATTGTTAAATAAACAAATCTAACGAATTTATTTATCAAAGTAATTTGAGCTGTCCTTTAAATCATTTGAAATAATTGTTACGCCACTGCTGCTCTGTTTATCAACTGGTGATTAATAACTGTACTTATATGCTTGCCTGTGCAACTCCTGAACAGCGTAGAACAATCTAATGGAAAAAATGTTGACCGAAAAACTACCCAGAACTATAATTCTTATTTCTGTCTTGTTTGTATTTTTGTTGTACCTCCCGGAGTGTATTTGTGCGCCTGGAAAAACAGTTGAATTACTTGAGTATTTACAACTGTCTCGCCCATGCAGTAGAGAGCAGACATATACAGCAGTTGTAAAATATATCCGTCATACAAATAATTTTATGCACTAACACGATTCATGGGCCGTAAACAATCTACATGATACTATTAGCGGCCTACGATGCTGAGCCTTAAATTATTAGTAACCAACTAACCTGAGAATTATGTAACTTGAGTTTAAGAGTATATGCAATAATTAAATTTAAAAATATAGATTGTAAGTTGGTCTGTACGTACGTACATTGGTACGGCACACTCTAGAGGTCAAAATAGAATGATTAGCATTAGCATCCTCCTGTTCTATCTTTGTGTAGTCTGAGGGCGTTTGCACCTCGCGATGCGATAATGTTTTATTCATCCAATATCTGACAATCAATCAATCAACGATCTCTAGCTATTTATCAGTCTGGCACATTCATGAACAAATGAATATATTTCGTGTAAGGTGCGTCTACATTACACCTGCAGGAGCGTACGTTACTTGGGGGCACGTACATGATTTATGTACGTCTTGCGCGCGACATTGTCTTGCTTGGGTTTTAATCTTTCTCAAAAGACGTGAGGAGAGTTAAAATTGTGCTTTCAAACAGAAATAATTTTTCTAAAATACTCTTGCAAAATTCTTGTAGGTTTTACGATCGAAAATTTGTTATTTACACAATAAGCAAGCAATAAAAACATTGAGAAAGACTCATAAAGTTATTTATAAAGATTTATGAGTTTTGACAGAAAGGACTTACCTAGAAGATTGCGGGGGTCCTCCGCAGGTAACTTACAAGAAGATACAGTCTGCCATCTTCGACCATCATTGTATATACATTTCAAAGTATAGAAAACTTGACTGGGGATTTGTTGTTAGTGTGAAAATCAGGAACAGTCATGGGGAGAAACATTTCGAAAGGTGTAACAATATTTTAACGATGCAACTTTCTTCCATACAAAGAGATGAATCCTAAAAAACAGTCGCCACAGTCTCCTCGGCTTTTGGTGCGAAATATTGTCACTATTTGAACTGTTCTTTGGGCTCAAGCGTGTAGTGATGTATCTAACGACGCCGAAAGTCCTGTGGAACAGTTGCAAACCGTCCTGGCAACACGTGAATAACACTTAATATAATTTTGCTCCGATTCAATTCAAATTGGAATTATTTGATTCCCAATCTATTATTTAAGACCAACATAATAAATTTCAAGCTCTTCCAGTTCCGTGAGCTAACTGTTATTGAGAACTACATAAATTAAAGAAATTCCCATGATATTTCCACATCTAATTACTAATGTTTTAATTAATTTTTTCTTCCGCCTAATCATTATCTCCGTCTTGTTTATTCAGCAAATTTGCATAAAATTATAGCCCGACCAACACCGTTGAATTGTAATAGTGTGTAACTAACTAAAATCGTAGGACGGCCCCCTAATAATAATAAAACATTAATAATACATCGAGAATAAAGTTCCAGGCGACACCTTCGGGAAAAACAGCGCATGCGTGTTTTAATAGTGGGCCGTGAAACAAATGCTTTGTGCACCGATAAAATCACCGACGCCTAAATGAAAAACGAGTGTCTAAAATCTGTTGGCGTCTGAATCCATCATCTCTTGAATTATTTGTGTGTTATCCGTTATCTGCAAATACCTTGCGGATCTAAATGCGATATGAAACTGCGACATCCATTGGATGTCGTGGGCCCCAACTTCCAATACATACAAACTCGCAGCACGACATAAGTTCGGACCACTGCAAGGCTTTAGTCTCTCAGGACAACAGCCACAAACTGGAGACCTGTCTGGGGACAGTTTATGCCCCTCGATGGTAGACAGATAGCGCCTTGCAACAACAGAGAGGAACTAAGAAGCCAAAATCATATTATTTTTAGGAGGCACCACAGACTTTTATTCATAAAAATCTGACGTGCACATCATTGGATATGTATAATCAAACACAAAATCTCATCGTTCCACAGTTAATCGTTTTGGATTTACTTAAGAGATTCTAAGAATCTGTCAAATAAAATGCGCTTTCAGCCATGCCGGTTGCTATGGAAACAGTAGGCCATTATTCTTATACTACAACATTCCAAAATACTGATTTCCAAAATTCTACGATTACCAACAGATTGAATTTATGCGCAAAATAAAAAAATTAATTCCTTCTGAAGTGCACTTCCGGTTCAGTCTATTGTTATGAAAATAGTAGGCAATCATTCAGATGCTACAACAGACTGAAATACCAAATTTCAATATTCTACACCTGATCGTTTCGAATTTTTGCGAAAAATTCCAAAAGACTGTCAAGTAAAGTGCACTTCCGGCTCGATGGATCTCAACTAAAATAGGATATGAGCATCTTGACGGTATAATCGTCCTAAATACTGAATTCTAACAATCTACGTTCAATCGTTTTGGATTTATGCGAAAAATTCAAAAAATGTTGCGAATAAAGTGCTCTTCCGGCTTAGTCGATAGCAATCATAATGCAAGGTGTACAACTAGATATTATAAAAGTGTCTAATACAAAATTTAAATATTCTACGACTGATTGTTTAGAATTTATGCGGAAAATTCAAAAAGTCTGTCATATAGAGTGCACTTCCGGCTCAGCCGATTGCTACAAAAATAGAAGATGGCCATTAGGACTACAGCAATTTCAAATGCTAAATTCCAGTATCCTACGGCTGATCATTCTAGGTTTATGCGAAAAATTAAAAAAAAGTCTTGAGTAAAGTGCACTTCCGGCTTAACCGATCGCAATCATAATGCAAGATGTACAATAAGATGTTATAGAAGTTCTTTATACGAAATTTCAATATGCTATGGCGGATCATTCTATATTTATGCAAAAAATTCAAAAAAAGTTTAAAGTAAAGTGCACTTCCGGCTTGACCGATTCATACAAAAATAGCAGATAACCATTCTGATACAACATCAAGTTCAAATACTGAATTTCAACATCCTACGGTTGATCATTCTGGATTTATTAGAAAAATTCGAAATAATTTTCAAGTAAAGTGCACTTCCGGTACAGACGATTGGAACCATAATGCGAGGTGCACAACTAGACCCTATACCAGTCTTAAATACAAAATTTCAACATTATACGTTCAACCAGTTTTGAGATTTGCGAGCTACGCACGAACATACGTACCGACATCAAGCCAAAAATAGTCAAAATGGACTCAGGGATGCTCAAAACGGATATTTCCATCAAAATCTCGATAGGTGAATTTTGTCGGTTTCACAATACTTACTTGTTACTTTGTACAAGTAAGTAATAATTATTATTATCCCAAAGAATACAAATCATATTTGAAATTATTATTTCTTATTCATACGGTCCTGTAGAGTGTGAGCCAGTCCTAGGGCGCAGCTTGACTTCCTGCGCCTTACAGGAGATAACGTCTCTCCGCCCGCCGTGAAACATGAAGCTTTGTTTTCAATTTTCAACTTTCGTTTGCTCAAACATTATCATGGTGACATATGTTCGTTGCAAATCTACGACCATTGTACCTTTCCATTTGCATCGACAATCACAAAAATTCCCCACAACACGTGGGCTTGTCCCCGCAACACGCGTGATTGTATATTTATGTATTTAAATTCTGGTATCGTTTTGATTTATGGCCACACACCAGCGCATTTTGAATTTAATTGTGAATATCGAATGCAGTGGTAATCAGCTGTACGCCGGAGGAATATTTTAATATTTAAGCACTTATAAATACTAATTTTCGCCACGTTTATTTGCGCATTCCTATTCGCATTGTTAAACAATTTTATTATAAAATTATGTTTAATTTGAGACGATTAAGAAAAATTCTAAAAATCTGTCAAGTAAAGTGCACTTCCGGTCTTTCAAAAAAATTACACAAAATTTCAACTGTCCTTGCTTTATACGATTTACAAATGAATTTTCAGCTTCCACGTCTCACATTAAGTATTATAAAATAATAATATATTATGTTTTGATTCTTTTTTTTAATAATAATTCTATTTACATTACAGTAAATTTATAATTACTAGAAGCTTGCAAGGCGCCTGAGGCGCCCGTTGAAAAGTCGTCAGTCAAATAAAAGATATGTTTAGCACATAACTAGCATAAAATACCTTGAATTTAAATGATGATGCTTTAGGTAAATAATATTGGACAAAATATGCACAATTTTCTGCACTCAAATCGAATGAAATCTAGTATTGCAGTATGGTAACACTTTTGAGTTTATTTATAATAGTAGAGAGTTCAAATATATAATTTTTTTATTGAATCAGTAATTTTGAAGCTTTCTTAACGTAATGGCAGCATTATTAAGACCCAAAAGTTGAAAACAACCCAAGAAAATGATTACTGAAATATTTATGTTTATAGTTAGAATAATGATGTACTGATGATGTGAGAGTATTCGGACCGAAGAGAGAACACTTAGAATAACTTTTCTTCAATTTTTAAATTATTGAGCAATTTAAATGCAGTTTTTTCGTGATTTTCAGGTAAAGGTAAATACATATAATTATCATTGATTTAGTTCAAATTTGTTGCAATTATACGAAAATTCAGCCCAAAAAATGGCGTTTTAAATTTGTCTATACGACTACGTATAAGTATATGAGGAAATTTTTCTTGGATTTGATATATTTTTTTGATATTATTGGAAATGCTTGTTGGTTGACGGCTAGTTTGATCTCAACATAATTATCCAAAATTTGGGTGTGTTACACCCACTAATAGGTAGAAAACATGAATTATTTTTATTATTTTGGATTTGCAATAATGCTACAGAATATATAACAATTTCAAAGCTCGTATCCCCTAAAATTATAATCGTGGAATAATTAACTAAACGCTTGTACGAAATTGAAATAATTTTTAACCTTCAACCGTTCAATTCTGTATGAAAAGGCAAATAATGCAACAATAGGATAAATCTGTTATAATTTAAAGGCTTAGATCTTCCAAAATAATAATCATAGAATAATCTATCCAGCCTCCGGCCCGAAGGATTTCCTGAAATTGGAATTTTGGCCATTTTTTAAAAGTATTTGCCCATACTTGCTTCAGATGAATTTTTAGCGCATTTTTAGCGCAGTTTTTGGCTGGCTGGCTGGCGTGACTCTGAGTTCTCAGCCACTATACTATTTACAGACTTGGAACTGGTACTAAATAAAAGCTGCTGTTTCGTAGGTTTGCACAAATTGCTTTAATTCAAGCTCAGTGATTGTGGAAGATTAAATTATTCAATTACTTGTTTCAAGTGAAACAATGCCCATAGATATATATGACATTAGGGATATGGCAGCTAAAATTTATTAAAGTAGATAAAAATTTAGTTACAACTTTCGCCGCAGTTGTCACTATTATTATGTACAGTTGTCAAATCTGTCCGCGATTCATTCAATGACTTGTTTGACGCGAATTTGAAGCTTATTAGAATGAATTATTATTATTGGATGAAAATTTGTTTACTTCTGGTGTATTTTTTTTATATAGCTTTGATAAAGATCAAATTATCATTTTAAGGTACAACACTTGACCTCCTGTCAGTCAGTAACTAAACAATGAAGATTAAAAGGTATTTTTGAGTTTGTACACGCATAAATTATGTATCTATCAAATAGTCAACTTGAAACTAGTACTAAATGGAAGCTGCTGTTTCGTAAGTTTGCCCAAGCTGCTTGATTTCAAGCCCAGTAATTGTGAGAGATGGTAATTTGTGAAATCACTGAAGTAACAAGCATTCATGAGCTGTCGAAAATGCGCTTTCATCATCTAGATGATTCTTCCATTTTTTTTTACTGCGTTATGTCAACAAACAACAAATTTTGCCACGTGTGACGTGATTACGCACGTTGGCGACCAGAAATTAATGCATAAGAGATAGGAACCGTAGATTATTTGAACTTAGAATAGAAGCAGACACAAAATGAGTTCTGATGGGTTCGTAAAGGAACAATCAAATAATTTGCACTTCCGGTTCAGTCGATTGTTATGAGAATAGTGGGCAATCATTTAGATGCTACAGCAGACTGAAATACTAAATTTCAATACTCCACAGCCGATCTTATGCGAAAAACTGTCAAGTGAAGTGCACTTCCAGCTCTGTCGATCTCAATGAAAATGGTATTTGTGCGTCTAGATGGTACTATCGTCTTAAATACTGAGTAACATCCTACGTTCAACTGTTTTGAATTATGCGGAAAATGTTTCAAGTAAAGTGCACTTTCGGTACAGACAATTGCAACCAAAATGCGAGGTGCACTACTAGATGTTACAGTAGTGCTTCAATATTCCGCGACTGATTGTTTTGAATTTATGCGGAAAATTCGAAAAGTCTGCTATAGAAAGTGCACTTCCGGTTCAGCCGATTGGTACCAAAATATAAGGTAAGCATTAAGATGCAACAGCAATCTCAAATACTGAATTTCAGTATCCTACAGCTGATCATTCTGGATTTATGCGGAAAATTCAAAAAAGTTTCAAGTAAAGTGCACTTCCGGTACAGATGATTGCAACCATAATGCGAGGTGCACAACTAGACCCTAGACCAGTGTTAAATACAAAATTTGAATTTTATATTATTTTTTATTATATAAAACGGATATTTCCATCAAAATCTCGAAATGTGTTCTTTTTTCAAGTAAATAAATTTTTTATCTGTGAGTCGTAATTTAAATATGGTCACTCCTCGATTGCTCGCATCCGTATATAGACATTGGTCGACAGACAAGTTCTATTGTCAATCACCTGAACGTCCAATTCGAAGACGGAACTGAACTCAGATGCCTGATTCATTTCCATGACTATTTCTGTTCCAATTCGATCTTTCTCTTTGTTTGTTTCTAACGGTAAACAAACCTTCCCGTATTTACATTATACATTAAGGTTCGTTTATTTTAGGAATACAAATTGGTGAGCCTAATCTCAAAGGATTTCAGACGGATTTCAATAATAATAATTGGATGATATTAGTAATAGTTGATAATTTATTTTTCATCTCTTGTAGCTGTCTTATATAATGCGTTCCACGTGGTTGTAGTACAACTCCATATGAAAAATAATCCTCGGACAAAAACAGGCTTCAAATTACTTCACATAGCACATGTGGCTATCTGCTATCATGTTCCGCGTCTCTCCAAATGTCCAGTATTAATCACTACAGGACGTTTCTTTCTCTAGGACATAAACCGGGGATTTTGTGTGGGTTGGCAACGCTGTAACTATGTCTGAAGATACGGTAGATGGTGGATGACTGATACTGTGCAGGAGGGTGTACAAGAAAACATTTAAAAATTACGTTTCAGAAATATATTTTGATAATAACGAACGTTAAAGTTCCATTTAAACTTCACTCAGTGTTGGTTTCGTTTAAAAGCTATTTTTAATCTAATCAGAGATTTCTCGGCATTGTTTACGTTCCACGTAATTCGCCCCGAAGTTATTAATACTTGAGAGCTTTATCTGTTTTGTATTTCGAAACGAATGTCGCAGTTAAACTGAAGACAATATATTTGTTAAGAAATATTGACATCTCATTATAGTGAAAGGATTGCCATATAAAGACACTGCGCTTTCATCGAAAAATTTGCAGAAAATAACGTCTGTGGACACTGCCAGCAATTGAGGAACCCATCTTGCAAATAGCTTATGTTCAAATATAATTTATGAATCAAAGTATAACAGCAAAGATAATTTATGACCCTTGTTTTCAATTTTAATTAATATATTATACAGTTAATTAGATAAGAGTCACAAAACGACGTTTTTATATATTTTCCATCAGCAATAAATTGATAAATATTAATTACTCTCAAACTATTTACATCCACGACATAGATTTCTATGAATAATTTACGACTTATTCTACCCTTTGACATCATAAACCCAAAATTTATTTCATCTTCCTCGTCTTAATTGAAAAATAAAAATGTTTTATCAATCTTTAATGAGAATAACGAACCAATAATGTTTTATTGGATGTTAATGGCTTATCAGTTGCTTGATGGAATTCAGTCCGTGATTTTTTGCATGTTTTACCACACACGGTACATGCCAATAAACTCATTAATCACGATGGATATTGAGGCAGAAAGACGAGCAAGAAGACAATGAGTAAATGTTCTTGTGTTGCAAATGAATTGTAGTACTTTTTTAAATGATTTGAACTTGACCTGTTTATCTTCGATGACATTGCTTCACCATTTTTTCAGTTTGAGATGATAATTAAAAAAAAAAAATACTGTCTTTAATGTTAGAACGACATTTATTGGACAAGTTAAGAAATATTTACTTACTGAGTGATAAGTCTGACATACAAGTCATTGGTCTAACTTCTAACACGTTGTCACACCTAAGAATTTTAACGAGAGCACAGAGGCGTCGATCCAGGACATAAAAGACAGGTGCCCCGTTTTCTACGAGTGATGGGTGTCCGAAATTCCTGACTTGCATGTCAGTCAGCTACAATTAATCCACTTGAGAAGCAAGCCAATTTAGCACAAGTTTCACCCACAAGCAAATTCCTGACAGATCTTTTTGGACTTCTAAAAAAAATCATTACAAATCATATGATATTTGGCCCAATTTCTGGGTTTTATGCATATTTTTAAGGGAGGAAAGATTAAGGGTTGAAACTGCTTTTATGATAATTGGTTCTGCACAAACTTTTTAACAGCGTTTGCTCCATTATTCTACGGTTATTAATTTAGGAGATATGAGCTTTCAAAGTATACCATTTAACCCTCTATATCTACAGGTTGAAAAATAAAAAAATCAATACTTGTTTCGAAATAAATATTACAACATAAACTAAAAGATCTGCGTTTGGTTAATTATTTTAAACTCATCATTCATGCCTTCAAAGTGCGGAAGAGTTATGTTGCACCATTCAGCCCCCTATACCATCATTGGTTGAAAGATGAAGACTTGAAACTAGCTTATTAATCAATGATCCTACATTACCTTTTTATCAGTGTTTGGTTCATTATTCTACGATTATTATTTTAAAAGATATGAGCTCTCAACTTGTGGCAAATTCTCTGTGTACCATTCAACCCTCTATATCAACTCGGTTGAAAGATTAAGGGGTAGAACAAATGGTTCTATATAAGCTTTCTTTCAGCGCTTGGTTTATTATTATATATTATACGATTAGAAAAATGAGTCTTCAAAAGGCAGCAGTTTTTCGTTGCACCATTTAACCCCCCAAACCATCAGGGTTGAAAGAAGAAGAGTTGTAACTGATTCAGCTTTAAATAGTACTACAAAAGCTTTCTATAAGCGCTTGGTTCATCATTAAAATGCGACAGATTTTCGTTATACCATTTAACCTCCTAAACCATCAGGGTTGAAAGATGAAGAGTTGTAACAGATTCAGCTATAAATGATACTACATTAGCGTTTGTTTAATTATTGTACGATTATTTTATTAAGAAATGAGTTCCCAAACTGTGGCAGATTCAACCCCCCGAACCATTAGAGTTGAAATAAATGGTACTACATAACATAAGCTGTCTATCAATGCTAGGTTCATTATTCCAGGATAATTTCTCTATTTGACAAAAACTCCTAAAGTGTGGCAGATTTTCTATTGCGTTATTTAACCTCCTCTATTTTTTCGTTGCACCATTTAACCCCCCAAACCATCAGGGTTGAAAGCTGAAGAATTGTATCTGATTCAGCTATAAATGGTACTACATCAGCGTTTGCTTCATTATTGTACGATTATTTGACCAAGAAATGAGCTCCCAAATTGTGGCAGATTCAACCCTCCGAACCATTAGAGCTGAAATAAATGGTTCTACACTACATAAGCTGTCTATCAATGCTCGGTTCATTATTCCAGGATAATTTTTCTAGGTAACAAGAACTCCCAAAATGTGGCAGATTTTCTATTGCAATATTTAACCCCCTCCGTTTTTTCGTTGCACCATTTAACCTCTCAAACCATCAGGGTTGAAAGCTGAAGAGTTGTAACTGATTCAACTATAAATGGTACTACATCAACGTTTGCTTCATTATTGTACGATTATTTTATTAAGAGAAATGAGCTTCCAAATTGTGGCAGATTCAACCCCCCCGAACCATTAGAGTTGAAATAAATGGTACTACACTACATAAGCTGTCTATCAATGCTCGGTGAACTTCCAAAGTGTGGCAGATTTTCTGTTGCATTATTCAACCCCCTACATCCTCAGGATTTAAATCGAAGGGCTGAAATAATGAATGGTATCAGCGTTTGGCTTATGATTCTAATATTGTTCTAGAAGATGAAGGCTTTCAATGTGCGGCATATTTTTGTTGAAGTGTTGAAAGATTAAGGGTTAAAACTGATTCTACAATAATCAACGTCTGGTTCATTGCTTTACACTTAATATTCGAGTTGTCAGAGAGTTGCAAAATTCTGTTACACCATTTTATTGCCTATACCACCAAGGCTGAAAGATCGAATTAAAACTGATTTTATAATAAATGGTATTCCTATCAACGCTTTGTTTATTATTCTATTATTTTTTTATAAGGGATGAGCTCTGAAAGTGACTCTACCATCAGGGTTGTAAGGTGGAGGGTTGAAAATGGTTTTATAGTAAATGGTACCATATAAATTTCCACCAACTTTTGGTTCATGGTTCTAATATTAGTTTTGGAAGATGATACAGGCTTCCAATCAATGTGCATCATTTGACTCTCGATATTTCCAGGGTTGAAAGATGCACGGTTGAAACTGGTTCTTTTCATAAGCTTCCTATAAACGTTTGGTTTATCATTTTACGTTCATTATTCGAGTTTTCAAAACATTACAGAATTTTGTTGCATTTGTAATGCCTAAAATTACCAAGGCTGAAAGATGAAGAGTTGAAACTGATTTTAAAAAAATGGTATTACATAAACTTTGCATGAAATTTTGGTCTACTATTCCACGATTATTTTTTTACGAGACGTGAATTCTGAAAGTGTGGCAGATTTTAGTTGCATCAAATCAACACCTGTACCACTAGAGTTGAAAGATGAAGGATTGAAACTGGTTTAACTATATAACCTTCTATAAATTTTTGGTCCACTATCCTACAATTGTTTTTTTATGAGACGTGAGTTCTGAAAGTGTATCAGATTTTTGTTGCATTAAATCTACACCTGTACCATTAAGGTTGAAAGATGAAAGGTTGAAACCGGTTTAACAGTAAATGGTACTACTCAAGCTTTTATCAATACATCAATATTTGGTTAGTTAATTTACGCTTATTATTTGAGTCCTTGAGATCAGGGTTGGAAGATAAGAGATTGAAACTGATTTTGTAATAAATGGCACTACATACGCTTTCATCTATGTTTTGGTTGTTATTTTATGATTATTATTTCAGGTGATATTAGCTTTCAAATTGTGACAGATCTTCGTTGCATAATTTGATCCCTTATACCACCAAGGCTGAAAGATGAAGGGTCGAAACTGGTTCAATTATAAATGATACTACATAAAATATTTACTATCCTTTGGTTTATTAAACTATTATTAATTTAGGGAATATAAGCTTTCAAATTGTGATAGATCTTAGTTTCATCCTCTCATCATTTATTTTCCTATATCATCAGGTTCAATAGATGAAGGGTTGAAAATGGTTTCATATTAACTAATACTAAATGTAGCGTTTACATGGCAATTTTGCTATTATCATTTCACAAGACCTTTCAAAGTGTGAGAGATCTTCGTTACATCATTTGGCCCTCGATACCACCAGGGTTGAAAGGTTAAGGGTTAAATCTGGTTTAATAATTAATGGTACTACATAAACTGCAATCAACTTTTGGTTCACTTTTCTACGATTGTTTTGGTAAGAGACGTGAGCTCTCAAAGTGTGGCAAATTTTTGTTGCATCAAATCACTTCCTGTACACTAGGGCTGAAAGATGAAGGGTTGAAACTAGTTTCATAGTAAATGGTGCCACATAAGCTTTTCATCAGTATTTGTTCCATTATTTTACGCTCATTATTTGACCTTTAAAAGTGTGATAGTTTTGTGTTGTATCATTCAACCCTATGTACCATTAGGAATGAAAGATGAAAGATTGAAACTGATTTTGTAGTAAATGGTACTACACAACCTCTTTATCAGTATTTGGGTGGTTATTCTACGATCATTATTTCAGGTGATATGAGCTCCCGAAGTATGACAGATCTCCGTTTCATCATTTGATCTTCTGTACCACCAAGATTGAAAGATGACGAGTTGAAACTGATTTTACAATAAATAGTACTACATAAACTTTATATAAACTCTTGGTTTCCTTTCTTACGATAATCTCTTTGGGATATATGTGCTCTCAAAATGTGATAGTTTTGTGTTGAATCATTCAGCCCCCTGTACCACCAAGGCTGAAAGATGAAGAGTTGAAACTGATTTTACAATGAATGGTACTACCTAAACTTCAATTAAATTTTGCTTCAATTTTCTACGATTGTTTTGGTAGGAGACGTGAGCTCTTCAAGTATGGCAGATTTTTGTTGCATCAAATCATTTCCTCTTCAATTAGGATGAAAAATAAAGGGTTGAAACTGGTTCTGTATTAAATGGTACTACATAAACTGTCTTCTAGCTGTTGTTTTATTACAGTACGATTTTTATTTCAGGAAATATAAGCTCTTAAATTTGAATTTCATTATTTAATTTTCTATATCACTAGATTTGATAGATAAGGTGTTGAAACTGGTTTTCAATTAAATGGTACCAAATAAGCTTTCTACTTGCGTTTGATTGAATATTTTGCAATTATTATTTCACGAGATATGAGCTTTCAAAGTGTGACAAATATTAATTGCATCATTTGGCTCTCGATACTAACAGGGTTGAAAGATGGAAGGTTGAAACTGGTTTTATATCAAATGATACTAATAAGCTTTCTATTAGCGTTTGACTAGTTATTATACAATTATTATTTCACAAGATATGAGCTTTCAAAGTGTGACAGATATGCATTGCATCATTTGGCTCTCGATACTAACAGGGTTGAAAGATGTAAGGTTGAAACTGGTTTTATATAAAATGGTACTATTAAGCTTTCTATAAGCGTTTGATTGAATATCTTGCAATTATTATTTCAGAAGATATGTGCTTTCAAAATGTGACTGATTTTCGTTTCATCATTTGGCCCTCGATACCACCAGGGTTGAAAGATGAAGGATTGAAACTGGTTTTGTATTAAATGGTACTAATAAGCTTTCTATAAGCGTTTGATTGAATATTTTGCAATTATTATTTCATAACATATGAGCTTTCAAAATGTGACAGATATTCATTGCATCATTTGGCTCTCGATACTAACAGGGTTGAAAGATGAAGGGTTGAAACTGGTTTTATAATAAATGGTACTAATAAACTTTCTATTAGCGTTCGACTGGTTATTTTGCAATTATCATTTCACAAGACATGAGCTTTCAAAGTGTGACAGATATTCATTGCATCATTTGGCTCTCGATACTAACAGGGTTGAAAGATGAAAGGTTGAAACTGGTTTTATATTAAATGGTACTAATAAGCTTTCTATTAGCGTTCGGTTAATTAGTTTACCATTATTATTCTAGGAGATACGAGCTTCCAAAGTGTGACAAATAATTATTTTTAGACATTGTTATCAACCACTCAAAAAACTCGTTTCAATGGGATTTGACAAATATTTTTAAACATCCAAAAAGACAAATTAGGAAATTTTTTCTTTTTATGTTGAGAGAATCAATCTGAACTTGTTTTAAATTTGAAAAATCGTAATTGGATACGTTCAGGATTTCAGGCAATAAATTTCCCAGGTAAATTGCGAAAGCTCTAATCAAATTTACATGTTTAGAGTTATTAGCGCCGTTAAATCTGTTGTATAAATAAAATTCAGCTTGACAGAACGTCAATCAAAATATAATTACCTACATGCCAGCGAATTGCAGATTAAATATTCATAATAAATTCATAAATTAACTAAACCACATTGTAAATTAAACTGTTAATAATGAACACGTAAATGAACCACGGAATAGATAATTAAATTATGGAGATTAACCCCATTAATAAATAATCAAAAAAAGTGAAGTTTTTCAAGGGAAATAAGTTGGACTATTCTTTTAATTATTAGTTTGTTATTAACATTGAAATTGCAAGAACTAATGAATTATTTTTGCTTTTTTAAAATGACCTTATTGCACGCGAAAGTAAGAAAAGATTTAAGAGTGTATACTGCCATCTAGCGCTAAATTAACAACCTGTAATTTATGTCATCGAGTTTCGGTCGTTCCGATACTATCATGGTGCTAACGAATGGAGGTCCCACTTGTTTGGGGCTTTTAAAAACGAGAACATAAATCCAAACTTCTTTCATCTCGCCGCCGTTGTTCAATAGAATTGGTAGAATGCAGATAACAATCACAACTGGCTGAAAATTTCCCCCACAGGCTTTGTAACTCATTAGCAAAACGTTCTTGTTAATTATTCTTATTATTTATTAAAATTGCGATGCTTTGAGATAGAAAGAAATGGCATCTGGCGAACTGATTTCGTTTTTACGAGAGCTGAATTTTCAGATGCACCGGTTTATGCCTTCATTAAATTTATCGCGGCTGTAAATTGGAACATTTGGTGGGTGTCTGTTTTAATTTAACTGTTATACGATTCATACTTGTATAAATTCCTATTTAATTTATTTATGTTTACTTCACTAATATATTCATTCAGTACCAAAAAGTTATTCTAAAAAGCGATTGTCACTTTAAATGCCTAACTCAGTACGTCATTTGTTTCATCCTCTTACAAAGGTAGTTATTCAATTGTTTTGACAGCCGAATCCTCTTGAGATTTACCGTCCTTAATATCCAAAATGATATACAAGAGAAAAACCAACAACTAAAAAAAACTAGCACCCAAATGCCGTATCAAAATTTACATTATATTTAAATGAGGGACTCTGTAAAGTCACGGTTCTCGCTGCGAACGAGGAGGACCTTGACTCCTTCGTTAACATTGAAAAGAGACCACACCACTGCGAGTTTCTTCTTCTAGACGAAGATGACCGCTAGGTGAGATATTACAATAATAAATAAGGTTTGTTGGGCGATGCAATGCAGGCGTTGTTATGGGAACGAGTTTTGTGGACACTGTTTGACCAACACGTTTACAGTTCAATTAAGATATTGAATTAGATAGGGAGAATTCCAATGCATGCTCTACTACATTTTTATAGGGTGTTTCTGCTCGTACTAATTAATTTTGAAATATTTTCACTCTTTATTGCGAATTTAAATTGCAAATATGCAACCATTTACAAGAATTATACAATTTTAATTAGTTTAGATGGAGATATAGATGTTACTCTCATTTTACTCATCGCAGCAGTCATATCATTTGCATTTGACATCTACAGATAAAAATATAGCTGGTGGCATTTATTTTTATTCTCTCAGAACTAATAATTGATTCATCATTAAACCAGTGCCCTAAAAATATTGAAACTTTGTGTGAACTTGAAAAGAGGTTAGTTATATGTGTAAACAAAAGAACAATTACCTACCAATGCCTGTTTAGAAATTATTGACCTGCAAGTCTAAATTTCCAATTACTGATAAAAAAAAAATTTCAGGCCTCTCAAGACAAATAATTTTTTTGTCACATAATAAGTGGCCCAAAAAAAAAATTAAATTTGTGCGGACTTGAAGGAGGGTTAATAGTGTGCACAAACTCAAAATCAATCACCGATCAATATTCGATCAGAAATTATTGACAGGCAAATCTAAATTCTTAGAATTTCTGTTCCTGGTCTCTCGAGGCAAATTATTTTTTCATCGCTCAATTAGTAACCCAAAAAAATTCAAATTTTATGGGGACTCGAAGGAGGGTTAGTAGTGTGCACAGACTCACAATCAATTACCGCTCAATACCTGTTCAGGAATTATTGCTAAATAAGTCTAAATTTCTGGTCGCTCAAGACATATTATTTTTTTATTGCTCAATCATTGGCCCAAAAAATTCAAATTTTGTGTGGAAGTAATGAGCACGGACTTAAAATCAATTATTAATTAATAATTGGTCAGAAACTATAGCAAAACAAATAACAAATGTAAATTTCTAGTAACTGTTTTAATTTTTATTCCTGGTTTCTCAAGACAAATATTTTTTTATCGCTTAATTATTGGCCCAAAAACAATTCAAATTATGGACAGACTCAAAGGAGGGTTCATAGTGTGCACATATTTGAAATCAATTACCGATCAATACCCGTTCAGAAATTATTGCCAAACAAATCCAAGTTTCCAGTAGTTTTACTTTTATTTCTGATCTCTCAAGGTAAATTATTTTTTTATCGCTTAATTATTGGGCCAAAAAAATTCAAACTTTATGAGGACACTAAGGAGTGTTAGTAGTGTGCACAGATTCAAAATCAATTACCGATCAATACTTGTTCAGGAATTATTGCCCAATAAGTCTAAATTTTCAAGACAAATTATTTTTTTATCGCTCAATCATTGGCCTAAAAAATTAAAATTCTGTGTAGAAGTAATATGTGCAGACTTAAAATCAATTACCAATCAATACTTGATCAGAAATTATTGCGAACCAAATGTAAATTTCCTGTAGCTGTTTTAATTTTTATTCCTGGTTTCTCAAGACAAATAATTTTTTTATCGCTCAATTATTGGCCCAAAAAATCAAACTTTTCGCAGAATCGAAGAAGGGGTAATACCGTGTATAAATTTATAATCAATTACTGTTCAATACCGCTCAGAGATTATTGCCAAACCAGTCCAAATTTTCAGTATTTTTATTTCTGGTCGCTTAAGACGAATTATTTTCTAATCGCTCAATTATTGGCTCAAAAAAAATTCAAAACTTTATGCGGACTCGAAGGAGAGTTAGTAGTGTGCACAGACTCAAAATCAATTACCGATCTATACCTGTTCAGGAATTATTGCCAAATAAGTCTAAATTTCTGGTCGCTCAAGACAAATTATTTTTTTATCGCTCAATCATTGGCCCAAATAATTCAAATTTTATGTGGAAGTAATGTGCACAGATTTGAAATCAGTTACCAATCAATACTTGATCAGAAATTATTGTGAAGCAAATGTAAATTTCCTGTAACTGTTATAATTTTAATTCCTGGTTTCTCAAAACAAATAATTTTTTTATTGCTTAATTATTGGCCCAAAAAAATTTAAATTATGGACAGACTCGAAGGAGGATTGATAGTGTGCACATTTTTAAAATCAATACCCGTTCAGAAATTATTGCCAAACAAATCCAAGTTTCCAGTAGTTTTACTTTTATTTCTGGTCTCTCAAAACAAATTATTCTTCTATCACTCAATTATTGGCTCAAAAAATTTTCAACTTTATGCGGACTCGGTGAGGGATTAGTAGTGTGCACAGGCCTCGCTTCATCGCTTAATTATTGGCCCAAAAAATCAAACTTTTGGCAGACTCGAAGAAGGTTTAATACCGTGCATAAATTTAGAAATTATTGCCAAACCAGTCCAAATTTTCAGTATTTTTATTTCTGGTCGCTCAAGACAAATTATTTTTTTATCGCTTAATCATTGGCCTAAAAAAATTCAAACTTTATGGGGACACTAAGGAGGGTTAGTAGTGTGCACAGACTCAAAATCAAGTACCCATCAATATCCGTTCAGGAGTTAGGTATTGCCAGATAAGCCTAAATTTTCAGTATTTTCATTTCTGATTTCTCAAGACAAATAATTTTTTTATTGCGTAATTATTGGCCCAAAAAAATTCAAACTTCATTAGGAGTCGAAGGAGGGTTGGTAGTGTGCACAGACTCAAAATCAATTATCGATCAATACCTGTTCAGAAATTAATGCCAAACAAGTCCTATTTTTCAGTATTTTGGTCACTCAAGATAATTTTTTTATCGCTCAATCATTGGCCCAAAAAAATTCAAATTTTTGGCGGATTTGGAGGAGGGTTAATAGCGTGCACATATTTAAAACCAATTATCGATCAATACCAGTTCAGGAATTATTGCCAAACAAATCTAAGTTTCCTGTAGTTTCAATAATTGCTGGTCAAGACAAATAATTTTTTATCGCTCAATTAGTAGCCAAAAAAATTTGTCGATTTATATATGTATCATATTAGAATGAGTGATTTTCTGTACTAGTTCCATAAACAACATTTGACTATAATAAGAAGCAGAATCAAATGCATTACAATACAGATAGCATCTTTTTTGGTCGAGTGTTAAGAATTTAATCTGAACTGTTTTGATCTGCTAAGTTATGTACAAGTTGGCTGGTTAAAATAACTGAAATCCTTGTAGGGAATACATGGAAGTGTTATTGTGATGAAGTGCCCAAGTCAGTCAGTTGAAATCAGGTGGACTGGTTTTGGTCCTTCATTCCGCCTCCTACATTCTGCGTTCACACTGGTTGTCAGGCGCATTCGTCGCCACGCCGAAAAACAAAACAAAACACAAACACTGAATAAATAAAAGAGCATCGGCTGGCGAAGCATGGAGACACGCACTGCATGCTGTGTTGTATTGGAGTTAAAATAGCCAAGAAGGCCGGCAAAAAAGTGACTACACATTGCTGGCATCTTATGAGATTGTCAGTTGTTTTTTTTTTTCAATTTTTCATATTGACACCACATTTAATTCAGTTATTAAGTAATAACGTATTTTTATTCATGCAGCTTTCCGACAATTTTGCAACATGAAACAAGAGCATCTTCAACTCAACAGCGTTCAGATATGCTAAGAAGTGAAGAAGCACTCTTCAGCATATAGAAGCCACTAGTATTACCGCACTACTACACTCTTAAGTCGAGAACTAAACCAGAACCCATGAATGTGTAAATTACTATGTTGGTAAATGGTTGTTAACGACTTGGTGGGCTTTCGCCGCCACTGGTTTTTGCTCGTAGTTATAAACTGTGCTCTGTATAAAAAAAATAATTGCACCGAAGCAATTCTAAGTTTATTACACATCACCTCGTAACATTAAATTAAAATTTTTAACCGGAATTAACAAGTGCACTATGAGTGCCTGTCATACCCGCATCGGGTAAAATGCGTGATTAATATTAATTTATTTAATTTAAACTGTAATCTGTCGTTGTGACGTCAGTTAGTTTGTACGTATTGTAGAGGTCGTAATATTGGACAAATTTGTTCAATTTTTTTTTTATCGTTGCGTCTATGTTTTGTTTATAAATTTATTGAAATTCAGAGTAATAGGCCTTACAGTTTTTTAATTATCAATTTAAGGGTGGGGTGCCACACAAACAACGATTTAATATTTTTTGTCGTTCATTTTCGTCATAATCAACCACAACCACAACAAGACTAACTCCTCCAAAATGGCTCCTTGGGCATAATAACAATTTCATAAATTGTACACCTGTGTAACAAGACTCATTAATAACCGTCTCCAGACACCATTTTCTGCTTAAATTAAACGCCCTCCCTTTGCTAGAGTAAATCAAAATAATTCCTCTTGTAATAATATCGTCATCTTAGGACGCTGAACGTCGATGTTGTTTTGTTTGGGAATTAATTAGCGAAACAGAACAAAACGTTAACGGTGTTTTGTTTCATTTATTTGTATGCGGGAATCTGATAGTACTAATTAACTGTGATTTAAGCAAGGTTAAATTTTAAATTTAATGATATGCTGGAAGTACGTGGAAAAAAGATTGCACATCTTTCTTATCTAAATTATTATTAAATACTAGCAGTAATACATCATCATGACAGTATATTTAATGAATAATTAATTAATCATTAGCAGAATATGAAGACTTGTCTGTTAAAGAGTAATAAACTACCAAGTCTTTAACGTGCGAAAATCCTGGCATCATTACGGCGTCAAATTAATCACGAAGGAGCAAATAAATGAATTAATTTCCACGCACGTTGGCGCTTTCCATATACGTAAGGTCTCAGATGACCAGTGGAACAATCCACTCTTCTGCGGTATTCATTGTGCCGCCCTGAATATTAATTTGGTCCACTTCTTGTTAGAAGTTTGCCGACGAAGGCTTGTTAGCGTTCTGGACTTTCATTCACTCATGGAGGCATTATTCATGGAAGGAAACTGTTTTAGAGCCACTGGGAGATGCAGCTACGCACTAATTTTCAAATAATTCTCGATGTTGTTTATCTTCTTTAAAACTCCTGAAATTTGTTGGCTTCTCTTTTACTTTATTTTGAGTTCAAAACTAGATTATCATTATTTTTCTTGGCAGAGAAATAAAGTCATTATCTTGATCTTTGACGTAACATAATCGTTTGGAAAGCAGTAATCTTGAAAATTGTTAGAAAATTAGTGCACAATAAATATCAATCTGTGGTCAATGGACTGAAATTTGGCTCTGGAGTTAATGGTTTTATATCGTCCAATATTTCGGAAGCTGGATGGATGCCAGTGACCGCTTAATCACCAAAAAACATTATTTTATTTGATTTGTGCACACAATAGCAATTTCTGCTCTGAATAATTGCTCCACTTTTCAGCTCGAAATTTAATTAAAGACCTCATCAAAGGACGCAGCTTTTAAATTCTGCAAATTTTAATACTTCTTTTGTTTTTCACATTATTTACTCCATTTAAATATTAAAAAACTTGACTGATTTTAGTTGTACGAAGTTGCAATAAAAATTAAATTGTAGGTAAATAAAAGTCCTACAATTTATATCCGGAACATTTTTCGATATTAGTAACCACCTAAAAGTTATTAGCGGAATAAATTTGCTTTTCCAAAGAAATTGGAGAGGCTGCAACTCGGCTAAATTTAATTGTACGAAGTTGCATCAAAAATCAAAATGTGGGTAAATAAAAGCTCTACAATTTCTATTTGAACTATTTTTCGATACAATCTAGCCCTTAAAAGCTATTTGCGAAAATTTACTTTGTTCAAAGAGATTGAAGCTCGACTAATTGTGGTATTACGAAACTGCATTAAAAATCAAATTGTAGGTAAAATTTAAAGCTCTACAACTTCCAATTAAAACATTTTTGATACTAGTTGCCGCTCAAAAATTATTGATCAAATTGTAGCTAATTGAAAGCCCTACAAATTTTATTTGAATAATTTTTCAATACTAGTCACCGCTTAAAAGTTATTATCGAAATATTGAGGGATTGAATAGGCTGTAGCTCAGCCAATTTTAGTGGTACGAAATTACAACAACAATTGAGCTGTAGAAAATTGAGAGCCCTACAACTTTTATTTGAACCATTTTTCGATACAAGCTACCGCCCTCAAGTTATTAGCAAGAGAAACTTACTTGTTCAAACTCCGCTGCATTCAAAATTAAATTGCAGGGAATCAAAAGCCCTACAACTTTAATTTAAAATATTTTTCAATACTAGTCACCGCCTTAAAGTTATTAGAGCGAAAATATTGTTTTTTTCAAAATAAAACGAGACTGGAACCCGACTAATTTTAAATGTACAAAATTGCAGCAAAAATACAAATTTTAGGGAATTGGAAGCCCTACAACTTTTACTTCAAATTTTTATCAGTACTAGTCTTCGCTTGAAAGTTATTAGGGAAAAAAGTTGATTCCTTGAGAAATTGAAGAGACTGTAGCTCGGCCATTTTTAATGGCACGAAGGTACATCAACAATTATATGATAGAAAATTGAAAGCCCTAGAACTTTTATTTGAAAATTTTTTTGTTTGAAGTTACCGTTCAAAAGTTATTAGCGAAAAGAATACATTTTTCCAATGAGATTCAAAAGGCTGCAACTCGGCCTATTTTAGTAGTACGAAGTTGCATTAAACATCAAGCTGTAAGGAATTAAAAGCCCTACAACTTTTTATTTCAAACATTCATTTTTCGATTTAAGTTACAGTTCAAAATTTATTAGGGAAAGAATGTTGTTTTTTTAAAGATATTAAAGAGGGCTGCAACTAGACTAATTTCAGTTATAGAAAGTTGCATCAATAATCAAATTGTAGGGAGTTGAAAGCCCTACAGCTTATATTTGAAACATTTTTCAATATTTGTCACCGCTTGAAAGTTATTAGCGAAAGAAAATTGGTTTTTTGATAAATTGAAGAGGCTCTAATTATAGTTGTACGAAGTTACATCAAATTATTGAGAATTGAAAGCCCTACAACTTTCATCGGAAACATTTTCATGTTCAAATTAACACTTAGAAGCTATAAGCAAAAAAAGCTGTTTTTCTCTCTTAAGGTGATTGAGGAGGCTGTAGCCAATTTCAGCTTCACGAAATTACATCAACTAATTTAATTTGTACAAAGTTGCAGCAAAAATCAAATTTTAGGGAATTGAAAGCCCTGAAACTTTTTTTTAAAACATTTTTTGATACAAGCTAACGCTCAAAAATTATTAACGAAATCAAGTTTTGTTTTGTGAAAAGATTAAAAAGGCTGTACTTCAGCCAATTTTAGTTGCACGAAATTACACCAACTATTCAACTATAGAAAAATAAAAACCCTACAACTTTTTCTTCAAACTTTTTTTGATTCAAGTCAACACTCAAAAATTATTAGCGAAATAAAGTTGCTCTTGTGAAGAGATTGAAGTGGCTGTACTCCAGCCAATTTTAGTTGCACTGAATTACATCAACTATTAAATTGTAAGTAGTTGAAAGCTTCACAACTTTTATTTAAAACAATTTTTGATACAAGTTATCGTTTGCAAGTTGATAGTGAAATGGAGTTGCAGCAAAAATCAAATTTTAGGGAATTGATTCAAGTTTACGCTCAAAAATTATTAGCGAAACAAAGTTGCTTTTGTGAAGAGATTGAAGAGGCTGTACTTCAGCCAATTTTAGTTGCACGAAATTACATCAACTATTAAATTGTAGAGGATTGAAAACTTCTTTTTAAAATATCTTTTGGTTCAAGTTGACGCTCAAAAATTATTAGCGAATTAAAGCTGCTTTTGTAAACAGATTGAAGAGGCTATACTCCAGCTAATTTTAGTTGCACGAAATTACATCAACTATTTAATTATAGAGGATGGAAAATTCTACAAGTTTTACTTGAAACATTTATTGATTTCTACCTCTTAAAAGTTATTAACGGAACAAAGTTGTATTTCCCAATGAAATTGAAGAGACTGTAGGTCGGCCAATTTTAGTTGTACGAAGTTGCATTAAATATCAAATTGTAGATAATTGAAAGCCCTATAACTTTTATTTAAAACATTTTTTTATTCAAAAGTTATTCGCGACAAAAATAAAATATTTTTCAAACGAGATTGAAAAGGCTGTAACTCGGCTTATTTTAATTGTACGAAGTTGCATTAAAAGCCAAATTTCAGTTAAAAAAAAGTCCTACAAGTTTTATTTGAAACATTTTTCGGTACAAGTTACCGCTCAAAAGATATTACTATCAGTAAACCGGGCATTCAAAGCTTTTTTTTGTGAGGGAGTTCGGTAATCTCTTTGTAAAACTTTAAAGTTTGATTTGGAATTTAAATAAAGCAAAATCAATTGCTAGTCGCTGGGAATGAGCAACAGAAGCTAGACAGAAATAACAGCGAGTCGAGCAGACGACTAGCCTTTTGCATTGTGCAGAATTCAAGGTGGCTGATTTTAGTTCGTGAATGAAGAGCAACAAACACGCACTGAGCGCATTTACATATGTGAGTTCCTGCTAACGTGTTATTTCGTTTTCTTATCTGCATTTTTACAATCATTAATATCATTTTCAAGCTGTTTCAGAATTTTATCGAATTTCCAAGAAATCTGTGCGAACAATTTCTTCCTGCTGTTATATAAGGCTCAGAATGACTGACTCTTCCTAACACAATATCCAAATGTAGCAAAAACGTGTTCAGAATACATTATGCAGGAGAAAAGATGCAATGAACTTCTGAGAACATAACTTGAAAGAACATTTGTTGCGAATATCTTTACAAACAGAATCTTTTCAAAGATTAATAAATGAGCCTGAATTTAGCAACAATTAAAGTTTCTGGTAAACATCAGATGTTGCGCAATTGTTAATCGGAAACTGAGCAGATTATTTCCTGTCCTCTATTTCGCGAACATTCATTTAACATTTAATTAAATTGCGGAGAAAAATAAATATCGCAAATTCCGATGCTGCATCGATGTTGGTAAAATTAAAAACCATAAAATATGTACGTCTGGGCGTAGTTAATTTGATTTGTAGGCTAAAGTGAATAAGAAAGAGATAGGCATACATGATGGATGAGATGACGATATGTATTAACCTCTTGACCTGCACACGTGCGACAAAGCGACTTGCGTGTGAAATTAAATTCTGCCTCTTTATATTGTTTTTCATTCAAGACATTAATTTTTTTACTGAACCGTTTATTGTTGCAGATTTTCCACAATTTATTATTGTTATATTATATTGTTCATCTTCGAGCATAGTTCGTATCTCGGGAAACAATTCGGTAACGACGATATCCGGTGCTAGTGTGAGATCCGGCGATGGTAACGGCAATACGGGGCCTAATTGCCGCAGATGAACGCTGCGTTACCTCTGTGACAGCTCATTAGTAAGTGTCAGTCGCTAGGACTATTTACAACCCGAGTGCAAATATTCATACCCTACCCGCATTCAAACCGGCTTAAATGCATGCCAGAGGAGATAATTAATAGGGAAAAATTGCAGTTTGATTAATCAAATTAGAAAGATGATATTTTACTGTAGTTAATTGTAAAATGGCTGGTGATTTATTTAACTATGAAATTAGCGTTATTTAATATTAGTAGGATTAGTTTGAAAGCATCCTGTGAAAAATTTAAATTCAGACTTTAGTGACATCTAAACGTGCCGGTAAACCCGTCGTACCTTTTGTTTATTTTTGGTAGTTTATTATTCTAGCGTAATTGATGGTAACTACTTTATGTTCTTTTTATTCTGACTGTTTTCCATGCTGATGCATCTTCACTTTTTTTACCGTCTACTAAAAATAATTAAATTTCGCGTCTTGCACACATGTGCTGTCAGTTAATCACTGCCAAATCACCATTATTACACAATAATTTAAATTCAGTTTGCATTATAAGAAAAATATTCAGAAAATGTATTGCCTAGACAATTTCACAAATTATTTTTGGCGACTGTCACAGGAAATGATTTGATTATTAATAATAACCTTTAGTCTGTACGTATGAGACACGCTACAGGTCGTAATTCATGACCGATTTTGATGATTATTTTTTTTATCAATCAATTAACTATCAGAATAGAACCCTATTGATTTTTATCTTGATTCATCCATTAGTTCAATTGTTATTATTAATTTTCTACAATAACTCCTCTTTCTCGTTATTGATCATGAAATGATACAAATCAAAGTTAAAATTTCAATTGAAGTGCACTTCCGGTTCATTTGATTATTATGAGAATAATAGGCAATAATTCAGAAGCTGCAGCATATTCTACGGTCGACCGTTTCGAATTTATGCGAAAAATACAAAAAGACTGTCAAGTAAAGTGTACTTCCGGCTCAGCCGATCTCAATGAAAATAGGATATGAGCGTCTAGACGGTACAATCGGCTTGAATACTGAATTTCAACAATCTACGTTCAACCGTTTTGGATTTATGCGGCAAATTCAAAAAATGTTTTGAGTAAAGTACACTTCCGGTACAGACGATTGCACTCATAATGCAATGTGCACAACTAAATGTTACAGATGTGCTTAATACAAAATTTCAATATTTTACGACTGATTGTTTTGAATTTATGCAAAAAATTCTAAACGACTGTCAAGTAAATTGCACTTCCGGTTCAGTCGATCTCAATGAAAATGAAAATAGAATATTAGTATTTAGATGGTACAATCGTCTTAAATACTTGATTCTAACATTCTACGTTCAATCGTTTTGGATTTATGCGAAAAATTCTAAAAGACTGTCAAGTGAAGTACACTTCTAGTTCAGTCGATCTCAATGAAAATAGAATATGATCATCGTGATGGTACAATCGTCTCCAGTACTGAATTACAACATTCTGCGTTCAACCGTTTTGGATTTATGCGGAAAATTCAAAAAATGTTTCGAGTAAAGTCCACTTTTGGTTCAGTCGATCTCAATGAAAATACGATATTAGCATTCAAATGGCACAATTGTTCCAAATACTGAGTTGCAACGTTTTACGTTCAATCGTTTTTGATTTATGCGAAAAATTCGAAAAATGTTTTGAGTAAAGTGCACTTCCACTACAAACAATTGTAATCATAATGCTAGGTGCATAACTAGATGTTACAGAAGTGCTTAATACAAAATTTCAATATTCTACGATTGATTGTTTTGAATTTATGCAAAAATTCGAAAAGTCCGTTATATAAAGTGCACTTCCGGCTTAGCCGATTGATACAAAAATACAGGATAATCATTCGGATGCTACAACAATCCCAAATACTGAATTTCAGTATCCTACGGCTGATCATTCTGGATTTATGCGGAAAATTCAAAAAAAGTTTCATGTAAAGTGCACTTCCGGTTCAGACGATTGCAACCATAATGCGAGGTGCACAACTAGACCCTAGACCACTCTTAAATACAAAATTTCAACATAATACATTCAACGGGTTTTGAGATTTGCGTACATATATACGTACCGACATCAAGCCGAAAATAGTCAAAATGAATTCAGGGCTGCTCAAAACGGATATTTCCATCAAATTCTCGATATGTGAATTTTGTCGGTCTACTTCCGAATGATAAATAGTAAGATTTAAAAAGTTGACTTCCGATTTAATATATAAAAAGAGTATATTATTGAAAAGCCAATATTTAAGGCTATATATTCACAATAAACAATATGCATATTTCTATTTAAAAAATAATAGTTGAACTTCCCCGCCCTGCACCCTCTTTAAAATTGTTAATTTTTCATGCTTATAACAATTCCTCATTTCGACTCATATGCGTACCAATTTTTATTTTTCCTCCAAAGTTGATAGTAAGCTCAGAAATTGATCAAACTGTTTTAAAATTGTACCCAGTAATTCTGAATTGGCCGTTTCTGAAGCGCTACCAGTTTAACAGTTGTGTCTTGCGGGTTGCGGAAGCATCAAATCAACTATTTACGCTATTTACAACAGTAAACAAGACTTTGTAGCATAAAGTCCAATATTTTCAAATTGTTTTTGTTCATGTGCAAGTTCAATAAAATTCATTTGAGTTTTGCTTTTTTCTCATGGATGTATCCTCGTGTTTGCTACTTCATAAACCTGTCAGCATTTCCTGCGATAAGAGGGTTGTAAAATTGAAGTAAATCCGGACCTTGCTCGACGGAAGCTGTGTGTAAACATCGCAACCGGAAATGAGATGTTAGACAGGAAAAAACCACCGATAAACCTCAAGGGACTGAGATTGGCAATCGCACACGTAACAAATTCAACCAGCGACAGATAAATAAATGCGATTATGATTCATACATTTAATCTAATATATTGTTTTAGTTCCGGGAGGAAAAGCTGATAAGAATATTCGCAAAAAATATTTTATGTGTGATACAAATTATACAATCTTGTTAAGTACGTAATAAAAAATAAAATGGCGCCTAAAAATTTAATTCTTCCGGTAAGCAGTAAGCCTACACTGTCGTTAACTCACTGCTAAGTCAATAAAAACATTTTAATGCCAGTCTGTTTGTTTTTACAGTGTTATTTTTAACGGCGTTTTCAACACAACATGTCTTGTTTAAATTTATTTTTTACGCGGTCTATAACCCTTATACTTCATAAAAATTTAGAGGATATGACGTTATAATAAAAATATTACATTTATTGCATTAAATACATTTGCAGATTAGCGAAACCGGATTTGCAAGACTGGAGGTAATTGATTTTGACAGCTAATGTTCAATGTATGTAATTAGATCACATTAGAGTAATCATGAACAGCCTACAGCTGACTATCATTGATATTAACAAGAAACTGGATTGTAAGTGCAAGAAACGCTTTCAAATCTTATTGCAAATAGTTTCACTTCTTTGATTTGCTGTTTTTGCGAATGCGATAAATATATTAATTAATCAAAAACATAAAATAAACATTCGCAAGCTTGCACAATCGCCAATCACAGAAAATTATTTATAAATATTAAACTAGCCAACGAATCGTAATAAAAGTCAATAGGGCTCTATTTTAATAGTTGATCAATCGATGAAAAAAAATTATTAATATCGGTAGTACCGTGTCTCATTCCACAAATCATAATGAAAAGTTGTCCAATCGATAAAAAAATCGGTGTGGGGGTTACGGAACCCCCGAAAGAAGCGAAGTTCCTACACATTTTATCAATACAAGCTCGTACACCAATAACAATTGATGGCTAATATTTTTTATGATTATACCTATATTTATTTTAATTACCTGTTTATGATTAGAAATTTCTGGAACCACTGGTTTACCCATAAAATATTAGTTTGTTTTGTCCGATTTGCAAGCCTACAGCTCGTGCACCAATAGCGATAAATAACTAATATTCATTCTAAATATATTTGCATCCATATTGAGTATATAAATAAAATTTACAATTTTTGGAGCTCTCGATTTAGTTGGAAAATATTACTTTGTCTTGAGCGGTCCAGCGGCAACTATTGAAATTTTCAATTCTCAAATCTATAGCTCGTACTGCAATAACTATTGGTGTCTAATATCTGTTCTGCTTACACCTACATTCATTCCAAGTACGTACTAATAATTACAAATTTCTGGAGCTACTAATTTACCCAGAAAATATTAGTTTGTTTTGTCCAATTTGCAAGCCTACAGCTCGTGCACCAACAATTATATGTAACTAATATTAATTTTACATATTTTTACATCTATTTTGAGTACATGTGCTAAATTTGGAATTTCTGCAGCTTCTGATTTAGTCATAAATTATTAGTTTGTTTTGAGCGGTGCTACAGAATCGGTGTCGTTCGAAAATCATTCGGTGTCGTTCGAGAATCTGTCGGTTTTCGTCATTTCACTGTTCATGCGGAGAATCATTATGCCACAGTAGAAGTTTCGCTTCAAAAAAAATCACTAAAATCGGTAATACATAGAAGTATAAAAATAATTTTCAGTCGACAATCACGAAATGATAAATTAAATTATTTATTTGAATTAAACTACGTAACAAATCGTGATGAAAATCAATAGGGCTCTAATCAAATAGTTGTCCAATCGATAGAAAAAAAAGTTACCAAAATCGGTTAAGAATTATGAGCTATAGCGTGTCCCATACGTACATATCATTTTTCAAAGGCTAATGATCATAATAAGAAATTATTAAAAAAAAATAGAAAATGCTATCATTCTTTTCTAAAAACTATATTTAAAATTTGCTACTTGTGAATGTGAAGTTGTCCAAGTTATGATTATATTGTCAAAATAAAATACCTATCTAAATTATTTTGTTGCGTCCGCCACCCGCAGTACAAAACTGTTAGGCTGGTAGTGTTTCGGGAACGACTGCTTCAAGACTATTTTTTAGGCGATCATGACAAAAAAGGTGTTTTTATGGCGTCTTTTACGGCCGTGAAGTTTCACTTTTTGGGACTGATCTGTCAAATTCTACTTTTTGGGACTGATCTGTCAAATATTACTTTTTGGGACTGATCTGTCAAAAAATATTTCATAAACACTTTATATTTACCTATATGGGCAGCTTGATGAACTCTTTAAGAAACAGTTTTCGCTTAAATAGTACATATATTCTTCCGTCAACCTCTGTAGTTCTTGCAATTCAAAAAATAAATACGCATTTTTTGTTAAATGTCAACTTGATAGAAGACAATAAAATAAAACAGTTTCAACGGCAACTAAGATTTACAATTGCAATGTTTTAGAAATCAATAGATAAAATGATGTGATTTTGAATTATTTCGTAATGATCGCCTAAAAAACGTTGTGTGCACCTCGGCCTACAGTTCTTTTTTGGTCTCACCTGAATTGCAGCCTCAGCTACGCTTCGGCCGCAAACAACAGATTCGACCAAAAAAGATAACCTTTACGGCCTTGATACACAAATAACTATTACAAAACAGTTTAATCATTTTTTGAGTTTATTATCAACTTTAGAGCAAAATTAAAAATTGGATTATATATAAATCGAAGTGAGGGATGATTATAAGCCTAAAAGGTAACAATTTTTGAGGGAAACAGAACGGAGAGATTTAAATAGTTTTTCATAGAAATGTATTATATATATTATTTATCTATGAGGATGTGTTTTCAATTTGTATATTATTATTTATTTTCGACGTTTCGAAACGTCAAAAATAAATCAAATATACATAGTCTAGTCGAGAAGTGAGTTCTCTGAGAAAAATAGCTCTAAGTGTACAAAAAATATGAGCAATAGCTCATTCGATTCGGAATGAAATTCAAAAGAATACGTTTTCGGGATTTTTTCCGCCAACAAAAATTGCAATTGTTATTAACAAAAAATGGAAACAAAAAAAGGGATAGTAAAAATCAAAAAAAAGATTCTCAAAGAGGAGAAAATTTTCAATGAACAAGTCTGTATTGTCTATAGTTTTAATTTAATATTGAAAATAGGGTTCCAAGCAATTTTTATAGTACGAGCGCGGCTGTTGAGAGACGACAGCACATGAAATATTTTTTTTATAATATTAAATAGCAATTTAAAATTTGAAAAAATTATGGTGTCGTCTCTAAACTTGAAAGAATGAAGTTTTGTTAGAAAAAAAAAATTTAAATTAATTTGTAAGTGTGGCTATTATAAACTAACTAATTGTTTTCGAACATCCGCTTTCTTTGAGAGCATCAAAAAATGTTCAAATAATTCGTCTATGAATTTTTTACTTCTTGGAGCCTTTCTTACATGTACACTCAACAAGATTACGTCATGTAAGTGTTGAAAAGTAGCTCATCTTATTTATCATTAATTTTTAAAGTTGGCAATTATTAGATTTTTCGTTTTTTATCAATTTTAAAAATTAATAATGAATAAGATAAGTTACTTTTAAACACTTATATGACGTAATCTTGTTGAATATACATGTAAGAAAGGCTCCAAGAAGCAAAAAATTCATAGACGAATTATTTGAACATTTTTAATGCCCTCAATGAAGACGGATTTTCGAAAAAAATTAGTTAGTTTACAATAGCCTCACTTTCTTACAAATCAATTTAAATATTTTTTTCTAACAAAACTTCATTCTTTTAAGCTTAGAGATGAGACTATTTTTTTTTCAAATTTTTAAATTGTTATTTAATACTATAAAAAAATTATTTTATGTGCTGTCGTCTCTCAACAGCCGCAACGCTCGTGCTATAAAAATTGCTTGGAACCCTATTTTCAACAATCAATTAAAACTGTAAACAATACAGATAGAGATTAGGAAACGGGACTCGTTCATTGAAAATTTTCTCCTCTTTAAGAATCTTTTTTTCAATTTTCACTACCCCTTATAGTCTTTGAGTTATTGCAAAAAAACTAGGCGACTTTTTTTTGTTTCATTCCGAATCGAATGAGCTATTGCTTATATTTTTTGGTTACTTAGAACTATTTTTCTCAGAAAACTCACTTCTCGACTAGATTATACAGAATCTAAATCAAATGAAAAACCATTCAATCATTATTTAATACATCATTGAAATTGAAATTGTGTTGAAAGTTCTGAATAATGAGCCAACATTCTATTTGAAAATGTTTTTCCACATATTTCATTTACTTTAATATGCAAACGTTTGATATACAGCGAATAAATTCATTAATCTCTTTAATTACGAAATTTTATGTACAACAGTTATTTTGGAGTGTCTGTCACCCGCAAGACAAAACTGTTGAGTTGGTAGCGGTTTTGAAACGAAAAAAATTTTTAATACCATTTTATTCATTTTTTGGGCTTACTATTCTCTTTAGAGTATAAATTTAAGTGAGATTAAATCATATTTGACATTTAGCTGATGGCCTTTTTCTGTTCATTCATCCACTGCAATTTTTTTCTAACGAGTAATAAATGATGGGGTTTAATAGTCATAATTATTGCATTATAATAACAATAAAAATCCAAATGGCAATTTGCTTGAAGGATGTGCAAATGACGTTAGTTGTTGAAAGACAATAAAATTTTACAGCCTCATGAAGACAAATGAAGAAATAATAAACCTCGTAACAATTTTTACAACTTGGCAAAAAATTGCTAAACTATTATTAGTCGTTAAAAAACAATAAATCCTCAAATTGTTAATGATTAAGTAATCGGATAATTTGTCCTGCAACAATGGCCTCTACGATGACAAATGAAGTCGTAACTAAGAGAAACAGTTGAGCATATCCCTCTGTAGTTGTGGATTACGATCTTCTATCTACTCATGCATAGCACGGATGTCGCATCTACAATTTAATGACTCGTAACGAACAACAAGGCATTAAATTCAATTAAAATCTTCACAGCCTCTTTCGCACTTTGCTGATGATTGATTATGGGAGGATATTGCTAGATTTAGAGGGATAATAACAGGAAAATATTAGGGGATGTGTTTTTAAACATATGTTTGTAAACTATTGAAAATCTTTGAGGGTGTTTTTTTGTGAGCAGTGCGTTAATTTTCTCACGCACGGAGATTAAGAGCTGAGAAACCTCACAATAATTGCTCTTCAGTGTGTCATGACGTCATACTTTGATCTATAACGGCGTACCCAAGGGGCGGGCCGTCAATTAGCCTGAAATTTATTGGAGCGAATAACCCCGCACGCCCTTATTACTCATTCTTAGGGTTGTAGACGCCCTACAAGTCCATCGAAATGTAGTTACAGACTCCTCTAGTAAAAGGATGTAAAATAGAAATGACGTCACAATGTGGGAAGCTGATGTCCCAGTAATTGTCCTAATACGAGTGATGCTCTGTGATTGACAGTTGGACATGTGGTTCCCCTCACACGGAGAGAAAAACAGTCGTGACTCATCCATGACGCTCAATATTTTTATGTACATTTTTTTAAGCCAATTTTTATAATTGATTTTTTGTTTTTTTTGCAGATTGGCATCGTGGTGTGAATAATGCCAGGGCCTAAGGCCCTCAGCGCGTCTCTCCCCGGTCAGTCTTGCTGACCGGACAATAATCCAACCAAAGCTACTTCATTTCCACCCATCATGAAATTATTAGTAGCAATAGTGGTGCTGGCTGCAGCCAGCGCTGAAACCTCCTTGCAGTCTGGAGGCACAAACGGGGACTTTGGGCAAGACGATAAGTGCGAAGAAATCACCATCCCAATGTGTAAAGGCATCGGGTACAACAGTACCAGAATGCCAAATGAAATGAACCACGAAACGCAAGAAGAAGCTGGATTAGAAGTCCATCAATTCTGGCCTTTAGTTGAAATTAAATGCTCACCCGATCTTAAATTTTTCCTTTGTTCTATGTACACCCCAATTTGTTTGACCAATTACCAGAAACCTTTACCAGCGTGTAAGAGTGTCTGCGAGAGAGCGAGATCTGGATGTGCGCCACTAATGCAACAGTATGGTTTTAATTGGCCAGAAAGAATGGCCTGCGAAAACTTCCCTGAATTTGGTGATCCAGTAAATTTATGTATGGATAATCAACAAGATCAACCAGCTACATCAACAAAACGACCACCAAGCACGAGAAGACCGCCGGGAACCAAACGGCCAAGTCATTGCGACCCAAAAAATCCAAAAAACTGCGGGGGGCCCGGCCCGGCCTGCCAGTGCCGCTGCCGGGCGCCACTGGTCCCGCTGCCCCAAGGGGCAGCGAACCGCAGCGTGGCCGGCGGCGGGGTGGTGGCAGGCGTAATGGATTGTGCGTACCCGTGCCGCGGCGCCTTCTTCACAAGCGACGAAAAAGAGTTCGCGGCCGTGTGGATCACCCTCTGGTCGGGACTGTGCGCCGCCTCGACGCTAATGACACTCACAACCTTCTTCATTGACACAGAGAGATTCAAGTACCCCGAACGCCCGATAGTGTTCCTTTCTGCCTGTTACTTCCTTGTATCTGTTGGGTACCTTCTTCGAGTTGGCTTCGGGCATGAGGAAATAGCTTGCGAAAACTCTCACGTTCGTTACCACGCATCGGGGTCGTCGTGGTGCACGCTAGTTTTCCTACTAGTATACTTTTTCGGAATGGCATCCAGTATTTGGTGGGTTGTTTTATCATTCACCTGGTTCTTGGCTGCGGGACTGAAATGGGGCAACGAAGCTATTGCAGGATACGCTCAATATTTTCACCTAGCTTCATGGTTAATTCCAACAGTTCAAAGTGTTGCTGTTATTCTGTCAGCAGCTGTTGACGGTGATCCTGTTGCCGGAATTTGTTACGTAGGCAACATGAACATGGAAAACTTACGTACTTTTGTACTAGCACCATTATTAGTTTATCTTTTGCTGGGGACGACATTTTTATTTGCTGGATTCGTTTCTTTATTCCGGATTCGATCCGTCATCAAACAACAAGGAGGCGCTGGGGCTGGATCTAAGGCTGACAAACTAGAAAAACTAATGATTCGTATTGGTAAGTACCCAACAAATTAGTATTTTTTTTTCTACTCCAAAAAATTCCTTATATAGGCACAATTTTTTTCTGAAGTAATAAATAAACTAGATTTGCAATTAATTATGCCATAATGACTTTTTCAATTGAAATTTTGAATCTCTGGTAAATATTTAATTCATATTGTTTTGTATTCTATTGAGGAGACAATTGGTTCAAATAAATGTCCAGTTTAGGACGTCAAAAAAGTTAGCACCCTCACTTAACGCAAAATAGGAAAAAGTAGCCTATAATTGAGGACTAATTTGTACCCAAAAAATTAGAATTTGTACCCACGCACTTTGGCCATGAAATCAATTTGAAAAGTGGGGGTGCTAGCATCCCCACATTCGCCAATCGAAAAAGAAGTCAGCTCACTAAAAAGAACTAATTTAGGACTAATTTATACTCAATTGGATTTTTCAAAACAAAAATATTTTTATAACAAAAAATTTTTTTGCAATTGCGCTACGTGAAATTCGGAACAAGATTTGAAAACTAATTTCAGGACGGGAAAAAGTTTGTAAAACTCAATCTTAAAGTCAAGACTAATTAGTAATTACAAAATTATTGCTATAAAAAAATTATTCATGTTGAAAATCAATTATTTTGAAATTGCGCTGCGCGGAATTTCAAGCCATTATAACCAAATAATTTGAGAGTAGGAAAAACTTGAAAAACTTGATTTTAAATTAAGGACTTATTTGTACCCACATAGATTTTGCTATAAACAAATTATTCTTGTTAAAAATCAAATATTCTCGAATTGCGCGAACCAAAGTTGAAAGCAATTTTAAGCAAACGATTTAAGAATGAAGAAGAGTTGAAAAAACTTGTTAATTTGTTTATAACAAAATCTATGTGGGAGCAAATTAGTCCTTAATTCTAAATAAAGTTTTACAAGTTTCTCCTACTCTTAAATTGTTTGCTTATAATTGCTTTTAAACTTTGCGCAGCGCAATTCGAAAATAATTGATTTCCAGCAAAAATAATTTGTTTATGACAAAATATTCGTGGGTACAAATTAGTCCTTAACTCAAATTCAAGTTTTTTAAACTCTTCTTCATTCCCAAATTGTTTGCTTAAAATTGCTTTCAACTTAGGTTCGCGCAATTCGAGAATATTTAATTTTTAACAAGAATAATTTGTTTATAACAAAATCTATGTAAGAAAAAATTAGTCCTTAATTCTAAATGAATTTTTACAAGTTTCTCCTACTCTTAAATTGTTTGTTTATAATTGCTTTTAAACTTCGCGCTGCGCAATTCGAAAATAATTGATTTTCAACATAAATAATTTGTTTATGACAAAATCTTTGTGGGTACAAATTAGTCCTTAATTCAAATTTGAGTTTTCTTAAGTCTCCTTTCTTCTCAAATTGTTTGCCTGAAATTGCTTTCAACTTTGAGCAGCGCAATTCGAGAATAATTGATTTCCAGCAAGAATAATTTGTTTATAACAAAATCTATGTGGGTACAAATCAGTCCTCAATTCTAAAAGAAGTAATACAAGTTTCCTCTACTCTTAAATTGTTTGCTTATAATTACTTTCAAACTTGGCGCAGCGAAATTCGATTGATTTTCAACATAAAAAATTTGTTCATGACAAAATCTTTGTGGGTACAAATTAGTCAGCTTTTGCTCAATTTAGCACCCCCACTTTTCAAATTGATTTTATTGCCAAAGTGCGTGGGTACAAATTCTAATTTTTTGGGTACAAATTAGTCCTTAATTAGTCCTAAATTATAGGCTACTTTTTTATTTTGCGCGAAATGGGGGTGCTAACTTTTTTGACGTCAATTTAGGCCCTTGAAATATGAATGTTCATATGAAGAAAACGAAGTGTGGAAATTCAATCAAGAGTTTTATTTTTGTTCTACTCTACAGTTTCGGTCCCACCTGGACCATCTTCAGGAGTAAATAAAATTAATGTGTGTATGTGTTGACATCTGTGTGTAATAATAAGTTAAATAAAAGTCGGTGTGATAAAAAGAGGAAAACAATCATGTTTTCGGTCACAAATTTTAAAAGTAAAATATTTAAAAAACTGTGCTTGGCAACAACTGACCGTTATGAAAGACCAAGACCAAGTACTGATTGTTTTCCTCATTTTTATTACACCGACTTTTATTTAACTTATTATTACACACAGATGTCAACACATACACACATCAATTTTATTCACTCCTGAAGATGGTCCAGGTGGGACCGAAACTGTAGAGTAGAATAAAAATAAAACTCTTGACTGAATTCACACACTTCGTTTTCTTCATATCATCTAACAGTCAGCATTATCCACTACTTCCATAAATATTTATAATATTTTCTTGTTTTTAGGTATATTTAGTGTGCTGTACACCGTGCCCGCAACAATTGTGATTGGATGTCATCTGTACGAGAATGCCTTCCATGAAGAATGGTTAACTTCGTTGGCGTGCCCCTGCAGCACCCCAGCATTAAGTTCCGTTATTGCGGGAGGTTTCCGAGCAGCAAGAGCACGTCCTCTGTATTCTGTACTAATGCTCAAATATTTTATGGCCCTAGCAGTGGGAATAACCTCAGGTGTATGGATCTGGTCAGGAAAGACATTAGAATCTTGGAGACGACTATGGAGGCGTATGTTCGGACGTCCAGATCCTAGCGGAGCAGGTGCTGTTCTCATAAAAGCACGATCAGGAAAGTCTCCTCCTCAATATTTGGTAGCAGCTGGTCCAGGAAGTGCTTCTTTGCTGAGTGCTGGTGGTGGATGCACAGTTGGAAGTGTAGCCTCCGCCTCGCAGCACCATTTGCATCATCACGTTTTGAAACAGCCACCTCTTAGCCACGTATGACAGGCGGACGATGGCGTGGTGGTCGCTCTGCCCACGTCTGGGCCCTCACTATCCAATTACGGGCCCATCTGAGGCAGCGCCTCTGCCGCCTCCCGCCGGCACTCTGTCACTGCTCTCTAGTCCACGTCCCCAGCCCTCGGTCTAATCACCCATTCACCACCCCCTTTCGTCTTCTTGCGCCGCACTCATGTCTAGTGATAAAGACACTAAAGGAGAAATCTCAGCAACTCGCGATTTTTTATATTACAGTTTTTATACCAAAGTGCGCGTCTTGAGTTGCAATATTCGTAAATGTTCCTCATTAAAGACTTTTCCATTTAACTCGTTGTAAACATTGTTAAAATGATCAAACTGTGAAAACTTAAATACGTAATTGAATCTTATTACAAGAATAAAATTGATGTGATTTTATTTTCGTGACTGAAAGTGTGAATCAAATTGATGACGTAGAAAATGCACAGTGCCAGAATAAAAAGTTTTGTTATAATTTATTGAGTCAAATCAAATTCACTGATCTCACATGTGCCATAAATTATTTATCTTTAAGTGCGTCCTCTATAAAATAAATAAGCAAATAAAACAGGGACCATAATTTGATAAACGAGATCACAACAGAATATTAATATTTACGTCATCGATATGAGAGAAAGAGATGAATATATGATTGAAAGAGATAAAATTGTATAGATAGATACATAATATATTATAAATAATAATATAGGGTATATCATAAGCTAACTTTTTATATGAAAATACTTAATTCATTAAAATTTACATATAATTTGTGCATTTGTATATCCAAATTTTGTAAATACTACTGTTAGTAATATTTGTATCGTATTAATTTATTGTAACATCCACCGTACCAACTGCTTCTAACAAATGTTATTAAAGGTACAATCGCAACCATTTTGAGGCTAAAATTTATACAGAATAATTATTCTTCTATTCGTTTCCGATGCTATTTGAATTTATAAATTCGAAAAAATACGTGCTGAATATTGAAATCATTAAGTAAAATGAGTACTGTGAATTGGCGACTATTTTAGCTCCAAAATGCGCGCCAAATTCAAATATATATTCAGAAGTTTAATATTTCAAATTAAAACTTGTTTCCAATGCTATTTCTGTTTGTAAATTTGAAAAAATACGTGCTAAGTATTGAAATCATTAAGTAAAAGAAAGTATTGTGGATTGGCGACCATCTTAGCTTCAAAATGCGCGCCAAATTCAAATATATAAATATTTTATCTAGTGATTACTGAATTCTCATGCGCGATGCGCTTGCATATATACTGCCGCCTTGAAGAGGAATCTGTACAGTAGCATAAAATTGTGTTGATTTAAAATTTGGTTGTGAATGTACTTTGAGTTGTTTATTTATAATTTGTTGATACTTTTCGAATTTTACGAAGCTAAAAGGACAAATTGTCAGTGATTAATATTGTATCCATTGAGAGCTAGCTTAGTAATTCTATAAAATCTCTTGCATCTAGTAAAACATATCAACTCAGTAACTGAACGTTTGTACATAGATTGTGTAACGCCAATTTGTTAATATAACACAAAGATCACATCTGCTAATTTGTATATCTTATTATTTGACCGAAACATGTTTATGTATATTATATGTGTGTGAATAGTAGGCCTAGGATTATATATAAGTGTATGTATGCTTCAAAACCACTTGTATACGACTATAATATTATATTTTATTGTTTACTTATTTTCACGTTTCTTCTGCATATGCACCTTCTTTCCTTTTTACAGCACCACGCACTGGAAACACAATTTTAGTTTCAATCGGTACAGCAAGCAGCAAACCCTTCAATAAATTATTTACAGCTTTATTCTATTTTTTCCAAATCTGGTATGAAAAATAAAAAATTATATGTTCCAATCTTCTGCACAAGCATGTTTGTATTTTGTGCGGGTGTCATTATCTTATTTCCGTTTTAGTCTCCTAATCTATTATTCCATTTTTAAATTCGTCACAGTACTTTTTCACACATTCAACACACTTTAATTTATTAACTGTTAATGTAACTAGTATCAAAATAAATATAAAGTGAATAAAATGTCGCAGAATAGACGAATAGACGAAACAACGAAGGTAAGTACCACATTTTTTATTTCCTATGCATGTTTTTCTGCAATAACCATAAAAACAGATTTGAATGGAAATTTATTTTCCCGACGTGCAATAATAACTCCATTCACGTGAAAATGCAATTTTTCGATCCTTTGTTCATCTCGACTATCTCGTGCTTGCGATATACGAACGCCTTTTTCTAGAAGATTGAAATTGATTTGAAAATTACTCTCTTTGTACCCTCGCATATAAAAAATCTCTCTCCAAAATTTCAACGTGTTTTTCTCAACGAAATAGTTCATAATATGATATGAATTAATTTTTTATTGTGAATTTATCGAAAGAAATAACAATATTTCCACGAATTTTAGCGGGAATAACGAATAGAAGTGGATAAACAGAACGGAATACTTTATGGTTTATTTTACGTGACTAACTGGTAGTTGCGGAGTCCAGTTACCACCATTAAACGTGAATTGTTTCCAGTCTGCAGCCATACAAATCATAACAAAGCTACATTATGATTCTACCAAGTATTAAACTATTTCATATTTCGAAGAATTATAGCAATGAATATATCATCTTTCTCTAAATGTTCTTAAATCTCTCGAGGGGCTATGGCCCTACCGAAATAATTAATTGAGATTCTGAATGCATATCTGAACTCTACACACCCTAATAAGGGTGTACAGCTATGTTATTTGAGGGAGAAATGAAAATTCATCTCAAATTTTCACACAACTTCGCAGGGTGAAGGAATTTTCCAATTTTCTCTTCAGATTCGTAATGAGCGCGTTCTATATAGCGTGAAAATATACTGTTCTTTCTAAAAAAGTGGCAATTAGGGGTAGATTTTTAAGGGTAAAAGTGTGAAAATTTCAAACTCAATTATCTCGGAAACCCTTGGAGATATCGCAAAATCCTTGCAAAACCAAGCTACCTACGGTAGCTACAGATATGAAAATATGGTAAGTGAGCCCTTTCCAATGAGCCTAGTGCCTAGGCCCTACGACCCTATCGAATCAATTAAGGAATAATTTTGTGACTATAAAACAAGACGAAAAAATGACCACTTTACTATTAAAAATTTTAACTTCAATTTTCTCGAAAACTAATGGTCCAATTAGGATTCTGTGTGCATATTTGAATTCTACACACCCTAATAAGGGTGTATAGCTATGTTATTTAAGGGAGAAATGAAAATTCATCTCAAATTTTCACACAACTTCGCAGGGTGAAGGAATTTTCCAATTTTCTCTTCAGATTCGTAATGAGCGCGTTCTATATAGCGTGAAAATATACTTTTCTTTCTAAAAAAGTGGCAATTAGGGGTAGATTTTTAAGGGTAAAAGTGTGAAAATTTCAAACTCAATTATCTCGGAAACCCTTGGAGATATCGCAAAATCCTTGCAAAACCAAGCTACCTACGGTAGCTACAGATATGAAAATATGGTAAGTGAGCCCTTTCCAATGAGCCTAGTGCCTAGGCCCTACGACCCTATCGAATCAATTAAGGAATAATTTTGTGACTATAAAACAAGACGAAAAAATGACCACTTTACTATTAAAAATTTTAACTTCAATTTTCTCGAAAACTAATGGTCCAATTAGGATTCTGTGTGCATATTTGAATTCTACACACCCTAATAAGGGTGTATAGCTATGTTATTTAAGGGAGAAATGAAAATTCATCTCAAATTTTCACACAACTTCGCAGGGTGAAGGAATTTTCCAATTTTCTCTTCAGATTCGTAATGAGCGCGTTCTATATAGCGTGAAAATATACTTTTCTTTCTAAAAAAAGTGGCAATTAGGGGTAGATTTTTAAGGGTAAAAGTGTGAAAATTTCAAACTCAATTATCTCGGAAACCCTTGGAGATATCGCAAAATCCTTGCAAAACCAAGCTACCTACGGTAGCTAAAGATATGAAAATATGGTAAGTGAGCCCTTTCCAATGAGCCTAGTGCCTAGGCCCTACGACCCTATCGAATCAATTAAGGAATAATTTTGTGACTATAAAACAAGACGAAAAAATGACCACTTTACTATTAAAAATTTTAACTTCAATTTTCTCGAAAACTAATGGTCCAATTAGGATTCTGTGTGCATATTTGAATTCTACACACCCTAATAAGGGTGTATAGCTATGTTATTTAAGGGAGAAATGAAAATTCATCTCAAATTTTCACACAACTTCGCAGGGTGAAGGAATTTTCCAATTTTCTCTTCAGATTCGTAATGAGCGCGTTCTATATAGCGTGAAAATATACTTTTCTTTCTAAAAAAGTGGCAATTAGGGGTAGATTTTTAAGGGTAAAAGTGTGAAAATTTCAAACTCAATTATCTCGGAAACCCTTGGAGATATCGCAAAATCCTTGCAAAACCAAGCTACCTATGGTAGCTAAAGATATGAAAATATGGTAAGTGAGCCCTTTCCAATGAGCCTAGTGCCTAGGCCCTACGACCCTATCGAATCAATTAAGGAATAATTTTGTGACTATAAAACAAGACGAAAAAATGACCACTTTACTATTAAAAATTTTAACTTCAATTTTCTCGAAAACTAATGGTCCAATTAGGATTCTGTGTGCATATTTGAATTCTACACACCCTAATAAGGGTGTATAGCTATGTTATTTAAGGGAGAAATGAAAATTCATCTCAAATTTTCACACAACTTCGCAGGGTGAAGGAATTTTCCAATTTTCTCTTCAGATTCGTAATGAGCGCGTTCTATATAGCGTGAAAATATACTTTTCTTTCTAAAAAAGTGGCAATTAGGGGTAGATTTTTAAGGGTAAAAGTGTGAAAATTTCAAACTCAATTATCTCGGAAACCCTTGGAGATATCGCAAAATCCTTGCAAAACCAAGCTACCTACGGTAGCTAAAGATATGAAAATATGGTAAGTGAGCCCTTTCCAATGAGCCTAGTGCCTAGGCCCTACGACCCTATCGAATCAATTAAGGAATAATTTTGTGACTATAAAACAAGACGAAAAAATGACCACTTTACTATTAAAAATTTTAACTTCAATTTTCTCAAAAACTAATGGTCCAATTAGGATTCTGTGTGCATATTTGAATTCTACACACCCTAATAAGGGTGTATAGCTATGTTATTTAAGGGAGAAATGAAAATTCATCTCAAATTTTCACACAACTTCGCAGGGTGAAGGAATTTTCCAATTTTCTCTTCAGATTCGTAATGAGCGCGTTCTATATAGCGTGAAAATATACTTTTCTTTCTAAAAAAGTGGCAATTAGGGGTAGATTTTTAAGGGTAAAAGTGTGAAAATTTCAAACTCAATTATCTCGGAAACCCTTGGAGATATCGCAAAATCCTTGCAAAACCAAGCTACCTACGGTAGCTACAGATATGAAAATATGGTAAGTGAGCCCTTTCCAATGAGCCTAGTGCCTAGGCCCTACGACCCTATCGAATCAATTAAGGAATAATTTTGTGACTATAAAACAAGACGAAAAAATGACCACTTTACTATTAAAAATTTTAACTTCAATTTTCTCGAAAACTAATGGTCCAATTAGGATTCTGTGTGCATATTTGAATTCTACACACCCTAATAAGGGTGTATAGCTATGTTATTTAAGGGAGAAATGAAAATTCATCTCAAATTTTCACACAACTTCGCAGGGTGAAGGAATTTTCCAATTTTCTCTTCAGATTCGTAATGAGCGCGTTCTATATAGCGTGAAAATATACTTTTCTTTCTAAAAAAGTGGCAATTAGGGGTAGATTTTTAAGGGTAAAAGTGTGAAAATTTCAAACTCAATTATCTCGGAAACCCTTGGAGATATCGCAAAATCCTTGCAAAACCAAGCTACCTACGGTAGCTAAAGATATGAAAATATGGTAAGTGAGCCCTTTCCAATGAGCCTAGTGCCTAGGCCCTACGACCCTATCGAATCAATTAAGGAATAATTTTGTGACTATAAAACAAGACGAAAAAATGACCACTTTACTATTAAAAATTTTAACTTCAATTTTCTCGAAAACTAATGGTCCAATTAGGATTCTGTGTGCATATTTGAATTCTACACACCCTAATAAGGGTGTATAGCTATGTTATTTAAGGGAGAAATGAAAATTCATCTCAAATTTTCACACAACTTCGCAGGGTGAAGGAATTTTCCAATTTTCTCTTCAGATTCGTAATGAGCGCGTTCTATATAGCGTGAAAATATACTTTTCTTTCTAAAAAAGTGGCAATTAGGGGTAGATTTTTAAGGGTAAAAGTGTGAAAATTTCAAACTCAATTATCTCGGAAACCCTTGGAGATATCGCAAAATCCTTGCAAAACCAAGCTACCTATGGTAGCTAAAGATATGAAAATATGGTAAGTGAGCCCTTTCCAATGAGCCTAGTGCCTAGGCCCTACGACCCTATCGAATCAATTAAGGAATAATTTTGTGACTATAAAACAAGACGAAAAAATGACCACTTTACTATTAAAAATTTTAACTTCAATTTTCTCGAAAACTAATGGTCCAATTAGGATTCTGTGTGCATATTTGAATTCTACACACCCTAATAAGGGTGTATAGCTATGTTATTTAAGGGAGAAATGAAAATTCATCTCAAATTTTCACACAACTTCGCAGGGTGAAGGAATTTTCCAATTTTCTCTTCAGATTCGTAATGAGCGCGTTCTATATAGCGTGAAAATATACTTTTCTTTCTAAAAAAAGTGGCAATTAGGGGTAGATTTTTAAGGGTAAAAGTGTGAAAATTTCAAACTCAATTATCTCGGAAACCCTTGGAGATATCGCAAAATCCTTGCAAAACCAAGCTACCTACGGTAGCTAAAGATATGAAAATATGGTAAGTGAACCCTTTCCAATGAGCCTAGTGCCTAGGCCCTACGACCCTATCGAATCAATTAAGGAATAATTTTGTGACTATAAAACAAGACGAAAAAATGACCACTTTACTATTAAAAATTTTAACTTCAATTTTCTCAAAAACTAATGGTCCAATTAGGATTCTGTGTGCATATTTGAATTCTACACACCCTAATAAGGGTGTATAGCTATGTTATTTAAGGGAGAAATGAAAATTCATCTCAAATTTTCACACAACTTCGCAGGGTGAAGGAATTTTCCAATTTTCTCTTCAGATTCGTAATGAGCGCGTTCTATATAGCGTGAAAATATACTTTTCTTTCTAAAAAAGTGGCAATTAGGGGTAGATTTTTAAGGGTAAAAGTGTGAAAATTTCAAACTCAATTATCTCGGAAACCCTTGGAGATATCGCAAAATCCTTGCAAAACCAAGCTACCTACGGTAGCTAAAGATATGAAAATATGGTAAGTGAGCCCTTTCCAATGAGCCTAGTGCCTAGGCCCTACGACCCTATCGAATCAATTAAGGAATAATTTTGTGACTATAAAACAAGACGAAAAAATGACCACTTTACTATTAAAAATTTTAACTTCAATTTTCTCGAAAACTAATGGTCCAATTAGGATTCTGTGTGCATATTTGAATTCTACACACCCTAATAAGGGTGTATAGCTATGTTATTTAAGGGAGAAATGAAAATTCATCTCAAATTTTCACACAACTTCGCAGGGTGAAGGAATTTTCCAATTTTCTCTTCAGATTCGTAATGAGCGCGTTCTATATAGCGTGAAAATATACTTTTCTTTCTAAAAAAGTGGCAATTAGGGGTAGATTTTTAAGGGTAAAAGTGTGAAAATTTCAAACTCAATTATCTCGGAAACCCTTGGAGATATCGCAAAATCCTTGCAAAACCAAGCTACCTACGGTAGCTACAGATATGAAAATATGGTAAGTGAGCCCTTTCCAATGAGCCTAGTGCCTAGGCCCTACGACCCTATCGAATCAATTAAGGAATAATTTTGTGACTATAAAACAAGACGAAAAAATGACCACTTTACTATTAAAAATTTTAACTTCAATTTTCTCGAAAACTAATGGTCCAATTAGGATTCTGTGTGCATATTTGAATTCTACACACCCTAATAAGGGTGTATAGCTATGTTATTTAAGGGAGAAATGAAAATTCATCTCAAATTTTCACACAACTTCGCAGGGTGAAGGAATTTTCCAATTTTCTCTTCAGATTCGTAATGAGCGCGTTCTATATAGCGTGAAAATATACTTTTCTTTCTAAAAAAGTGGCAATTAGAGGTAGATTTTCAAGGGTAAAAGTGTGGAAATTTCAAACTCAATTATCTCGGAAACCCTTGGAGATATCGCAAAATTCTTGCAAAACCAAGCTACCTACGGTAGCTAAAGATATGAAAATATGGTAAGTGAGCCCTTTCCAATGAGCCTAGTGCCTAGGCCCTACGACCCTATCGAATCAATTAAGGAATAATTTTGTGACTATAAAACAAGACGAAAAAATGACCACTTTACTATTAAAAATTTTAACTTCAATTTTCTCGAAAACTAATGGTCCAATTAAGATTCTGTGTGCATATTTGAATTCTACACACCCTTATAAGGGTGTATAGCTATGTTATTCAAGAGAGAAATGAAAATTCATCTCAAATTTTCACACAACTTCGCAGGGTGAAAGAATTTTCCAATTTTCTCTTCAGATTCGTAATGAGCGCGTTCTATATAGCGTGAAAATATACTTTTCTTTCTAAAAAAAGTGGCAATTAGAGGTAGATTTTTAAGGGTAAAAGTGTGGAAATTTCAAACTCAATTATCTCGGAAACCCTTGGAGATATCGCAAAATCCTTGCAAAACCGAGCTACCTACGGTAGCTAAAGATATGAAAATATGGTAAGTGAGCCCTTTCCAATGAGCCTAGTGCCTAGGCCCTACGACCCTATCGAATCAATTAAGGAATAATTTTGTGACTATAAAACAAGACGAAAAAATGACCACTTTACTATTAAAAATTTTAACTTCAATTTTCTCGAAAACTAATGGTCCAATTAAGATTCTGTGTGCATATTTGAATTTTACACACCCTTATAAGGGTGTATAGCTATGTTATTCAAGAGAGAAATGAAAATTCATCTCAAATTTTCACACAATTTCGCAGGGTGAAAGAATTTTCCAATTTTCTTTTCAGATTCGTAATGAGCGCGTTCTATATAGCGTGAAAATATACTTTTCTTTCTAAAAAAGTGGCAATTAGAGGTAGATTTTTAAGGGTAAAAGTGTGAAAATTTCAAACTCATTATCTCGAAAACCCTTGGAGATATCGCAAAATCCTTGCAAAACCAAGCTACCTATGGTAGCTAAAGATATGAAAATATGGTAAGTGAGCCCTTTCCAATGAGCCTAGTGCCTAGGCCCTACGACCCTATCGAATCAATTAAGGAAGAATTTTGTGACTATAAAACAAGACGAAAAAATGACCACTTTACTATTAAAAATTTTAACTTCAATTTTCTCGAAATCTAATGGTCCAATTAAGATTCTGTGTGCATATTTGAATTCTACACACCCTTATAAGGGTGTATAGCTATGTTATCCAAGAGAGAAATGAAAATTCATCTCAAATTTTCACACAACTTCGCAGGGTGAGAGAATTTTCCAATTTTCTCTTCAGATTCGTAATGAGCGCGTTCTATATAGCGTGAAAATATACTTTTCTTTTCAAAAAAGTGGCAATTAGGGGTAGATTTTTAAGGGTAAAAGTGTGAAAATTTCAAACAATTATCTCGGAGACCCTTGGAGATATCGCAAAATCCTTGCAAAACCAAGTTACCTACGGTAGCTAAAGATATGAAAATATGGTAAGTGAGCCCTTTCCAATGAGCCTAGTGCCTAGGCCCTACGATCCTATCGAATCAATTAAGGAATAATTTTGTGACTATAAAACAAGACGAAAAAATGACCACTTTACTATTAAAAATTTTAACTTCAATTTTCTCGAAAACTAATGGTCCAATTAGGATTCTGTGTGCATATTTGAATTCTACACACCCTAATAAGGATCTCGAATTTCCACACATCTTCTCAGATTCGTAATTAGTTAGTCCTATTATATTCTCATAATCAATAACTTTGTATACTCACCTTATATCGATGCTGAAAATAATATAAATGGGATAAAATCTTGACATTTCGTTCAATTATGTAAAGAAATGTAACGAAATTTGTATTTGGCTAAACAATTTATTGAAAAATAATTCACAAGTACAGTCAAAGACAAACAAAATATGGAAATATACAGATAATAACATATATTCAATACTGGAATATAATAATTGTGAAATAATATTTTGCAGTTCTTAAAAGTTATTCAATTCAAAATCACAAACTATGATGTGTGAATTTGTGGTTCTCATCATCAGCAACCATACGAAATTCTGGCCCATCAGAAATGAGAAGGAGCAGTTAATTCTTCACATTCTTGGAGTAATGAAATATGATGATTCTGAAACAGTAAATATATATATAAATTTTTATTCAAAGAGGAAAAAATTTGGTTAAGGCAGTTCTCTTAGAATTGCCCGAAAAGGCTCTATTCTTTATTATTACTGATCTGTGCGTTTCTCTTAATCAAGATTTGCAATATTCTGATTTCTAGTCCATTTTTCTAGTAAAATGTATTCCAAATTATCAAAGCATGAAACGAAGGCGTCCGAAAATTCAACTCCCAATTTATGACACGTTTGTCTTATAATAAGCATTATTTTGTAGATTAATTTCAATATATAAGGGTGATATCACGCGCCCTTTTGTCTCATGTAAGGGAAGCTTACTCTCTGGTCATTAGTTTCCAAAATTGATGAATAAACAGAATTTTAACAGATGACTAGAAGACACATTTCAGTTTTGCAAGTTTGCAACTACACATTTTCGACTCCATTTAGTGCAATCAATTTTCTAGTGTCAAACTTAGTAGGATATATTCACTATATTAGCAGAACCCTTTTCGGAATTAGTTTATGGACAGCTACAGTTTCCAGTAACATCCAAACAGTAACAAGTAGATAATTATGGAATGCTACCTAAAAATTTGAGTAATTTTAACATAAGAAATCTGTCGCGTAAACCTTAGCTTGAAACGATTCTTTAAATTAATTCTCTTCTTGATTACAATATTTTCTTTCATCTCTTCTAGTTCCGGTGTCTTGTACATTAAATTTGGTATTCACTGTTATAATTTCTAGTAAAAGTTGGCATTCTAACACTTGCTGATGATGCGACAGGTTGTAATTAGTGGTCGCAGAAGCCCTGGGCCCTTGCCATTCAAAATGATTGATGATGTGTCATATTTGCAGCACATCCCATTAAATTTTAACGAAACTGTAACATTATCCTTTACAAACATCCCGTATAAAACTTTATACTATCAGACTGATAATTATTCGGGAAATTTCAATATGGTTTCTTTAGCAGATGAGTAATCTTGATAGTAAATCAAAGAGATTAATTCGTGGCAAGGGTTAATTTTAATACAGGGCGTTATAAATGGTTTTCCTATAATATAGATGTAAATTAGCGGAGCAGGGAAGCAGGGGGGGTGAAATATTCCCATGATGCATTATTACGTGGCGTCATCTCCACTGGGGGTGATATTATATTGGGGTGGAATCTGTTGAAGCACAGTGACTTTGAAAATAAACAACATACAACAAAATTCAATATTTTTGTTAATTAAAATTAAAATTAAGCTTCACTTGTCCTCCTACTTGATCCCTAATAGCTAACATTGAGGTATCGCAGCAAACCAAAGCTCCCATGTCCTTACTTTGTGATCACCTATTAAATTAAATTACCCTTACATCCATATACAAGCTGAATTTTCATGGTTTATATCCCGCAGACGGAAATCACGTTCACTAATGGACTTTAGATTTAGCTCCGTGCCATGTATGTTTGCTCAGTTAATCATGTTCACATCGCTTCGAACGGGGAACCGGTAGATGATCCGGTAAACTCTGCTCGTGACCGTGCAACTGCAGCCGGGATTCCAAGATTTTATTCCCTCTCACGAAAACGGCACATATTGTCATTGTTGTTTTTCGTCTAATTGGATTTGTTGGATATTGTTTTTTATTTGTCGGAAGCTTTTCAGTTGCAGCTCTTCCCCTGAAAATGAAAAAAATCTTTCAAAGGAAACATCCAATTTGATACTTTTTTGAAAAACTGTTTATAATTATTGTCAGGATCATTGACTTGAAAATAGATTAATTAACAATAACAAGTTTATTAATATGTCATTAATCCATTTCTGTCAGTTTAATTGCACGCAGTTGATATCTAAATTAATTAACAAAACGTTATACAATCTTCCAGAAATTTCTAAAATGTTTTAGAATATTCCATAGCACTTTGACATGTTGTACAACGTTTAAAAATACTATTGAATGTTTCAGAACACTTCAGAACATTGTATAATATTTTAGAATGTACGAGAATGCTTCCAGAAAATACTTTAAAACGTTCTAGAATGGTCCTAGATTATTCAAAACACTAAAGAATACATCTGAACGTTAAACCATGCTCCAAAATGCTTCAGAATGCTGCCAGAACACATTATAAAATTGTAGAGCGTCTCGACACGTAATAAAATGTTTCAGAACGTTCAAGGATGCTTCTGAATTAATTAGAATTCTTGAGAAGACTTTAGGACGTTCTAGAATGCTATAAAATGTTCCAAAATATTCTAGAACGCTTTGGAATGTTGTACAACATTTTAAAATGCTGTTGAATGTTTCAGAGCTCTTCAGAACGTTGTATAATATTTTAGATTGTACGAGAATGCTTCCAGAACACTCTAGAAAGTTACAGAACGCCTCAGGGCGTTCTAAAATATTTTGAAACGTTCTAGAATGGTCCTAAATTATTCAAAACACTTGAAAATACTTCTAAACGTTAAACCATGCTACAAAATGCTTCAGAATGCTACCAGAACACATTAGAAAGTTGTAGAACGCCTCGACACGATATAAAATGTTTCAGAACGTTCGAGAATGCTTCAGAATTATTTAGAACCCTTGAGAAGACTCCAGGATATTTTAGAATGGTGAAAAATGTTCCAAAATATATTAGAACGTTTTGGAATGTTGTACAATATTTTAAAATGCTTTTAAATGTTTCAGAGCACTTCAGAACGTTGTATTTAATATTTTAGATTGTACGAGAATGCTTCCAGAACACTCTAGAAAGTTTCAGAACGCCCCAGGACGTTCTAAAATATTTTGAAACATTCTAGAATGGTCCTGAATTATTCAAAACACTTTAGAATTCTTCTGAAAGTTGAACAATGCTCCAAAATGCTTCAGAATGCTGCCAGAACACATTCGAAAGTTGTGGAACGCCTCGGAATGTTATAAAATGTTTCAGAACTTTCGAGAATGCTTTTGAATTATTTAGAATTCTTGAGAAGACTTTAGGACGTTCTAGAATGCTATAAAATGTTCCAAAATATTTCAGAACGCTTTGGAATGTTGTACAATATTTTAAAATGCTTTTGAATGTTTCAGAGCACTTCAGAACGTTGTATAATATTTTAGAATGTACGAGAATGCTTCCAGAACACTCTAGAAAGTTACAGAACGCCTCAAAGCGTTCTAAACTATTTTGAAACGTTCTAGAATGGTCCTGAATTATTCAAAACACTTTAGAATTCTTCTGAAAGTTGAACAATGCTCCAAAATGCTTCAGAATGCTGCCAGAACACATTCGAAAGTTGTGGAACGCCTCGGAATGTTATAAAATGTTTCAGAACTTTCGAGAATGCTTTTGAATTATTTAGAATTCTTGAGAAAACTTTAGGACGTTCTAGAATGCTATAAAATGTTCCAAAATATTTCAGAACGCTTTGGAATGTTGTACAATATTTTAAAATGCTTTTGAATGTTTCAGAGCACTTCAGAACGTTGTATAATATTTTAGAATGTACGAGAATGCTTCCAGAACACTCTAGAAAGTTACAGAACGCCTCAAAGCGTTCTAAACTATTTTGAAACGTTCTAGAATGGTCCTGAATTATTCAAAACACTTGAGAATACTTCTGAACGTTGAACAATGCTCCAAAATGCTTCAGAATGCTGCCAGAACACATTCGAAAGTTGTGGAACGCCTCGGAACGTTATAAAATGTTTCAGAACTTTCGAGAATGCTTTTGAATTATTTAGAATTCTTGAGAAGACTTTAGGACGTTCTAGAATGCTATAAAATGTTCCAAAATATTTCAGAACGCTTTGTAATGTTGTACAATATTTTAAAATGGTCTAGAATGTTCCATAATACTTCAAGTATCCTAAATATGTCAAAACGGTTCACAATGTTCCAGAACACTTCACGAACGCTTAGCAATGTTCCAAAACACCTCGGAATGTTTTAGAACACTTGAGGAGGCAGATAAGTGTTTTAAAATGCTAAAGTCAATAAATTCAAAAACATCATATTGTATAGTAAAGTAGTTTTATTGACGCATTATTCTATAATCAAAGGGTTAAAGGGGAAAACGGATAATGTATGTGGATTAATTACATATTTAATTATAACTTATTGAGATAATAACTAGACTGATCCAAAATGTATTTATTCTAATTCCGCCCTGAACAGTTTCCTCATTCCATCATGAATTTTGAAAATTTTATAATTTACACGTAGGCTGAAGTCTTTTTTGTTATCACTTTTGTTAATTTGAATTGAAAAGCATTTCCGAAATGACGCTCACGCATATTTTTGTTGCTATAGTTACTATGTCATTAACATAAATGAAATATTGTTCATTTTATGTTTGAATTAAAACCAAATAATCAATAAAAAAGGAATTGGAAATATAACGTTGTACATCTATTAAATGGGTGAAGCATACCACAAATTTCTCGAAAAGGTGATTTATAATATATTAATATTATTCCCAAGTTAAATTAAATAATGCCGCGCGCAGTTTCCTCCTGACATCTATGAACGTGCATTGAAAGTAGTGCTCTGAAATGTCAAACTGACAAGTAGGAAAAAATCTAGAAAATAATGAAATAAATTGTACTGTAATGTCATATATCAAATAAATTGATAATATCTGATCCAAATTTGTTTTTACAACAAAAATATACAAATATTATTTTAGTATCTTCAGAGATATAACCTCAAATCATGAATTTCAATACTAAACCGAAACAACTAGCAGGTCAATTGTATAAATATACAAATGTTATGAAAGGATGGCAGTATCGATATTTTGTATTGGACGCTCAAGCTGGCCACTTGCAGTATTATTTATGTGAAGGGGATAAGCCAGAGAGTCACACCCCCCGAGGCTCGGTACATTTAGCTGCTGCAGTTATTTGTCCAAGTGATGAGGACTCAAAAACTTTTACAGTTAATTGCGTAAATGGTGATATTTTCAAATTAAGAGCATCAGATGCTCGCGCTAGACAGGAGTGGGTTGATAGTTTAAGAGCAGTTGCTGAAAGTCACACAAAGGTGTGAAACTAATGAAAGCTATAGGAATTAAAGCACTGAAATATTTTTTAATAATTTCAGGCGATAGGAGTGAACTGCCCCAGATTACCACCCCGGGAACACTTAGCCGTGTCAGATGCGATGGGTTGTGTGAGGGCACAGCTGCAGCTTACGGAACAAGCCGATACGGCCCTCTGCCGAGCTTTAGAAAGCGCTGGAGGGATGTGTTACACAGATAGAGATCTCCTACTTCTTAAAGCTACCTCCGCAGCTTCACTACATTGTTTATTACAATGTATGAGTATTTTACAACGTAGCCAACAACCTCCTGTAAAGGCAGGACTCGCTTCGGAAGAAGATTGGCAAATGATATTTAAGAATTAGATAGGTTTTTTCCTCAGGCGAGATGTGCTTGCCAGATTTTTAATATTAATTTTATACGTATGTTATGTTTTACAATTTTATCTATTGTGAAATCTGGCAAAATTAATCATTCAAACTGAAACATATCATTTTATAAAACGTATTTTTAATTAATCTTTAAATTTGTTTTGAGTATATCAATTTTTAAGAGTGATTTACCAATGGCAATTGGTAAAAACCTTTCATTTTGTTGTTTTATCAGCAAATTACAAGATTTGCTAAGCAAATATCATGTCAATGTCAATCTACAAAATAAGTAAACGTAATCTAAAGCTAAACTTTGACTGGTTTCGTATTTAACCTCCCCCCAACCTCTCAGTAGTATTTATCATAAAATATAAAATAACTAAAATTGATCGTTGAATAATTTGGCACAACACATTTGCCTGAAACATTTTTCAAAGTTATCAACGGTTCATTTGTTATTATTAAAATGTGTTCTATTTTTCTGAAGCAAAGAAATTAGAATTATTATCACTCATATTTGGACATCACATGCAAAGGTTCGTCAATTAAATTAAATAAGTAATTTGGTTCTAATGAGTTTGGTATCAAATTAAAAATCCGGAAATAAATCTAGTAAAAGTATCAAAAATTATATTTAAACGATTGTCAATTGTTTTTTTCAGAACAAGGAAGGACAGGTGCCACTGTAATTAATTAATACGGCACTCTAAATTCATGAAATAGTAAAAAAAAGGCAGTCCTTCAAACAACAAAAGGTTGAAATTTGTGCCAATGTATGTCTTAAATGTTTTAAAAGTGAATAAGGAACACTTATTTGTAAAAATAAAAAATCAGGCTTCGTGCAATGCCTGCAAATTTATTACAGATAAATACAAGAATCACAATAATACAAATTTATTTTTTAGCAAAAGATATTTTCATTGCATGAGTCGGCGTTATTTTGAATCCTTGCAACGCATCTTTGGCAGCCCCTGATTGTAATTCGTTTTCAAATTCAACGAAAGCGATGCCGTGCCGGTTTGGCACTAACCTAACTTCTTTAAAACCAGGAAATTGGTTGAATAACATCGACAACATCATTTCATTTGTTTCGTCCGGTAAATTCGTAAGGAAAAGAATTTGATTTGGTGGTTGTTCAGAATTAGCGTGCCCCCTAGAACTGGAATCCTTATTTTTCTTCTTTTTCCTAGGCATTTCTTCTTCTGTACCTTTGACTGGTGGTGGTTTAACTTTCTTGGGTCTTTCAGCAAAAGTGCCTTTAATTTTTGCAATAACGTCGGAATCTGATTTTGCGTACTGAATACGCATGGGTTTATCATAAAAAGGAAAACCTTGCATTGCCCTTAACGCATTTGTAGAGCTTTGAATCTCCTTGAAAATAACAAAGGCTTGTCCTCTCATTTTTAGTGTTTTCAGCGCCACAATATCCATTATTTGGCCAAATTGTGAAAATATTGCATATAGAGACTTCTTTAATTCTTCCTTTTTAATTTTTTCATTTAGATTATTGATATAAATCGTATTATTTGGACGTATATCCATGGTGGTTTATAAGTTTGAGGTTAAGTGGGCCGGTAGTTTCAATTTGGTACCAATTAATATACTTCCGTAATATTTCTTGAATAATATTTTATTGTATCAAATAATCACACGCGTACCTACAAATAATCCTAATATAGGATTCTCACATACGTTAACTAACGACAACCAAACATAACCTTCAAAATTGATAAACACTTTCGAAGGAAGAAAAAGAAGAATAATATTCTGCTTCCGGTTGAATTTTAAAATATTTTTAAAAACACGTGCCCAAAGTGTGCTTATATATCGTTGAATAATATAATAATTAAATTAATATTGTTACATAAATAAAGTTTTATTTATAAAATGTTATATAATCGCCATCTAATGACTAAAAATCGATTTATAAGCGGAAATTTATGTGAGTCACCTTGTATTTCGCGTCTGCGAACTAGAAACGCCAGTCCATTCGATTTCCTCTGGTAAGAAAGTCGTCCCCGTGTGCTCAACTTACGGTGAGTTCCAATTTTCAAAATTAAATCATACAACAATCATTTCAATTTATTTTGTTGCATGCGCTTTACTTTTTTGTAGGGTGAATCCCCTAAATTAACTTAAATAATTAGAGTTTATTGCATTTTATTTCTGAAGCAATAATTATGTAACTTTACGTCACTCATCTGAGTGATTTTCCTCCCGCCTTATTTTATTTGCAGTACTTCTAAATTAGTTGAGCATTGAGTACGTAATGAAATTGTTACCTTGTACCATTTAAATTCATGAACATTGACCTACAGACATTGTTATACTAGAATTGCCCATAGATAAGATAATCCGTCAGTGCGAATTTTCTTTAATTAATTATTGAATTAGAAGTTGTTCATTGAAAGTGAGGAAAAAATGCATTTCTTTTGTTTCACATTATGACGAAATAAACCACTTGTTACGTATTGATATTTTTTATTTCCAGAACAAAATGGGTGTTCCTGCTGGTGATGTTGAAAAGGGAAAGAAGATTTTCGTTCAAAGGTGCTCCCAGTGCCACACCGTAGAATCGGGTGGCAAGCACAAGACGGGCCCCAATTTGCACGGATTAATAGGCAGGAAAACTGGCCAAGCCGCGGGTTTCACTTATACAGATGCGAACAAAGCTAAAGGTATGTTTTCACCAAAAGCAAATATTCAAAACAATGAGTAACTATTTTATGTGTTCAGGAATTACATGGAGTAAAGATACCCTCTTTGAGTATCTTGAAAACCCTAAAAAATACATCCCTGGCACAAAAATGATCTTCGCGGGCCTGAAGAAGCCCCAGGAGCGCGCCGACTTAATCGCCTACTTGGAGGCGTCCACCAAGTAAACCATCAAATAGGACAATTATCAATTATACGGAAATAGTAGTATATTGATCATGGATCATTTTAAGTAGTGTTACCATCGGACAAAGTATTCATTGGTTCATTTGATCAGTGCGACAAACTGTTAACGTATATAAGTTTTATTATACATAGCGAAATTTAACTTATTTTCTTGTTTAAGAGTGTACAGTGCATTGAGATATTGTATTATTTAAATCATAATGCTGCGTTACAAAAATAAATGTTACGTAAAACCGATCTTTATGTTTCATTTAATGCTCAAAAAACCATTTTTCTCACTTCTTGCAATTACATCACACGTGTCAAGCTGACCATGACGTCATAGTGTAACTGACCGAAGGTCAATTCAAATTATATTAGGAACCACGTGCAATGCACTGATTTCATCACTAAAAAAGCAACCATTTCAGCGCGATATTCGATTTTATATTTTATGATTCATCAATTCAAGTCAGGTTTCATTTTTATCAGAAAAAATATATATTTGCCTGATAATTTAAATTGATAATAAAAACAATGTTACAGTTCTACGCAGTCCATTTTGACGTTAATATTAACAGACGCAAGTTGCGTGACAAGAAACCTAAAAATATAAGGCAATTGAATTTCTGCAATATTATTACCGTGCCCACATAAGCGACAAGTTTCCTTTGTCTCGATCATGTTCGTCTTCTCTGCCATTCTTGTCACCATGGTAACCGGCCCCAAAAGTGTCTGACATGAGGTGCAAATAAAAGCCTGTAAAATAAATTAATTAAATCGGGCAATAAAAATTATTGATTTATTAATACCGTCGATTTATCGGAACAATGAAATAATCTATCTTGCAATAAAAATGAAGCACCGTGAGAGATTAAAGCATCACGTTCCATTTCTCCAAAACGAACACCGCCACCCTTTTTGCGTCCTTTGATTGGTTGCCGCGTTAAAACATCAATTGCGCCTGTTGATCGCACCTGCCATTTATCGGAAACCATATGCCGCAATCTTTGATAATGAACGATTCCAAAAAATATTTGAGCTCGCATTTCTCTTCCATCTATTCCAGAATACATTGTTTCTGTTCCGTAATAGTTATAACCACCTGAAAAATAATATATTATTACTGTAAGCCTTAATTCACAATGGGCGTAACCTTAAGAAGTACATAATATAATTCTTATGAAAATCTTACGCGTGTTCACATTTGAAAATATTTTTCATTGCTTTTGGTTTTGTTTTATTTATTAAAGCTATTAGTTTAGGGCATTACTTTTGTTTCTACACATGTTTGCAATTAAATGTCTGTTTTAGAAGACGAAACTCGTTTAGTATTGTTAATAAAACAAAATAAATATTCCTAACCAAAAAAACAAGTTTATTTTCATTCATTTGATACATCTACTGTCTGTGTCTGTAAAAATAAATTGGATAT